>CM021109.1:80571825-80847121 GCA_007115665.2 Sequoiadendron giganteum
TCCCTCCCTCCATTATTCCCTCTCTACTCTCTCTCTCTCTACCTCTCCTTCCCTCTAATTATCTTTATCTCCCCTTTCCCTCTCTCTCTCTAGATGTCTTCCTCCCTACCTTTTCCCCTATCTACTCTCTATCTCTCCTCTCCCTCCATATACCTCCCTCACCCTCTTTATCTCTCACTCTCTCCTCTCTATCTCACCATTCTCTCTTTCTCTCTGTAACTCTCTTTTTCTCTATATATCACCATTCTCTCCTTACTTACCTTTATCTCACCTATCCCTCTTTCCCTCTCCTTTCCTCCCCTCTCTCTCCCACCCACCATCCCTCCTTTCCTCTATCTCTATCTCTCTCTACTTCTCTCTATCTCACCTATCCCTCTCTACATGCATCTCCCTCCATCACTCCCTACCACACTCTCTCTATTACTCTCTATTTCAACTCCCTCTCTCTCCCTCCATACATCTCCCTCCATTTTACCTTCCTTATCTACTCTTTATCTATCATGTCTCTCTACCTCTCCTTACCTCTCTACTTATCTTTATCTCCTCTTTCCCTCCCAACCTCTCCCTCTCCCTAATCCCCCCCCTCTTTCTCTCTCCCCCTATGAGGGTTGAGGGCGTAAGATTTAGTGTTTAAGGTATAGGGTTGAGGTTATAGGGTTAAGTATATAAGGTATATGGATTAGGGTTCAAGATATTAGGTATAAATTTGAGGGTATAGGGGTGAGGGATAAGGGTTTAGGGTTTAGGGTTTAAGGTATAGGGTTGAGGGTTGAGGGATAGTGTTCAAGGTTCAAGGTATAAGATTAAGTGTATATGGTATATGGATTAGGTTTTAAGATATTGGGTATATGGTTGAGGATATTAGGTTTAAGGTTGAGGGTTTAGAGTTTAGGATTTATGTATAATTTTGAGGGTTGAGGTTTGAGGTATAATGTTCAGGGTTGAGGGTATAAGGTTAAGTGTATAAGGTATAGGGATTAGGGTTTAGGATATTATGTATAGGGTTTAGGGTATAAGGTATAGGGTTAAGGTTTGAGAGTGTAGGATTTACGCTTTAAGTATATGATTGAGGGATAATGTTTAGGGTTTAGGGTATAAGGTTGAGGGTATAGGGATGATGGTTGAGGGTGTAGGGTTTAGGATTTAAGGTATAGGGTTGAGGATTGAGGGATAATGTTCAAGGTTGAGAGTATAGTGCTAAGTGTGTAGGGTATAGCCCGATTAGGGTTTAGAATATTGGGTATACGGTTGAGGGTATTGGGTTTAGGATTGAGGGTTTAGGGTTTAGGGTACAAGGTTCAATATAGGGTTTAGGGTTTAAATATATGGTTGAGGGATGATGTATAGGGTTTAGGTTATAAGGTTGAGGGTATAGGGTATAGGGATGAGGGTTGAAGGTGTAGGGTTTAGATTTTAAGTTATAGGGTTGAGGGCTAAGGTATAGTGTTCAGGGTTGAGGGTATAGGGTATAAGGATTAGGGTTTAGGATATTGGGTATAGGGTTAAGGGTATTGGGTTTAGGGTTGAGGTTTTAGGGTTTAGAGTTCAAGGTTTAGGGTAAAAGGTTTAATGTAGGGTTTAGGGTTTAATTATAGTGTTAAGGGTTGAGGGATAATGTTTAGGGTTTATGGTATAAGCTTTAGGTATAGGGTATAGGGATGAGGTTTGAGGGTGTAGGGTTTAGGGTTTAAGGTATAAGATCGAGGGTTGAGGGATAGTGTTCAGGGTTTCAAGGGTATGAGGTTAATTTCATAAGGTATAGAGATTAGGGTTTAGGATATTGGTTATAGGGTTGAGGGTAATAGGTATAGGGATTAGGGTGTAGGGTACAAGGTTGAATGTAGGGTTTAGGGTTTAAGTATAGGGTTGAGGTATGATGTTTAGGGTTTAGGGTATAAGTTTGAGGGTATAGGTTATAGGGATGAGGGATGAGGGTATTGGGTTTAGGGTTGAGGGTTCAAGTTATAAGGTTGAATGTATGGTTGAGGGTTTAAGTATAGGGTTGAGGGTATAAGTTTAAAGTGTATAGGGTATAGGGATTAGGGTTTAGGATATTGGGTATAAGATTTAGGGTGTAGTGTTTAGGGTATAAGGTATAGGGTTAAGGGTTGATAATGTAGGGTTTAGGGTTGAAGTATAGGGTTAAGGGATAATGTTCAAGGTAGAAGGTTATAGGTGTAGGGTATAGAGATGAGGGTTGAAGGTGTAGGATTTAGGGTTTAAGGTTTATGTTTGAGGTTTGAGTGTTAGTGCTCAGGGTTGAGGGTATAGGGTTAAGTATATAGGGTATAGGCATTAGGGTTTAGGATATTGGGTATAGGGATTAGGGTTTAGGATATTTGGTATTGGGTTGAGAGTTGAGGGTTTAGGTTACAAGGTTGAATTTAGGGTTGAGGGTTTAAGTATAGGGTTGAGAGTTGAGGGTTGAGGGTATAAGGTTAAGTGTATTAGGTATAGGCACTAGAGAGGGAAAGAGGGAGGGAGGGAGAGAGAGAAAGAGGAGGGAGGGAGGAAGAGAGATGAGGGTTAAGTGTATAGAGTATATGGATGAGGGTTGAGGGTGTAGGGTTTATGGTTTAAAGTATACGGTTGAGGGTATAAGATTAAGTTTATAGGGTATAGGATCCTAGGAATAGGGTTGAGGATATTGGGTTTATGGTTGAGGGTTTGGGGTTTAGGTTTTAGGTATAAGCTTTAGGGTTAAGGGTTGAAATGTTTAGGGTTTAGGGTATAAGCTTGAGGTATTGGGTATTGGGTATTGGTTTTATGTGGGTTTATGGATTATGGTTTAGGGTTTAGGGTACAAGGTTGAATGTAGGGTTTATAGTTTAATTATATGGTTGAGGGATAATGTTCAAGGTTTAGGTTATAAGGTTGAGGGAATAGGGTATATAGATGAGGATTGAAGGTTTAGGGTTTAGGGTTTAAGGTATAGGGTTGAGGGTTGATGGATAGTGTTCAAGGTTGATGGTATAGGGTTAAGTGTATAGGATATATGGATTAGGGTTTAGGATATTGGGTATAGTGTTGAGGGTATTGGTTTTACGGTTGAGTGTTTTGGGTTTAGGGTTTAGGGTTGAAGGTGTATGGTTTAGGTTTTAAGTATAGGGTTGAGGCACAATATTCAGGGTTTAGGGTATAAGGGTGAGATTACAGGGTACATGGATGATGGTTTGTGGGTGTAGGTTTGAGTGTTTAAGGTATAGGGTTGAGGATTTAGGTATTAGGGTATAGGGTAGAGGGTTGAAATTTTATAGTTAAGGGATAAGGGTCAAGGTTGAGTGTCTAAGATATACGGTTCAAGGTTTAAGGTTGAGGTATAAGGCATATGGATGAGGGATGAGGGTTTAGGGAATAAGTATAGGGTTGAGTGTATAGGGTATAGGGTAGAGGTTTCAAGGTTGAGGGATAATGTTCAAAGTTGGGTGTCCAAGGTTAAGGGTATAGGGTATAGGGTTTAAGGGTTTAAGGTCTAAGAGTTTAAGGGTATCTAAGTGTTGAGGGTTTAGAGTTTAAGGTTTGAGGGATTTAAGGGTTGATGGATAAGGGTTGATGGTATAATTTCGAGGGTAGAGGGTTTAGGGTTTAAGGGCTAAGGTTTGAGGCTTTAGGGATAGGGTTTAGGGTTGAGGCTTAAGGGTTGAGGGTTTAAAGCTTTAAGGTTTAAGGGTTTAAGGGTTGATGGATTAAGGGATTAAGGTTTAAGGGTTGAGCGATAAGAGATTAGGGTTTAAGGTACAAGATTGATGAATTAGGGTTAAGGGTTTAATGTATAAGATTTTAATGAATTAGGTTTAGGGTTTAAGGTTGAGGGTATAAGGCATATGGATGAGGGTTGAGGGTTTATGGCATAAGTATAATGTTGAGGGTATAGGGTATAGGTTAGAGGTTTGAAGGTTGAGGAATAATGTTCAAGGTTGAATGTCCCAGGTTAAGTGTATAGGGTTTAAGGGTATGTAGGGGTTGAGATTTTATGGTTTAAGGGTTTAAGGTTTAAAATATATTAGGGTTTAAGGGTTGAGGGTTTAAGGGTTTAGAGTTCATGGGTTGAGGGTTGAAGGATTAGGGTTGATGGTTTAATGTATAGGGTTGAGGGATTAGGGTTGGGAGGGAGAGACATGAGAGAGGGGGGAGGGTGGGAGAGAGAGACCTAAGATAGAGATGGAGAGATAGAGAGATAATTCTCTAGTTAGGGTGGGAGGGAGACTTGAGAGAGGGGGAGGGGGTGGGAAGGATAGACCAGAGAGAGAAATTTGAGAAAGAGGGAGATAGAGAGAGAGGGAGAGGGAGACTTTAGAGAGAGAGAGATAGTGGGGTAGGAGGGAGAGAACTGGGAGAGATAGAGAGAAAGAGGGAGTGAGAGATATACGTAATAAGTGATAGAGGGAGTGAGAGATAAACCTGAGAGAGAGAGGGGGTGGGAGGGATAGGAGGGATAGACCTAAGGGAGAGGGGGAGAGACAGGGCATGGGAGATTATGGGTTGTACCTAAAGCATAAGCCATAAACCCTAAACCCTAAACTCTAAAACTTAAACCCTAAAGCATAAAGCCTAAAGCCTAACACCTGAACCCTAAAGCTTAAAGCCTAAACCATAAATCCCAAAGCCTAAACCCTAAACCCTAAATAGAGAGAGAGGGAGAGATAATGGTGAGATAGAGAGTAGATAAGGAAGGAGAGAGTGAGAAAGAAATATAGGGAATAGAGAGAGAGAGAGATAAATATAGAGGGAAGGAGTAAGGTTGGGAGATTGAGAGAGATGGAGAGAGGGAGAGAAGGAGAGTAGAGATGGAGAGAGATAGAAACAAAGAGATAAGGAGGAAGGTTGGGATATTGAGAGAGAGGGAGAGAGGGAGAGATAGAGAGAAGTATATAAGGAAGGAGATATAGGATTGAGGGTTGAGGGTATTGGGTTTAGGATTGAGGTTTTAGGGTATAATATTGAATGTAGGGCTTAGGGTTTAAGATTATGGTTAAGGGATAATGTTCAAGGTTTAGGTTATAAGGTTGAGGGTATAGGGTATATGGATGAGGATTGAGGGTGTAGGGTTTAGGGTATATGGATTAGGATTTATGATATTCAGTATAGGGTTTAGGATATTGAGAGAGAGGGAGAGAGAGAGATAGAGGGATAAGTAGAGAGGGAAGGAGGAAGGTGGAGAGATTGAGAGAGGAGGGAGGGAAAGAGAGAGGTAGAGAGGGATAGGTTAGATAGAGAGTAGAGAGGGAAGGTGGATGGGAGGAAGGAAGAGAGAGAAAGGAGATAGAGAATATTAGAGAGGGAAAGAGGGAGGGAGAGAGGGAGAGAGAGAGAGGAGGGAGGGAGAGAGAGAGAATTATGCTTGATAGAGTTTAGAGAGGGAAGGAGAGAGTGAGAGAGAGAAATATGGGAGAGATGGAGAAAGAGGGAAGGAGGGAGAGAGAGGTAGAGATGGAGAGAGGGATATAGAGAGAAGTATATAAGGAAGGAGAGAGACAGAGAGAGAGGAGGAGGAGGATGGTTGGGAAATTGAGAGAGAGGGAGAGAAAGGGAATGAGGGGGGGAGATGTAGAGATTGAGAGAAAGAGATAGAGATGATTATATATAGAAAAAGAGAGATAGAGATGGGGGAGGAGGGAGGGAGAATTATAGATATATATATAGAGAGAGGCAGGGAGGGAGAGAGGTGATAGAAAAGGTGATATAGAGAGAGGGAGGGAGATGAGATAGAGAGAGGTTCAGGGAAAAGAGGAGGAAGGTGGGAGAGAGATTGAGAGAGGGGAAAGGAGATAAGGAGTGAGGAGTAGAGAGGGATAAGTAGAGAGAGATAATGATGAGATAGAGAGTAGAAAGGGAAGCAGAGAGAGAGAGAAATATGGGGAGGGAGAGAGAGAGGTAATATATATATATAGAGAGAGAGAGGTAATATATATAGAGAGAGAGAAGTATATAGGGAAGGAGAGATAGAGAGGGGGGAGGAGGGGGAGAAGTAGAGAAAGACAGAGAGGTAGGGAGTGAGAGAGAGGTGAGGTATAGAGAGAGGGAGGGAGAGAGATAGAGAGAAGTAGAGAGGGGAGGAGGGAGGGATAGAGAGAGAGATAAGTGTAATACATAGAATGAGAGAGAGCAGGGGGAAGGAAGAAGGTGCAAAGATTAAGAGAAAGAGGAGGGAGGGTGAGAGATAGGCAGAGAGGGATGTATTAGATAGAGAGAAGTAGAGAGGGAAGGTGGTTGGGATGAAGGAAGAGAGAGAAAAAATGAGGAAGGTGGAGAGATTGAGAGAGAGAGGATGGAGGGAGAGAGAGAGGTAGAGAGGGATAGGTTAGATAGAGTGAAGTAGAGTGGGAAGGCGGGTGGGAGGAAGGAAGAGAGAGTCTGGGGAGAGAGAAAATTAGAGAGGGAAGGAGGGAGGGTTGGAGGGAGAGAGAGAGATTAGATAGATACAAGTATAGAGGGAAGGAGAGCATGTGCATAAGGGATAAAATGAGTGAGATAGAGAGAGAAATATGATACAATTTGTTTATTACTAAAATTTGACCTCTTGATTGCTGAAATTTGACATGTTGATTACTAAAATTTGGCTACTTTTGAAAAATTGTAAGATATTCCAAAAACTAGAATTTGAATTATAACTCCTAGATATCCAAAACCACTTTCAAACATCCTAGAACTATATACATGAAATATAACTTAAAGTATAAGAAGGTAAATGTCCATATGTAAATGTCAACTTACTATTCATGTATATAGTTTCCCTGAAAGATAACAAGAAGAAAGAGAAAAAATAGAAGAAAAATATTCAATGTAGACCAAAACACGAGCACGTTATAACGCACTTGCATTTTGGCTTGGTAATGACCTAGCCTAGGCTTGGTCATTACTAACCCATAACACAAGCGTGTTTTAGTAAGATGCGCTCGCGTTTCAATATTTTGGGATGAAAAAGTGAATTGGCCACTTTTTTGCCCCCCATCTTTTTTTACCTACCCCCCAATTTATTTATAATCTTGTTTGAACATCCCGGCTCTTATATTTTCATCTCATTGACCTAGCCCAACTAGGCTTATTACTTAATACCAAATTACCTTGGTTCACACTAATCCATTGGAAATTATTTCCATCTAAGGACATCAATATCTCAATTTAGACCTCACTACTTTATTTATTCATGATCCGAAAAAAGAATCTCTTACAATTACCTATCAAGGATATCATTCAACATTTGGTAGCTTTATGATAATTTATACTATAGGGTTTTATTTGATTAGAATGGAATAACTTACATCGTGATTTAGTAATCTTATATATATATAACAAGTGATGGTTTTTGATATCTTGAACCTCTTCATTATACTAATAATAAACCTCTTAAACATTCATTTATGAGAATAATGTTGGATTCTATGGTTGTGTTGCTAATATGTGGTTTTCATTGATGTCAACACTATTAGCATTGATGTCTTGAAGGCTGTATATGTCGAGGATATTGAGAAAATTACAATAAATATGTTGCAGGTTGTCTGTGAAGGTGTGAAGCTCAGAGTGATGGAAATTTTTGTACGTTGGTATTCAGAAGTCACACATTAAAGGGTTTGTTGCTAAGCCTATCTAGTTTATTCTCTAGAAGTTTCAGAGGTGCGCATCAAGATTGGAGCAAGTTGAGAGTTTATGTGTTCCTACAGTTATTTTGTTACTATAGCTAATGTTTCTAGAAGAAGAGAATGTAATTCTGGTGATTTGAGTTGCTATGTATTCTCCTACGATGTTCATTGATGTTTCTATATCATGCTCTATCCTTGTTGCACGTTCGTGTTGATCAATGTGTTTGAGATCAAAGATTTTTCCTTTGTGTGTTTAGGTTTTCATGTTCTTAGTCGACATGGTGGTTGTAGCATGTTGCGGATCCTCGTGGATTAATTTTTGAATGCTTGGTGTGTTTGAGGATGTTGTTTTAGGTCTTCATTATGTTGTGACCGACTTTAGTTGGTATGCATTGAGATTTTCTCATGGATTGGGCTGACACTTTGTATTCATCTATTCTTTATTTTTGGCCGACAAAGTTGTTGATGTAATTCCATGTAGTGGATATATAAGAGCAATTGTTTTCTTCATTTGTGTGGAATGAATGTAAAGTGTGCATGTTCTATATGTGAATAAAGATCAGATCATTTGATTACAGAGCAGAGTATGAAGGAATTTGAGCGAAGTGTGAAGAAGTGTTATTGTGCCTAACCAAAACTGTCATCAGGCTTTTGAAGAAGCTAATTTCTCAATTCAATCTCTTCAGATGGATTTAATCTAAAAGTTTTATCTAAGGCAATGACCCTTCCCTTTTGAGCAGTGAGCTCTAAGCAGTGTGCTTGAATGCATGTGCATTCCCATTATTAATTTCTCTTATAATTTTAACAGGGTATAACTTGTGGATTAACCTCCACCGTGGATTTTCCCCTAACAAGGTTTCCACACAAAAATATTGGTGTTATGTGTGTTTCTGATGTGTTGTTGATTCATGCTTTCACTGTTATTTATCAGATCTAAGATTAAAGGTTTGTCAACAATTGGTATTAGAGAAGGTTCCTTTGAATAATTTTAACAGCTTGAGGTGATCTGAGATGGCATCATACAAGAAGGATAGTCCTAGATTTGATGGTACAAATTACTCTATGTGGAAGGTTAGACTGGAGTGTCATTTGAAGTGCATTGATGAACCTTTCTGGAAGATTACAAAGAACACATATACTATTCCTCGGAATGGTCCCTCTACTCCTGATGAGATCAAAGAAGCTAAAACTAATATCAAGGCTATAAAAACATTACTGAGTGCTCTGATAGATTCAGAGATGAAAAATGTGATAGGTCTAAAAATAGCACATGAGATCTGGAAGAAGTTGGAAACATTGCATGAAGGATATGCTCAAGTGAAAGTTGCTAAGCTACAAAGTCTAAAAGGCAAGTGGGAAAACATGAAGATGAAAACATTATTTTTTTCATGCAAAAGGTAAATGAACTAGTGATGGGTATTAGATGTATAAGTGGAACCTTGGAAGAAGATGAGATTGTGGCTAAAGTTCCTTCCTCTTACAAAATGAAAGCTCATGCTATTGAAGAGCTTAGGACAGTAAGAAATGTGACAAGAGACATGCTGATTGGTAAGCTTGTTTCCTTTGAGTTGAGTGAATTTGGTGAATCTACTCTTAAAACAAAATCTGCATTTAAAGCTATTGTATCTAGAAAAAGCCAACAAATATATGATCTGGGAGAAAGTTCAAGGAAGACATTCAAGTATGAAGATGGGATAAAATAGATTGAGGATGAAGAAAGAGAGCTAGAAGAGCTGGAAGCATTTATTGTGAAAAGAGAAGCCAAAAAACAAGGTAAGTATAAAGGAAAGTTGCCTATTAAATGCTTCTCTTGCAGTAAGATAGGTCATTTTGCATCAAGGTGTTTTGAAAGAGTTCCTAAGTACAAACCTGGCAAGTCTAGATTTTTTAAAAAATGTTATTATGCTAAAGAAGGTGTTACTGATGATGAATCTAATAAAGAAATTGGAAATGAAGATGGATGGGTAGTGTCCACTTAACCTACTAGTAATAACAATATTGAGAAAGCTCCTGCAACCAGAATTGAAGAAAAGGATGAGTGGGTGATTGACAACAGATTCTCACATCATATGACTGGTGACAAAAGCAAGTTTATAAGCTTAGAGAAATATGACAGTGGTGTTGTAAGATTTGGAGATAACAATGCTACTGTGATTTGTGGTAGAGGCACTATTTCTCTTGGTGGTAAATATAATATTGATGATGTCCTTTATGTTGAAGCATAATCTATTGAGTGTTGGAAAAATGGTCGATAAGGGATACAATCTTCAGTTAAAAGATGGAAAATGCAAGATTTTGGGAAGTTCTAGAAATGTAATTGCTTTAGGTACAAAGACAAGAGGTAAAATTTTTCACTTAAGTGCTGCTAGTGAAAGTTATTTAGTTGCTTAAGTTGATGTAAGTTGGTTATGGCATAGGAGGTTGTGTCATGTGAATTTTGATAACATTGTCAAAGTAAGCTCCACACAAGCAGTCAAAGATCTTCCTAAGCCAGTGAAGCCTACTAACACTGTATGCAAGGAATGTCAAATGGGAAAGAAGACTAAAATTTATTTTCGGATCCAAAAACATCATTCTAATGGATTACTGGAGTTGGTGCATACTGATTTGTGTGGTCCCTCCAGAATCAAAAGTCTACAAGGAGAAAGGTACTTTATGTTGCTGATTGATGATTACTCTAGGATGATATGGGTTGCTTTCTTGAGAGAAAAATATGAGGCATTAGAGAAGTTCAAAAGTTTCAAAGCTATGGTAGAGAATGAGACAGGTTTGAAGATTAAATGCTTAATATCAGACAGAGGTGGTGAATTCACTTCCCGGGAGTTCAATTCATTATGTGAAGAGCATGGAATCAAAAGACAGTTATCTGCTCCCTAGACTCCTCAATAGAATGAAGTTGTTGAGAGAAAGAACAAAACAATTCTAGATGCTGCCAAAACTATGATGTTGGAAGGTAATGTACCTCATATCTACTGGAGAGAATCTATAAGAACTACTATATATACTATTAACCGGGTAAATGTCAATGGTAATTTTGGTAAGACTCCTTTTGAGTTGTGGTTTGGTTATAAGCCTACTATTAAATATTTCAAAATATTTGGAAGTAGATGTTATATCAAAAGAGATGAAGATATAGGCAAGTTTGATGCTAGGAGTGATGAAGGAATATTTATGGGTTACTCTACTAAAAGTAAGGCCTAGCAGTGCTATAATAGAAGATTAAAGAAAATGATTGAAAGTGAAAATGTCAGACTTGATGATGATACTGACAGATCATCCAGATACTATAGATATGATTCAAATGACCAACATGATAGTACTGATAAATGAAAGAATTCTTAGGCACAAAATCAAGTTCAAATTGTTCTAGTGAATCAAGAGAGTCCAAAAGGAGAAGCTAGTGGAAGTGCAGAAGGAAGAACGGAAGAACCAAAAGTTTGAAAAAATCCCAAAGTTCCAAAGTATGTAAAGCTAAATTATTTTGAAGATCAGATTATAGGAGACAAGAACAAAGGTGTGCAGACTAGAAGAAAAATTGTAGAAGAGTATTGTCTGATTTCCAAGACTGAACCTAACAATTTCAATGAAGCATTTAAAGATGAATATTGGATGGAAGCAATGAAGGAAGAACTGATGCAGATAGAGAAAAATGATACATGGATTCTTGCTCCTAGACCTCATGATAAGAATGTGATTGGAACC
The DNA here is from genome assembly GCA_007115665.2 of Sequoiadendron giganteum. Taxonomy (NCBI): domain Eukaryota; kingdom Viridiplantae; phylum Streptophyta; class Pinopsida; order Cupressales; family Cupressaceae; genus Sequoiadendron; species Sequoiadendron giganteum. The sequence continues at coordinate 80,583,108 of CM021109.1, forward strand.
AGGTTCTTTCAGAATAAGTTGAATGAACAAGGTGAAGTGGTCAGGAATAAAGCAAGACTGATATGTAAAGGGTACTCACAAATGGAAGGTATTGATTTTGAAGAAACCTTTGCCCATGTTGCTAGAATTGAAGTTGTAAGATTATTTCTTGCTTATGCTACTTTCAAGAACTACAAAGTCTACCAAATGGATGTAAAGTCAACATTTCTAAATGGTGAATTAGAAGAAGAGGTGTATATTGAGCAACCAAATGGATTTCAATTGATTGAAAAAGGAGATATGGTTTGTCGATTTAAGAAAGCACTGTATGGACTCAAGCAAGCTCCTAGAGCCTAGTATGCTACACTGGATAAATACTTGTTGAAGCTTGGATTCAATAAAAGTACTGCCAACAATAATCTGTGTTTCAAGATGGATCAAGATAAGGAGTTAATAATTGATTTTTTTTGTTGATGACAACGTTTTTGAAGGAGATGATGACTTATGTATGAAGTTTTTTGATCAAATGAAAAGTGAGTTTGAGATTTCAATGATTGGAGAGCTGAAATTATTTTTGGGATTAAAAATTACTCAGTTAGATGATGAAATATTTATATCTCAGTCCAAGTATGTGAAAGAGTTACTGAAAAAGTTTGGCATGGAAGACTTAAAGCCTGTTGGTACACCCTTGGTAACCGAATGCAAGTTAACACATAATGATGATTCTCCTAAGGCTAATCAAACAAGGTACAGGTTAATGATCGGTGGATTGCTTTATTTGACTTAGACTAGACCTGACATCATGAATGTTGTATGTATGGTTGCTAGATATCAAGTTGATCTGAAGGAATCACATGTGACTGTTGTAAAGAGAATTTTCATATACTTAAAAGGGACAACTAATTTTGTCTTATGGTATCATAAAGATGATGATCTTACTTTGGATGCATTTATTGATACAGATTGGGCAGGAGATGTGGATGAAATGAAAAGTACTAGTGGTGATGCCTTCTTGTTGGGGAAGAAGTTGGTGTCTTGGCTAAGTAAAAAATAGAATTTCATTTCCTTATCTACTGTTGAGGCAGAATATATTGTTGTTGCAAACAATTGTACTCAAGCAATATGGATGAAGCAGATATCGAGAGATATCATAATTGAGTATGATGAGCGTATTTATATATTTTGTGATAATTCAAGTGCCATAAAAATTTCCAAGAATCTGGTGTTGCATTCAAAGACAAAACATATATATATCAAATATCACTTTTTGAGAGACAAAGTGAGTGATAAAGAAGTCAAACTGGAGTATGTGCCTACTAAGGAACAAATTGTAGACATCTTTACTAAGCCATTGCCTAAGGATACTTTGGAGTATCTCAAAGGGAAGTTATGGGTGATTTCCCCTCCTAATCAAAACTAAGATGCAAGTCTTTGCATCAATTTGTGTACTTATAGTCATATCTTGTTTCAAATTGATGATATGGTGGTTGCTACTCAGGGGGAGTAATTAGATGTTTTAGATATGTGGTTCAGAGCTTGTGTACCTTTTCCATTGATGTCAAAGGGGGAGAAGAGTAGTGTGAAAAAACCTTTGAGGAAGAAAGGGGGAAAAGAGTCATGTGAAGAAAAGGGGAGAAGAGTGCAATATCCAAGGAGGAAACTATTGGAGAAGAGCTAGTTGTGTTGATGGAATTTTTCACATCATGTGTTGCCATTATTTCTAAAGGGGGAGATTGTTGGATACTGTGGTTGTGTTGCTAATATGTGGTTTTCATTGATGTCAACACTGTTAGCATTGATGTCTTGAAGGTTGTATATGTCGAGGCTATTGAGAAAATTATAATAAATATGTTGTAGGTTGTATGTGAAGATGTGAAGCTCAGAGTAGTGGAAAGTTTTGTACATTGGTATTCAAAAGTCACACATTAAAGGGTTTTCTTTTAGCCTATCTAGTTTATCCTCCAGAAGTTTTAGAGGTGCGCATCAGGATTGGAGCAAGTTGAGAGTTTTTGTGTTCCTACAGTTATTCTATTACTGTAGTTGATGTTTCTAGAAGAAGAGAATATAATTTTGGTGATTGGAGTTGTTGCGTATGCTCCTACGATGTTCGTTGATGTTTCTAGATCGTGCTCTATCCTTTTTGCACGTCTGCATTGATCGATGTGTTCGTGATCAAAGATTTTTCCTTTGTGTGTTCAATTTTTTATGTTCTTAGCCGACATGGTGGTTGTAGCATGTTATAGATCCTCGTGGATTAATTTTTGAATGCTTGGCACATTCAAGGATGTTGTTTTAGGTCTTCATTATGTTGTGACCAACTTTGGTTGGTGCACATTGAGATTTTCTCATGAATTGGACTGACAGTTTGTATTCATTTATTCTTTATTTTTGGCCGACAAAGTTGTTGATGTAATTCCATGTAGCAGATATATAAGAGTGATTGTTTTCTTCATTTGTGTGGAATGAATGCGAAGTGTGCATGTTCTATGCACGAATAAAGATCAAATCATTCGATTGTAGAGCAGAGTATGAAGGATTTTGAGCGAAGTGTGAAGAAGTGTTTTTGTGCCTAACCAGAATTGTCATCAGGCTTTTGAAGAAGCTAATTTCTCAGTTCAATCTCTTTAGATGGATTTAATCTAAAAGTTTATGTAAGGCAACGATCCTTCCCTTTTGAGTAGTGAGCTCTAGGCAATGTGCCTAAATGCATGTGCATTCCCATTATTCATTTCTCTTATACTTTTAACAGGGTATAGCTTGTGGATTAACCTCCACCGTGGTTTTTCCCCTAACAAGGTTTCCACACAAAAATCTTAGTGTTATGTGTGTTTATGATGTGTTGTTGATTCATGGTTTCATTGTTATTTATCATATCTGAGATTAAAGGTTGATAAGATTAAATAAGTTTTAAATTTTGTGACAACTAATTCACCCCCCTCTTAGTTGTCTATCCATGTTTTTCCAACAAATAACCCAATATAATCAACATAACCATAAATTCCCTAGTACTAAGGGGAGAAATACTCAAGATCTAATCACAATATGATATTATGTTGATATGGTCACTCATCATGATCATTTTAATTAAAATGTCTTATCTCTATAAGGCCATATAGACATTATTAAAACTTTTAAAGACATAACACCATGGTTATAAATTTTCTCTAAGCCGAGTCAATGCACAAGTCAACTCTAGATTGTTGAAAACGCTATATCTATTGGTTCAACATCCAAATATATACTTCCAACAATAACATTTTCTCAATCTCTTTATCTTTTGGAGAATCCCCATACTTCTAAATTAGTTATAATCACAAAATATAATATTCACTCTTGCAACATATAGCTAACCTTATTGGTAAGAAATAAGATACCAAAATATGATATATAGTAGGATTACACGTACTTTGTCTCTTAGCTCAATATTTTAGACATCGTCAAATTAAATGATAATTATCTTTCAATTGATAGGTACCCATACCCTTACCTAATAATATCTCATTTACCTTCTCTAAACTCTTGTTACAGTTCCTATATAGGGGTTCTTATACTTGGAAATTCAATGGACATCATGCAATCATATAAATGTCCTACCCTGGAATTGTAAAGTGGGTTACCAATAGTATCAATTTGTAGCATTACGAATGTTTTAAATGTATTGTGGTTCTTGTTACCTAATTTTTCTTTTAGCTCAATCAAGTTCATTGCTAGATTACCTTGTTCAATATCACATGTGGAGAAAATGGGCTCCTACAAGGGTTGAACCAAACATTTTGCCCTCTTAATTTTTGAGAGGGATAAGGATGTAGTTTCACCATGACAATACATGATTGTCATGAATAAATAACAGCTCTATTCATAAAGACATAAATGTAAATGCAATACTATAGAACATTCTTGTCATGATAGTAATGAGGAGAGGATTGTCACCAATCAAAATGAGCAGTCACTTAGATAGTCTTTTCACAGAGAAATGGAAATGAGGAGTCATCATTAATGCATCCTCAAAGGGACAAGAATGTGGTAAGGTTTCGTAGAAATTTAATTTTGAAAAAGATTAAAAAATCAATGCATAGGAATACAATTGCAACAAGGATGGAAGCACCACACCATCAAAACTAGAAACTGCTGCTATGCAAGTTGAGGATAAGCATTTTGATGAGTCAATCAAGATCTCACTTGCTAAGCTCAAGAAACCTTGCCTTGAATTAGAATACATCATCAATGGAAAGTAAACATAAACCGATGTTAGCATTCCAAATCATACGAGTTTGGATGAAAACCTACTCTTATGAATGCATATGAATCTACTCAGGAGAAAACAAATATAAGCAGTTTTGATGCTAAAATGAAGTTGGTGCCAAGAAAGATCCAAATATGGAATATAATGAAGACAAGCAAGATGTGGATGAGATTTCTCTACAAAGTGGAACACAAGAACCTCTAGTTATGAGTTTACCATCAAAGGACATACATAAGACAAAATCTCCACAAGCTTCAGGTGTAGTAGGAGATATGGATATCCCTAACAATCTAGTCATGGAACTTCAAAGAATTTCCCAACAACATGGGCTTGAAGAGACATCCACGGAAAAAAATTTCTCTACAACTAAATTATGTTCTAGTGATGCAAAACCAACTAAGATACCAAATGGCTTGTAGTCATTTTCAGAAGCTAAACAAGATGCACGTCTAATGTAAATGCAATAGAACACAATGCCAACTAGAGAAAATGGTTTAAAAGAATCAATCAATGAACCCAATGGATATTTCAACATACTAAATCAGATGAAGGAAGAAATTATTGGTACTAAAAATGCAAAAATAAAAATCTCTGAGGTGAGCAATGGATTCATGCATGATGAAAACATAAAGTCGAAAGAGGAAAAATGAACATCAAAATTGGGAAAACCTAAAAGTCCTACTCTTGTGCCCTTGGAGAAAAGTGAACCTCCACTATTGTGGACAAGCTAGAAAAACTTGCTTTTAAGCAGTTTATTGATGAATTTATTCAGAATGACCATGACAAAGCTAAGGAAATGGATGTTGCAAATGGAATAGTGGAAGGACCACCTCACATGGAATCTACTGGCAAAATAAATATGGTACCATTAGTTAAAATTGAGGATAAATCGTCCATCATGTATGTCACTGTGTTAGCTAATGAAATAGGCTAGCTAACATATATTGTGATTCCAGAGTCCTTTGCTTCTATGTGTACAATTTAAGTTGAAGGATAGGATTTCAATATTCAAAATGAACCATCAAACATTGCAACCAATCTTGAAAAGGAGCAAGCTCTAAAAAGCCAGAATGATCGACACACTGAAGAAGAATTGAATGGGATGATTGAAAAAGATGTGTTGGAACCTAAGGTTCACATGCTAAATGATTATAAAGATTTTATTTCAAATAGTGAATTTACTTCCAACCAAATTGAAGAAAAATCAGATGAGGTCTTGCAAAATTCAAGTGGTCTTTTTAAAATGGATTCACCTCAAGAACAAGAAACTTGTAAAAGGAAGCCTCCTATACATTTGCATATGGAACTCACATTAAGGTACAAGGATTTACAAGGGGCCGAGTGCAAAGAATAAAGATATTTCTCATCTATTTTTACCAAAAGAAAAGGAGAAGCCACAGATTGGGGTTACCTGAGGCCAAGCTCTTGAATATTCATAGAGATAAAAAAAAACCTCGATACTTGAAAGAAATTGTGAAGTTGTGGCCATAGAAACACAAAGGAGCTTCTATGTTTACAAAAAATATAAAACCCATAATGCTTCTATGCAAAGGAAAAATACACAGAGTTTCAAAACATGTTCATTTTTCTACATAGGAAAGCTTGAAATAGAAGATTTCCAAGCACAGAGTATTGTGAAGAAAGAAAACCCATACTATTTGTCAAGGCTCAGTATAAAGGATAAAAATTTCAAACAAAGGAAACAAATTTTCTGTACATTCAAGATCCATAGCCAAAATGGAAACCCGCAACTACAGAACAAAAAAGATCAAATTTCTTCATGATAATGGAAGCCATAACAAAAAAGTAGCATGAAGATGAAAACTTACTAGCATGCGAAGGTCTCCAAACAACCTTCAAAGCTCAAACCCTAGCATGGAAGTGCCTTCAAAATGCAGAGTGTAGTGGTTTCCAAAAAATACTAAGTGTAAAATGAATGAAGTGACAAAAGGTCGCAGGTGTTTTGTCTTTAGGGTTTTCTTTTTGCCCTAATTTTGGCTAACCCCTTTTGGGGTAATTTTCACGTAGATTTTAAACATCTTTTCCTTGAGGTATTTTTGTGACTTTGCATGTTTTTAGACAAAATGAGGTCAACCCCCTTCATTTTGCATGAAATTGAAACCAAAATAATAATGTAAACAATATTAGAGAAATCAATTATAAATTGCTTTAATAAATGTCATGCATATGTAAAATATAGGCAAGTCCATAACATAAGTTAAATTAATCCTTAATTTATTTCTTTAATATTTATTTAGATTGATTACCTTCATCTCAAGATCATGCAAAAATCAAGAGGTGGAGATTACTGGAGTGCTTTTGAAGTTCTTAAATCATGCAAAATCAAGAGAGGAGTGAAACTAGAGTATTTCACCTTGATTTTGAGTCAACTAGAGTGGGTTTTGAGTCAACTATGGTCAAACTAATTGAGAGGGAAAGTTTGGAGCTATTTGAGCTCAGTTGTGAGCCCCCTTTTCAAGTCTTTTCCATTTTTCTTGTGGGTCATCATGGAGGAGATATTTTTGAGTGCAGCTCACTATGAGTGTCACCTCTTGGCACTTTGACTCTATTTTTGTATATAGGGAAAAGATTTAGTCTTTTTCCCTCAGTTCTTACTTCCTACTCTCTTGTGGATTGCAAAGAGTTAGAAATTTTTGTAGCTCAGCTTCAAATTTTATATACAGTAGTTTCATTTCCAACATTATTTTTCAATATTTACAGAATTTTCCTTCCACTTTTCAATAGAAATCAAGTGTTTCCCTTCTTAGTTTCAGGTGTTGTGTCTTTATGTTTGATTTTTATTGAAATTTAATGTGTTTTAATTTGAAAACCTTTAATTTCTATCTCATTCATATTTGCATGTACACAAAATCATCTTAATATCATAGGTCATAGGTTGTGCATCTGTTTAATCCTTTCTTTCAAGTTGTGAAAACTCAGTTTTCCTTCACAAAAAGATAGATTTCTAAAAGCTTGTTTATGAATTATTTATGTGATTTAACTTCCCAAATTAAGTTGTGTAAACAGATCTCTTGAAAAGTATTTTTGAATCTGGTTGCATGTTCATTATCATTTAGATGCATCACCATCCTACTAGTTTCATTTTTTACCTTTCATAATAATTTTTCTATCCCTTTTCCTGCATAGGTCATTAGTTTCATAAAAGAATCAAAAGGGGAACCCACCCACGATTTGGAGATTCACTTTCATTATGAACAACCCATAGGCTTGAGAGTGATTCCATGTTACACAAGATTGCTGAGCTTGAGAGATTTGCATTTGGGTGCAATCCTATGTGTTAACAGTTCTAGTGTCATTAAATGAAGCCTTATCATTTATATTATTATGCAACCATAAATTAAAGCTCCTATCATATCTCTAGTTTTTCTTAAGAGTTAGATACATGTTTATATTCAAATTTCTTTTGTCAACTTCCACTTATTTCCATCAATATGGCCATGTTGCTCTCACTAGGGGTTTATAACTCATATTACAATGTCCTTAGAAACCGACAATAGTGATATTTCAAATTAAGAGAGCTTAGTCGATCATTAAAGATTACTGATGCAATGCCATTCGTTTAAGTTCATATCCATCCATACTTATACATGAAGAAAATTCTTAATATCCTTACTATCCCATCATTTAAAGTACCATGAACATGATCCAACCCCTAAAGCAATAAAAGCTACCCAAATACATAATGCGAAGTAAAGATATGCACAAAACAACTCAATTGTCTAACAAAATCTCTTAAAGGGGATAAAGCATGTCTTGGCACATGAATTGTCGATAAAAACCTCAACATTATTATCCCCATTTCTCACATAAGATCAAATCAACTATATCAAATTTATTTAAGCTATGAGTCAATATTGCAAAAATAAACTATGCTAATTCAAGATAGTAACTGTAAAGAAGTGTACTCATCTCTTAGGGATGATATCGATGTACTTATGAAGTAGACATTAAACTATACCCTTTTCTTGTATATCACTACTCCTTTAGCTCCCATTGTATGGTACCTCTATGTCTAATATTCCTCTATCCTATGCTTTGGTGAACGTCCATACCCATCACTCTCCACCAAACATCTCCTTTCTCTTTTTCAAGATCTCACGTAGAGATGGATCCTTTCAACGTAGGCAAGGAGGATACTGAGAAAGGTCATAGAGTCTTTTCTTGTTTACCTACCAACTTGTCATGCCCTAGTCTTCCACCTTTTCACATGTTTTTTCTCCTTATTTCCTTTCAATTATTTACTCTTTCCCTCTCTCCTACAATTCAACTCCCCCCAATCACATCCATTCATATCTTCTCTTCTCTAGACTCTTCCCTTTCCACACAATATCTTCACTCATTTCCTCTAACTTGGACTTGATTGAGAAGTTATGGGGAGGTTGTGAGGGTTTAAATTTTTTCCCAAATGCATCTTTTTTCACCATTCTCCCCAAACATCTCTCTCTTTTCTCAAAACGTCCCTATAGCTTGCTTCCCTCTGCATTATACTTCCCTATTGATCTTTGTTGCTCACATTCTCCTTCTTGAGAAAGCCTCTCAAAAGCTATGTGACTCTACTCCTACCTAGAATCCTCCATTCATCTGTCCCCTTCCTTTATTTTGTTTCCTCTATTTCTCACACTATTCTCCCCTTCCACTTTCCCTCTCTTCATTTTTTGACCAAATCTATGTGCGCTCTCTCACTCTCTCTCTACTCTCCCACTCAAATTTGAATCCGAAACTAAGGAGGCTGTGATAAGTTAATGTTTTCCTTTTTTCTTTTTTCCTGTAGCCTGCCATCTAGAAGCTCTTGAAATGGGATGCCATGCCTCATAATGGCACAAATGCCCCTTCATTTGACCCATGCCCCCTTCTTGCATGATACATCATTCTTTCAAAATTTCAGCAATATGCTTTCAAAAATAGCTTGTGGGGAAACTTGTGGCTGCGAAATCACTTCCTAAAATTGACTTGTTCATGTGGTTTCTTTCATTTAAAATCATCTTGATTACTTAAATTTTGAGCAAGCAAGGTGCTTATGGTATATTGCAAGAAGGCATACAACAAACTTTGTGTTCCTAGCCTCAAAACATTTTAGGGTGATTATGAGCTAAGATGAATAATATAATTAATAATAACATATAATAATGTAATATAATGATAAATTAATATTTATTTGTTATATCCTGCAATGTCGCAAGCTCGTCCTCTCATGATTTCTATGAATTGATGGAGTATATGAAACATTGGAGGATATACTCATTGACATAACAATAAACAATAATAAATTATAATATTGTTATACTATTAATTTACAATATTAAATATATAGTAATACTATATAATATTAATTATCTAATAATATATTAGATAATATAATATATAAAAAATATAGTATTTTAATTATGGAGATATAATTATTAACATAATATTTATATAATATAATTATTAACATAATATTTATATAATATTATTTTATAAATAATATTATATTTATTAAACATAAAATATATTTTATGTGTAATCATTTGTTTCAAATTGAGCACCATTAATCTTTATTAATTTTATTTGATCTTCCAAGTTTCTCTCTTCACCATTCTAGCACACACTAATTTTTTCAATAATTATTTCTATTCCTAGTCATTGGAATGTGATGTTACTCAATTAAAATCATTAATTAATGTATTATAAAGTCATATAGTGTGAACAATGACAATTTATTTTATCTTAAATGGTGTAACAAGGTAAATAAAATACAAGTTAGATGAGAAGGGCAAATCTCTTTTTGTTTTAAATAATAGAAATGATGAAATAATTAAATAATTAAAAAGGAAAATTGTTAGCTTAATTAAAAAATTAATTAATTAATAGTGATGAAGGGGTCGAGAAAGGATGGTGATGAGAAGTGATGACGATTTAGATGAAATACATTAATCATTTTTAGGTGTTTACATTTAGGCCTCAAAATTTCATCAAACGAATTGACAAATATAATGCACTTGAGGAATCTTGTTGGCATTCTCAATGTAAAGGGGGTGAGAACAAACTTTGAAACTATGCCAAAGGGAACCTCAAATTATAGGACAATTGGAACTCAATGCAACTTAAAGGCTAGATGACACCATCTTCAAAGTGAAGATATGCATTGTAGTAGTGTTGAAGTTTCCAATCAAGAGGTTTTTGAGGCTTTAATTATTTGAACAAAGCTAGGTTGTATAAATCTAATTTTTTATACCCCTATTTATCTCCACAAGGTTTAGTAGAACATGAGCCTCGATCTACTAATCAAAATGAACTCCAAATTATAAGTCACATTAAAAAATTAAATACTGTATGCACGCAAAAATGGTCTGGGCAAAAATTTATTAAATACTTGTTACTTAATTAATAAAATCTTAAAATCCTCTACTTATAAATAAATTGCAAAATTTATTTATATAGTTCATTTCTAAATATTCTTCTTGTCCAAAATCATTTCCCTCTTAAATTAATTAAATGCACAAATTAACTAATTTGTCATTTAGTTAATTTTCTCTCTTTCATTTAAATTTGAATTTTAATTCAAATTGGCCTCTAAAATCATTTTCCTCTTAAATTAGTTAAATGCACAAATTAACTATTTTTTCATTTAGCTAATTTCCCATCTTCATTTAAATTTGAATTTTAAATTCAAATTGGCGCATTTCTACATATTCTTCTAACTTCCTTCCACCTCACCTGCCACCTCACCATGTGTCACATGAAATTGAATTTTCTAATTTCTAAAATGAGATTTTCCTCAACAAACCTGTAACAAATTTGAAACTACCTTGGACACATGGCTTCTTCTTTCCTTTGATTCCCTTCAACACTTGGAAACATGTTTTCTTGCAGGGAACCACCTCCATGATTCTCTCCAACCTCTTTGTGCTCAACCGTTGATGCCGCAGAATCACAATCTTGACCGTTCATCACTGCCACATCATTCCCAGCTTAGAAAATTCTATAAATATAACACATTTCTACAACTTTTCAGAAGGAGAATTTGGCAAGTTTATGCTGCAAAAATCTCATTGCATTTTGAAGGCATTTTTAAGAGCATTGTAGTTTGCATTTTAGTGTTTTAGTTTATTCAGAGATATCATGGAATTTCCATTTTAGAATTTTAGTTCTTGCATCTTTCATACAATATTATCATTAGATTTTCTTTGTTGATATTTGCATCATCTGAATACAACAACACTTCATCATAGACCACTCAACATTTATCTTCAAAAACACAAAAATATAATGATTTAGGCATTATAGTTTGTATTACATAATAGCTGCTCATTTCTTAGGTTGTTATTTCACATATTCATGTGCAACGAATAATTCTTAGAGCATGGATTGAGGAATCACCAAGAATAGACGACAATGGAATGATTTTGAATGCAGGGTTGTAATAGTTTGCTTATTATTTCTCCTTCATTAGATGTAATATATTTCATTGATTGTGTGTTTTTAGTTATGATTAATTACTCTCATTGACACATTAAAATCACACACAAATACTTCATACAAATATCTAAAAAATTAACCGCAATATTAATCATCTCTAATTTTATGTATCATAATTATATAAGAGGAGTAACTATATTGGTAGCAATGAGTGAAGTGTATTGGATGAGTGTGTTAACAAAAAATAGTAAAGAATAATAAAAAATATTAAACAAGAAACATACAAAAATAATATGAACTAAAACACAAGGGCATGTGCACAAAGATAGGGGGCCAAAAAGTGGTCACTTCACTTTTTGGTTTTGAAATAACAAAAACACAAGCACGTTATAACAAAACATGCTTGCATTATGGGTTGGTAGTGGTCGATCCTAGCTCGATCATTACCAAGCCAAAACATGAGCGTGTTATAACACGCTTGTGTTATGGTTTGAATTTTAAAAAAATGTGAGCATGTTATAACATGCTCATGTTATGGTTTGTATTGAAAATTTTCCTTCTCTTTTTTTTCTCTTTCTTGTCCTTATGTTTCAAGGAAATTATAGTTGACATTTACTTTCTTACACTTTAAGCTATATTTCATGTATATAGTTCTAGGATGTTTGAGAGTGGTTTTAGATCTCTAGGAGTTATAATGTAAATTATTATTTTTGGAAGATCTGATAATTTTTAAACTTAGTCAAATTTCAGTAATCAACATGTCAAATTTTAGTAATAAGAAGGTCAAATTCCAGTAATCAACAAGTTGTATGTCACGTTCCAAATTTTTCTTACATTTAATAGTGTTAAATTATTTAAATATTTATGAGGGTGTGTGCAAGAAGTTGAGTCCTCTTTTTGGTCAAAAAGTGGAAGTGTTTTCCTTGATTTTTAGAATTTGTTACATTTGAACTTAAAATTTGAAACACTTAGAGATGAAATCTTAAAAAAATGTCACTAATCATAAAATGTAGTACTCAAGTCTAGTTTCCAAATATCTAGTTTATTTTAACACCTAGATGATCCAAATTGATTTTCAATAGGTGTTTCTGAAAACCATTATTTAAAAGTCACTTTTTTTTACCATACCATGCATGTGCATGTCATCCATATTTTGAACTAAATAATCATATTTTTATGAATCCTTTTGGGAAAAGTTTTGTAACACACTAAAGCACACTTTCAATATTTTTGTAATTTTTAGTTGATTTTTATTTGTTAAATTTTTATTGGCCATATTTATTTTTTTGAAAAACTGTTGTGTACGTCACACATAAGATGACTTAAACTTATCACTTTTTGAATTTTCTTTTTCAAATTAAAAAGAATTGTTTGAAGTACACTTTCGTACAATTCATTTAAAAAAATTTATTTTATTAAAAAGTTATTAAAATATTAAAAACCCTGATATTTGAAGTTTATGGACCAATTTCATTATAAATTAATTGAAAATTAGAAAAAAAAATCCAATTATAAAAAAATATTACATATTTGGAATCTACACTGTCTCATCTATAATGGGTTTTAATTTCATCAAAATTTTTTGCAAAAAAGGTCTTCAGATATATGTCCAAAGTCACTATTTTCTTGTGACATTGATAGGACCTTCAAGTTGCAAGTCAAACCAAGTCCAAAGCTTAGGTTCGGGTCCCCAAGCCTTTTCCCAAAGCAAAATAAAAACACAAACCCAACCAAAAATTCATATTTTAAAAAATGGGATCATGTTTCATAAAAAAATAAAAAAAATTATGCTTTTACGAAACATGATCTCGTTTCATAAAAAAATTATGCTTTTACGAAACGAAATCATGTTTCATTAAAAAAAAATTATGCTTTTATGAAACAGGATCCCGTTTTATAAAAAAAATAAAAATTTATGCTTTTACGAAATGGGATCCCGTTTGGAAAAATTGCCAAAATAGAAAATTTCCAAAACTAGAAAGTTTTCAAAAATAGAAAATTTTGTTTTGAAAAATTGCAAAAAATGGAAATTTGTCAAAATGGAAAGTTTCCAAAAATGGAACGTTTTCAAAACGAGATCCTATTTTGAAAACTTGTCAAAAATGGAAAGTTTTCAAAACGGGATCCCATTTTAGTTTTAGGCTCAGGACCTTGAAGCAAAATGAGATCTTGATTCGTTTTTCACAATTTTGGGATTTTTTCTAAGACAAAAACTTTCACCTTAAGTGGACTCAAGTTCATGCTTTTACCCATGGAAAATGAAATTTATCAGTTTTGACTTGTGATAAATTTAAGATTTCAATGTTATTTGAAATATATTTATATTCATACGATTGAATACAAAGGATAAATGTTATGATGTGAAATAGAATCTTTTCGTTTCAAGTATTGGTTAATAGTTACTGATACACTTTGTGAGTGCAAGTGTGTGAATGCAGGAATAGGTTGAAGATCGAGAACATGGTTGAGGTAGGAGTATTTAGACAAATGATGATCGGTAAGCATGTTGGAATTTGGAACATGCACACACCATTGAAAAGCATAACATTTGCATTTAACTTACATTTTGGTAGACAACACCTTGCTTGTGTGAATTGTATTAATGATTAAATAGGTATGCTTATGGATACAAATTCATTGGAGCATTTGCCCTACCTTGACCATTCGATGCTAAATTATTATTTTTTAAAGATGGTGTTGGAAATACATATTATAGTGGTAAATTGTTCTCCTTTATTTGAAATGTTGAAGATAATTCTTTATGTGAAATTTCAAAAATGTTAATGGATAAACACATGAGAAATAATTTAATCAATCATATGGGAAAACAATAATAACACCTTAAGTAAATGAAATCTAACAAACACCCATATGAGAAAGAGATTTAACACTCAAAAATCATGGAGGAGTGGGTGGATAAGTATGAGGAGGCTGCGGGAGAGTAAATACCACCTCCAATTTTAGAAAATGTAGGAATCCTTGGCCAGAGGGGGTGATCTAGAATGAAAAGGGGAATTTAGCAAAAAGCAGAGAGGATTTTGGGGTGTAGACCACGAAGAAAGGAGCTAACCAAGGGAGAGGAGTTGTTTCCATATTCAAATAGAGAAAAATCACCGAATACTTGTAGAGTGAAGGAGGTAATTTATAGATTTTTGGTTTAAAATGTTGTTTCCTTCTCTATAAAAAGGATGGCTTAATCTTGCTCTCACTTCAACTCTATTCGATAGAGTAACGAGTATCTTGATCTTGTTTTTCGAATGATTGTGCATTCATTCTTTTTACTTCACTGGCAACCCTTGCATTAAACCTATTTTTTGTTTGAATCGAACCAAATGTATGCTTTATTCACTATGTAAGGTGGACAAAACCATTGTTTATCTGTTATGTTTCATTGTTGCAATGCAAGAGTTTGATCTAGTCAAACTTATCCCTATCACTAATCGGTCTTAGTCTGCATGTTATCCTCTATATGGAAGGCCATTACCGTTGAATTATTTACTTTGTTAATAATTCTTAGTCATCGTAAGAATCTATATATGTTTGGAAAAACCCCATATGGGGTGGCGTCTCTTCAATGGCATCGACAATGTTGCATGGTGGGTTAAATAACCAACAAAGTGTCGGTCCTCTATTTTCTTGCAAACAAAGATTGAAATCTTGTGAGATCATTGTATTTGGTGATAATTTTCCATTTGATTTAATATCTAGTCAAACGAATTTCTTTCATTCTATCAAAATAAATGTTGTGAATAATTTTGATCGATTTAGATTAAATGTGTGATGAAGAATGCTTTCCATATTTCTGAGTAAATGCATGTTTTGAACGATTTTTCCATCATTCTATTTAATACATTGTAGAACGATCCTATCGTTCTATCATACCCAATTGTCGAACGATACTATTGTTCGAATTTTTATACCTGTTGTTGAATGATTCTATCATTCTACCTTAGCAAATTGTTGAACGATTGTCATCGTTCAAATATTTAGCATGTTATTGAATGATTAATGTCATTCCAAATTATAAGTTAACATAGAATGATTAGTAATATTCTATTTTAAAAGGTATTAAGATGAATGTTTCAAGTGTTATGATTAACAATGCCACAGTCTATGCTAAAGGCCTTAGCAGGCCGAGGGATGTTCTTAATCCCATCGATAATTATCAAGATTCTCAATTTATAAAATGATTTTCATGTATATGTATATATACATGTGTATATATATGTATATATACATATACATATATATATAGGTTTACATAGTCATTCAATTGAGTTGTATTTCAATGGTGTAGAATGATAAACTTACACTGATCTTTTTCTAGATTAAATGGTGCCTCAGATATATGCACATTAGTACCACAATTCATAAAGATAATGAATTTATTTATGACACTTAATGTTGATTGATCTAGCATGCTTATTGTTCCAATGATAACATGCATATCGACCCATATGTGATAGATGTTTGAAAAGGATAATAAGAAAAAAACAATATTATTCATGTCGTTTCAATCATAAATAAATGGAGAGATGATTTAATTTGAACGACAGTAATCAAATTATTTTATTTATAATGTTGGTTTTAAAGAATGAATAGAAAGTTGAACGATATGTGATTTTCTTTAATAATCTCTAATCAAAACATAATGATACTCTTATTAGAAGGTCAAGAGGCATGCTACTAGTAATACACCAAACTTAATTTTCCTTGACTGATTATTTAATGACTTGGATTTAAATGAATCAAAAAATATGTAAAAATCAGAATGAATAACAAATAACTATGTTTCTGATTAAGCACAAATTAATTATGATTTCGATTTCAATTTGATTCTATGTAAAATGACCCAGTGACATTCTGTTTGGAATTCAAAATCATACCAAAGTCTAGAGACTGGTTGTTATTTACGTTCCTTATATTTTTATTAAAATCTAATTGTGCATCTGATGAAAGTTGGCATCTTTCTAAACATGGAAATCTATATGTAGAATGGATCTTTCTTTTTCAAAAGAACGTATACACATACACAATTTTAACAGAAGGCCATATATGTGTACATGCATAAATATTCCATTTATGCATTACACATGCATGCACTATACATTCTTTAAAATTAATTTATTTCCTTATCTGAAAAGTGTAGATTTCATTCCAAGTAGGAAGGAATAAAGTAAATATTGATAAACTGCGTGTTGATGCATGTACTATGATTTTCTTATCTTAATTCATGAAATGAAACATGTATTATGTTTAAATGTTTTCTTCCATTATTATCAAATTTGGTTAGGCCATATATGTGTACATGCATAAATCTTCAATTTATGCATTACACATGCATGCGATATACATTCTTTAAAATTAATTTATTTTCTTATTTAAAAAGTGTAGATTTCATTCCAAGTAGGAAGGAATAAAGGAAATATTGGTAAACTGCATGTTGATGCATGTATTGTGATTTTCTTATCTTAGTTTATGAAATGAAACAAGTATTATGTTTAAATGTTTGATTGAATTATTATCAAATCTGATTTAGTTCCTTTCATATATTTTGTTGAACCAAAATAACAAAGATGAGACATACGTAGACTATGTTGCAGATTGTTTGATTCTTTATCATGAAAATATTGGCTAGAAAAACTACTAGAAACCAAGTTGAATGTTTTAAAAATTATGTAAATTGGATAAAATGTATGTTATATTATGTTTGTGGGAGGTTACCTTCAGGGACGGGTGCCAAAAATGGGTTAACAAAGAGTATAGGTTTTGCTTTTCCAAAATATATTATTTCTTTTAGTTGTATACAACGTATGCTTGGCCAAGAATTTGGAGTCCATTATGTTGAATGGTATAATTTTTATGATGTAAATTTCTGCCATTTCCTAACATAGATCTTGGATGTTCTAAATGTAGATAGAAATGCATGTAGTTGTTAGGAACGTACCAAATTCCACATTGAATATTGCATTTTCTTGCTAAATATTATGTGTAGGGTCATGTATTCTTCAAGTTAGGAAAATTTTGGGGAAGCGTAGCTTCATGGTTGGGTGGAAAAGCACTTGAACCATGTTCTCAACCACCAGATGCAGTGAGCATAGACGAGGAATCACATGGAATTCCATTTTTTATTATTGTACTTTGTACTACATTATGTAACTTGAGTTTACTAAGTGGCGATGTTGGCCTAAGTCAAACTATGTAACTTGTAAATTTGACATTTGGAAACGAATATAAATTATTATTTTTGGACATATTGTGTTATGATAGAAAATAATTGATTGATTACATCTTTACTTTATTATTGATAAGGTCAATTTATTTATTTGGTGTTATTTAAGTATGAAACATTATATTTGGTATCAGAGCTTAGTGTTCAGCTCTAGGCCTATGAGTCCACAATAGTCAAAATTAGGGTTAGTCGACCCTTAAATTTGATTTTGAGTTTAATGAACTTGAATTGAATGCAGGTATAGGAAGGTCAAAGTCAGGGAAAAATAAGGGAAAAACAGTTAGGACTACTAAAAAGAAAGTTGTTGTCAAAGAGAACCCAACACTTGAAGTCCAACCTAAGATTCTCAATGATGAGACCTTAGAAAACACCCCACATGACTTAAGTTAGAGAGGGGCAAGAAAATTGAAGAGTCTAAGCACACCATTAAAACTAAGAAACCTTCTACAATTTGAGATTGGCCTTTAGGGTGCAGACCCAATGCACCCATTCTAACTAAAGAGGAAAAAGAGTGCTTGCATGCACATCCTTCCTCTTCCAAGAAGGTTGTAATAGACTCTAACGAGGACCCAGAGGATTGTCCTCTATCTAATAATGAATAGCCCACGTAGTAAGGGGGAAATTTTTTAAATTAGGATCTTTGTAATATGTTATTATAATAAATAAAGGAAGTCTTTCTTTGTGTTCAAGTTGTGAGCTTGAATGACTTATCCTTGTTATGAATGAACATGAATATCTTTTTAAGATTGCATGTCATAATACTTAGTATTATGTGGAAATAATTAAACATAGAAATCTTGTGTCAGTTGCACCAAACACGGGCTATGATGCAAGTCATTCGTGAACCAAAATTTTGAACACTAGAAATGGAGGTTCAAGTGGGGATCAAAATGAAGGTCGAAATGAGAGGGTGGATTGAATCCTCAACCTCCTAAACCGATAGGAAAAAATGATGGATCATTTGGAAGGGGAATTTCAAGGAATGTGTGATGGTCAAAACCTAAGGAATGAGGAGCAACCATAGGGAAATAGAGATCAAGGTGGCAATAACTGAGCAAGAATCAAAGGAGAGCTTGGAAAGGACATGAAAAGGGTGGCTCCACTGAAGTTTGACATAAAAACCATCCAAGACGGAGCAAAAGCATGGATCATTGAAATGGAGAAGTACTTTGGGCTCTGAAACTTATTAGATGAAACTAAAGCTATATGGGAAACTTATCAACTCTCTAGTGAGGTAGCCACATGGTGGGACAATGAAATGACATAACAAAAATTGTAACCTAAAGAGACCACTTGAGAAAATTTTCTTCAACATTTTCAAAAAGGTGGCTCCCTCAACACTTTTTCGATAAGAAGATGACAAAATTCCAAAACTTAGCTCAAGGGAGTATGTCAACGACTTGATATTGGGAAAAGTTCACCCATTTGCTTAAGTGCGTGCCTCAATATTAGACTGATGAGTGCTTCTGAATCTAAAAGTTTATACTAGGGTTAAGGCCCTAGATTGGAGCAAAGGTGGATATACATAATCCCATTACTATGGAGGAGGTTTTCAAGAAGGCCACTAAACAAGAACAAAATTTGCAACAACTGTCTAATTTCTAAAAGAATTCAAATTCTAAGTCTCAATTCAGGAATAAGAAATTTTAGAAAGGAGACAAACCCCTCCAAATTAAGAATCTAAAAAGGGGAAGCAACTCTTAGGAGAAAGGAGAAGGCACTAGTGGCAGAAAGAATAAGAAGGCCAACAAGAATAAAGGCAATTTTGATAATAAACAAAAGAGCTCCAAGGAAGATAAGTCGGGAGGTCAAAAAGGGCCTCATGATGGGGGCTACACCTGTGGAGGTGATCATTATGCCTCAAGTTGCCCACATCATTTAAAGACACAAAAGGAAGGAAATCAACATCATATACATGTAGTGATGGATGATAGACAAGTTGAATATCAAGCCTTGCTAATCCAGCTATTGGGTAAACTATATGGCAAATTTATTTCTATTTTGATTGATACTGGAGCCACTAAATGTTTTGTTAATCCGAGAATAATTTATAAGTTACCTATTATACCTAGATGCATGGCCAAATCTTGGATGGTCTAATATGGAAATTGAGCAAAGCGTAAGGTGGATTCATGTCTCTTTTGTAGCAAGTTAGAACTTCCCAATTTCCTGACACAAGTCAACCTTTATGTGGCACCCTTTTTCCCTCTTAGGGTTCTCAAGCCTTCTTTTTTAGGGTCATTTATGTTATTTTTGTGTTTCCTTTGTGTTCCTCTTATCTCTTGTCTTTTTTTAGTGTATAATTGTTTGAACACTAGTGCCTTGCACAAACGCCCATGTGTAGTACTAACATCCCACAATAATTTGTCATTTAAAGGTTCTAAGAATTTTTCCACTTGTCAGCTTTCTAGGTTAGTGAAAATAACTTGAAAGAATTTGTAACGACTCATCAACATCTTCCTCTTCCCTTCTCTTCTCTTTTGAAATGAATCTTTCATTTGGAAACTCTCTTAGCTCTCTTGCACTCTCAGTCTCACACACAACTCTCTACAACTTGTTATATCTCTCTATAGTTCTCTCACAATATTAGTTTTAGCCTTTTCTTTGTCTCATGGCTTCCTCAAGCCCCTACAAGTAATATCTTTATAATTTATATTATCATTACAAGAATTTTTTATGTCCTCGAGCACCTTGGGGATTATCACATCCCCTTATCTATCATTTTAATCATTGTTATTAATTATAAATGCACTTAGAATAAGAAGACACACCATCCATTTATTTTTATCTATCTATCTTGGCTACTATGGAGGTGGAAACACCAAAGCAGGGGTTTGACTAAGGCAAAATCCTAAATAGCCCCAAGCACTTTTCTCATCTTGTTGTGTTTGAAAGTTAGGTGGATTCTAAAGCCCAAACCACATATTTTGGGACTTGCTACTCTTGTCTATGTTGGACAACAATGCAACACAAAGACATCCATAAAATGTAGTAGTGTCCTTGGCTGAGACATTTAGATTTCAAATGTAGGTTCCTTATGCCTATATTTTTCATTTTTGTAGATAATAAATTTTATTTATCTTTATGTTGGTAGATATTTTCATCAATTTACTTTCATTAAGCATTTTAACTAGTTAAATTTATCTAAATGTATGTAGTGGAACTTACTCTCAAACGGATGTATAGATTTCCTTTTTAAAATTCAAATTTCCTAGATTACACATTTGTTACCCATGGGTGTGAGTCTAGTGCATATTTTGAAAACATGTACAACTTATTTACCAATTTTATCTAGTAGATTTAAGTTTGGGTAAGACTGATATCCAATCAATGTAGTCCAAAAAATTAGTGTCATTGTTAAGGAGATAAAATCATGGTTCTCATCTTGAAAACCTCTACAACTCCAAACAAGGAAATATTCTTGTTTGGTATTTGAATTATTAGTTGGAAAATATTTTTGTCTCTTTCAAGTCAAGAGTGACAACTCCATTTTAGTCAACCCAAATTTAGCAATCAAATTAAAATACTTTGTGATGGAGAGAAGGAAAGTTAGGTACCAATAGGAGCAAGGAGAAGCTTCCACCAATGCACAAAGACATCCATCATGGGAAGAAGAAAGTAATGATAAGTTGTTCAAGACTACATATCCAATCTCAAAAGTTAGTTCTTCATATAAAAATAATTTATTTATTGATTCAAGCTATCAGTACCTATATACTTCTCGAAGACTCACATGATAGTGGCATAACCAAAAAATAGAGAAATACATACACATATGATTACAAAAAAAAATGATATCGGCAAAAGGGATGGGTATAGATATTGTACTGCATATCTTATTTACAAGTCTTCCCCTTTTCCCTACACATCGTATGGTTACAAAGATGAACTAAAATTAATTACTAGATCATCTCAAAGTAGAGACACAAAGACAAATTATAGTTGGATAACAACAAGAGGATCAATTAGAAATAAATTGTATGCTTCTTGATAAGATGAATATGCAATATATTGCAATGCATAAATTTTTGGCATGAGTTATTTGAATGTAGAAACATATGATACTAACCATTATCCTCTTCCTGTCAAGATATCATGCAAAAAATAAGTTGAACATGATAAGATGTTGTGTCACCTTAAACAAGAACAACAAATTCTTGCAAATATTAGGTTTGAAAAACCTCAAGTTTTCACCCTAAAGAATCCAAATGCCATTTTAGTGAGTAGAGAGGAAGATATTCTTTGTGAAGGAGGATTTTTCTCATTACTATGAAGATGAAGATGATCACCATGATGCATTGGAATATGACCCCATGGATGGAAGAGAAAAATATATTGATTATGATGTAATTGATTTGTGCTTTCGAGATGTGCATAGTGCTAATGTAGTTCATAACATGAGTTGTATGCTCACAAAACAAAACACCCCAGGGAACCCATCTAGCCATCCCTACAGTCCAAGATACTATGTGAAGATATGAGATTCCATATAGATGTAGTAGTGGTGTAGGTAAGAAATAAGTATCAATTGAGATTTGAAAATGTGCCTACATTAAATAATGATTTTAAGGGAATTTCTATGGGAATAAATAAGAAATTCGAATGGGCGAAATACAAGATCAATAACAACAACGATTCTAGGAAGGCGATAAAGAAAAAAAGGGACCCACTGCACTAGTGGGTAGTGAAGAAGAAAGAGGTGCCAATAACTCTTGAACGTGAAGTTTCAAAAGGAGAAAATTTGAATGATGAGGAACAATTAGTTCCACCCCAACCATTGGAAATTCAATGTATGGACACTAAAGAGGAATATGTGTGCAAAATTGAATATTCAATTGAATCAGTACATGAAATTGCTTGTGGGGTGTTTACATGCTTATGATATAAAGGATGAACAAGAAAATAGTTTTTATGCATTTCCCTCTTTTGTCCTTCATATATATATATATATGTTGTTGACATTTATTTGCATGAGGACACTATAGAGATGGCTACACTTGATAACAAAATTGTTGAGGTAAATATTCATGTAGTCATTGATTTTCAATTTGAAGACCTTCCCATTGAAGAATGCAAAAATGGTGATCATGTGGTTGCATATAAGAATTTTTTTCGTTCTTCACATGAGGTTCTCATGGTTCTATTTTTTTTTTTTAATAAATGTGCATCAGTATGTGTGATAGTGAGGTATGTTGGTTGCTTGTTGTCCTTGAAATGAACAATGTTGAATGTATTTTTCTTTATAATGAAGATGTGACTTCTGATGATGGGGGATGATGGTGTGCCTATGTTTAAGTGTTTTGCTTAGGACAAACATACAATTTGTAATGAAGTTGAGGAGAAATAAATATACAAAGTTGATGATTAGCCGATAGCCCAAGTTTCTTACATGTCAAAGATTCAAAATTTTCAATTAAATGTGTGAGGAAAAGCTTCAGGTTAGTAAGTTAGTATGGCATATGTTTCATTAAAATCTAAATTGTGAGTATTTTTTTTCTTCAATTTAGTTTATGAGCTCAACATATATGATGAATTTTATGTTTATGTTGAGGATAAAGACATTCTTCAAGTTGTTCCCTTGGAAATTTTGGACTTGATATATCATGACATGGTTCAAAGGCCTATTTCTTATGGTTTCCTTGTAATGGCGAGATTAATTGTGGAGCTACTTTTTTGGAGGCAACCATAGGTCTATACATGAGAGAAAGGGGCCAAATTTGTTACAGTTGGGTGATGAAGATAGTTTCAAGTTGAGAGAGACTAGTTCCTTCACTGGGTTTGTATTTGACGGAGGCAAGTGAGTGCAACTCATGTTTATGACCATGTGGCATGGGTATTCATGTAGAGCCTGACCTAAGAAAATAATGTGGTAAGTCTGTGCAGCCATATCTTCAATGTCCATGTGACTCCATGTCATTGGTTACACATTTTTCTTCTTTGTAAAGATATTGTCTTTTCTTGTATATACTATTATTTCTATGTAGTCATGATCCCTATTTTCACGACAAATTGTAAGTTGATCTCAATCCATTTTGTTATTTCTTTTTAGTTCTCTCCAAGAGATATAATCCTTGTGCCTACAAGAGACACACGTCCCCAATTAGAGCCAATGTTGGCACCCCATTTTGATGTGTCTCATTTTTATTTATTTTGCTCCATAAGTGTGCATTTGGTCATATTCAATAAGTGTTGATAACCAATGTGAGATATCCTAATTAGGTCCCTTAAGTGTTAAATGGTGCAAAGATCCATAAAAGTCTAAATTTGGGCTTTTCTTGGCACTGTCCTTAAAAAAATCTTGATCTAAGCATTGGAATTTTTGAGCTTCTCATATCTTCATTTCACCCCTGTCGATCCTAACTCCCTACTCTATTCCTTCTAAAATTTCTTGTGTTGAATTTTTCAGCCTTTCAAACTATTAGGGTTTCCCATACATTCATATGACATTTAGCATCCTCGATCTCTAAAGCTCAAAGGTCATCAAAAGTTCTAAGTGTTTGAGTCAAAGGCCAAGTTTTGGTCGTTCCCTATTTGGGTACCTCCTTCCATCCATCCTTGAAGTCCAAATGTCTTTCTTTATTCCTTATTGGAATTTGTCTCATTTCATTGGCTTGTCAAAGTTCTACATCCTTTCATTCCCCATCAAAATTGTCCTATTCATGTCTTCCCTAAAATTCCAACACCTCGACATTCCCTTAAGCCTTTCACAAACCCTTCTAGGCTTTTTGGACTTTCACAACTTCCTATCCCTTCCAATTTTAGCATCTTAAATTTTTTCTTTTCCTCTAAGTCCCTTTTTTCAGAGTTTTGGAGTTCCCCATTCTCCAATACATTTATCTATTAAATTGTTTTATTGATATGTCATCATGTTGATCTCAACACCCTAATGATGTCATGCTAATATCATTTTCCCATTGAAATTTTGAAGCTCCCTTATTCTAGTACCCAATTAGTGTTCCCTTTGAAGTCTGATTTCATTCTCTTTAATGATGTCATGTTGGTGTAAGTAGTCCTGATGATGACATTTTGATGTAAGCAATCTTGATGATGTCATGTTGACATCATCTATCTTTTAGACTTTCAAAATTCCTCATCTATCCATCTCACCTAGAGTGGTAATTTCTCTAGATTATGCTTAGTAGCCCTCATATAACCCTCTTGAAGGAGGTTTCATTGGCTAGGAGCTAATTGATGATTCTATCCTTGAAGGCATTTAGGCAATCCTAATGATAAGGACCCTCCCTCTTTTGTCGTTGCTTTGGCTACTTATAATTTGTTATGCTTGGCCCTAT
This sequence comes from Sequoiadendron giganteum, assembly GCA_007115665.2. Lineage (NCBI taxonomy): Eukaryota > Viridiplantae > Streptophyta > Pinopsida > Cupressales > Cupressaceae > Sequoiadendron > Sequoiadendron giganteum. The sequence continues at coordinate 80,608,273 of CM021109.1, forward strand.
TTATGTTTTTTTAATCTTTGCTTTGGACTAAGTCTTGTTTGAATTTGTGGGTGTGGTTCTCTACCATCCTCTTTTTTTGGTGAATATTATAATATTATCCTTTATTAGTGTGGAAGAGGAAAATTTATGATCTATCTAACACAACTATATTATAATTTTTTTCTTTTACATTTTGGTGAACCCAACACATCACACCTACTTTCTTGGTTTAAAAATAAAAGTCTTTAAAAAATAAAACAAAAAAAAATTCTAACAAAATTATGATGGCCTTCAATTGACTTCATATGCACCTCATTTCCCTTCCTTCTATTCTTTCTAAATGAACTTCTTATCTTCTTTATGATGACCTTCAATTGACTTCATTTTTGCTGCATTTCCCTTCCTCCTATTCTTTCTAATGAACTTCTTATCTTCTTTTCTTACATCACTTTCTATATTTTCTCATAAAGTTCAAGATGTTCCATTTCATATTTGTGACACCAACTTAGCTCTTCCTATATCACTCTATTATTTTGATCCATTTCCTAACATTCATCGAGCTTTTGAGGATATTTTGGCACAAGTGGATGAAATCACTAATACTTTTATTAACGTTACTTTACCTTCTCTTCATGTTGGTGTTCTCCTTGCCAAAGATGAAGCATTAGTGGAGTAGATGTTGAGAATTATCTTTCTACTTCTACCAAATCACATATTCCTTTTGAATAAAATAAACTAATGAAATAATTATCAATTGACTTATCCCACCCACTAAAGAGATGTTGGATGCCCATTAATGTTCAAAATACTTCTTTTGTTCCTAAAATAAGTGTGCATTCACCACTTGATTCACCTCCACTTTTTCATCCTCTAATCACTATTTGGGGAATTCTTGATAGTCCTCAACCTTCTACTTTTCTCTCTTATTTTCTTCCAACATATGAATTGTAATGTGCCTATGGATATTGATTACCATATGGTAGCCTACATATATAACACTCAATAAAACAAACAAGTTACTCCTATCCCTATTTTCCTTTCTCCTTCATATATTTTTCTTCTACCACCTTCCCATCCTTCTATTGAGATTTCTAGATATTGTTAAGAAACTTTAGGCTACAAAATCTATGATTATATCTTTGGGACCTAATACAAGTTCTACATTCTTCTCATAGTGCTCTTTAAGAGGCCTTGCAAAATATACCCATACAATCTTTCATGAAGCCTATGGATGTGAGTGCTATTTGAATAGATATTCATACCAATTCTATTGATATCACTTTGCATTCCTCTAAAATTTATTTTCTTGAAGTTCATATGCAAAATGTTCCTCTCATGATTATTGTTGCTATAAACTCAAATGAGATTAAGCAAACCCTGAATGATATTGTTCCAATCTTAAAATCTATAGTTTAGATATCCTTAATTGTATTAATATTGGCGCTTCTTCTATTTCTTCTTCAAATCTATCCATTAGAGGTTTTGATAATGTGACTCACCCGACTCTAGGCACTATTGTATTACCTATTACATTAGGCCCCATTATATTACCTAGTAAGGTTCATGTCATGTTAGGGAGTCTTTCTTATAATCTTTTTACTAGTAGATCATGGAATCATGAATTGGGTTTAGCTCCAAGCACTTGTCATCAATTTATTAAATTTATTCATCACAATTATATTACCTACTAAGGTTCATGTCATGTTAGGGAGTCTTTCTTATAATCTTCTTCTTGGTAGATCGTGGAATTATGAATTGGGTTTAGCTCCATGCACTCGTCATCAATTTATTAAATTTATTCATCACAATAAAGTACATACTATCAAGGTTGATAATGAACCCTTTTAATACGATCAATAGGATGAATTGGGTCACATGAATCCTACTTTTTTATTTTTGTAATTTCATGCCTTCTACAAGAAATTCACAAATAACATCGTCACCTTTTGTTGATGATAATGTACCTTCTCCTTCTAATGCATGTCTTGGTGATGACGAGGACTCCTTAGACTTCACCCCCAAATGGGCTTGGTGAATATAAGGTTGACCCTTCTCACTTTCAAATTCCACATTCAATAAGGATTTGCATTATCATGTTAGAATTGATCCTTCTTTTATGAATTATGTTACTGCTCCCCCAACATGTGGATATACTTCTCATTTTTCCAAGGATAGTGAGGTTGATTCTCCTCCCCTTTTTGATTTGGAGACACATTATGGGCTTAGATTCAATATTATTTCTAAGCATCGATACAAAGGAAATTGTCTTGGGTGCATGGAAAAATGAGTTAAGGTCCCTATGTAGTTGACATCGTACTTTTCTATGATGGGTTTAGGTTACCAATCTTCTCTTCTATCTACACCCCCTCCATTGTTTAAGGGCTCTATGATTTCTACTTTTTAGAGATTGCATTTTCCTCCACAAGAGAAAGGGTTGATTCCTATTCCTTCTCCACTATCTAAATAAGAGTGTATCTTATCGAGGCTTCTTAAGGCCTACTTGACCACTCTTCCTCTTACAAACTATCCAAGCTATTAGACAACTTGTTGATATCATGCTCAAGAATTTCGCACCTCCCAAGTACATTGACCTAGGTAGTCTAATAGTGGACATCCATATCAATGATACTCTCATATAGAACATTTTTATTAACTTTGAGGTAGCCATAAATGTTATGACAAAAGAAACCACTTGATCCTTAAAATACATCAATCTCCACCCTATTTCCATAGTGTTATAATTAGAAAATACATCAACTATTAAACCTTAGGGAGTAATCAAATATTTAGTCATAACCCTTGATTGATAGGAGTATCCTCTATTGATTTCATGGTCTTGAATCTAAAGGCCGACCTCAAAGGGTCTCCCCTTAGTTTAGGGAGACCATGATTGGCTATAGTCAATACATTTATTGGTTGTAGGTTAAGAAATATGCTAATTTCTAAGGGAAATGTGTCTAAGAAGCTAGTCTTATACCAACTGCCCATTTGTCCTTAGATGAAGTATAACCTTTATGGCTAAAATCTAAAGATAATGATCTATGTAATAACAATAATTTTTTGATCTATGTGAATGTTAGAATTAGAGGTAAAAGATATTGGCCAATTTGATTAATAATAAACCATTTAAAAAATATTTTTAATTAAAAAGTTTGTATCTTGACTTCATAAAAGATAAGTATTTTTTCAATTAAAAAATTCTATCTAATTTATTGTTAAGTAGGAATAAAAATTATAAATAAATATAGACTAAAATAGTATATTTGCCAAAGGAAAGCACTAATAAAGTACAATGCTACAAACCAATTTATTTTTGTAATATCCAACAAGGGGGTTGTACCCCTCTACCCTACTATGTGCAAAGTATAAAGGTGATTACTTTACAATTCCTCACCGCCTAGTAACGGGTCAATCGAAGCCTTGAACCCTACCCCACCCATATGGGGGACAAGTCGTCATTTGGCCCTTGTCATCAACATAATAAAAAAATCACAATCATTTATATAATTTTTTTTAAGTCAAACCCAAACAACGATTTTTTTAAAAATAATAAAAAAACCAATTAATTTCTACCTAGATATCTAACAACTCCACCCAACCACCACCTCTATTACTGGTGCCACTCATCATTTGCCTTCTAGGCACCTAGACACCACTACTACAAGGACCCCTCACTAATTTATTTTTTCCTAAAATAGGGTAGAGTTTTGTGCTCTTCACACTAATGTGATCATTTTTGCTCAAGATGTTTGGTTTTTTTGATATAATTTCTTAAATATTTAATTGTATTTTCTTAATTTTGTGACTTCAAACACATAACTTTCACATACTAAATCCAATGAATGAGCCACTTTTTGTATAGTATTTTTAGAGTATTACATCATGACACTAATTGTTTAATTTTTATTTTTTTTAGAGTAGACTTTTAGTTCTATTCTACAATCAAGAAAATTGTAAATCATCTAGAAAGCATACCAAGTTTTGTAATTGTACTAAATTACAAAGTGCCACAAAATAAACTCATTAAAGGCGTGCAAATTGCATGAATGTTTTTAAGTTATCACGTATTTTGTCTCACCTCTTTCATTAATATATTTAATTTTTCAAAAGTTTGTTAATAATGTTTTGGTGTACAATTTGTCATTTGAGATTTTGATTGTAATGCTTTACAAAATTTCTCAAGCTTAAGATTACTATTTTGATATAAAATTTGTCTTTTTAAAATTTAAATGTAGAACTTGATAAATTTATCATTGGTTTGTATTGGTAGTAAGTATAATATTGATATTTTACTCAGACATAACAAGTACATAATAATCCAAATTTTAAATGGACAAAAAAACTCAATATGACTCAAGAAATAAATAAAAAATCAAAATTAAATAAAAGTATATGTTACTTTATGTAGTAATTCAACACTTAAATAGTACCTACCACAAGTTTCATTTTTCCATCAAAATAAGAGTACACTTAACAAGCACAAATTAATGTACTTCTTCATTTGTCCACTAAATTTTATATTTATTTGCAATCCAGAAACTGACAGATTTCCCTTAAATTGGTAGAAAATTCAGTCAATGTAAATGAAGTTTCAATATTTTACTAAATGCCAAAACAGACTGAGTTGCAGATGGAGCTGAAAACATTGTGAAAAAATATTTTCTTTGTACTGAATGACACACCCCCTACGCTATCTGAACTCATAGCGTAGGGGGTGTGTCATTCAGTACACAAGCACAAGATATTTAGGGGCATCCATTGTCTTGAGGGATATTATTAGAAACCACTGTCCATTTTCTTTACTGTATTATCTATATCATAGTGATCCTTATGTGTTTTTATACGATTCCCTGTGTATAAATCGTCTAATAGACAGTGGTTTCTATACTATATTTAGAAGATGTAGTATAGAAACACATAAGGATCACTATGATACAAGATTTATAAGTAGAAAACCCTAGATAATTAAATATATCTAATTAAAAGCAATAGTTAAATTTAAAACCACAAAATTTTAATTTTGTCCATTTAAATGATTAAATGGACAAAATGCTATATTTTCAGCTCCATCTGCATCTATAAAATTTAGATTATAGATGCTAAAAAATTCGTGTATAATATCCTTATTTCGAGTTTTTTGTCCATTTAAAATTTGGATTATTATGTACTTGTTATGTCTGAGTAAAATATCAATATTATACTTACTTGAAATACTAAAAAATAAATATCGACTTGTGATATATTAAATATCAATATATATATCAATATTATCATGTGAAATACTTATTTGGGCCTTCATAGTAATTCAACACTTAAATAGTACCTACCACAAGTTTCATTTTTCCATCAAAATAAGAATGTCTATTAGACGATTTATACACAGGGAATCGTATAAAAACACATAAGGATAACTATGATATAGATAATACAGTAAAGAAAATGGACAGTGGTTTCTAATAATATCCCTCAAGACAATGGATGCCCCTAAATATCTTGTGCTTGTCCAATAATAACAAGTACTCATTATTTTTAGTCATGAGTACTTATTTTGATGGAAAAATGAAACTTATGGATGGTGAATTATTGGACATTTACCAATAATTCACTTTCTCATTATATTGATATTTTACTCAGACATAACAAGTACATAATAATCCAAATTTTAAATGGACAAAAAACTCGAAATAAGGATATTATACTATTGACTTACTCTATAGTATACATTACATCATGGTTCATATTGAGAAAGTAATGTATCTTTAAAAAAAATACTAATATTAGAATTTTAAAATGTTAATATGGTACCGTTATAATTGTAATTCTAATATAATTAACTATTGCTTTTAATTAGATATATTTAATTATCTAGGGTTTTCTACTTATAAATCTTGTATCATAGTGATCCTTATGTGTTTCTATACTACATCTTCTAAATATAGTATAGAAACCACTGTCTATTAGACGATTTATACACAGGGAATCGTATAAAAACACATAAGGATCACTATGATATAGATAATACAGTAAAGAAAATGGACAGTGGTTTCTAATAATATCCCTCAAGACAATGGATGCCCCTAAATATCTTGTGCTTGTGTACTGAATGACACACCCCCTACGCTATCTGAACTCTAAAATTCTATTGGAGTTTCACATGAACCACTACTGCATTGAGACTTCCAACCTTTCACCACTGTATTGAGAACACAGTTGTAAGCTAGGCTTGAGCAGCCAGTTTCGCTGCGTGGGTTCTTAAATTTGACATCGTAAAACTACTGCTAAATTGAAGGTCCGCAAAAGAGTTATTTTCACAGTGTATGGAAAAAGGGTATCCAAATGAGTTAGGGAAAAAGCATTTATTGCGGCAAAAGGTTAGGTATGTGAATGATAAAAAGGTCATTTGTATTGTTCATTTGTCACTTTGCACCTTGAGAAGAAAAAGTAAGGAGAGCTCTGAAGCGAACTTTGGCAACAAGATATTTAGGGGCATCCATTGTCTTGAGGGATATTATTAGAAACCACTGTCCATTTTCTTTACTGTATTATCTATATCATAGTGATCCTTATGTGTTTTTATACGATTCCCTGTGTATAAATCGTCTAATAGACAGTGGTTTCTATACTATATTTAGAAGATGTAGTATAGAAACACATAAGGATCACTATGATACAAGATTTATAAGTAGAAAACCCTAGATAATTAAATATATCTAATTAAAAGCAATAGTTAAATTTAAAACCACAAAATTTTAATTTTGTCCATTTAAATGATTAAATGGACAAAATGCTATATAGGTCCATGGAAATGTGATTGTTTAATTCTGATAGAGATAGAGATCCAACATGGACCTCTTCAACAATAGAATCTTAATACAAATGAATAATTTTATTAAAAAGAATTAGCACACTCCATTAATTAAACATATATTAAATCTTTAGACCTAATAAAACACATGTTGAAAATCATCAATTATTTAAAAAATTTAACACATATGGGTATGTGCAGGATCATCATGGAAAAAATAGGCGCTTAAGTGGCAAAAAATTTAGAAAAATCAGAGTTAGGCATCTTGACATAAAATTTTGAATAAGTTATCTATATTATTTCAAAAATATGTAATAATAGAATTTTTAGCAAATTGAATGTAGTTTCTAAATTACTAGGTTTATTTAGAAAAAGACCATTAGGTTTATCATTAGTGGTAGGATTAGGGTTAGGGTTAAGGTTGGGGTTAGCATAAAGATTATGGTTACAATTAGGATAGAGATAGAATTAGGATCAAGGGCAAGATTAGGGTTAGAGATAGAATTAAGGTTAGGGTTGGGATTAGGATTTGGATTTGGATTAGGGTTATGGTTAGGGATAGAGATAGAATCAGCAAGGATTAGGGTTAGGGTTAGAGATAAAATTAAGATTAGAGTTGGGGTTAGCGTTAAGATTAGGGTTAGGTTTACAATAAAGGTTGGGCTTAGGATTAAGATTAGGGATAGGGTTAGGATTAGATATATAATTAGGATTAGGAGTAGGGTTAGGGTTAGAGATGGAATTATGGTTAGGTTTAGGATTAGGATTATGATTAGTGTTATGGTTAGAGTTAGAGATAGAATTAGGATTACGATTGGAGTTAGTGTTAGTATTAGGATTAGGGTTAGGGTTAGAATTGAGGTTTACATCATGATTAGGGTTAGGATTGGGATTAGAGATAGATTTAAGATCAAGGGTAGGGTTAGGGTTAGTGTTATGTAAATTTTTCCCCAAGAGAAGAGAAAGTTATGAAATAACCCTTTAAAATTAAAAAGGAGATAGAAAAATAAAGGATATTATGATCCTTTGGTTAAATGAGATATTAATAAGGAATATGTGTATTTAATTTTAGAGTTCAGATTACTACAACCAATAAAAGGGCCAATTGGATCACTAAGATCCTTGAATGTGCCATTGAGTTCAGGCCCACAAAGACCATCTAAGGAAGAGGGTTGTGTGAATATTTGGCGCATGATGAAGAAATGGAAATTGAAGAAGAACAATCAAAGTTGGTCCTAACAAATGAAACTATGAACACAGTTTAGATTTAATTGGTGAAATCTTAGTAAGGACTTTGATTGTGGTTTGAAGATATGTTATTAACTCAAAGATGTATTTTAATATAGAGAGGTACAAATTTCACCAATTAAAGTCCTTACTAAGATTTAAGCCACAATGGACCTTAGATTGTACGACTAATTATTAAAATATATAAGATAGTTACCATCATATTTCTATTATGGTATATTTAATTCATATACCATAATTGTATATACAATCAGGATATATGAATTAATATATCCTGATTGTATATATACCCATTATACAATCTATAATGGGTATATAATTATAATTATATACCCATTATATATATTAGTACATAATTAATTATTATAAATTAATACATATTAGTACACCCAGATATATTACTAATATTGATATTATATAATGATATATTAATATTAATAATAATCTAGGTATAAATCGTTAATATACCATATAATTCAAGTGAAAACACTCTTCACTTGAATTATATTAACTACAATCAAAAAGTTAATATACCATGCCTAATTATATATCTAATCCTAACCCTATCCCTAATCTTAATCCTAAGCCCAACCTTTATTGTAAACCTAACCCTAATCCAATCATCATTATACCTATCTTAGATATAATTATATGTTTAGTAATAATTATATCTAAGATAGGTATAATGAATGGGATCTCACTAACAAATATATTACAATTATAAATCGTCTAATAGACAGTGGTTTCTATACTATATTTAGAAGATGTAGTATAGAAACACATAAGGATCACTATGATACAAGATTTATAAGTAGAAAACCCTAGATAATTAAATATATCTAATTAAAAGCAATAGTTAAATTTAAAACCACAAAATTTTAATTAGTAATTCAATATTAACTACAATCAAAAAGTTAATATCCCTTTAAAATTGATGACTTCGCGCAAATAAGAGTTTGGATTTGACTCTGGTTGAGTCAAAAGCTAGAGAATGATAATCATGCTTAAGAGTTAATTAATTTAGATTAATTAACTTAGGGAGTTTTAGGGATTTGACATTTGATTAAATCAGTTTGATTTATTAAATCAAATGAGAAGAACATAAGGATCAAATAATTTGATTTATTTAATGAACCTTAGTAAATTAATCAATAAACTGCTTTAATTGATTAATAGGAGAATTTGATGCATGATGTTAGTTTTGCATGTCTACATTTTGCCCCTCTTTGAAGCAATGTACTCGTTGCATTGGTTCAAAGAATGATGTTGCCGGCATCGAAATTAAAAAATTCTTTGGTTTTTTCGGATGCCCCAGTGGAAAATAAGTACATAAGCTAGATTATTTTATCAAGAAATTAAATTTAGATTGTACGACTAATTATTAAAATATATAAGATAGTTACCATCATATTTCTATTATGGTATATTTAATTCATATACCATAATTGTATATACAATCAGGATATATGAATGAAAATATATGTTAATTACAATCAGGATATATTAATGCCTGATGAAATTACTAATTCAAGTTACTAATTTCATGTTCATTATTATACACTAGCTTATTTATAAAAATAAGCTAGTGTATGCATCTAGCATGTTTTAGATCTTGTATGAACATACATATAACGGTTTACTAATAGTTGGGTATATCATCATATGGACTAGGGTAAATATTTTATTATCCTAAAAATTTAAGCCATCATATAGATTATGAGGGCTTAAATGCTTTTGAAAGTGTCGAGATAGATGATGAATCCTATATTGAAACTGACTAACATGAGTGGGAATGGGGTTCCTGAAGATCCTTCAGTGACTATGAGCTAGACGAAATGTTTTGAGAACTAGGTGAACCTTCTTTTGATGAAAAATTCAATCAAATGTTTAACATTGAACCTTCTAGAGAAATCTATTTGAAAAGAGAACCCTAGGCATAGTTCTTTGATTCTAATACTCTAGTGTTTGTCCCTTATTTTTTCCATGAAGCCAACTTATTTGAATATGAAAAAGATGATTGGATATAATCCTCTTGGAACTTTGAAGACACATCCATCTTTACTCTTTCAACTTCTGTCTGCATGCTTTTAGTGTCCTCCCTTCCTTTCACCAATATTGATAATGGAATTTATCTTATATACTCAAAACTTGTTGAGTGGGACCAGCAAGACTCACCTATTATGGATATTTTTCAGAGTGACGAAGCTCTTGTTGAGTTCATGGGACTCCATGAGGGAATACCAAGTGGGGATCATAAATTTGGATTCACTATAGACCTTGATTCTATGAAATACCTTAGGGAGACTGTCCAATCCCTTAGTCGCAAAAATAATAAAGATAAAACAAAAAAATAAATGTCTTTAGGTGAAAACCATAAGGCACCTTCTAACAATACAAAATTAAAAATAAAGGAGATATCCGAGGGTGAAAATCTCCTTGAGGTGCCCAAGGATGGAGAATTTCATTTTATTCTCGTGACATAAGAAAAATCAGCCATGCTCATTGAGCATATCATGGAAGTGAACATAGCCACACTTGAAGACCCTCAGATGTTCCTTTTTGCAACATCACTAATAGAAGAGGAAAAGTCTGAGTTCAGAGAATTCTTTGTGCAAAAAAAAATAACTTTGCATGGTACTACATAGATATTCCAGGATTAGATCCAACACTTGTACCTCTCTAGATTATGATTTCCCTTAAGGTATATTAATTATGCATATTAATATAAGTAATTAGTATACTTATAGGTTTTGACTAAGTATTTTATATTATTGTAATTAAATAAAATATCTCAATAATTTATTAATGATTATTGAGATATTTTATTGGTGGTATAATTATGATATTTTATACCATATTTATACCTAGATAAAATATCATTAGGAGAAATGAGTGTTTTTAGATAGTCAATAATTTATCTTATCAATTATAATAAGATGGTTGATATATAATAACTATCATTATATATTAAATTATATTGAATATATAATTTAATATATTACTAAATATCTACTAATTAGTACTAATATATCTAATTAGTAGATATAATTTAATATATCTTCAATTTTTAAACTTCATTTTTCAACATTTTATCAACAACTAAATTATAGTGTTAATTTATAAAAAACTATATTTAAATAAATTTTAATATTTTCAAAAAACTACAAACATAAAATATACTGAAAAATAAATATTTATTAGTTTACATCATTTCAAAATTCAAAACATATATATCACTTTTTAGTGATTCAAGTTTAAAAATTGGATCAATGTTGGCCATTTCCTTTATAAAAGAGTGAAACGGCTTTGTTATGATAATTAGTATATGATAATAATTGGTCTATGTGTTGATATGGGGAAATTCATGCTTCATATTGGGCTTCTGACTCAACCATACCAAAGTTATACTTCCTGATAACTTTAATAAGGAACCACACTAAAAATCTTCCATGGTAACAAGTACCATAAATACTTAGGAACATTAATTTAAAATTTTAAAATATCGACATCGACATATTCAAATTGGATCCTAGCAAAATAGGGGCATTTAGACACCTAAGGGCAGTCCAATCATGACCCTATTTTCCACCACTTAGGGTGTCGAGGGAAAAAATTAAATAAATGGATTTTTTCAATGCTTGCAATTTCATGGAAAATGGTAAACATAGGCCTCATAGTGCATAATTTAAGAAATTAGGGACAGTTATAGAACAAATTTATAATTTTTTCTAAACTTATAGGGGAAAAGGAGGTTACTTCTAGATCAGTTTAATCAGATAGAGATAGAATTAGGATCAAGGGAAGGGTTAGGGTTAGAGATGGAATTAGGGTTAGGATTGGGATTAGGATTAGGATTAGGGTTGTGGCTAGGGTTAGAGATAGAATTAGGATTAGGGTTGTGGCTAGTGTTAGTATTAGGATAAAGATTAGGGTTAGGGTTAGGGTTAGGATTAGCATCAAGAAAGGGGTAGGATTAGAGATGCAATTAGGATTAGGGTTAGAAAGAATTAGGAATAGGGTTTGGTTTAGTGTTAAAACTAGGATTATGATTAGGGTTAGGGTTAGAGATAGAACTAGGGTTAGGTTTATCATTAGTGGTAGGATTAGGGTTAGGGTTAGGGTTAAGGTTGGGGTTAGCATCAAGATTATGGTTACAATTAGGATAGAGATAGAATTAGGATCAAGGGCAAGATTAGGGTTAGAGATAGAATTAAGGTTAGGGTTGGGATTAGGATTTGGATTTGGATTAGGGTTATGGTTAGGGATAGAGATAGAATCAGCAAGGATTAGGGTTAGGGTTAGAGATAAAATTAAGATTAGAGTTGGGGTTAGCGTTAAGATTAGGGTTAGGTTTACAATAAAGGTTGGGCTTAGGATTAAGATTAGGGATAGGGTTAGGATTAGATATATAATTAGGATTAGGAGTAGGGTTAGGGTTAGAGATGGAATTATGGTTAGGTTTATGTCACACTTGGAGTTTCCATTATTGGAAAGTATATGTGACAAATGAAGAAGTACATTAATTTGTGCTTGTTAAGTGTACTCTTATTTTGATGGAAAAATGAAACTTGTGGTAGGTACTATTTAAGTGTTGAATTACTACATAAAGTAACATATACTTTTATTTAATTTTGATTTTTTATTTATTTCTTGAGTCATATTGAGTTTTTTTGTCCATTTAAAATTTGGATTATTATGTACTTGTTATGTCTGAGTAAAATATCAATATTATACTAATAGCTAGAAACAAAAAATATAAATTCAGTACCTGAAAAAGTCGTGTAATATGGTATCTAGTAATTCATTGTTCCTTTATTAAAAAGGGGATCTAGTATGGGTAGATGTGTTTTCAGTCGATCAATTTCCTATGTCAGAGAGCTATAGAAATCAAACACACTTTCCCATACATATTATATCCTGCTCTCTCATCACTGTATTGAGAACACAGTTAAGATATACATGAAGAATTCTTGAAATATAATTCTTCATTTTATTTTTTTTAGGCTTAAATAAAATTATCAAAGAAAAGAAAGATGGTTCATGTGAATCTTCTAGAGAAATATCTTATAGGTCAATTAATCCAAATGACCTTTAAGCCTAAAAAAATGAAGAATAAATCTAGGTAATAATCTCTTGGTGTTAATTGTAATATAAAATAATTAATAATATTACATCTAGCATATAATTATAAATATTAATTCATTATAGCCTAATCTATAATAGTCATTTAAAATATGGTATAAAATATCATAATTATACCACCAATAAAATATCTCAATAATCATTAATAAATTATTATTAACGATTTATTAATGAAATAAAGATTGTCTATCTAAAAACACAATCAATTAATCATTATATTTAATCAGTAGAAATTATTTTATAATTATATCTAAAATAATATATAATTAGTATACTTACTAATTAGTAGATATTTAGTAATTATAAAATAATTATAATTATAATATATTAATTTATTGATTAAATATAATGATTAATTTATTATTAATTAATCTAGCTACTAATATATTAGTATACTTACTTAATTTATACTAATTAATCAATACTACCACTGGATGAGGACCCAAATAAATTAGCTTATTATTAGTTATAACTATCATAAAATTTAGCTTATGTACTTATTATTGGCTTGCTATGTACCATAATAAGCCATGATTATGGGTAGATGTGTTTTCAGTTGACCTAGAGGAGGCCAAAGATAACTAATTAGTATTGATCAATAATTTAGCTAGTTATAAACTTATAATTATACCATTATATCTACTAATTACTAAATATCTACTAATTAATTTATTATTATAATAAATTAAACAATTATACTGATTAATTGTTAGTAATGATTAATATATTATAATTATATATATATTATTATAATATATATATTTATAATATATCTTATAAATTTATACCTTTTATATATTACTATATTTTAATATCATTATAATATATAAAAGGTAGATATTTTATCTACTAATATACTTTTTGATGGTATATTAACTCTAGTAGTAATGTGTAACAAGTGGATTTATTCATTTTATAAGATTAGGGTCTAAAAGTTATTGTTATTGTAGTACTACAATAACTTTTTCATTTAATTATAGCAAATTATATATATAATTATAATCAATATTATTACACTCGTGCTCAGTAAAGTGGGGGAAAAATGTATAGGAGTGAATTCTCACCCCTCTTGCAAATTCCCCGTTACCACCCTCCACTTTAGAAAAATCAAACCCAACTAAGAAATTTCACGCCTTCATTCTACAACCCATCCACTTGGCGCTTGTCCTATGTGATGGTGGGGGAATTTATATCTAGGATACACACTCGACACATGGACGTCTACATGGTGCACTATCACCCCTGACAAATTCATGACTTTGAAATCCATAGGGATGTTACATTTACCATTGGGGATGAAGTGTAATGCCTCTGTATCGACTAGCCAACTCGAGAATGGCTATTTGTCTCTCTTTTCTTCTTCAAATGGATATTTTTCACTATCACTGGATCTCTTTAGCATCTTCTACCATCTTCTACAATTTTCTCTAGAAATTCTATGCACTAGCTTGATCTCAGTCCATTTGTATTTTATTACAAATACAAATGGATATAGCCTAGTTATTATATAATCTGTCACAATATCAATATTAAATGCAACTTGATCCTGATTAGGCTATATCCTTAATAATAACTAGTTAAATATTAACACAAAAATAAGCTAGTGTACGAACATATTTTAAGCTCAAGTTACCTAGTCAGGATAGTTATATTATTATAAATATATTATAATAAGAACATAAAAGTCCTTATTATATCGTTATATATTATAAAAATAACAAATATAATCCAATCTTAATAAAAATTATATATTTGAAAACTAGACATCATGTTCTCTAATGGGTTTTAATTTCATAAAAAATTGAAAAAAAGTTCATTAGCTATATTACCAAAGCTGGTTTTTTTCACTTGAAATTGCCATGACCTTGTACTTGCAAGTTCATGGCTGATTATTGGGTTACTGTGACTTTTATAAGCCTAAATCCAAATAAAAAACATGTATTGTGAGTTTCAAATCTTTTGGAATGAGTACCCACTTTAAAATGGGTACTTATTCTAAAAATGAACAAATACCTATTTTAGAGCTGAAAAAGGACAATTCCCTTTAATGTGAACCCAACTGCTTGCACTTACCTGGCTATATTTATAGATTTTTGAAGGCAAGAATCTAGTTGGCGGAGATCGACGGTTGAGTTTCAAACTTGTCAAGATGAACAAGTTGCACTCTACTTTACTTTTAAATTATATTAATCATTTAATTGCTTCTTTTATAATTATTGCTTTGTAATAGACTACAGGCAATACTTTCTAATGGTTAATATAATTTAGATTATGCTGGTTGAATAGATTATAGTATTCAACCAGGGCATAATACTGGTTGAATACTATAAACCTTTCACATGAACCCACGCAGATAAACTGGCTGCTCAAGCCTAGCTTACAACTGTGTTCTCAATACAGTGGTGAGAGAGATTGGAAACTTAAGGACCCACAATCAAAGATATATTATTGTGGGTCCTTAATAATTGTCAAAGCCCTTCATGTTCGAATAAAAGAGAGAGAAAAACGTTTTTATGAATGAAGGGCGAATGAAGTATGATGGTGTATGTCAAGACTCAACTCACCATACCTCTCCCTCCATTTGTCCTTCCCTCTCTACTTATCTCCCATTCCATATGATGACTATGTTATTAACTCAAAGATGTAGTAAAGTGTGTTATTTGCCAATTCTTTACTAGGTAATTACTAGGTATTAAGATAAATACAGATTTGATATAATTTGGTCTATGAATCATCTTGTATCATAGTGATCCTTATGTGTTTCTATACTACATCTTCTAAATATAGTATAGAAACCACTGTCTATTAGACGATTTATACACAGGGAATCGTATAAAAACACATAAGGATCACTATGATATAGATAATATAGTAAAGAAAATTAAAAGCAATAGTTAAATTTAAAACCACAAAAATACCTCTTAAATTGAGGGTTCACCTTCAATTTAGTCTCATCTTATATAGAGACTAAATAAGCATGCACCTAAAACTAAGATGAATGCAGGAAAGAATGAATGGGTCCCGACAACAAGGCCTGATCAGGTACCCATGTACAAATGCAATAATAAGGTAGAGAAGGAAAACCCAATGGGACAAACCCCCCCTACAATGAGATGATTGCTGAAAAGAAGCATTGGAAGAACACTATGGAGTAACACTAGAACCACAATCTGAAAAGCAAGGAAATATACTTTTGTCTACAAGAAACCATATCAAAATCATAATAATGCAACAATAGACCCGATGACATGGAACACTCAAAAACTCCAAACGAGAACAACCCTAGAATCTATGAAGCAACGATAGATAAAATGAATGATGACAAAATCTAGAAGCTGTGAATCTCGATGTCGATGCCAAACTAAGACTAAAAATCTTCCATGGTAACAAGTACCATAAATACTTAGGAACATTAATTTAAAATTTTAAAATATCGACATCGACATATTCAAATTGGATCCTAGCAAAATAGGGGCATTTAGACACCTAAGGGCAGTCCAATCATGACCCTATTTTCCAACACTTAGGGTGTCGAGGGAAAAAATTAAATAAATGGATTTTTTCAATGCTTGCAATTTCATGGAAAATGGTAAACATAGGCCTCATAGTGCATAATTTAAGAAATTAGGGACAGTTATAGAACAAATTTATAATTTTTTCTAAACTTATAGGGGAAAAGGAGGTTACTTCTAGATCGGGGGTAATAGGTAGAATGGAAGACGGATTTATACGATTCCAATTGAGAGTAGTATACATTGAGATATCAATGGGAATACTATGGGGTGGAATTATAGAGTAAGTCAATTAATATATCTTCAACATTAATTAGACAATTTTTAAGGATACGAATCTCAAATGATTTTTTAAGGATATATTCTTAAGAAAGAGAATAGATGAATAGGCTTTAAAAATTATATATATAGTGTCGTCTACAAAAGCCATTATTATAGCTTTGATGTACTTGTTTAGTTCTTGCCCCATCATTCATTGCTCATCAATCATTGGTTACTCCCAATCTAAAGCACCCTTCTTCCATTCATGGATAGATCCGATCGTCGAAATCAATAAGAACACCATCATGGACCGAAATCTGAACAGATCAATCTTGTTGAGAGAGACTGCCCAAGGGGAAAAGGAGGTTACTTCTAGATCGGGGGTAATAGGTAGAATGGTAAGTTTATCCATTATATTAATTACAAAATATAATAACTCATCATTCAACGTCTCCAAAATCAAAGTAATTGATGTTTGAGGTCAGCATTTACTTATGTGATGGCCCCATCTTTTTCAATATGTTAAACTACATCTTTTATAATTATTTAGAATAATAATTAAAAAAAATTATTAAATGGTTGTAATTTAATTGATTGATTATAATTAATAAAAATAATATTATATTTTGTATTTATTAAGATTCATTAGCGTACATGTTATCCAATTATTGGACAGAGCATCCATAACAAGTACATAATAATCCAAATTAGTAGATATTAAAGAGATCAACGCTAATGATATGTTTATACAAAAATAACTAATTATTTGGTCTAGATTATATCCATAACAAGTATAAGATAGGTATAATGATATTTACATAAAATATCATATTATGTATAAGATATTATCCATAACAAGTATAAGATAGGTATAATGATATTTACATAAAATAGCTAAAAATAACTAATTATTATATTATAATAATCATAAAATAACTAATCATGGTAGTTAAAATAATTGATCAATACTAATTAATCAATACTACCAAATGTAATTAGTATACTTACTTAATTTATTATTTTAATCTACTAGTCAAATGTAATTAGTATACTTACTACCATTATTTATTAGGTATAAATGATTATTTATTATTGACTATCTAAAAACACTCATTTCTCCTAATGTACTAACGTACTTATTTTCCACTGGGGCATCCGAAAAAACCAAAGAATTTTTTAATTTCGATGCCGGCAACATCATTCTTTGAACCAATGCAACGAGTACATTGCTTCAAAGAGGGGCAAAATGTAGACATGCAAAACTAACATCATGCATCAAATTCTCCTATTAATCAATTAAAGCAGTTCATTGATTAATTTACTAAGGTTCATTAAATAAATCAAATTATTTGATCCTTATGTTCTTCTCATTTGATTTAATAAATCAAACTGATTTAATCAAATGTCAAATCCCTAAAACTCCCTAAGTTAATTAATCTAAATTAATTAACTCTTAAGCATGATTATCATTCTCTAGCTTTTGACTCAACCAGAGTCAAATCCAAACTCTTATTTGCGCGAAGTCATCAATTTTAAAGGGATATTAACTTTTTGATTGTAGTTAATATTGAATTACTAATTAAAATTTTGTGGTTTTAAATTTAACTATTGCTTTTAATTAGATATATTTAATTATCTAGGGTTTTCTACTTATAAATCTTGTATCATAGTGATCCTTATGTGTTTCTATACTACATCTTCTAAATATAGTATAGAAACCACTGACTATTAGACGATTTATAATTGTAATATATTTGTTAGTGAGATCCCATTCATTATACCTATCTTAGATATAATTATTACTAAACATATAATTATATCTAAGATAGGTATAATGATGATTGGATTAGGGTTAGGTTTACAATAAAGGTTGGGCTTAGGATTAAGATTAGGGATAGGGTTAGGATTAGATATATATATGGCATGGTATATTAACTTTTTGATTGTAGTTAATATTGAATTACTAATTAAAATTTTGTGGTTTTAAATTTAACTATTGCTTTTAATTAGATATATTTAATTATCTAGGGTTTTCTACTTATAAATCTTGTATCATAGTGATCCTTATGTGTTTCTATACTACATCTTCTAAATATAGTATAGAAACCACTGTCTATTAGACAATTTATAATTGTAATATATTTGTTAGTGAGATCCCATTCATTATACCTATCTTAGATATAATTATTACTAAACATATAATTATATCTAAGATAGGTATAATGATGATTGGATTAGGGTTAGGTTTACAATAAAGGTTGGGCTTAGGATTAAGATTAGGGATAGGGTTAGGATTAGATATATAATTAGGATTAGGAGTAGGGTTAGGGTTAGAGATGGAATTATGGTTAGGTTTAGGATTAGGATTATGATTAGTGTTATGGTTAGAGTTAGAGATAGAATTAGGATTACGATTGGAGTTAGTGTTAGTATTAGGATTAGGGTTAGGGTTAGAATTGAGGTTTACATCATGATTAGGGTTAGGATTGGGATTAGAGATAGATTTAAGATCAAGGGTAGGGTTAGGGTTAGTGTTATGTAAATTTTTCCCCAAGAGAAGAGAAAGTTATGAAATAACCCTTTAAAATTAAAAAGGAGATAGAAAAATAAAGGATATTATGATCCTTTGGTTAAATGAGATATTAATAAGGAATATGTGTATTTAATTTTAGAGTTCAGATTACTACAACCAATAAAAGGGCCAATTGGATCACTAAGATCCTTGAATGTGCCATTGAGTTCAGGCCCACAAAGACCATCTAAGGAAGAGGGTTGTGTGAATATTTGGCGCATGATGAAGAAATGGAAATTGAAGAAGAACAATCAAAGTTGGTCCTAACAAATGAAACTATGAACACAGTTTAGATTTAATTGGTGAAATCTTAGTAAGGACTTTGATTGTGGTTTGAAGATATGTTATTAACTCAAAGATGTATTTTAATATAGAGAGGTACAAATTTCACCAATTAAAGTCCTTACTAAGATTTAAGCCACAATGGACCTTAGATTGTACGACTAATTATTAAAATATATAAGATAGTTACCATCATATTTCTATTATGGTATATTTAATTCATATACCATAATTGTATATACAATCAGGATATATGAATTAATATATCCTGATTGTATATATACCCATTATACAATCTATAATGGGTATATAATTATAATTATATACCCATTATATATATTAGTACATAATTAATTATTATAAATTAATACATATTAGTACACCCAGATATATTACTAATATTGATATTATATAATGATATATTAATATTAATAATAATCTAGGTATAAATCGTTAATATACCATATAATTCAAGTGAAAACACTCTTCACTTGAATTATATTAACTACAATCAAAAAGTTAATATACCATGCCTAATTATATATCTAATCCTAACCCTATCCCTAATCTTAATCCTAAGCCCAACCTTTATTGTAAACCTAACCCTAATCCAATCATCATTATACCTATCTTAGATATAATTATATGTTTAGTAATAATTATATCTAAGATAGGTATAATGAATGGGATCTCACTAACAAATATATTACAATTATAAATCGTCTAATAGACAGTGGTTTCTATACTATATTTAGAAGATGTAGTATAGAAACACATAAGGATCACTATGATACAAGATTTATAAGTAGAAAACCCTAGATAATTAAATATATCTAATTAAAAGCAATAGTTAAATTTAAAACCACAAAATTTTAATTAGTAATTCAATATTAACTACAATCAAAAAGTTAATATCCCTTTAAAATTGATGACTTCGCGCAAATAAGAGTTTGGATTTGACTCTGGTTGAGTCAAAAGCTAGAGAATGATAATCATGCTTAAGAGTTAATTAATTTAGATTAATTAACTTAGGGAGTTTTAGGGATTTGACATTTGATTAAATCAGTTTGATTTATTAAATCAAATGAGAAGAACATAAGGATCAAATAATTTGATTTATTTAATGAACCTTAGTAAATTAATCAATGAACTGCTTTAATTGATTAATAGGAGAATTTGATGCATGATGTTAGTTTTGCATGTCTACATTTTGCCCCTCTTTGAAGCAATGTACTCGTTGCATTGGTTCAAAGAATGATGTTGCCGGCATCGAAATTAAAAAATTCTTTGGTTTTTTCGGATGCCCCAGTGGAAAATAAGTACATAAGCTAGATTATTTTATCAAGAAATTAAATTTAGATTGTACGACTAATTATTAAAATATATAAGATAGTTACCATCATATTTCTATTATGGTATATTTAATTCATATACCATAATTGTATATACAATCAGGATATATGAATGAAAATATATGTTAATTACAATCAGGATATATTAATGCCTGATGAAATTACTAATTCAAGTTACTAATTTCATGTTCATTATTATACACTAGCTTATTTATAAAAATAAGCTAGTGTATGCATCTAGCATGTTTTAGATCTTGTATGAACATACATATAACGGTTTACTAATAGTTGGGTATATCATCATATGGACTAGGGTAAATATTTTATTATCCTAAAACTTTAAGCCATCATATAGATTATGAGGGCTTAAATGCTTTTGAAAGTGTCGAGATAGATGATGAATCCTATATTGAAACTGACTAACATGAGTGGGAATGGGGTTCCTGAAGATCCTTCAGTGACTATGAGCTAGACGAAATGTTTTGAGAACTAGGTGAACCTTCTTTTGATGAAAAATTCAATCAAATGTTTAACATTGAACCTTCTAGAGAAATCTATTTGAAAAGAGAACCCTAGGCATAGTTCTTTGATTCTAATACTCTAGTGTTTGTCCCTTATTTTTTCCATGAAGCCAACTTATTTGAATATGAAAAAGATGATTGGATATAATCCTCTTGGAACTTTGAAGACACATCCATCTTTACTCTTTCAACTTCTGTCTGCATGCTTTTAGTGTCCTCCCTTCCTTTCACCAATATTGATAATGGAATTTATCTTATATACTCAAAACTTGTTGAGTGGGACCAGCAAGACTCACCTATTATGGATATTTTTCAGAGTGACGAAGCTCTTGTTGAGTTCATGGGACTCCATGAGGGAATACCAAGTGGGGATCATAAATTTGGATTCACTATAGACCTTGATTCTATGAAATACCTTAGGGAGACTGTCCAATCCCTTAGTCGCAAAAATAATAAAGATAAAACAAAAAAATAAATAGTACCTACCACAAGTTTCATTTTTCCATCAAAATAAGAGTACACTTAACAAGCACAAATTAATGTACTTCTTCATTTGTCCACTAAATTTTATATTTATTTGCAATCCAGAAACTGACAGATTTCCCTTAAATTGGTAGAAAATTCAGTCAATGTAAATGAAGTTTCAATATTTTACTAAATGCCAAAACAGACTGAGTTGCAGATGGAGCTGAAAACATTGTGAAAAAATATTTTCTTTGTACTGAATGACACACCCCCTACGCTATCTGAACTCTAAAATTCTATTGGAGTTTCACATGAACCCACGCAGCGAAACTGGCTGCTCAAGCCTAGCTTACAACTGTGTTCTCAATACAGTGGTGAAAGGTTGGAAGTCTCAATGCAGTAGTGGTTGCAAGTAAAATTACCTTATCTATTATATTACAGGATATTATACGGTATGATATTAGCTTCTACTTGTTGGAACAAGACTTGAAATACATCTCGTATGGAAACTTACAGTTAATAAAATGGCCGAATCAAATAATCTTGACTCATCTAAACAAGAAACAGGTCCATATGTTTGATCCTTTCACATGATGAATATTAAGATACCGAATTCATGTTCAGCAATGTTAGATTGATGTGAAGGTGCAAGATTCCAAAATAAAAAACATTTATTTTATCCCCAAGGATAGTATCATCAAACCCAGATTACTCTCCCTGTCAAATGCTTAGTCTTATGCACATTCTTCAAATAGATCATCCAATACTCGTTCAGCACTACCCTTATTTATTCTAATCTACATGTACTGTTACAATCTCATTGGCCTGTCACAGTCATTTGTGGACATTAACACAATTTCCTCTTTCTTCTGAAAAACAAAAGGTAAGGTATAATCTATTAAAAAAAATTTAAATAGTAACATGGTTTAACATTTTGGCATCAACCTGCACTCTGAAAAGGTTTTGTTTTGACTGTCATTGCCATTGTTTCTCTCTTATTTTTCAATGCTCAATATCATCAACTCAACTAATAACTTATGATATTGTGCAGCAATTTACTGCTTCATGTCTCCTGCCTACCCATCAATATCCGAAGAAGATAGTAATTGCTATCATCTTTTCATATCAAATTTAGCACCCACCAATCAATGCACTGAACTCTGGGAATTTATTTTCATGTGGACTTATCCTGTCCATTGCACTTTGATTCAGAAATATACACAAGTATTCCGTATTACTCTTTAACGGCTTAACCAAATAAATAAAATATCAATGAGTAACAAAGATCAAAACATATCCAGATACATATTTTTCCAGGGGAAAGGAATGTTGGTCATACTTAACAAGACAGAACTCATCTACACTGCTAAAGTAAAACAAAAAGTAAAACACATCAATCAACATAACCATGTCTGTAGAGATATGGTAGCACAGTTCCTAGAAAGTTGAATTAGGCACATCTCCAATACAGGTCCTTATGATATCCTTTGTGAGGAATTGCACTAGAACTAGGTTGAAAGAACCCATTATGTTTATAAATTGTGACCCTGCATTCTCTCCTACATTGTTTTTCCTTCTTATTTATTTTCCATGTGGAGTTTGCTTGCATTGATCAATACATATTAATATATATTCAATTTCCGTTTACACTTGATGGTTTGTCACTAATGTAACTTCAAATTCAATTTACTTGTAAAGGTTTTTTGTGATTTAACAATGTGTGGGTGTATGTACTGTCAGTCATCCATCCCAATTAAAAATCATGATTTTGTTCAATTATCACACCCACAGGAAAGATGCAAAATACTCATAACATAATTGAATGGTTATTTCATACATTACAGCATTCAATGGAGCTTAAATCTTAACTATCATTAGGAACATGATTCAATGTCTACAATTCTTTATGGTATTATAGCATTATAAATTTATAATTGAAATCCATGTAAATGCAAACTTATGGTGATACATCAAGTAGGAGAAGACTTCCCTACATTGTGAGTATATGGATAGATCTACAGAAATGATTGCTAACAGTACCAACATCTAAAAACATATGCAGATTTCATCAAATGTTGGGGGCCTACATCACTTCCTCTTTCCAAATCGCTAATATTCCTTAAGACAATGATTTCCCAATATATTGTTGTGGTAAAGCAAATCCTCCATTATTACAATCTTACAAATGGCCACTGATGCTTTTTAATTTTGAGCTATATAATCTTGAAGGTGGGCATGTTTATAGCTTCATTTTAAAGGAGGAATTTCCTCAGCGATTCTATAAATTTTAAATCAATCATTTTCACACGAAGACATTTTCCAAAGCTTTGTTGATATCATGCATGGAAGTTCCATGTTCAAGATTTGCAGTGAGCTGCTACACATTTTGTTTTCGGGTGCTGTCATCAAAATAATTTTGCATGTTTCCATTTGTTTTGCATTAATATGTCCATTTTCAAGTATACCAGTTCTATTTTTTATGCATGTGTTGATAGATTAAATGTATCTACAGTCTACACTACTTGAAAATATTTAGTCAAGAAATATAACTATGATTAGACCATGTTTACCAAAATGTAAAGAACTATTTGATAACAGAAAATGAAAATGGCTTTTCCTGTTAGATGCATGTGAGACGGTGTTACATGTATAAAGGCCAGAGAGTTGGCAGGATCTCAGCATAAGAGATTAAAAAAGTGGCAATAGATTACATAATCAATTTAGTAATAGAAGCATTAGTTATGAAAATTGTAGCATGCTTAAAAAAGTGTACACTGGGGATGCATCCCTGAGGTTTGTTGGTCATTTCACAGAATAGGACATCCCAGTGTGGTAATACAGGACATTTTGGTTAATGGTACAATTTCCACTCAAGATGTTAATGATAGGGATGAAGACATACTAAGATTTGTTCTCTGATACAAATGCCATACAACACTACAATATTGTATAAATTTCAGCTTCTTTTACTCATATTACCTACATAAATGATAAATTGCAACTTCTTTACTTTTTGTTGCGCTTTATTTTTCAACTATTGATTTTTATATATTATTTTAACCACAGCCCAAAAAATCTGGAAAAAAACTGTCATCTCTGAAGGACCAAAATCCATCCCCTTATCCCCAAAACTTAGAAGCATAGTTTACATACTCGGACTCGGAGAGTACTTGGCAAGCCCAAAATTTTTGACTCGGCAAATACTCGGCAACTTAAAAAGTAGCAAAATTTCTCATAAAAACACTTCTTTTTGCAAAATGCATCAAATGAGTCTAAAAACCATGAGGGAGTGTTTTATATTAAATTTCATAGTTCAATACATATGGATTACAAAATGGCATCATTATACGAAGCCACATAGTGAAACTGGTAATAACTATAATGAATTTATGATGATTGTATTTGAAAATCATCATCATAAATTTCATATCTAGGCAATTACAATTTCCTCTTCCCCAACCTAGTGAAAAATTGGGAGGTAGAGGGTATGGTCCTTGCACTCGATTCTGGCTCCCTACTTGCCATAGAAGATTGTGGCAGTGGCTCCACCATGCTGGTAGGTGGCAGTGGCTCCTCCTCCACCACATCAATGTCATCCAATCCAATCTCCCCTGCTTCTACTGCAAGCAAATCCTCCATAGCTTGCCTCTCGAAATCAGCAATCTCATCCTCTGTAAACAAGGAGGCCTCATCATCTTGTACGGTCCAATCACTGTATGGATCAATGTCATCCAAATCAATGAGCTCATTTGAAAAGTCCTGCACCTTTCTTGTGCGAAGCCGAAGGTTATATTGCACAAAAACAAGATCATTGAGACGTTGTTGAGTCAACTTGTTACGCTTCTTCGTGTGAATGGAATCAAACAAACTCCAGTTTCGTTCACAGCCAGAAGCACTACAAGGTTGAGACAAAATTCGGAGGGCTAGCCTTTGCAAATTTGGGGTTCTTCCACCCCAATCATCCCACCAAGAACCTACAAATAAGATATTCAAGTTTTTGTAAATATTGATAAACAATATTGTAATAAGTTAATAACTAATAAGTAATAATAATTGTAATTCATAACTTGCAAGATAAAGGCTTCACTTTTTCTTACTTGGTGTTTGGATCTCTCTTCCTCGTTCACATAATGTGGAAGAAAACAAAGGCCCCCTAGCTGCCTTATATTGTTGCAACTCTATAAGGATGAGGTCTTTCACTTCAGGTAAAGGTGTCATCCTGTCAATACATGTGAATAGGCCCTCCATAACCTCTCCATTAGCATCCGTGAAGCCATCAGAGAAGTAGAGTTTGGGGTTGAGAAAGTACCCCGCTGCATGAATGGGTTGGTGGAGTTGATTGTTCCACCTTCGATCAATGATCTCCCAAATAGGGGTAAATCTATTTGCATCCCCCATGTAATAGTGTTGGATGGCCTCTTTGGCCCTATCCATTGCTTCATAAAGATATCCCATCACATTTTTCTCACCATCCACCAAGCGCAAAACCCTCACCAATGGCTCAGTCACCTATAAAGTACAAAGTAAAACCAAATTTAAATTACACCTTATAAGGAAGCAAAATACTTATAGAATTTTAAATTAAGAATAAAGGATTAAATCTGAAAATTCATTAGAGTTTAAGTTACCTTGACAATCTCTAATGCTCTAGTTGCAAATTGACCATCAAAGATTATCGCTACAATCTTTTCTCCATCAGCCTTCTTTGAGTAAGTTGAGTTTACCCATGGTTGACTCACAAACATCTGCTTCAAGGAAGTCAATAAACCAGTGATACTTTGCAACGTTAGAAAATTAGTTGCAAACCTTGTCGCACCCGATCGCACAAGCTCTTTCCCCTTGGTGTGATCTCTCATCAATTGAAGAACCCATGGGTGATTATATATATATTTTGTTATGTCTCTTGCTTGTTCTACAATTGGTTTCACCCAATCAATTTTGCCTATGTCCTCCAAAAGAAGGTCAAGGCAATGAGCTCCACAAGGGGTCCAAAAAAGTATTGGATGCCTTGCTTGAAGCAATCTACCAGCTGCCACATATGCCGCCGCATTGTCAGTAATAACTTGGACAACATTTTCTATGCCCACCTCTAAAACAACCCGCTCCAACATCAAACTCAAAATTTTCTGCATTCTTTATTATGTTGGAGGCATCAATTGACTTTAGAAAAACCAACGCACCATTTGAAGCCACTATAAAATTGATAAGAGTGCGGTTTCTTCCATCTGTCCAGCCATCTGAAAGAATTGAGCATCCATACTTTTGCCATTTCTTCTTTTCAGCTTCCACAATTCCATTTGCATCTACAATAGCATCTTCAAGTAACCTGCCACTTAAATCTCTTGGACTAGGGGCCTTGTACCCTTTCCCTGCAACTGTCAATGCTGTCACCAAACACTCCCAATATGGACTCCTTGCCACATTGAAGGGAAGGTTATTATAAAACCAAAAATTTGCACAAGCCTTGTCCGCTTCTTTGTGCACCTCCCTATTCCACCCAGTACCTTCCAATGAAAATTGTGATCCTTGAACATTTCTAGGGACAAAAAACTGGAATTTATTCGAAGTGGATGGGGTACGTATACGTGGACCGCAACTAGAGCCCACAATGCCTTGCATATTCACCTCAGAATCTTTAGTCAAATTAGGAGCAATGGCTTCTTGTATGGCTGCTTGTGTCTTTGCCCTCTCCAATTTTTTTTCATCAAGTGCTGCAAGAAGAGCTGCCATCTCTCGTTTCACCTCTTCAGGGGCTTCTTTACATGCCTTTGCATCACGGCAAGGAATACTAGCAAGATGGTATTTGAGGCGATTGATGCCTCCACTAATTTTCTTCTTGCACCAAGTACAAATAACACTCCCTGGTACTGGCCCATAATAGCCATGTTTCCAAGTGGGATCACGGCTACCAGGGGGTCTCCTTTCAATGGCCTGGCTTGAGGCAGCTGTGTCTGAACCAGATGCAGAGGCAGATGCCATTGTGATTAAATATTAACCTGCAATATTAGAAGTTGAATAATAAATATATTAGAAGATGCAATAGATCCAATACAAAGTGAGAGGAACAATCAACTAATTGTTTAACTTTATAATTTCAGTCATTATCAAACAATAAAGTTGTAAACTATCAAAGTGAAAGACATTTCATTTAGTATGCTATCTGTTCTAATTTCAGTTTTTTTATTCTTATATTTTTATTTTTTGTTGGATGCACATTGATTTAATTTACTTGTATGCAAATTGGCATTGCAGTCCTAACTCCTAACTCCTAACCTTGTTGGTTGTTGCAAATTTGCAGGTGGGAGCAGCAGGTTATCTGTTATCATACTGTATTTAATAATTTATTGCAGATATTCCACTATAAAAGTACTTTGAGACTTTCAATCATAGTTTGCAGATGGGCGAGCAATCTCTTATTCTATGTAGATGAACAAAGTTTGTGTGTATGTGTCTGGATTGTCATTGTGCAGCTGCATCAGCATATGGATATGAGTAAAAGTTTAAAGTGAAAAACTGTAAACATGCTGGTGTTGTCTATATCAGATTTAATATTTATTATTATTTTAATTTTTAAATGTAAAATTTCATATATTATTCTATTATTATAAATTAATAATACCATGGGAAAATTGTAAATAATAATATCATTTTTGACATCAAATTTATGATTTATTGTAATTTGTTATTTTAAAACTAAAATTTCATATATTATTTTATTATAAATTATAATAATATCATGGCAAATAATAATATAAAAAGATATTATTATTTGTCATGATATTATAATTTATAATAAAATAATATATGGAATTTTAATTTTAAAATAATAATAAATTATTAAATATGATGTACAAAAGTGAATATTTTATGAATATTAAAAATTAAGACTCCCATGATATTATTATAAATTTATAATAAAATAATATATGAAATTTTGAAATTTTAATTTTAGAATAATAATAAATATTAAATTGATGTAGAAAAATAAAAAAAATTAATATTTTTATTATTTTATACATAAACGTTTGGAAGCATATATATAAAATAATAAAAATATTAAATCATTTCCAGGCATATGTTCATTTAATATTTTTATTTTTTCAAACATATTAAAAACGACATTAAAGATTTAAATTTTAATATTCACGCATATGTTCATTTAATATTATCATTTTTTCAAGCATATACTATGAAGTATGAAGTTTTAAATTTTAATATTCAGGCATATGTTCATTTAATATTCGCATATGTTTGAAAAAATGATAATACTAAACTGAAACATGACCCACGACCTGGCACAGCCAATGTGAATAGGAACTAACCTGGAAATCGCGCAGACTCCACGTCACACAGCCAAGACTCCAAGTCGCACAACCACCACTGCAAATTGTGGAAATAAATCACGCAGCCGACACTGCAAATCGTGGAAATAAATCACGCAACCGACATTGCAAATCGCGGAAAATGAAATGGGTGATTGTAAATAGTAAAAGCGAGGTTTCAATAGCAGAAAAACGCGTCCAAAATGCGGAAAAAATGTGTAAAAAATCTCGCGAAAAGGTAAAAACGACTTGAAAAACATGTTAGGTTTTCAGTGCCGATTATTTTGCGAGCAAACAGAGATTAATCGACGAGTACTCGGAAAAAAACAAGAAAAAAACTCGGCTAGGGTTTCCTGCGAGTAAAAGTCAAGATTACTCGCCCAGCCAAAAAACATGCGATTACTCAGCTGCTCGGCGATTAATCGCCGAGTATGTATACAGAGCTCAAAAGAACTATTAAAAAAATAATTTTGAGAGATCGTGCAATTTTGGCAAACTTGTAAAGTCCTAAGCTGAGCCACCACCAACAAATTTTACAGCCTTTGGCAAACTTGTAAAGTCCTAAGCTGAGCCACCACAATTTTTTTATTGAAACCTTCAGAGCCTGTTATGTCCCCTTTTTTAATCCATAGCTGGGTTTGTTTTTTGGTAGCCTAGGAGTAGCAAGTGTGTAGTTATGTTCAGTTTTTAGTTAGGAATGTTTGTGTTTGGAATAAGGCAGATGTATCTAGGTGTCTTTCAATTGAGCAGTGACTGAGTCTTTCAGTTAGAGTGGTTGAGTTTGGTATTTGCTTCATACCTGTCTGTTCCTGTTAGTTGCTTCATACCTGTCCGTGCTTGTTAGTTTTTGATTAGGTAAGCAGGGTTTTGAAAGGGCCCTGACCCTTGTACAATAGAAAGATAGAACATGAAGCCCAACCAGCAACAACTAACAGCAAAAAACACTAGAAAACCAAAGAAACAGCAAGCCTAAAGACCTACCAACCCACTAAAATCATGGTGGTTTAAACAAGTGTTCCAAAGAACTTTGCTTTAACTCAAAACAAGGGTCCTTCTCCTCAAAATTAACTCTTTTGGAAAGGAGATAAGGCATGCAATCATTGACAGAACCTTCCCCCATCTTTAAGGCATTCGTTAGAGAACACTCTTTAAGATCAGCTTTCAGCACTTCCTGGCAGTCCTCAGTAGATAGCTGATTACCCATCTTCTTCCCATTAGGAGTAAAAGTCATCCTTAGCAGCTTGTTAATTGTCTTTCTTCTTCCAAACAAAGTAATGTTTCTTGTTCTTGTGACAAGAAGTGGAAGAATGACCCACTTTACCACAAGAAAGACAGATAACAGGGGATTCTTCAAAGTCTAATTGCTGAACCCAAACACCAAATTTGGAGGACAAGGTAACTTGAATGGGCACCAGCAAAGTTTTTCTCCACAAACACACAAAATATAGCATATAACAACCGATTTTTAAACTTAGTGATCTTATCAGTAACACTGTATTGCCTGAAAGAGTTAGCAATATGTAATGTCCCCTTTTTCACAAGCATCAGAGTTGGGGGATTAGCCTATTTTCCTGACCCTCGTAGGCTAATAGTTCTGGATAAGAGGGTTTCTTGGATGGGCACTTGGTGGTTAGTTGCAGTGTGGACCTTCGAAGTATGGTGACAGGGTGAATGGTTGCGTTTGGAATGATACTTGTGCTTAAATTTATGACACTCACCTTTTATTTCACCATCCTCGGCCTAGGGACCATGTGTCTTCAAAAGGAAGGGGTCACTTTATATTTTTCAGTTACTATTCATTCCTAAAGTGAAAAAATAAATAACTTAAGTGAATAGTGCTCACTTTAATGAATAGTGATTTCAATGTAAAATTATAAATATCAAGAGAGAAAGTTTGACCCTCTTCATGCATGGATGATTTTGCTTGTTGAAAACTTGGAAGTGTTACTTGGAAGAAGAAGGAGGCTAGGGTTTCCTGATTTCTTGCAGTGGGTGAACCTGGTGGGGCTTGGTTCTTCGTTTGGAGCTGCTTGAGGGTGTGAAACACCACCTTAAGGTTGTTGATCAGTTATTGATGCTTCAGTTGGAGACCTGTGTTGTTGTTTGCAGATTATTTCGAGCTTGTTTTTGAGTGGTTTTGACTGCCATAGTCTTCAATCACGATTAGTACGAGAGCTGCTCGCTTTTCAGAAGTTTTTGGGGCTGTTTTGAAGAGCTACAACCAACAGCTTTTTACTAAGGGTTTCAACCAGCAAAAGAAAAAGAGACACCTCTCCTTGGTGGCTGCTATCATTCCTAAAGGGGGCGCCCTTGTCCTAGAAGACCTCCCATGCCGGATTTTGGTGGGAGAAGTTCTTCTTTCATGAGTTGTGTGCACTTCATTAGGGGCGGGTACTGTAGCAAGTCACTATTCACAATGCTTGTATGGCTGTAAGTAAAAATCATGGCATAAGATGTATCTTTTAAAATCTGATGTAAGCCATCTATCTTATGTGATCTATTATGTAATGAAGAAAGCATCTTTGGCTCTTAAATTGAGTAATTACTTGAGTTATTTTTAGTAGATTAATTTATTAGAAGTTTCCAACTTTATGCATATGCTTTTTAGTGCCATTTTAGTGTTACTAGCAAACAAACTCAGAAGCACGAAAAGAGAAATTAAACCAAAACAAAATCAGATCTACGAAACTCGGTGAAAAAAAGATCAGCAGAGTGTCGGTACACTACACAATAGACATGAAAATCTATTCATTTCAAAATTTCAAGGGAAGCCCATGTAAACGGACCCAAATAGGAAACTTGAAGGATTCAACCATAGGATTGAAACCTGGCGACCATCTTTGAAGACTTAAACCGTTTAACCCCAAAAACCAAGGGCCATCGGTCAAGACCTTAGAACAATCCTCTTGACAAGAAAACGAAAAAAGGAAAAAGCCATTCAACATTGCAAAAACCTCTACCTTGCCACCAAGCTTCCAAATTCATAAAATCCATCTGCGAACAATGTCAATGTTGGGGCGATTACCACAAAATCTGCCAACAAGCAAGCAGCTTAACCATTCAGTTGTCTCCTCAAGAAGAGAATCAGGAACCTCGATGGTAATTTGCCTAGCATCCAAATCCTGCAGGTTGCTGGAACTCTCACTAGAGCAACCTTCCTTCACCCCACTAGGGGTAGGAACATGGCCAACAGCCAAGGGAACAGCAGGTTCAGAACTGGCAGCAAACAAAGGAATAGCTTCATCCACCACTAGCTGAGTCCTGCACACATCGGGAGAAACAACAACTAGAGAAGAAGCAACAACATCATCCACCAACGGCTGAATCTTGCACTCCTCCAGATCAAGAGAAAAGAGACGGGGAAGGACATAACCCAAACTATCCTTTGTGTAGGGCAAGGCATCTTTAGAGGGGAAAAGGAAATCTTTCCTCAAACCCAAAAAATGAGAACCATTGGTGGCCTCAGACACAAGCACCTCAACAATCCTTTTAGTCTTCTGATGAGCCTCCAATAAAAAATCCATGAGGACCTCCTCTTCATCTGGAGAATCACCCTCGTAAGATAGGGTGGTAAGGGAAAGAGGGTCTTCAACCTCCCACCCAACATCCAAATCCTCACAATTTGAATCCGCCAAGGAAAAGAGAGCAAAGTCAAGGAATAACCCCTCACCTCCCTCGCAAGCGTCGGAAACCTCATCTCCAACACCATCTTTAACATCTGTAGAGAAAGCAAAAGAAGCAAGGTTTTGCCGTCAGGACTATGAACAACACAAACCAACAAGCACGCCTTTTGCCTCTGTAGCGGCAACCATCGTGGCAACATGTTTATCTATAGCTCCTCAACAACCACATAACTGTCGTCACCACCAACAGACCCACCGAAGGCTGCAAGGGTTTGAGAGCGACACAAAGAAGCACCTCCCCCCAAAACCTCACCACCATCCTCGTCGTCTTCAGCATCGCTAGCAGCAGATAGGGATACTCTCTGCAACAAAGTGTGCCCCTTCCTCACGCCCTTCCTCATGCCCTTCCTTCCTTCGTGGCAAACTCCACAATAGGGAAGAGATACACACATAGCGCAACAGTTGAAAGCCATGAATCCCCATCCTCATCATCACCACCTTGATCAACCTCATATTTGAAATCGACTCCTTTGCGCCTTCTCCGGCCCACTCCTGTGCGCTCCATGTGCAACATTTTTTAGTTATAACTATAGTGGACTAGAATAAAGAGGGTGTGTGGTTAGTCAGTTAGAACTAAAATTACTTTCAGTCAAGATCAGTTAAAAACAAGGTTGCTAAGAGATTGGTACTGGTACAGGTACTAGTACGAGAGACTGGTACCAATATTGGTACATCTGTTTTTGAAAAATAGGAGGTGGTGGTACTTGGAGATGCAATTTTTTGTTTTAATATAATTTACTAATTTGCTAATTTTAAAACTGAAAATATCATGACATTAAACTTTCAAAACAAGAGCAGTGATAAACTTCTACATTAACTTTAAAGTTTAAACACACAAATGTCAAAGAGTCAAAGAGTTCATACTACATATTGAAATTCAGAAATGTTGATAGCTTGATAGGCTGATACGCATACAAAAAAAAAAGAGGAATCAGAAATTTATTGTTTACAATTCTATGTCATCCATTTCTAGGTCCTCAGCTATGATGCTCTCCAAATACTCATCACTCTCTGTTCACTACATCTAATAAAATGAATACATAAATTAATAATAAAGATGACAATGCATACCAAATACAAGAGTAAAATATATCTTTATTTGCACATGAAATTATTACAAAAGAAGACTAGAGATGGTTAGCCAAGGATCAAAGTTGATCTGGCTATATCATACTCCCTTGATGATACACAATCTATTTAAAAGACCCAACAGTTGCCAAGAGGAACACAACAGTTAACCAATCAATGCTTATAACTACCCGAAGCTGACAAACAATTAATACATAGTTGGATAACCAATATTATCGAAACATAATAATAGACATTGTACACTGACTACATCATCCCCCCCCCCCACAAAAAAAAGGAAAAAGTTGTCTTGTTGACGACAAAAAAAGTCAAGAAACATTAGGAAAGACTTTTTCAAAATGATGATGATATTGTAGAAAAGGACCTGTAAACAAATTCAAAAGTGTACAAACTCGAACTTGGAGCGTACTTGGCAAATTGAATGAGTGCGATGGGGGTTTAGAGGCAGCACCCCCCGCAGGTTCAAGGGACAATGCCCCTTGTAGGGATTTGGGGGCAACGCCCCCAAAAAGATCAAGAGGCAATGCCCCTTGCGGGGTCTAGAGGTAGCACCCCTCGCATGCTCCCTGTCTCGATACAAGGTAGGGTCAAGGGGTTGAGCCCCCACCACAAAGTCCAAATTAAGACCTTCATGGCGCACAATGTTTTCGTGATTTTATAAGAGGCAACAAATAGTGCTGACAAAGCCAAAAAATAGAGATTTTGGTGTGTTTAGCCAACATATGATGTTGACCACCAAAACCACATGATTTTGAATTGTTGGCCATACAATGTGGATGCAAAGTGATCATTGCTCAGGGAAGGGCGTTCAATTATTGACAAGAGATGATTGTAAGATGCAAGATGATGTTGGGGGTCATACGTTTGCAAGCAAATGGAATGGTCATACAATATGTTTCACCCACGGTCGTATCAAATGATGGCATGCAATGCAAGAGTATGATGACCACCGTACGACATGGGTAAAATATGATAGGTTGTACGACATAAGATGCCTAGAAGGAACCACTGTATGGTGCAAGCAAAGATTTTTGCCACTCTCTGTTTACTACTACGTCTAATAAAATGAATTAATAATAAAGACGACATTGCATACCAGATATAGGAGTAAAATATATCTTCATTTGCACATGAAATTATTACAGAAGTAGACTAGAGATGGTCAGCCAAGGATCAAAGTTGATCCGACTAGATCATACTCCCTTCCTTGATGATACACAATCTATTTAAAGGACTTGATGGTTGCCAAGAGGAAACACAACTGTCAACCAATCGATGCTTATAACTACCAAAAGCCGACAAACAATTAATACATAGTTGCATAACCAATATTATTGAAACATAATAATAGACACTATAAACTAACTACATCATCCGCCCCTCCCCCCAAAAAAAATAAAAAGTCGTCTTCCAGACAACAAGTAAACATCAAGTAACATTAGGGAAGACTTTTCCAAATTGATGATGATATTGGAGACAAGGACTTAAAACAAACTTGGAAGTGTACAAACTTGGACTTGGAGTGTACTTGGAAAATCAAATGAGTGCGGTGGGGGTTTGGAGGCAATGCCCCTTGCAGGGGTTTGGGAACAGTGCCCCCAGCATGATCAAGGAGCAATGCCTCTTTCGGGGGTCTAGGGGTAGTGCCCCTCATGAGGTCTGAGGGTAGTACCCCTCACGCACTCCCTATCCCGATACAGGGCAAGGTCGAGGGGTGGAGCCCTCGCCGCCAAGCCCAAACTGAGACCTTCAAAACCACACGGACCTTCATGGCACACATTATTTTCATGATTTTATACGAGGCAACAAACAATGCTAACAAAGCCAAAAAATAGAGATTTTGGTGTGTTTAGCCCAACGTATGATGTCAACCAAGGAAAGAAGTCGTACAATGGTTCATGGCCATACAACGTTGACCACCAAAACCCCATGATTCTAAATTGTTTGTGATACAATGTGGATGCAAAGTGATCATCGCTCAAAGAAGGGCGCTTGTCTATTGCCAAGAGAGGATCGCACAATGCAAGATGATGTTGGGGATCATACGCTTGCAAGAAAATGGAATGGTCGTACAATATGTTTCACCCTCGGTCGTATCAAATGATGTCGTGTAATGCAAGAGTAGGATAGCCACTGTACAACATGGGTAAAATAGGATAGGTTATATGACGTGAGATGTCTGGAAGGAACCACTGTACGGTGCAAGTAGAGATTTTTGCTAACCATACAATGCAAAAAAGGAGTCTCACCTTAGGCCATACTGTGAAGAGTCGTACCATGTAGATAATGGATGTTGTCTTAAGCCATACAATAAAGAAAACATGCAAGGATTGTACAACATAAAGAGGATAGACTTGTTGTATGGTTTGAAAATGACTCCCTCCTTGTTGTACAATGTGATTTACTCCCTTCGCCACACAATGTCATATGCTATGGCGCCACCATACTAGATGGCATATCTATCATACAATGTGCAACGACTGTTGTATGATGTAATAAGATGTTGGTCGTACTATATGACAAGATAATGTTGGTTGTACATTGTAATTGGACCCTTTATTACTTTCACTTGATGAATTTATTTTTTAATATAATATTTTCCCCTTTTTTGTTCCAATCTTTCCTTATTTTCTGTTTCTTTTTGTAGTTTTTTTGTGAAGTTGATTTGCCTTGACAAGTATTTGTAAGCTCCAAATTAAATATTTTTCTCTTAGCACTCTAAGATGTACCATCAGTAATTTTTCATTCTTCTACAAAGTCAAATACCTCTAGTGCAACTATCGTCTTTTGCCAACCATGGACTGCGTCTCACACACATAAACTGTCTAACTTTTCAAATTCATTTTCATTGATTGCTCTTCACTAAGAGTTGGGCTTTGAAAAAATTGCACGTTGATGAAAATACCTAATAGTCCTCCATTTTCCAATGAAATAGGCAGTGGAGAGAAACTATTTCATCCTCCAAGCATGATTGTAATTCCAAAATCCCTTCGTCATTCGGCTCTATTGGACCCAAATCATGCTTCTCTATTCATTCTTCTTCGAAGTTTGGATTTGAAAAATCGGAGAAAGTTGCTTCTTTGCTTTATGGCTTGGTTCTTTAAATCAATTGCATGCTTCAAAACCTTGTTTTTAGTGGAGATTGTATTCTTTTCCAATTGTGATCGGATTTGGCTACTACCAGCTAACCACAACCTAACAATGCATCGTACACTTTCTTCCTTAATCAAATGAACATAAAATTCAACAAAAATGTTTGGGTTCCAATAATTACCTTTTGTCCCCTTAAAACTCCAAGTACCTTATTACCTTGTTGATCTACACCCACTAGTTGAAAAGTTGGGGGGCAAATGGTTAGCTTGTTGAGACCTCTCCAAGTGTCTTCCGGAAGTAAGTTCACGCTAGACCCACCATCAACAATTGTATTGGTCAAAATCCTTCCAAGGATCTCCATATTCACCACCATTGGTTTCTTTTTCGTGTTAACTTTCAATAACATTGGATCAATCACTTGGTTGCTTGATAGCAAAGGTTTGGTTATTGGATCTTCATTCTCACCAAATTCCAATTGGGTCATAGCATGCACCATCTTATTCTACCTCGTTACAATAGCATTTTGAATTTCAAGAATACTTTGGAATAAATATACTACTTTAATTGGTACAGCAGCTTGAAATACTTGCCATGCAAATATTTTTCTTGAATTGTAATTGATTTGTTAGCTGCTTGCATTTGCATTTAAATGGTGTCGTTCAGTAACCATAGTATTCTCCACTTCGTTCTTGCTTCATGAAGCCTTTCTTTTTCTATACATGGGTCTAGGTACACAGCCTTCTTTCTTGGGCATGAGTAATGACCAATACTTCATTGTGCCTTTCATCAATCATGTTGACACTGGCCTTTTGCTTCAGACATCCAATGTCTTCATGGCCTCTAGGTCCACACCATTTACATAATAATTGCACTTTGTCCTACTTGTTCTAGCAATCTCTAGCAAAGTGTCTCCATTCGCTTTAGCATTGTATGATAGGGTGTCCTTTGGGGTCATATTGTATTTGGCTTCATCCTCCTCTTTGATTTTGATAACCGCATGGAGATGCATTTTGTGGCTTTGATGGAGTTGAATCCTCTCCCTACATAAAGAGTTCTCGTGTACTCCTAGTCTTCAAATTGTATGGGCACTCCTTTATTGAATAACCCATAACCTAGCAAATCTCACAAAACATCTTTATATGATAATTAACTTTTGTGTGCCCCTCAATTTTGCACTCAGTACACCATAGTTCATTAGTTTCTTTGTTGGTTTCTTTCTTCGCCTTCAATTCTTTCGTCATTCAGAGCATATCCCTCTAAGGCATTTGTAACGTTCTCGATTCATTGTCAATGTTGTCATCCAAACTTCTATCTTCCTCTATTTTTCTTTTACTACACAACATTTTATCTTCACTTTCTATGTCCATCACTCGATTGTAGGCTTTTGAATAGGAAGAGGGTGGTAAATATTTTTTCTTAACAACGAAAGTAAACCTCGATGAACCATCTTTTCCTGAGACCATTGGTTGGTTTTGTTTCTAACTTCACAAGAAATTCTTTAATTGTACGATTATAAGCTCATACGATTTCATGGTTACCTTGTTTTGTATTGTAAATTTTTGCTACTATTTCATTATCATCACAAAGCAATTTAAACTCTTCTTTGAAGGCCTTCTTTAATCTCTTCCATGCATTTCAAGAGGCTTGGTCAATTTTTGTATACTAGTCAATCACTACACCTCGCAAGGTGGCTGGAAAAGATTGTAGCCAAATTGCTTTACCATCTTGCCTATTTTCTATCCAAATTATTTCACAAGTCTTATAATGCCTTATGGGATCCTTCGATCCATTGCCTATAAACTTGGGCAACTTTTGCTTTTCTCTCGTAGGGCTTACCATGATTTTATTCTAATTCAAACACAAAGCTTGGAATCTGCATGCTAGGGAGTTTTGATTCACACATTTTGGTGCTTCTCTCACACTCTCGACACTATAGGAATCCTCAACTCTTCCCTTGCCTTCAGCCTTTCACACACTTGTTCGCCTTCAAAAAAAAAATTATGCACTCTTGGCTCGGCTTCTTCTCCTTCGGTTGAGAACCTTTCTATGCCCTGAAGGCTACTCTCATACAATTTTGTGAAGGAATGTGACTTCGTCTCCCAACTTCCCTCAATTAGAGAAGGTTATCTTGACTATGTTCTCAGGAAGGGCTCTTAATGGGGAA
This sequence comes from Sequoiadendron giganteum, assembly GCA_007115665.2. NCBI lineage: Eukaryota > Viridiplantae > Streptophyta > Pinopsida > Cupressales > Cupressaceae > Sequoiadendron > Sequoiadendron giganteum. Next base: position 80,647,763 of record CM021109.1, read on the forward strand.
TCGTACAATTGTATTTTCCTCAAGTGTTTCTTGTAATCTTCTCCTTCATTCCTGTTGCTCGACAATCCTTAAAGATTGTCTAATCTCTTGGTCTTGACCACCTTGTGGCCTCTTTTCACCTTTATTGGCATCTAAGAGCATGAATCTCTCAAATCTGAGCCAATTTATTTTAAGGCAACAACGCCAACTGTTTACTGCTCTATCTAATAAAATGAATACATGAATTAATAATAAAGACAATGTATACCAAATACAAGAGTAAAATATATCTTTATTTGCACATAAATTTATTACAGAAGAAGACCAAAGATGGTCAACCAAGGATCAAAGTCGATCCAACTAGATCATACTCCCTTCCTTGATGATACACAATTTATTTAAAGGGCCCAACAATTTCCAAGAGGAACACAATCGTCAACCAACCAACGCTTATAGCTACCCAAATCCGAAAAACAAGTAATAAATAGTCGGATAACCAATATTATCGAAATATAATAATAGACATTGTACGCTAACTACACTCTCAAGTTCAAGTTCCTTTGTTGGCAATAAAACTGGAGGTAAATCACTAAGGCCATTTGCTTCAACCACTTCATCCACCAAGGCTGCAATTTCTCCATCAAGTGAAATTTGGTCCCATTTAGCTAAAGGGCCCTCCTTATACCCAAGCTCTACACGAGAGAGAAGGAAAAATGAGCTATGAATGTACACTAGGTTCTACACTTTCTTTGACCCTAATCAATTTCTCTTCATTGAATGAATAAAACCATAAGTACTCAAATTCCTCTCACAAGATGAAGAACTAGCTACTTGTGAGAGCAAGCTTATTGCAAATGATTGCTATTCAGGAGTTCACCTCCATGGTTTCACCACCACTCTATAGGGTCTTTCTTTACATGCACATCATATAAGGTTTCCACAAAAGAAAAATCACCATGCACACATGAAAACTTATTCCATTGAGTCCTCATAATTGAAGCATCCTCACCTCAGCTATAAATCTTTTTTGTTGCAGTCCAAAATCCCTTCATCGCCTCTCTATCCTCACATGGAACCCTCTTATTGGTCACTTGTATATCATACCTGAAATGTGCCCCTTAGTTTTTTCTCAACATTTTCACAACACAAACCAACACTACGCCAAATGTTAGCATTAGCTCCCAAAGGATAATCATACTGAATGTAACCTTCGCCAAGAATGTTCACCAAGATCCTATTGAAGGCGAGGTGAGAGCATCTAGGAAGGGATCGTTAGCAACAACTGGATTGAATTCAATCCTGGAAATGTAATGCAGGTGGTGATCCGACCATGTGAAATCCACGCTACCACTTGTTTAGTGGGGGGAAGATAATTACAAATAAGAGCAATTCATCCACTATCAGCAGGCATCCACATATATTGGGGATTCTCCACTTAAATAGTGGGTGAGAAATGAGAAATGCAACTTGTTCTTTCCTCCACACTGGTGGTAAACCGACCAAGGGTTAAAATGTTTGAATTAAACACAAAAAAATGCAGAAATGAAAATGATTGGAACAATACTATTGTTTACAATCTTATAATGTACAAAATCTGCAAATTACAAAACGTTAATGCTAGAGAATCAAGGCCAAATAATGAAGGATAATCTCACACCTCTAATCTCCTCAATTACAAGAATACAAGCCAAAATCTGAGCTATAGTCAATCTGACATGAATTACCAGCAAACAGATATGTCTAACCAGCAAACTATAACACGCTAAAATGCTCACAACATTCTCAAAACACCTTCGAATGACCTGAAATAAAATGCAAAAGCTCTTAAGGATGATGGCACCCAATATCCAACACAAAAACTGCATCAAAAGCTCATCAAATAATTATGCACGAATCCCAAGACAGCCCCAGGCAAGGTACAACTCCCTAGAGGGGCAAACTTCAACATAAAATCAAATACTTCAAATTAAATTCTGATTTTCTACAAAAGGGGTTGCCATTAGCATTGGAAATGATTGCATCAATACCCAAAATGAAACAAAAATCACTTAGAGAGCTGCGAGTGAAAATCTTCTTCAGCCATAGAATAACCAACAAGTATGTTGTACCCAAACCAATTTTTTTGCTTCATTAAGGCATTTTGCTTAAAATGGTCTAAACCTTGTTAAAATGATGTCAAAACATAGTTATTGGGCAAATCAAGTATGGGTTTTGAGTCAGTGTGATACCACAGAGATACTGGCAAAATTTGAAAAAATTGAAAATTAGGGTTTCTGGACCCCTATTTTTAGGTCGAAAACCCTAAAAATTGAAACTTGTCAGAATTCGCTGAAAATTGTTTCGATTGGCTTATTTTGCTTCATGATCACAATGGTGAAGTTGAATTCAGTCAAAACTCAGTTTAAGCTTGGTGGGTAGTTTTCGTTTTTTCAAGTGAGAAGTTAGGTTTTCTGAGCTCATCAATGGCAAATGGCCAGGTGCTAGGTGTCGAAAGCTAAGCTCGAAACGCTTTAGTAATGTTTCTATGGCAAGTTTTGTCTGAAAAGTTACTTCGTCTCAGAGGGGTTTTTCGACGAGGTGAAGATGTTGTAAAAATGGCTAACTCTGGAATAAAAAGCGCAACTTTGAGCTAGGGGTGCCCTTCATTCTGGAGACCTAGATCAACTTTTTGTGGCTTCTCTCTTCCAATATGTCTTCTCTGGAACCCTGTTAGCTTCGCAATGAGCCAGTCCAACAGATCAGTATATCACCTGAAACTGGAGATTGAACGCAAAACGAGGGAAATTGAAAATGACTAAATCTGGAGTGAAAAAGCGCGCCTCTCAGCCAGGGGCGCCCATCTTTTTGGAGCTTCAGATGAATTTTTCTAATCAAATGACACCTAGGAGGTTTGTTTCCATCTTGATCCAGCTTCGCAAAGCATTTGTCAGCAAGTGAATCAGAGTTGTCATGCTGTCGTGGTCAAAGGTCAAACTTGAGGTTCCAGACATGATCAAAATTATCCAGAAATGTCAAAAGCACCCTGGAGGCCAGAGGCGCCCAAGGTTTTGGTGCCTTGATTCAATCTGTTTGATGATTTCAGGTGCTCGTCCTGTCCATGTCAACTCCAGCTTTCCGTTGCCTTTCTCAGCCGGGTCAGAGGATGTCTCAGCAACCTACAGCCAGAAGATTAGTGTATTTTAGCCAATCAGCCAGTCCAACGAATCAGTATATCACTTGAAACTGGAGATTGAATGCAAAATGAGGGAAATTGAAAATGGCTAAGTCTAGGAGGAAAAAGCACCCCTGGCCTCATGTTTTAAAGCTGTCAAATGATGTTTTTACGAGAAGTGCTCTCCAGAAACTCTTGCTCAAAATCCAGTCTGCTCCGCAGTGAGCCAGTTAGCTAACTCTGAAGTTTTGTTAGACACCGGGAAACATTAAGTGAATTAAGGTCAAATTGATAGTGAAAATGATGGAAAATGTCTAGAAATTTTCTAAGTTTGAGGTCAAAAGGCACCCCTGGAGGCCAAGGGCGCCCATCATTTTGAGGCCTCAGATAGATGAATTATGGGTTGTCACCTCAAAGAGTCTTTTTGTCAGATTTGATCCTGCTCTTCAACGAAACTGTCAGCTAGTTGATCCGACATGGCAGTCAATCAGAATCAGTGGTCAAACGTGAGCTCCGGTGAGGTTTTAAAATTCAAATTTGTCTGGAAAGGACGCCTAAAGTCAAAGGTTGACTTTTGAACTCAAGAATAGAAGTGTGCATGAGAGGTGAAGCGGTTAACTGAAAGTAAATCTTCAATTCAACTCTTTCCAAGTCGACTTCTTCTATAATCTATTTTTAGTCTGTAACTAGCTGAAATCAGTTTGCATGTAGCAGTTAACTGAGCTTTTCAAGGTGGCGCCCTAATTAGGGTTTATTCTTTATTCAGTTAACTAATTTTGAAGCCAATTATAGGCCATGCGTGAGTTTTGAAGGTCCGGTTGAAGTCTAAGCGCATTTTCCAAGACATAGCATGCATTTAATATGCTTTTGAAGTTAATTTCTTATAAATTTTATCTATTGCGTCCATTATTTCTCATTGTGAGCTGATGAAAAACGTCTTTTCTTGAACATGAAAAATGATCTGAAGGTGCTACAGGTGTCAGATTTCAGTGTTCTTCGTAGCTACAGATTCAAAATGTTCAGGTGAAGAATATTTCAGACTTTGTTTTCCATTTGCATGCAGGTTTCATCAAATCTACTTCAAGCATAGGCGAATTTCTACAAAAGAAGATTAAAACAAACAAAACATTAACTTCTATTCTTTTGTCTTATTTCTGCTATTCTCGTCTTAGATTTTCTTTGCATGTAAAAGAAAACGGCAAAATCTTCAAAAAAGCATCATCTGGGTTTGAGTATTTCAGCATCAACAACAATACCCATGCCTTAGATTATTTTGTGAAAATTGCCTCACTGTCTCTATTCTAGAACACTGTGCTTTTTTCCAGAATTTTCTTTGCATGTGGGTCTTAAACACGTTTTTTTCGCAAATCTGTTGATCTGGGTTGTCTTAAAAATCAATTCTACACAAAACCCATGTTTCAGATTTTCGTAGGAAAAATTGCCCCTAATTGCTAGTTCAAATCTTAACCAAAAACCTTTTGCATGCAAGCCTAAATCACATTTTTCTGCAATTCTGACGATCTAGGTTGTATTATAATTTTATTCTGCACAAAACCCATATCTTTGAATTTTTTTGTAAAAATTCACTTCCACTTGCTATTTTTAGCCTATCCCTGAGCTTTTTCAACCTTTTCCAAAGTTGTTCGAACATACCTGACTTTACAGTCAATAATCTAGTTTTTCAGAATGTAGTATAATCCCATAGATTATAAGGCCAAACAAGTCTTTCTTCATAATTTTCTGATAACTACTGATACTAACTTGGGTCATGTTTACCCTGTCATCAATTTGAATACATTGGAGGGTACCAGCAATACTACAATCAGGAACCTTGAGCGTTTAGGGATACTTGCAGCGGCATCCATTCCCATCTCAAAAACTGCATCCATTCCCATCTCAGTTTTTGATCTCGAGTTTGTACTTGCTTGTATCAAGCATTATGACTCGTCTACCAGACAAATCAGGTCGATTGATGGAAGGGTCGTTTGTAGCCTTAAAATGAGGGATGTGGAAAAATGTTTTTCTATTCCTCCACGCTCAGATCATTTTGCAGTATCCATTCCAGATTGTGATTGAATATGGGAGGAGGACAAAGATGGATCGCAAAAGAAAGTAGCTTAGCGATGGTTAAAACCTTAGAAAACCAACATGCCAAAGAAAATTGGGCATGGTGAGTTCAAGGATGAGATTGCCATTTTAATAAATTTACTCAACCGGTTAGCAGGTCAAGAAGATGCAAGCATTTTCCGACCATGGATGTTCTACCTCATCTCTCGAGTTATTGATAAGAAATAAACCTTTGACTGGGCAATGTTTATCAGTGAGTGTCTTCACCAGTAGATTACAGAGTTCCTTAAGATGCACAAATTCCACATGGTGACCTTTCTAGTTTATTTGGTTGCATTTCAAGGCAGCTTTAGACTATTGAAGACCAATGGATTTTTGGGCGTTCAGCGACTGCACAAATACTATTCTTAGTTGCAGTTTTCAAAAGCTGAATAGGACTTTAGAGCAATGAATGATCACTTTCTTATGAGGACAGATAGAGATTTAGATAATGAGATGCATGTTAGAATTTCCTCAGAGGCTAAATCAGCGATGGAGAGTTGGGCGGATTGGTTCAACCAATTCCCTACTTTCACATATATCCGGGTGTATGGATACACAAGAGAGCCTTTGATGCTACCGAGGTACCCGTCAGACAAAGTTCTTTTCATGGAGTTTATGAGATAGGCACACGAGGTTCACACTTTCCTTCGCAATCGACATAAGCCAGCTTTCACCTTTCCTTTCGGATTAGGTATTTACAAGTGCAAAACAGCTACTGATTGCAGGTTAATGGCGAACGAGTTAGAGAAACTCCAGCTCGAGTGTTTTCCTCAGAGGCGTACCTATGATCTGTTGGGTCATTATTCAGCAAGGTTGGAGCGAAACATTTCACATTTGGTAGCACTTGAGGACTTTTGTGTCAACTATGAGGATGACTTTGAGGTGCGTCGGCGTCATTATTGTAGGCTACTCTCCCACAGATTGTTGATTTCTTGTCAGAGGATGTGGAGGGTTTGTCTGATGATGATGGCGAGATACTTCTCAATTCATTCATTAAAGACCAAGTCACTCGCCAGCCACTTCACCAACCTGATTGGTATGTCCCAGTGAACACTTCAGTAAAGGACTTGTCCAGGTCAATTATTAAAACGAGCATGTACTTCCTTGAGAGCAAGCGGAAGCGAAGGGTGATTCTAGTTGCAGAGCCGCCAGCAGTGATTTCTTCTTTGCCTTCTACTTCTAGGGCGAGGCCTCAAGTTAAGGTTATCTTGAAGCCACCTGAAGGGGTTAAGATTGGGGTAGAGAGAGAGCCAGTACTTCCAGTTGCAAAGCCAGTAGTTCCAATAGAGATATTAGTTCCGATAAAGCCAGTAGTTCCAGCAGAATCGATGATTCAGACTATGGCTGATTCGTCATCTCCAGGACCACCTTTCTCACCACAGTCGTCTCTTATAGATATTCATTCGGAGCCTGAGTCTTCAGTACCCGAGACCTTCATACTAGTGGATCCGCCAGTGGTTGACACAGTAGAAGCAGCTCCGCCTTGAGAGGATAACGTTGCTTATTCATCTTGGCTCGAGAGGTCATTGGGAACAGAGAGGTGTATGCCTTCATATGAGCTTGACTTGTCTGAGTTCGGTGAAGCTTATCAGAACAGGTTGAATAAGAGGGTCAGAAAGCAGGTCAACATTGAGAAGAATCTTGAAGCCGAAATCATCATAGAGGTTGCTACACCTCCAGAAGGCACAAACTTAGATGAAGTTGATGTTAGTGACTTTACCTTCGTCAAAGCAAATCTAGGCAAGAGTACTTGACACACCTACGTGAGCCTATTCAGGGTCGTCGCGAGTAATCTGGAGGAACATGTCATGAGGGATGGTGAAGATAAGGCAGCACTCAAGGCTGAAGTTAGGCAGCTTCACATGTACATCTCGAGTTTGCTTCATGGAAAAGAGGGACAAGCACCTTTACTCCCGCAGCTTCGAGAGACCGCCGCAAATCAGCAGAGGATTCACTACTTGATTAATCGAGGAAAGCTTTTAGATACCTGGATTGAGGACTTTATCATTGCTGGTCGACGCCTCCTTATAGAGTTGTATCAGTTGAGGGTTGACGCACATAGTCTTCACCAGAGGATTCAGGAGCTCTAGATCTTCATAGCCGAACGTAAGCCGAAGGATCTGATTCTTATATCACAGCTTGCGGTTTCCTATGATGCCATTGAAGTAGTAGAGGATAAAAGGAAGGTTTTCACTTGGAGAGAGTTGTATCTTTGTAGAGTGGAAACGTATGACAGAGTTTCTGTTAAGATGGGTGTGATTTAGGAGAAGGTTGCTATAGCTCTTCGATTTATCAGCGAATACATCACCCAGATCCCATGTCATTATTGGCGTGAGGATGGTACATACGTCGAGTTGGAGGCAGTTCAGGATGAGTTCGAAGAGCTGGTTCGTGGTAACCTAGGTGGAGACCCAGAGGTGTCCAAGTTGGAGGAATTCTCAATGTTGACTATCAGTTTCAAGAAGGTGACCAGAAAGGTTAGAGACAGTCAAAGGGAAATCCAAGATGGAGATAAGGAGTTAGATAGACAATTGATCATCGTGGACAGCATCAGAGTGCCAGATGATGATACAATCGATAAATTCCTAGACGAGATAATAAATAGAGAGGGCTTGGAGTAGACACCCAATTGGATCCTGCAGTTATTTACGAGGATAAGTCACAAGCAACAATTAACTCAACGTCAGTTCTTGAGTTTTCCTTGTTGATATCAGGCACGCCTATCTCATTCTTGGAGATATCTTTGCAGGAGGATGGACTTTTAGTTAGTGTTAGTTGACTGATGTTAGTTATCTGTTAGCTTTTCTTTCAGTAAGGACGTGCATGTTGCACATTGTCCAGTTAGCATTGTTTGTATCGGTTAACTGATGGTAGCTTTCCAGTTAACTGTATAGTTTCATTTATTAGGGTTTAGCAATAGGATCTTGCATGCATTGCAAGACTGTAGTTGACTCAAGGTGATTTTAGGGTTGCCTACACCTTTGATGTCTATAAATAAGAGCTTTCAGCTCATTTGTAAATAAATTTTGCATGAGAGAGTAATATATGTTGTGCCTACCTTGCCTGTAATATTGCTTATTTTGTATCTGTTCACGAGTATTTATTATGATAATGAATTGTTATGCCACTTGGGTTTCATGCAATTATTATGATGAATGCTCAACTTAGTTAAATATAGTGGCTAGTTTGATCGTAGATTGTACATGTGTCTCGCCTATGCAATTTACTGTCCTAGTTGGCTATTCTTTGTGTTTTGTTATCAATAAGCCTATTCAAAAGAGCAAATAGTTGAGCCCACCTTGCCTTCACGTTGCGAATTTGTACTCAAAGCTTATCGTTTGATGTGTGTGATAGTGAACTTATTCAGCCAAATAGATAGTTGAGCCCACCTTGCCTTCATGTTGTGAAGCTATACCCGGTTTACCATATATTTGTCGTTTCCAATAAACTACTCCCCAGTCAAGCAAATAGTTGAGCCCACCTTGCCTTCACGTTGTGAGACTGCACCTGAAGTTTATCGTATAGAACATTCCTACTCCATGTCCTCATGCTTTGTTTTCTTGAAGAAACTGGATAGATTTAAAGTACTTAGTTTAGTTGTAGTTAATGATCTGTGAAACCAAAAAATCCTTAGCTGCAACGTCTAGGTTTTCTTAACCTTGTGCCTCTTCCAGCTGAGAACAAAAAGATAGGACTTAGAATAGTTTACTTTTAGAAAGCATATCAACAAAAGAGGGAGCTTCCCCTCCTAATTTTAAGAGCACTCATTACGCAGTGTGCATAGCTGTCTGTACTAACTTATACTCCAGAGGTGTTAGTTATTACGCCAACAAAGTACAAAATGAAAATTATCACCAAAATTCACCAATATTGAAGCATAATCTACTAGTCTGGATGAGAAGCAACCACAAACCCAACTAGGTGTTATCTTTCAAACACGAAATTGGACAAACACTAGGAGGTAAGCATTCCTCAAAGCCAAATTCATGAAGTCATTTCGATAGCATAATAATAGCATAAACAATGGATGCCCAATGTTGGAGCAAAGCCTCTCTTTTATAGAACTTGAGGTGACCTTTCGAATTCCCAAATTTCTCTCCAAAAAGGGACGCCTATTCTCTCCTTTGAAATATTTTAATTTTTAAAAGACATTTATTCCCTCCTTATTTTGGCATCCATATTCCAAGGCAACATTAATAACTTGAAAATATTAAATGACTCCTTAATGTGGCGTCCACCCTTCGTGACCACCTTTTTAAGACAACTTCAAGTTATAACACTAGGCCAAGGGGTCAATTCAAAAATATAACATTAATGACTTGAATAACTTATTTCTGCAATATTTCACCTCAAAAGCCAAATCCAAACATACTCAACTGCTCCAAGTGAAATGAAAAACTCACTGTGATGCTGTCAACAGAACCACTGCCAAAATTAGAACTTACTAAAAAATAGTAAATTTTGAGAAATGCCAAAAACCTCCAAACGATAGAAACCCTGATTTCATCTTAACAAGCCTACGGGCCTCTGGAATAGGCTGACAAGCTACAAAATTGCTCACTGATGAGAAGGGGACATTACAGTCTGCCCTCCTTGAGATTGCTTGTCCTCAAGCAACCGCAAGTCTGGATGCTGCAAGATGTGTTCACCTTCTCATATCGCATCTTCAATTGGCAAGTTCCTCCATTTCACCAAGTACTCTTTGATTGTTCTTCTCCTCAAAGAGCGTTCTCTAGTATCAATGATTTCCTCTAGAATCAACACCAACTATCCCTCTTCGTCCAAAGGAGGCAACTCTGAAGCAGTAACTACATTGTGCTCAAGCGCTTTCTTAAAGCGAGACACATGAAAAACATTGTGCACCTTGCTACTGGCTGAGAGTTCCAACTCATACGCCACTTCACCAATCCTCTTGATGACTTTGAATGGGCCATAGAATCGTGGCTTGAGCTTTTCTACACCACTCTTTTTGAGAGTAGATTGTCTATAGGGTTGAAGTCTCAAGTAAACCATATCTCCAACTTCAAAAGAACGCTCAACATGCTGCTGATGGTTTTAAGCTTGTTGGAGATTTTCCTTCAATGATTTCAAGATGTTTTGGCTCTGCTGCAACATATCCTTTGCATGTGGAGCTCTACTATCACCAAACATCAAATCTACAAAGTTAGGAGCATCATATCCATAAAGAGCCATGAAAGGAGACATCTTAATTGACATGTGATAGGAAGAGTTATAACAATACTCTCCCAAATGAAGCCATTTTACCCAAGCTCTTTGCTGCCCTGAAACATAATTTTTGAGGTAGCCTTCCAACCATTTGTTTACAATCTCGGATTGCCCATCCGTTAGCAGGTGATAACTAGTGCTAGGAGTGAGCACTATACCACTCAATCTAAAGATTTCCTGTCAAAAAGCATTTAGGAACTTGTTGTCCCTATCACTAACAATAGTTCTAGGCAAACCATGTAAACGGAAAACTTCTCTAAAGAACAATTCAGCTACTTGAGTTGTTGTAAATGAACTTGTGATAGCAAAGAAGTGAGAAAACTTACTTAATCTATCTACCACAACATAAATGCAATCTCTCCCTTGCACTTTTAGTAACCCTGTGATGAAATCCATTGCAATGCTGTCCCATTTTTGCTTAGGAATTGGCAAAGGTTGCAACAAACCAGCTGGAGAAGAATGTTCATTCTTGTTCATTTGACATGTTGGACACTCCCTTATGTAGCGCAAGACTTCTTCCTTCATCCCTTTCCATGTAAATCTTTCTCGGATCTGTTTATAAGTCTTGAAATACCATTGATGACCAGCAAAGGGAATGTCATGAAAAGACTGTAGAACCCTCTTTTTAAGCTTGGATTCGGGTACTAGAAAGATTCTACTTTTATAGAGGATCAAACCATCAACCAATTGATACCTCTCATCTTGCAAATGACCTACTATGCTGGTTGCAAACTGATTTTTTGCATTATCAGCAAACAACAACTCCTTCCAATCTGCAGTAAGCTCACAAAGAGAATGCAAATGAGGTCTTCTTGATAAAGCATCCGCCACTATATTGTTTTTCCCTTTGACATACGCAATGTCAAAGTCGTAAACTTGGAACTTACTCACCCACTTATGTTGCCTTTCATTCAAATCCTTTTGGCGCATAAAATGCTTAAGACTGTTGTGATTAGTCTTCACCATGAACTTGCTTCCTACCATGTATTTTCGGAACTTGGCTAATGCATGCATGATGGCAAGCATCTCTTTGTCATAAATTGAATATGGTTTTTCTGCTCCTCTCAACTTTCTGCTCTCAAAGACAATCAGATGTTTGTCTTGCATGAGAACAGTTCCTACTCCCTCACCCGAAGCATCACATTGCAGCTCAAAAGGCTTTGTGAAATCTGGTAGAGCCAACACTGGCCATGAGCTCATTATGTGCTTGAATTTATTGAAGACTCCTTGAGCCTTATCCGTCCATAGGAAAACTCCTTTCTTTGTAAAATCTGTAAGGGGGGCTGCCATGTGAGAATACCCCTTGACAAACCTTCTGTAAAATCTACACAAGTCCAAAAATCCCTTTAAGTGAGATACATTCTTTGGAGGTGGCCAATCAAGGATAGCTTTAATCTTCTTAGGACCAACTTTGACACCCTTAGAGCTGATAATGTGGCCAAGATAAAGAAGCTCTGTCATCCCAAACTCACATTTTGATTCTTTGGCAAACAAGCATTCCTCCTCCAAAATGCTAAGCACTTCTTCCAAATGCTTGAGGTGCTCCTCCCAAGACTTGCTGAAAATGAGAATGTCATCGATAAAGATGAGCACGAACTTCCTCAACTGCTGCCTAAAGATCTTGTTCATACAAGATTGAAATGTTGTTGGAGCATTTGTCAAACCGAATGGCATGACAAGAAATTCAAAATGCCCAAAGTGGCATCTAAATGCGGTCTTATCAATATCTGCCTCTCTCATCCCGATTTGGTGGTAGCTTGATTTGAGATTGATCTTTGAGAAGAACATGGCCCCATGGAGCTCATCAATAAGCTCATCTATCCTAGGGATTGGATACCTGTTCTTGATTGTCTTTTGATTTAGCGCACAGTAATCAACACACATGCGCATTGTACCATCTTTCTTTTTGACTAGCACCACTGCTAAAGCAAAGGGGCTTTTGTTTGGCCGAATGAACCCCATCTCTAAAAGCTCCTTGATGGCTTTTTCAATCTCGTCCTTTTGCTTCTTAGGATAGCGGTATGGAGTGTTGATGACCGGTTTTGCTCCTTCTTCGAGCTCAATCACATGCTCACAACCCCTTTTAGGAGGTCTTCCAGGAGGTAGACTTCCAAAGACTTTGCTCTTCTTAGAAAGCAAGGCTTGAATATCTGGATGATATTGCCTTTTCTCTTCCATCAGATCAGCTGGTAGGATTAGACATTCTGCTGCCCACTCAACTTGGTCATGGCAGACCAGCCTTTCCATTATCCTCAAGGACACTATTTGAGGGCCTCCATTTGACATTCCTCTCAAAACAACCTTCTTTTCATCGGATTGGTACTTTAGCTCCATTGTTTGTAGATTCAATGTGATCTCTCCAAGAGATCTCAGCCATTGTATACCCAGGACAGCATTGGTGTCACCAATGCCAACTACATAGAAATCATCTCTTACTTCATAGTTTCCCAATTGTATGGAGAGGTTGGGAATCTTCCTTGTGCAAGACATGGTAAAGCCATCAGCTACCATCACCTTGAATCCTTCAAACTCTTTTGTATGCAAACCTCTCTTTGCCACCAATCCTTCATCTATGAAGTTGTGAGTTGCTCCGGTATCAATTAGAGCAACAATTCTTTGTGAACCAATCACTCCATGAACCCGAAAAGATTCATTCTTCTGAAAACTTGAAAGTTGTGCCAAAGTACTACCATCTCCAACATCTTTGGGCTTCTCTTCTAGAACTTCTTCACCTTCACAACTTGCCGATTCATACTGCTGATTAGAAAAATCAGATTTTGATCCTTCATCAAAATAAGCCTCCATATGTTGTGCTTTGCCTTTTCCATAACATCGATGACCCTTCGTCCAAGGCTCACGACAAGTGTAGAAAACGCCATCTTTCCTCAATTGTTCTCAGAGCTTTTCAATCAACTTTTGAGGATACTTCTTATGCTGACTTGATGAATGTTTCTTATCTTTTTTATGATTAAAGGTCTTAGATTGAAATTTTGGCCTTAGGCCAACCAACTCCATGATCCTTGACTTTTTGATTGCTTCATCCAAGGTTGGTGGATCAAAGGCTTTGACCCAACCCTTCAACGGCTCCATTAATCCTTCAGTAAACAAGACCACAAGTCTCCTCTCAGTAATGTTGGGCACCATTACTAATAATCTTTGAATTTCAGCCACATAAGCTTCCAGAGATCCATGTTGCTTCAGCTACGCCGATTCACGAAATCTCACCTCAGGATCCTTGGTATCGAATCTCTCGATCAACCTATTGGTGAATTATTCATAGGTCTGAATGAGGTTATGGCCAAGTGTGACCAAACCATGGTACCACCATTCGTGAGCAACTCCTTCCAAATGCAAGGTGGTGAATTTGATAGCATCCACTTCAGGCATCGGTCTCAATGAAAGATAGTTATCTAGCTTTTGCACCCATGACCTTGCCGTACACTTATCACTCCCATCAAAATGGGCCAAGGTCACTTTTCCAAGAGCTTGTTGATAGTTAATTCTAGGAGCCAAAGGAGGACGGTTCTCGACTCTTCCACCATTCCTTCTACCCCTTTGATTCATGAATCGATCAAATCTCCATTGATCTATAAGATCCGGAGGTAGGGTTAACATACTCCATGTACGCTTGTCTTGCGTCATCTGCAAATGGTACTACAGCCTCCGCTTGTGGTGGTTCTTCCCTTGGAGTAAAGGTGGGAAAGAGAAGTCTAGAGGCTGATCCTCTAGTGATTGCAACATGTTGGCCAATAGTCCTCTCACTTTCGTTGACCTCTGAACCATTATTGCCATTATTTCCATTGATACCATTGTTCTCTCCAATATGATTGTTTTGGGGCTGCATATTGCTTTGAGTCGCTTGCTAATCCATTCTTGCTAGCAATCGCGACATCAAATCTATCATACCATCAAATTTCTTTTTCATTCTAGCATCTCTTTCCTCCATGGATTGTCTCGCACTTTCTGACATGCTCTCAACTACTTTACCAGTTTCCTCGAAGCTTCCGACAATGTCTCTGCCTCTAGAACTGGTGGAAACTAATGCTGAGTTCTTGCCTAACTTCTGGAGAAGTATCTGTTGTCTCTGTCACTCATCTGACAGTTGAACCCAAAATGTCACAGGATGGCAGGATCTTGGGCTCTGATACCACTGAAATGTGCCCCTTAGTTTTTTCTCAAAATTTTCACAACACAAACCAGCACTACGCCAAATGTTAGCGTTAGCTCCCAAAAGATAATCAAACTGAATGTAACCTTCGCCAAGAATGTTCACCAAGATCCTTTGAAGGCGAGGTGATAGCATATGGGAAGGGATCGTTAGCAACAACTGGATGGAATTCAATACTGGAAATGTAAAGTAGGCGGTGATTCGACCATGTGAAATCCACGCTACCACTTGTTCAGTGGGGGAAGATAATTACAAATAAGAGCAATTCATCCAATATTAGCAGGCATCCACATATAGTGGGGATTCTCCACTTAAATAGTGGGTGAGAAATGAGAAATGCAACTTGTTCTTTCCTCCACACTGGCAGTAAACCGACCAGGGCTTACAATGTTTGAATTAAACACAAAGTCAATGCAGAAATGAAAATGATTGAAACAATACTACTGTTTATAGTCTTACAATGTACAAAATCTGCAAATTACAAAGTGTTAATGCTAGAAAATCAATGCCAAATGATGAAGGATAATCTCTCACACCTCTAATCTCTTCAATTACGAGAATACAAGCCAAAATCTGAGCTATAGTCAATCTAATATGAATTACCAACAAACAGATATGTCTAACCAGCGAACTGTAACACACTAAAATGCTCACAACATTCTCAAAATACCTCCCAATGACCTGAAATAAAATGCAAAAGCTCTTAAGGATGATGGCATTCAATATCCAACACAAAAAATGCATCAAAAGCTCATCAAATAATTATGCACGAATCCCAAGACAGCCCCAGGCAAGGTACGGCCTCCCTAGAGGGGGCGAATTTCAACATAAAATCAAATACTTCAAATTAAATTCTGATTTTCTGCAAAAGGGGTCGCCATTAGCATTGGAAATAATTGCATCAATAACCAAAATGAAACAAAAATCACTTAGAGAGCTGCGAATGAAAATCTACTTCAGCCATAGAATAACCAGCAAGTACAAAATGGAAATTATCACCAAAATTCACCAATATTGAAGCACAATCTGCTAGTTTGGATGAAAAGCAGCCACAAACCCAACTAGGTGTTATCTTTCAAACATGAAATTGGACAATCACTAGGAGGTAAGCATTCCTCAAAGCCAAATTCATGAAGTCATTTCAATAGCATAACAATAGCATAAACAATGGATGCCAAATGTTGGAGCAAAGCCTCTCTTTTATGGAACTTGAGGTGACCTTTCGAATTCCCAAATTTCCCTCCAAAAAGGGATGCCTATTCTCTCCTTTGAAATATTTTAATTTTGAAAAGACATTTATTCCCTCCTTATTGGCGTCCATATTCCAAGGCAACATTAATAACTTGAAATTATTAAATGACTCCTTAATGTGGCATCCACCCTTCATGACAACCTTTTTAAGACAACTTCAAGTTATAACACTAGGCCAAGGGATCAATTCAAAAATATAACATTAATGACTTGAATAACTTATTTCTCCAATATTTCACCTCAAAAGCCAAAACCAAACATACTCAACTGCTCCAACTGAAATGAAAAACTCACTGTGATACTGTCAATAGGACCACTGCCAAAATTAGAACTTACTAAAAATAGTAAATTTTGAGTAAGTGCAAAAAACCTCCAAATGATGGAAACCCTGATTTCATCTTGACAAGCCTATGGGCCTCCGGAATAGGCTGACAAGCTATAGAACTGCTCACTGATGAGAAGGAGACATTACAATACCATTTAGGATTTAATTCTTAGACAATACAATGAAGGTGTGTGTTAGGTTTTTTCCATCTTCCATGTACCTTTTCTTCTATCAAAGGATATAGAGAAAGATCTCTTGCATCTAATATTTTCTTAACTCCTTCACACATGGAATCTATTTCTTCATAAATTTCTCCCAAGCATGGCTTGTCTGAATTTGCAAATTTGATCACCTCATATGGGTTTAATAAAGTCAACAACAAATTTAACATCAACCCAAAAATGGTCATCAAGGACCATACCTCTCACCTCAAGTGTAGTATCTAATGTAGATTTTCTCCAAGTTGATCATGCATCACTAACTAATGTGGAACAAAAATCTCCTTTGACTTCACAAAGACACTCAAGAAGAATAAAATAAGAAACAAATTGTCAACAAGTTTGAGAAGTTCCACCTTGGCAAATTTTTGATAAATGGCTTCTGTTGTGATGGTTACACATGAACATCTGTTTTTTTTTTCACTTTTCAATGAGATTTGAGATCCACTAGAACTTGTCAACATCTTTGAGTGCATTATTCAACGGATGCACACAACATGGTGTCCAAAATATATGCTTGTACTTTTTTTGCACCAACATGCCTGTTGCTTTACAAATAGGGATAAAATCTATAACAACTTGGACTACACATGATGCCCCCACCTCCTCAATGTCGTCACACAGCTGGTTATAAATAAACTCTACATTTTTTCTTGCCCTGAACAATCTATTGCTTTTAAAAAATAAGGCCCTTTGTTGCATATTACGCCGTATTAAGTAGTTAATGATTTCTATTGTCTATCCACCTATCCATCACTACACTACATCCTTTTGTAGACCACACTCTTTTCATTGGTGTGGTTTGCTGCTCTAGTCAATTTTTTTCTTTTCTGATTAGAGTAGTGTGAAGCTTTCATACCCAAGTGGTCCTTATTGATAGCTTGGACCATCTCCTCGTAGAAAGGTGAGCAAGCAACATTAAAGTATTTCATTTGCATTAAAGAAGCATGCAATTGCTGCATCAACCACTTCTCGACCTTGAACATCAAATAATCTTCCAATGGGGTTTGAGTTACCAATGTGTGGTCTCTTAAAAGAAGCTCCTACATCTTTTATTGCCACATCTCTAAAAGACACATCCTATGATTCTCTATGTTGATTATGAGTTGCCCTTGTTGTTGAAGCGTGAGAGCTCAAATGAAACACTTTCCCATCAACCCTTTCTTGATCATTAATAGCTTCATATCGTTCTACCTCATTCAAACAAGGTTTGACACCTTTTCCAAGTATGTGAAGAAAATGAGACCTCACCCTTGAGTAAGTGCTTTGAAATGTCTTAAGACAAAGTTTACATTTGATGGTGGTTGTTCCACCTAACCTCTTTGACTAGAAACAATCACAATATTTCCATAGTGGATATAAACCTTGTTTTCCTCCACTTGACATTATGAGAATCTAAACAAACAAAAAAGAAAAAATATGTTTAAAAACAAATAAATTGTCTACTTTCTTAGCTTCTATACAAGAAACAAAGAAAATGAAAATGCAGGCGAGCCGCAAGACCCAATAATGCAAGTAACTATTTGGTTTCAAGAAGGTAAGTAATAGAAAATTTGGGTTGGTTCAAAATTTCAAATCCTTTTCTAGCATTCATACTAATATCAATCATTTCCAATGCAAGAATATTAAACGTTGTAGATAAGGCATGATAATCAACTCAAGGAAAAAGGAGGTATGCCACAAAGTAGCACAGGAACTATTTGACAAAATTCTAGAAGGAAATAAAAGGAATGAAGTGACTAGGCATATAGAAGAAATTTAGGTCACAACCCAAGTCTTCTACATATGACATTTGTTTGAGTTGACTCCCTCCATCCTACTGAACAAGGGAATAAATCATTAATTTGGATTTCCTAATTGTATTGTAGTCATAGGAATAATGATTTTGTCTATCACTTCAATGATTTCAAGGCTAAGATGGCTTTTGATGCTTCAACTTTAGGAATTTGAATGCTTCCTTTACAATCCTTGTAACAACATGAGTCACACCAAGAGATTCTTTTTACAGATAACATTTTCTTATGTTGTATAACTTCAGGTTTGTTGAATGATAAAATTTGGGTCAATTCAAACTTCAAATCCTT
The DNA here is from genome assembly GCA_007115665.2 of Sequoiadendron giganteum. NCBI lineage: Eukaryota > Viridiplantae > Streptophyta > Pinopsida > Cupressales > Cupressaceae > Sequoiadendron > Sequoiadendron giganteum. The sequence continues at coordinate 80,666,274 of CM021109.1, forward strand.
TTCCAACATTGATATCTAAATAAAGTTTAAACATCCTTTTCTTTTACCACTAATATTTGTAGAAAATCATAATGCTTATATGTTTACCCCACTCGTTCACACCCACTCCCTAACCACATGGAAAAATACAGTTGGCAAGTGATAATAAGCTCCCGAAATGGAAACAGTGCAAAATAAGCTCACAACAAGCAAATAGAGACGAAAAATGATATCATGCACTACGATTTAGGTTTTTTTCTGTCTTTTGTTTTATGTGCCTAAGACATCACTGTTGTGACCTATTTCACACATCGCCCCATTGCAAATGGTGACCCCCAATTTCCTTTGGTTGTGCCCTCTGCGTTGCAATTTCATAGGTCTGTTTGTTCGAGAGTCCAGAGTTTGAGTTTTTGAGAGTCACTTCAGTCAAGTGGAGATTTTGAACCTATATCTATGCCTAAACGTCATGGAAGTGCTCAGAAGGCCCGGAAGATGAGGATCGCCTGTGCTTTGAGTCAATTCTAACACTTCCTATTTTTTAGGGATTCTGCTTTTTTTGCTTTTTCGCTTTTTTTATTTTTGGCATTTTTAGGCCATCTTGGAGTTCCCATTTTTTAGGGATGCTTTTTTGCTTTTTTCTATTTTTGGAAAGTTTCTATTTTTAGAAAATTTCTATTTCAGGGTCCCACTGATCACGAAGCCAACGTACCTCCAGAATGAGAAATATCAACAGAAAAATCAAAGCAAATGGCGAAGGTTTGATGAGAAATGGCACAAGTCTAGAGAAACTCGCCAATGGAAGAAAATCGAAAGACAACCTCAAAGTCCGCCATGGAGAAGAAGGAAATGTCAGACATCTTGGCAAGTCCGCCCCCACCTTTGGCAGGCCAACTCCAAAGTCCGCCTGGAAGAAGAGAAGGATTGGCAAGCCAAACCTCAAGTCCACCCTTGGCACAAGCCACCATGAAGTCCGCCATAGGCAAAGCAAAGTCAAAGTCCGCCCAGAGAGAAGATGAAAATGGAAAAGGCCTTGGGAAGTCTGCCCTTGGCAAGAAGATTATGAAGTCCGCCCTTGGAAGGAAATGGCAAGACAAGGATGAAGTCCGCCCACCTCTGAAAGGCCTTACTACCAAGTCTGCCCCTGGCAAAGCAAGTACCAAGTCCACCCCTGGTAAAGTGAGTATGAAGTCCGCCATAGGAAAAAGGAGAATGGAAAAGAGTCTTGAAATTCTGCCCTAGCAAGAGGAAGTCAAAGTCCGCCAAGTATAAAGGATGACCAAGCCATCATGAAGTTCGCCCCCCTCAGCATGTGAAATTTTCTAAGGCACAAAAGAAAACGTGATTGGAGGAGAGGTCTCCAAGTCCGCCCAACCTAGAAGATGAGAGAAAAATTAAAATTTTGGCTAAGTGTGGAACATTGGAATATGTCTGGCGAAGCCTAAAGTCCACCCAAGAAGTTGAGACTGGCGAGAGAATCATGAAGTCCGCCCTGGCTAGACGGAATAAATCAAATGACTTAGAAAATCAAATAATTAGCCATGGGTAAATAAATATTGCCAAGTATTAATATTTTAATGGGTTGGAAATAATTAAATGGGGTAGAAATTTAATTACTTTGGATATTTTTATTTATTTTCCAACACTTAGGAAAATTTATTTAAAATATTCGACGTCTGGAGAAAAATGGGAAATAACTCGAGAAATAATCAATTTGCCTTAGACAAAATTAAATTTCACCACAATTCGAAGATTAAATGGGTTGGAAAATTGGATTTGATAGATTTATTTAATATTTTCCAACATTTTAAAATTTTCAACACTAAGGGGAAATTTTGAAAATAGAAAAAATCTAAAGATTTTGGCTGAAGGTGGCGTCTGGATGAAATTTGGAAACTTGCCTTAAAGATTTTGAAGAAATTGGAAACTTGTTGTAATGAAGAGAAAAAAACAATTCTAAAATCGAAAAACTCAAGAGAAAAGGAGGAAATTGCTAAAGAAAATCGCACCTATCAACCTTATAATGAGTTTTAGCAACTCATTCTTCGCAAGTTCGATTGAGAGAAGAAGTTAAGCTCTCTCAAATCTGCAAAGGATAAATTTTGGAAGGAAGAATATTGAGAGCAATGTAGATTTTTCTCGATAGAGAGGCAAATTCTTAAGCTGGAGATGTAAGTTTGAAGAAAATAAAGTATTTTCCCAGCAAAAGAGGCGCACTTCTTCTCTTGATTTTCAGAAGTTAGATTTAATTTGCAGCCAGAGGATAATTTTAAAGGTTCAAAAGTCGATTGGCCAAGTTCTTCTATTCTTCTCCCATCATTTTCGACAAGGATTTGTCAAGCAATTAGCAAAGTTCATCATTTTCAGCTTGCTTTTTCGCAAAAATTCATATTTTTAACAGGCTGAAAGTGTAAATCCTTCAAACGAAGGCCCGGAATAATCAGATTTTAAAAGTCTTTATATTAATGTTAATTATTTTTGTATTGCAGGTTGATGACCACCCGGGGAGAACCATCCAGACAGGCACAAATGAAGTTCGCCAGCAAGGGGCTACAGCCGAAGTCCACAATTAATTCAAAGTGGAAAAATATTACGGACACCAACCTCGGACATGTTGACTTCAAAGAATTTGAAAAGAGGATGTACGGGCACGATGGATTCCTGCCAACACCCATTGCCCGACGGATGATGAGGAACGGCATCGTCTAGGTTGTCGGATGCCTACTAGCAATAGAGTGTGCCGAGTTGATGGTAGAATGCGCTATTCATTATAATGCGCAGGAAAGACAAATTGTTGCGCCTGAGGGGAGGATACTGGCTCACCTCAGAGAGTTGGTGATTCAGGAGGCATTCAACATCCCGACCTACCACAAAACTTCCTACAAAACTAAGGAGGAAGCCAGGAAATTGTATGAAGATAAATTTGAACTTTGCGCCACGAATATCAATAAATCATGGCTGGAAAAACCAAGAGCTTCTACCAAGAAAATGCGCAAGAAACTATTGCACACGGATTTTAAAGAGCACTACGGAGACATCATCCTTTTGTTGAACAAAATGGTTGGCAATCCTCAGGGTGCACCCTTTCAAACACGGATGTACTACTTCATAGATGAAATTACTGAAGGAGTGAAGATGTTCAATTGGTCTCGCATGATAAGTGATAGCCTTCATGAGCAACTAGTCAATCTGGAGAAGACAAAAACATTTTACATGAGCTCCTACATCATTTATATGCTGGCCAGGACTTATCGGTATGCAGGGTTGATCTTTAATGGCGTAGTTAGCAACGGAGAGAATGAGCTGAAATCTTATGACTGCTATCCGCAGTTACAACTAAGTGAGAAAGCCCACTTCAGACGGGCCCATGATGCTTTCCTCATGTACATTACCAGACTACTCCAAGGAGTAATGCACCAAAGGCTGACTCACAAAGCTAAGAGCTTAATCAGCAAGTACGGATCATGGTTCATCCAGTACCCGGGGTTCACGTACATCAGAATTCAAGGATTCACTGGAAACCCCTACAAATTGCCCATCTTTCCCACCCACAAAATGGTCTGCTAGAGGTCCTGAGACAGTTGGAAGAATACCAAAGTCTCCAAAGGTCAAAAAAGAAGGCGGCTATTACTTTCCCGTTTTTTTTCGAAAACATGTTGGAATCCTGTCCTTCGGCACAAGCAGCTGAGAGTGCCAGACTAGAAATACAGCGGTACCCGTTCACAACTTATCAATCTAGAGAGAACTTTGATCCTCACCATCACATTAAGACTGTGGACGGAAGAAAGTACAGGCATAGAGTTGAGTTATAAGACTTCTAGGCAGACGTTGCAGATGAGTACGAAGTCAAACAGAGGTTGTGGTCCAGATTGTCAGTAACCCTGATCAGGATGACTTAACTTTGCCAAGTACCTGACCAACTTGAGGATGATGGAGAGTACGTCCAACCATGTTTTGATGAGAATTGGCCCCTTCCTGCCGTAAAATGTTCAAAGTTCGAGCATGCGGATTTGAACATCTTATCGAGGCCAGTGGTCAAATATTCTCAATGGTGGGTCGATCAACAGATTCAGGTTCTGAGACGGAGGAAGGTGACTCTAATGTCCCCTTTTTAACCTGTTGTTGATTTCGGTGGTTTTAGCCTATTCCTGGCCCTCGTAGGCTAATATGTCTGGTAAGAGGGTCCTGGTGGTAGTTGGTTGGTGATAGTGCTTCCCGTCAATTCAGTTTCAGTTTTTGGTTCCAGGCTTTTCAGATGATTATTTAGCTCAGTTTGGAGTACTTATTATTTATAGTAAGTTACTTTGCAGGGTTACTATTTTTAGACTGGCACCTAGTCACATGGGGAACTGACAGCATTAACTCCTGCTTCAGACGGCTCATTAAATAGAAAATTATTCCACGAGTTATTTATTTTTAAAGTGACTAAGGAATTATTTAAATATTTAAATGTTATTATAAAGTGACTCAAATAAAACATTATATCTTAGAAGTCACTAAAATAAAAGTAAAGTGGGAAATATATCTTTATCCCACATTGGCTGGAAAAGTGTGTGAGCTCCCCCAAGAAAGATATAAAAGGATCTACAAGGCTCATTTATGGATATGCTTGGTATATGCTTGGTTATTACTTTCTCTTGGAGAATTCAGGGAAGTTTTGGCTTTCAGCAGGTTTGAGGACGGAATCCCTTGAGCTTGAAGGCAGTGGACGGAAACCCATTGTCTGTTGGAGATATCATTCAGGTGTCTCACTTGTGCTTCAGATTCATACTTCTAGTTATCCAATCCAATTGTAAGTCCTGTAGCTACAATTGGATACTTATGTTGTTATTTTACTGAAGTCTTTGAAGGCAATAATCATATGCAATTTCAGATCTTATTTTCTAAAACTGATAATATAAGATTTACATTGAAATCTGTTGCAAGTTGCTGGATAAATAGAAATTTGTTTGCATGCAAATTATTTGTTAAATTTTTTGTGGTAAATTTGGGAAAAATTGGGCCAAACATCCATTGGGGATGTTTCAGTGACGCTCACTTATGACAGGTTGAGTGAGATGGAATCTTACTCCTCGAACGCAGAAGCATCCCACGGTGCAGAGTTGATGGGAGCTACTACCTCCAGGAAGAGGAAAGAACTAGCTGCAAACATAGAACCCGTTCAAAAGCGACTGAGCATAGAGCCATCACTCTGCTGCATCCAAGAACATTGATAAAATAGTGGCCACTATAGATGATTCATTGGCTAACATAGGAATTCCTCCCCCAATTCATGAGGAGAATGTTGAGCCAATCCAGCTGGACAATGACGAGCCACCATCCCCCACCGGCACAAAAATACTTGTTTCAAATAAGGAGATGGACACCCAGAATAATGACTTTCAAGAAGGAATGATTTCCGCCCTCAGGGGAATTTTGGATGTTCCAGATGGAGAAAATGTCCCAAATGAAAATGGCATTGAGCAGCCCACGATCCCTGACTGGCTGAAAGAAAGGCTGAAGATACAGGTGTCGGCTGAGACACAGGAAGAAGATGATACTGCAGATTTCTTGGCCAGGCTAGAGCAAGTTACAGTCAAGAAGCCAGCTAAGAAGTTCTCCACGATACAGAGGGATGAAGCCGGCAACCAGTTTGTACAGATTGCAATGTCAACAGTGGACAAGCCACGGGTAGATATTGCCTCACACGAATACATCATCACCACTGTCGACTTGGGCCCAACTACAAAAGGCCAAGAAGTTGAGGAGTTGGACAACTCAGTGTCCACTATCAAGGCAAGGCTGGAGAAGGAAGGGGCGAAGAAGAAAGAATACAAGAAGGAGGTTGAGCGCCTGAAGGAGTATATCCAACATCTGACCAAACAGCTCGATCAGGATAACACTGTAGCTCCTCCTCTTCTAAATTCTTCACAGGAAGCAGCCAAGGACGTTGGAGAAGACATGGTCGCGGCTAGGGAAGCCAAGGAGTGGATGATAGTTAAGGGCACAAAAGCAGTTGCGTTCCTGGAAAGATTGACACTAGTCTACGAACAAACTACCTCGTTGCTTTCTAGACTGGTTGCCATGGCGGAAGTTTGGGATAATCTTCCAAATATTCAAGAGAGAATCATTTCGTGCCTCGGAGTGTTGAAGAGAGTCCCAAAGCAAGAGTTGATCGACGGGAAGGTGATAGCAGCAGGCGCTGCTTATGACTTCCATACTTGGTATTGGGCGTTGACAGCACGAGGCGAAGTCTTGGAAAGGGTGAAGTCTGACGGGATCAAAGTTGAAGAACGAGTCAAGGAAATCCAAAATAAAATCTTCCTCATAGCCGCTGACATATTGGATAAGGAAGTCATTTGAGAAAATGACTTACAGCTAGAAAGTCTAAAGAGCAGGGTTCAAAAAATCTTCTTTTCCATCACAGGGCCTATCTTGAGACAAAACTAGATCAAAGTGGCAAACTTCTTAGCTATCCAAGATGCCTTCGTGAGGAATGAGCCGGAATGGGAGAATGTCTTTACCAGATGCGCTGAAGACTTGGACGGGCTGGAATTCTGGATCAACATGCTGCCGCAGGTTACAATGGAAGAGGTCGTTCTGATCGTGTCCAAATTCATCGAACACATGGCGACTCGAGAGGATAAGGATGCACCTCCTTGAAAATAGCTCCAAACGCCACTTCACTCTCTGTTTACTCATTGATTACTGATGTCATTTGGGAAACCCTAATTAGGGTTTAATGTTTTAATCTTGGCAGTTGATTTGTTTCAATTTGGGCCTTTCATTTATTTTTTGGAACTCTATATAAACTTGTAAACTCTCATTTTCAATTTGTGAAGAGAGTATTATGAAATTGTTGCACATTGCCATTTCCGTTAATAAAAGCTCTTATTCATGATCTGCTTTGAATCACTTTTATTTTCAAGTGGTTTGCAAGGTTACATATCTCCTTCAACACTTAGATTAGAATTAGAGTAGAATTTTATTTAAATGTTTGTTAAATGAATGAAAGATCTGATAGTGGTGATTGGTGAAACTTAGCTCATACTTTCTTTGGATAGATGATTTTTATCCAATGCGTAAAGTTAGCCTAAGCTCTTAAATTGTGGATGCTTAACTTCAATCTGAATGAATATTATTCTAAACATGAAAATTATAATCACACCCCTTGAAGATTGCTCCCACTTTGTGTAGTTGTCCTAAGAAGGCGAAGCAAAGTGTGGTTATTTTGTTTCACCAAATCATTGTCGTCTCTTGAGTTCTTAGGCGTAGATTAAACTCCTAAACCCTTATCTTTTTACATTTTTTTGAAATCCTGAAAACCCCAATGGAAAGAGCAGTTAACGTTAAAACAGTCTAAGTCCTAAGCTTGTGAATAAATTCTAACGTAAGTCCCTTTGTGTTACCAGCATATCACAATGCCCACTGAACCTATCTACGTGTCATGACCCGATGAAAGAAACCTTGGAGTTGCCATATGATCTTCTCGCAATCTTAGCATACGCAGTGACTTTGTTCAAGAGAGGATAGAGTGTCTTTGGACATTTTATTCTGTGTTCAGTGAGTAATAAAACGCACACCAACAGTCACATTTAGGGTTTTTTCAATAGGAGACAAGAAAACGCAGGCAAAATGTTTCCATGGATTTTGGGACGTATCATACTTGTTTCTAGTATAGGAAATGTGTCCCAATCCCCAAGACGTGTCTTAGAGGAGCGAAGATACGTCTCCTTGCAACCTTGGTTAAATAAGGAATGAACTACTAGTAAACTGCTATCAATTTCGAGAGGAACTTGTTAGTCAACTACCATCAATTGAGGAATGATTGCTTATGATTGAGTAACACTCGATATTTGATAAAACAAAAATCATTTTTTTTCCTTAGCTAAACATTGTGTTTCAACTCCATTGACCAAAAGTATGATGGATTTGTCGGGATTCTTCAACTCTGTGGGGTTATATGATGTCCCCCTTCTAGGTCTCAGTTTACCTAGTCCAACAAGAGGCTTGGTAATAAGCTGATTCAAGTTAAATTGGATAGATTCCTGGTCTCCTCCAATTGGAACATCTCTCAGCACCTTTCTCTTTCTGCCCTTCCAAGAACTAGATCTGATCATAATGTTATCATGCTAAAGAGAAATGTTTACTCTGTTAAAGGTCCTTTCCCCTTCAACCTGAATTTGCTGCTCTAATTGAAAAATGGTGGAATGAACCTTCGGTTGGCACCCCTATGTTTTGTCTTGCTGATAAATTGAGAAGAATTACAGAAAGAGCGAAGGGCTGGAACAAGCTTACCTTTGGTAACATTTTTGAAACAAAAAATTCATTAGGTGAAAGGATTAAGGAAGTGCAAGATAAGATGGAGTTTGGGATGATGGATGAAGATATTTGTAACTAGGAATGTAACTTGAGAACCCAATGGTTTAAGATCAACAAACAAGAGATTTTTTGAAAATGAAAAATCCAGTGTCCAGTGGCTCTAGGATGGGGATCGAAACACTAAATTCTTCCACCAATCCACTATGAAACACAAAAGTAGGAACAAGATAAGATGGCTTAAGAAAGCAAATGGTAATTTGGTAACTATTGAAAAAGAAATTGTTGAAGAAGTTGTTGCCTTCTTCTCTTCCTTCCAAAATGAACCTGTGGCTGCCCAACAGGAATTTGATGATATCCTTCAAGCTGTCCCTAAGGTAATTTCTGACCAAGATCTCCAAGAGATGTCTAGAACTATTTCTCTGCAGGAGGTGAAAGATGTTGTTTTCTCTTTTGGTGCTTACAAAGCCCCTGGACCTGATGGGTTCCCCCCGGCCTTCTTCCAACTATATTGGGATATTGTTAAGTCTGATATGTTTAATGCTGTTAGAAACTTCTTCAAATCAGGTAGGCTTATTAATCAATTAATGCTACTTTCATTGCCCTCATTCCTAAAGAGGTAACTTCTATGCATGACTTTAGACCTATTAGTCTTTGCAACACTATGTATAAAAAAATTCAAAGATAATTGTGATAAGACTAAAAGTTGTTCTAACTAAAATGATAGCTCGAAACCAGAAAGGATTTGTTCAAGGAAGAAATATTTTGGATGCGGCTATAACTACCCATGAAATTCTCCACTCTATGGACCTTAGTAAAACTGTGGGGATGGTTTTGAAACTTGACATTTCTAAAGCCTACCATAGGGTTTCATGGCCGTTTTTATTTGCTATTCTTAGGAAGTTTGGGATTAATGGAAGATTTCTAAAGCTGATCACTGCTTGTGTTACCACCCTGAAGTGCTCGGTCTTGGTGAATGGAATCCCTCACGGTTTCTTCTCCTACGAGCAAGGTCTTAGGTAGGGGGACCCTCTCTCCCCGTACCTCTTTATTATTGTTGCTGAGGTCCTTGGCAAAAACATCCAAAAGCTTCTTGATTCTAAGGTGTTGAAAGGTGTCAAGGCTGCTTCATCACTCCCACCTACTTCTCATTAGTAGTTTGTTGATGATACCATTTTGTTTGGTGAGGCTTCGGTTGGTGAAGCTGGCAGTTGGAAAGGCATCCTAAATGACTATGCCACTGCTTCAGGTCAGCATATAAATTACAACAAGAGTAAGCTATACTTCTTTCATGCTGACCAAATGGTGAAAGACAGAGTTGTCTCAATTTTGGGCTGTTAGGAAGTTGTTTTGCCTGCCTCCTACCTTGGCCTACCCCTAATCTCTAAAAAATTGGATAGTAATTACTAGAACCACATCATTGAAAGAATTCAAAAGAAGTTGGCTGGTTGGAAAGGCAAACTTCTAAGTCAAGCTAGGAAGCTCCAATTGTTAAAAGCCTCGCTTTAGAATATCCTGATCTACTTGTCTTTGTTCAACATCATTGCCTTTATTGCGGAAAAAATTGGGCAAATCCAGAAAAGATTCTTATGGTCTAGAATAGAGGAAAGAAACAGACCGGTGCTTGTTGGGTGGAAGAAAGTTTGTGCTCCCAAATGTGTTGGTGGGCTAGGTATAAGGAGAATTAAACTCTTTAATAAGGCTCTAGCAGCTAAACTAGGATGGAATTCTTTGGAAGGAACCAAAGACTAGGTGAAGATCCTTAAAGCTAAATACCTTAGAAACAGAGATCAAGGTTGTTTCCTCACTTCTTCCAACCTGCCTAATGGTTTTGTCTTATGGAACCACCTGATTAAAACTTGAAGTGTACTAAGAAAGGGTGCAAGAATGCGCATTGGTAATGGTATGGAGACTGATTTCTGGAAAGACTCTTGGAATAATGGGCCCCCACTCTCATTGTTAAACAACCTCAACCCCCTGAAACAAAGATTGACCAAAACCTGTGGTAAGAAGGTTGCTAGCTATATTAACTGGAAGGAAGTTGAGCCTAGGTAGATGGACTTTAACAACTTGCTCAAGGAGGCTAACCTGAGAGGTGATAGACAACAAAACTAGGAGCCTACGATGCAAAGGCTTAATGGCTTAATTGGGGAGGCCACTTGGTTCTCTAAAAACGGGCAAGATGAAAGATTGTGGATTGATAACCCATCAGGCTATTTTTTTGTCAAAAATGCCTATGAGGAATTAGAGAAACCTTTTATTGCAAACCAGGATCCTTTGTGAAATAAAGTGTGGATAAAAAATTTGACTCCTAAAATTAACTGTTTTTGGTGGGTTGCTTCTCATGGGAAAATTCTAACTATTCATAACTTGGTTAGAAGGGGTTTTCACTTGGTTAACAGATGTGTCCTTTGCAAAGTGGAGGAAGAGACAATCATGCACCTATTTTTCCATTGTCTATTCTCGAGAGAAATTTGGTCTTTCTTCCTCCCCTTGTTATGCATTGATTGGGTTTTTCCTCCTTCCATAAAAATGTTTATCGATAGTTGGTCTTTTAGCCCTTACTCTCACAAGATCATTGTGGATCTTTGGAATCAAGTCCCTCCTTTCATAACATGGGGGATCTGGAAGGAAAGATACAATAGGATATTCCGGGAAACTGAGAGAAACAGTAATGAATTATGTATGGCCATAAAGACTCAAATAAAGGAAAATGTGGAAGCAGGGGGATACAGCTACTCTAAGGTTATGCCTTGATACAAGGAATTGAGAATCAAACAATTATGGGGTTTGCAAAAGGATCTTACTAATATTAACTGGACTACTTTTCTTTCAAGGAAGACTACTGTTTGGAACCCTTCGGAGAGGGATTGCATCAAATGCAATTTTGATGGCTGCTCCAAAGGTAATCTTGGCCTAGCAGGGGCTGGCAGCCTTATAAGAAACCATCTTGATGGCTATATAGTTGGTTATGGGAAAAATGTTGGAATTTATACTAACAACAAAGAGGACGCGATGGCTACTTGGGGAGGTATCAAGTTGTTAAGAGATTTAGGTTTCCAAAAAGTTATTTTGGATGGAGATTCTAAACTAATTGTTGATATATTGAAGGGTGATAGTGTTGCTCCCTGGGAAATAAGAGATATAATGGATAACTCTAAGATGCATATGCAATTCTTCACTCACTGCAAAATTCAACATGTTTACAAGGAAGGAAGTTGCTCTGCAGATATTGTTGCAAACGAAGGTCTTAAGTGTAGCACTTGGTCACATTGGGAGTATGGTCAATTGCCAAGGGCAATAAAGGATAATGTGTTAAAAGAAAAATTTGAAAATGCCAATAACTTATGAGTTTTGGATAAGGGGCCTGGGTGGGGTGATAATCAGATCTGGTGATAGTATAAGATTAAAAATTAATGATTATAAGGTTGGCAGGCTCCAAATTAAGGTTATTGATAAGAAGATTGCCATCAGGCAAATAAATAATGAGGTAATCATTCCCAAGCACTCTCCATATCACATGTTGAATTGAAAATACATTGCTTGGGTCATTTCAAAAATCTTCAATGTGCCAAATGTATCTTCTCATAGCATTTTCGAGGCTCTTCTCGAGTTTGATAATCTAGCGGCATTTATTGGGAGGACGGGTAATCATTCCAATTCCATCCTCGATTCTAAGTGGCAAATTTGTATAAACAATTCTAATGGCAACTTTCTTCTCACTATCTCTAAGTGTTTTCTCTACAAGTTTGGAGTCAGTAGTGGTGGCATGGTTGTTTTTTGGGGTGGAATGAAGAGAACTGTTAACCAAAAGAAAAGCTGCAAAACTTTGCAAGCCTCTAAAATGGGTGGGCCTAGGAAATGCCTTGAACCCCCTAACTGTGCTACTCTCAAGCAAAATTCTGATTTATGGGAGATGTTTAGAAGGGCGGGCATGGCTTCCTTTTTCAAAGCTATGAAGGGTTATAATGAAAATTTGGCGGCCATATTTACCAATTCCTGGAAAAAAGGGAATGTGTCAATTGAGGCTATGAAATTTGAAGTCGCGGCATAGTTTATAGTTGAAGCAATTGGTTTGATGAATGATGGAAGGAAGGTGGCTAAGAAAAGTGGGGCGGATTATCAAAAAAAATTGTGGACAAATTCCTACACGATGGTGAGAAGCTAATGAGGTTTCAGAATGGTTACGCACGACTCGAATTCCCTCTGCCGTTTGCACTGGTAAGCATGTTTGTTATACGTTACTTTACCCTTGAAGGTAGATATTTGACAGTCCATGCTTACCATTTCCCCCTTCTAAATCATATCCGCCATAATAATAGGATCAACTTGCCTTTCTATTTTCTATCATCCTGGCAAAAAAATATAGAGAATGGGGCGTCTCCCCCTTTGCACCAAGGGTTAATGCTGATCCTTTACAAATTTTCCCTTGCTAGAAACCCCCATGGCAACCCGTTGTTGGTTAGGCAAGATAACCCACACCAAAATGATGAAGTGGAGGAGGGTTTACCCTAGGTTGGTGAGCACTTGAACCCAATGCCTACTACCCATCACTCTCGTTCACGGGAGAGCTCTCCCTTGATTGCTACCCCTTTGGCCATCTCAGGTACTAAATCCTCAGGCTCTAATCCTCTAAAAGACTCTATGGAGAAATCCCTTGAGTATCAGCTGCTCAAAGCTACCCCTGAAAAAAGAAAACATTCGTTGTTGCTACTTGAACCCCCCAAGAAAAAAACTTTGAAGAAAGATCAGAAGAAGAATGAGGAAGTAATAACTATCACTGAAGATCTTAAAGGGAACCAAAAGGAGGAAGTGGAGGAGGGACAAATGGATATGATGCGGGGAGGCCGAAGATCGGCGAGGTTAGCCAAGGTCACATCTACAGATAAAAAAGGGAAACAGAAAGAAATTAAGTTAGATGAAGAGGAGAAATTAACTGTGGAAGATTTTGAGCCTCAGGTTGATTGAGGAAAGTGAAGATATGGAGTTCGAAGATAGTGCCTATGACATGGGAGAAAATGTCAAGGATATTGATGATAAGTTGGAAGAAATTGAGAGGGAAGAAGATATCACGGATATGGAGAAAGAGGTCACTGAAGTGAAGGATAAAATCCAAGATGCTAATATTCCTGATGATACTAATGTTCTTTTCTTGAAAAGTAGAATAACCTTTTTGCAGGTTTAGATGGAAGATATGGAGAAAGTGATCATCACCCTGATGAGGGTGACCAATGGCTTGACGCGCCATGCAACGATGGGAGTGGTTACTAGTCAAACTAAGATAAAGAGTAAGCTGAAGAAGATTGGGAAACAAGATGATGAAAAGGAACTGACACATGAAGATGGCCCACACTGGAGGGAATATGTTTCCCAAATTGGTGAAAATTGGGAACTGATTGTGAAAGCCAAGAATGGCTCTGTTGTTCTGCTCTGTTCTCCTTTTTGTTATGGTCTTATGTTTGCTCTTAAACTATTGGTTCTCCGTTAGATTGTCTCGGACGGCTATTCTTTGATGGCTATGTTATGGTTTTGGACCTGCTAGTCTATCGTTATTCTCTATTATGGTCCGTATACCACATTTTGGATTAATATGTGGTATATGCTTGCTTTTTATTATACTTACACTGATTTGGTGAATGCTATTACTGGTTATCTGGCCTGCAAGCCACTTATGACAACTTAATAGTAATTGTTTGTTGCTGTTTTGTTGGTCTGGCTGGTGCTGTTTCCCCAGCCTGTTTGCTGTTTGCAGTTTTGGTTACTTTGTTACCACGGGATCAGGGCCCTTCCCTACTAATATAATTAAAAAAATTGTGTTTCAACAACTGTGGCTTGCAAATGAAACCCTTCAAGTGTAGAGATTAGGGTTCTTGAGGACAAAAACCCACAAGTAGAAAATTGACATTCAAACTAACATTTAGAATACCATTAGTGTCTAGTAGCAAGCTATATTAGTTTGATGAACATCTATATGTTTATGTACTATTTTGAAGAAATATAAAAAATTAAAAAAAGTATTATTTGCTATAGTCTTTCTAGGTTTGTTATTTTGTGTATGTTTTAGTTCAAGGCTTGCTAGCTTGTGAAAGGGTTCAAAATAAAACAAAATAAGATATTAGTACTGCATGACAATGAATGACAAAGACAAGCAAAAAATGGCATAAAAGGATAGAGAGCAAGATTCCTTCAACTTGATGAGATCCTTGAAAGATAGGCAGCAACAACTCATCAATCTCCTTGCCCAGAGTATGTAAAGGCCTGGACCAAACCATGCCACTATGACTCTTGGTAATGGTGTACAAAGGGAATCCCCATTTTCAACACCAAACCAAAACACCCCATTCAAATCAATCATTGGTACTAAACTAGCAAGATTCACTTTCTTGCAAAGATTTTTAACCACTTTAAACAAAAGGATGAGAAGACCAGTTATGAACCCAATGAATTAGAACAATAGTAGACAATAGATGAGTAGATTGTTGACCCAAATGCCGAGTAATTGCCAGAGGATAATATGGATGGTACACTTGTATGTAATCTCCCCTTTATATTCTTTATGGTTTTATACTCTTTTGTAACTTTTTTTTTTACAACAAGAAACAAACTAAAAATTGAAAATAATGATGGAAAATACTTGATCAAACCCTCAAACACTTCATAAGCCAAATACGAACCAAATTTTGATAAATTCAATGGCTAGTACAAACAATAGGTCACTTTGAATGCTCAAATCAAATTCAAACATAAATTTTAAAACCCTCAAAGTCTGTTTTTATTGATTTTTACAATGATTACAAGCTGGAAATTGCTCTAAAACCAAAATCAAATCTGAAATTACAACTTTGAACTCACATAGACCTTATTGGAGTGGTACAACTGGCTAATCTAGCTAGGTTAAGGGCTGTATGGACTGGTACAACAACTGTATGGCTGTGGTGGGAGCTTACAATGACCAAACAAACTATTTTTAACCCTCTTTGCTACTGATGTAAAATAGATCAGACCTTGGAAACACAAATCAGACTTCAAAAGTGACAAATAAACATGCATGGACTATCCTCACAGCTGGCGCCTCCCAAATCAACAATAAATGTCTCAAAAAATAGTTTTCCACCCTTGAAAAATAATTTATGAATTTTTGTGCAGCTGGGCTACCTCCAAAAATAGTGTCAAAAGACTCAAAACCCTTCAATGATGCCAACCAGCAGCTGGTATAACTGTAACAACTCATATCCAGCCCTTTAGGATGCCCAAAAACTTGCTAAAAATCTGAAACTCAATATATAAACCCTCAAATATGCATTCGTGATGAAATGATAATTTTTAGTTGCTAGAAACACTGTAGCGACATTGTAACAAAATCCAAATCCACCACAAATCAGCACATTTGTAATTCCCAGATGAAGATTTTTAATAACGTTCATGAGGCCAAACAGCCTATGGGACCCTTGGATAACAACCACATGGAAAAGCATAAAAGCTCAAAACAAGCAAACTGCCAACACAATGCCTACTTGATCGCCCTTTCCTTTTGGATTCTGGATCTTTTGCTAGGTATCTTGATCAAGTAATCTGTAATTTTTGTTATCCTTTCTTATTTAAACAGGTTACTCAAGGAACCCACATTTAAAATCTCGATGTAATTGGCCTGAATATCCATGTGAGTAATGGACACTCCATAATGTGTCATTCCGTCTCCACCAACTCCAAAGTACAGAAACAACATATTCTAACTGCCCACTCTTCTTTAAGTACCGTCCACCTTCTGGTTTCACATCTAAGCTGGTGTAAACAAGTACTTAGTTGAGCCATTAACATTTTCGCTTTCTGTTTTATTTCCGCTCATATATAGTTCTTTTGTGCATGGTCATATAAAGGATTGAAATGCTTGATATAGTATTCTCTTTCCCTCCCAAGTTGCCTTGTCCACATGCTTTCTTTGACTTTTCTTGCATGTACCGTTTTACTGCCCCACTATTAGTTGGCACTCTTTTATGTTGATACCCGATTATTCGTCCACTTGTCATTTGGTTTCATTCACATGCTCTTCCTTCTATCTAGTTTCTCTTTTACTGCCATTTTGGGCCAACGAGGCAACTCCATGTTCTCTAGCCTCTTTAAGTAACTTAGCAACCAAATCATAACCGATGTCTCCACAAAAAAAACACCAACTTTAGCTAAGGCAATCTTGTAGGGAACTAACAATTTTATTTTGAAGCTACTTGTGATTAGATTCTTTTGTAATCTCTCTATCTATCTCCACTTCATTGCAAATGTGTTGCCACCCCAAACTTCACACCTATATAGCAACACCTGCACCACTAATAACCCAAAAAGAGTTTTCTTTGTTTTCCAATCCCACAGTTCAGCTCTTTTGCATCTATTTTGCAATGAGTTTAAGGCTTTCCATCCTCCTTTTATCATTTTTTCTCTACACATCTTCCAACTAAGCTTATTGTGGAAACCAAGGCCAAGATATTTATAGTTATTAACCACTTGCAAGGGGTTGCCTTCGAAGACAAATTCCATATGAACTTTCTTTCTCTTCAAGGTAAAGATCATGACCTTAGTTTGTTGGTGTTCACCTATATCCCAACCTCCTAGAAAAACAATTCAAGGGCTTTCAAGTGTTCCCTCAAATCGTACATCATTTTTGCCATTAAAGTAAGATCATCTACATATAGAAGCAACTTTATTACATAGCTGGTCTAGTGAACACCCCCACCACCAAACTTGTCTATCCACTCTTCTAATTTGTCAATGTACAACCTAAATAGCGTAGGAGATAGCGTGCAACCCTATTTGACCCCCAATGTCACTCCCAAACATTCTAATAATCCGTTCTTGGTTCTAATTTTGACTTGAACTTGATCATACAACCTATGAACGACAACCCTATACTTTTCTGGAATTCCCAATTCTTCCATTCTACTCCATAATTTGCTTCTAGGGACAGTGTCAAACGCTTTCTTTAAGTCAACAAAGCAATAGAAGACCTCTCCTCCCTATTTATCCCAAACCTTCTCAATCAAGTGTTTGAGAGTACTGCAATGATTAATGGTAGAGTCTTTTGGCCTAAAACATACTTGCCCAATCGCCCTCTTTCCCTCCTTTTCTGCTCAAATACTAATTTGATGCTCTATCATGCTCCCGAAGAGTTTTATGAAGAGAGGGTTGATCATTATAGTGCAGTAGTTTGAAGGGTTATGGACATCGCTAGTTTTGAGCAAGGAAATGACGACACTAGTTGTCCAATTTATTACGAAACTATTATGAATGACCCCATTAAATATTCTTTTGATGTGTAGTGTGAGGGCTTTTGCGTCCCATTTTATGTATTCTACGTGTAAGCCATCTATGTCCTGTGCTTTACCAATTGCAAATTTTAATACCTTCTTTGTTGTATTTCATGGAGAAGAGTTTAGCCATTGAATCAATTACTGCAGGGACGTCTTTATCTTGAACTCTCTCATACAACAGTTTTGCATATTTCAACCATTGTAAATCTGTGATATTGTTCTCTTTAGCTGTGTGTTTTTGTTGCAATTATTTTCAGAAGCCTCTTGGGTTGTGTCTCCCAAGAAATATCAGTTATTTCCATCTTGTTTGAATGTAATCCTCTTTTTTCAATCTCACTAGTTTTTCTCATTCCTTTTTATTTCCCTGAATTTTGACCATTCTCTTTGCTGCCTTGCAGTTTTTATCATACCACGGATTCACCGGAAAGCTATTTTCATTGCCTCTCTTAGGCCTAGACCTTTTGCACAAACTAAGAGCCTTGTGGATTATTGGAGTCAACTTGTCATTGCCTATTGTTCTCTTGTTCATATCGGCCATCCCAATATTTCCTATTACAGTTATTTTTCAAGCGTTGTTTGAAAAATTTATTGGTTTTCCTGTGTCAAGAGGATTGTGCATTGAGTAGCCTCTTTCTTTTGATTTTGTTGCAACCTATCTTGGTGTTGAGTGCTTTTATGCATACCAATCTTTACATATATTGGATTGTGATCTGAGTTCATTTATATGGGGCAGTCCCTCACCTCTACCTCTATTAATCTTGTCATAAGATTCTATGAACAGATAACGTAATCCACCACACTTTGCCCATTGTAGGTGTGATATGTAAAGTTCTCTAAGCTCGGCCATGCTTTATTCCGTTGCATATAATCAAATTGTATGGACTGCATATCCCCAACAATTTTGCCCCATACTACTGGATACCTCCTTTTTTGTCTTGAGAGTTTCCTTCCAAATTTTGGATTCTCGTCCTCTTCTAACCATAGAGGGTTGTCTATTTTTTGTTCTTGCATTAAAGTCTCGTATTTAAATAATTTATTTTATGGTGCTATATGCTGATATGTCCTTTTTCAAAGCTGCATATAGGTCCTCTTTGTCTAGTTTCTTCTTCTTATATAAGATTTTGAGGCATGAGAAGAAAAGTAGCACACTACAAGATAAATTGTGAATTCTCTAACCTTAATTTTCATCAATATGTACTGGTTATTTGGATCTTCCTTTTCTACTTGTATGATTCTTTCCCAAGACTCTCTTACTAGAACTGTCACACCCTCATGGCCCTTGCCACTTTCAATTAACTCATTCCAAACTGAAATCTCTGTGTAACCCTCACAACTCAAAACCTTACAACCCTCATGCTCATACATTTCAATGAGTATTATGTCTGTCCCCTCAGCTATGGGCCCTAAACCAAGACCCTCTCCTCCAATAGTAACCTTTGCAATTCCAACTTACCATTGAGAGGTGCTCCTAGGGTCCCCACCTTCCTATTTACCATGTGCTATTTTATTGCTGATCTAGGCTTTCAATCTATACAACCATGCTATTACCTACATTTCTTGTCACTACAACTTTCTCCCATTCCTTCTTTCTTCTAATTGTGATGAAGTTAAGTCTCCATCTACGTAGAAATGTGTACCTTTAAGAAACCTTTTGTTCTTTAAAAGTATGTTTTTGTCCCCTATGTTTTTTAATGTTACTCTTACATTCCTATTTCTACTATCTTGCATCATTCTACCAATTCTTCTTGTTTGATAGATATACCCTATCCACTCCAACTTGTATGCTAGAAAGTCTTTTATTAACTTGTTAGTGTGCTTGCCTTACCCATGGTCTTTCAGCCCTTTTATTATTATATTTTCTACTCTATCATGTCAATTTCTTTCCTCACACATTTGCAATTCAACTTGCTTATCTATGAGTTCTCTTTGGTTCTCTTGGCCCTTTTGCCACTTGTGCCCGTGATTTTGCCTCTTCCAATTGTTCATTTAGTTTAGCTTATTTGATCTCCATGCTTGCTAGTGCTGATTGAACTTCTTGTAAATGTGAATTGCCTCTCTCCTCCGCTGCCTTAGGAATATTTCCATTGTTGATCTGCTTTAGTTCCTGCTTTATGGACAACATTTCTTGCTGACCTGTTTTCATATCGGCTTGCAGTTTGTCTTTTTCATCTTTAAGTAGCTTGTTAATCTGAATAAGTTTTAAATTGGCAACCATGATCTCTTGCCATTTGTTATCCTTCATCCACTCCGGTATCTCTAAGCCTTCAAGTCTTCTCTTTAGACCCACTAGCTCATTGGCATACAAATCTGAGGACCAAATTAACGGAGTTGAACTAGGACTATATTTGTCATGTTTGTCTTCATCCTCAACCTGTAACTCTACCTCCACTTCCCACTACTTCACCCCCTCAATGCACTTGAAATGGTGATCCCCTAGGCATTCTCTTTCAAACTGATTTTCATGGTTTTCTTGTTCTTCTATAGGTGTCTTTACTTGCCCTTGTGTTGTCTCAAAGCTAGATGCTGCTCGGCTAAAGCTTATTAGCTTTGGTAGGATTGTGGCAAATTTATTGTTCCCTAGCCATTTTAACTTTCTTGCTATTTTGGCATACCTTTGTTGTAAAATCCTCTTGTATTGCTTGGAATTTACAAATGTTAGTATTTCTCTTGTGCCTGATTCTTTGACTTGGGTGCATCTTTGCTTTTGAGAGTTCAAGAGTGCCTCTACAACCCCTTCTTTATGAATGTGTGAGGATCTTGATTCCTTGCAAGGTAAGGTGGAACTGGAACATATGGTACTAGCATACCTGTCTAGGGTGCCTTTCCATATTCCTTCATGTTTCCTACTCCTCTTTTGCCTCCAAATTCCTCCAATGAAACAATGTTTATGCCTTCTTTGTATTTTGAATGGTTTGTTGTTAGACCCACTTTTGTCATGCCCCTGTCCAAGTAGGAAATAAATCAAAATAATTGACCAAGATTGCAGCACCTAAGGGACGGCAATTTAATAAAGAGAGTGATTCTAACAAGGGCAGCAATCCCTTGGAATTAAAGATATTTAATTAAAATTAAATTAAAGGTTTCAGACCAACGATTAAGGGAATGTTGGAAAATGTGCCTCAACTTACCGGCTTGGATCTCAAAGAAAGGCTTGGCGAATTTATGCTTTATTGCTTTACCGCGGAGTTATCATTTGATCGGCTTGACCCTTCGATCGCTGAGACTTAGTCTAATCGGCGAGACTCCGAGGGTTGTCACAGTGATGGGCCGACGGGCGTGGAGTTAGCGGTTTTGTTTGAAGGCTTCGGCTTTATCGGCGGATCAGTCACCCATCGGCGGGAGGAAATGCTCTGTCACGCCGATGTGTCGATGCTTTGCATCAACGGCTGCTATCAGTTTCATCCGACGGTGTTGACTGCTTTCCACAGCATCCGAAGGCCAAGTACCGCTGTTTACCTTTTCACCAAGCGGAATCACTTGTGCGCATGACGCGCGGCGGCTTGTCAAAGTGGTGAGCGCAATGAACATATGGTGGGCCCTGAGCTGCTTTATGCGAAGGGTTGTCCGGTCGTGGACACTTGTCTGCACCTCGGGAGTTCCCTGGGGAATCTAGTGGATGCCGCTAGAGATTCCCCGAAGGAGCTCCAGCGGCTTCCACGTGGGCCAAGCGAAGTGCGCGAGCGATGGACACATGGCAGTCTTGAAAGCTCGTTCTGGGCGGGCTCATGGGAATCTTGGAGATTCCCTCCTAGATGCCCCGAAACCTCCTGAGCAGCAGACACGAGGCTTGTGGGACCCGATAGTTTTGGCGGTCGGTGTTTTGGCGATAGTGAATTATTGCCGCTTGGAATATGATGCAACTATTAGCGATGGCCAAGGGTTTTCGGAGCCCGATGACAGTTGACCGATCACTGCTCGGTCAAGCGACGGAACGAATAGCAATGTGACACGTGGCAATTTCTCATCGGTTGTTTTTGCATCGTTGTTGCAAAACAATATTTATTGTCGGAAGCTAGGTTGGTGAAAAATGAATTACTATGTAGTCTTTTGTGATCAGATTTTGGCAATTGGCAAAGCCCGAATTGTTTTTTCTTTGCAACGAATTTATTGCGGGGGTGGCTCGATGCAAGTTTGCAAGTGGATCCAATCCGAGATCGATTTGGCGTGTCAGTGAAGAACTGAATTTAATGCACCCTAATTGGTGGTCGTATGAAGACTTGTAATAGTCGGTCTTGACTTAAGTCGAACAATCTCAGAGAAAGTAGAATACTGAAAAAGAGGTTGTGGTCGAGCATTTTGTATTCGTTGTATGTCGAAATAGCATTGTAACAGTGAGTGCATGAAAACTCTTCTACTGCTGTGAGTTAACTATCAGAGAGTGAGGGTTGTAACTTTGTATGTAATCTTTTGCTTACCGTAATACAAAGTGTTTCTCTTGGTGTGGTGGGTTTTTTTTCCCGAAAGGGTTTTCCCACGTAATTCTGGTGTTATCTCTGAAATCATTTTAGTTTTGTTACTCTTGTTACCTTGCATGTGTTCATCTTAAGTGTTTTAATGTTTTAAAACTGGTCTTTGCACGTCTCCTCTGTGGTTTTAGCATTATGAAAGCATTTCCGCACCTTTGCTTTTCCTTACAAGGAATAGTTGTGACTCTTCCAAAAAGGCAGTAGTAATGAAAAGGTGTGACTCCCAATAAATTGAAGATATAAGAGGGGAACTTTTTCATTTGAGAAAGACATCCATAACATCATTAAATAATTCAATGGAGAATAGAACCTTATGTGACTTTGCATGTAAATTAAATTATGTTCTCAAGAGTAGTGATGATGTGAGAAAGGATGTGACTCCTAATGTGAAAGGTTGTGATTCTTTCAAATATGAAAGGTTGTGACTCCCTCAATATTAAGATATAAAAGGGAGATCATTTCCTTGCAGAGAAATCATCAATTGGGAATGAATCAATCAACAAATTTGGAAATAAATTATTATTCTCAAAAGGAAGCAATGAAGGGTGGTGACTCATTTATTATGAAGGGTGGTGACTCATTTATTGTGAAGGGTGGTGACTCCTTCAAGAAATGGATATAAAGGGCAAATCAGTTCATTGACATTCAATCAAGCAATCCTCACTCATCTATCCATCAAGAAGTCAAGCAATCATCACTCCTCTATCCATCAAGAAATCAAGCAATCATCACTCATCTTTCCATCAAGAAAGTCATCAATCATCACTCATCTATCCATCAAAAAATCAAATGATCAATCAGTTCATAATTCAATCATCAAGTCATTCTAGCATCAAATCATTCAATCATCAAATCGTCCACATATCAATCATTCAATCATCAAATTGTCCATGTATCAATCATTCAATCATCAATTCATTCAAGTATAAAATCATTCAGGCATCATTCAAACCTTAACTTGTTAATCCATAAATATCAATCAACTCACAATCAATGCAACATATCAATCATGCAAGCAATAAGAGAAATAAGAATAAGAAATATAAGACATCTCTTGGGAAAAGAGATTGAGAACAGCCATTGATAATATTTTGAAATAAATTGGTGACAGCCAATTAAGACTAGAATTTTAATTCCATAAAGAAGTATTTATTTAGAAATATGCTAGCAAATTCCTTTAACAATCTATTTTGAATTTAATAATTATAGAAGAGTTTTGCAAATAGTGAGGCTGATCAACCTTTTGAGTCACGAGATGCTGAAAGTCAAGGAATTCTTAATATTAAGCACGCCACCCCGAGATGGATGAATTGGATGTTTAGCCATACTTGTGGGCCAAGAGGCCTAAATGGTGCTCTTGGGTTTGATTGAAGAGGACAACCTTCATGCATCTTATCAAGCACGCCACTCCAAGATGGATGAATTGGAGGTTTTGCCATACTCGTGGGTTAGGAGGCCTAAATGGTGCTCTTGGGCTTGATTGAGGAGGACGGCCAGCCTCCAAGGCAGAGTGAGGAATGGAACAAATCTAGAATCATTCCATGCTTTTGCAAGAGAAGGGCCACCACCCTTGAGATTACGGTTTGCAAGCACTCCTAATGAATTCCTAATATAATTGGCTACAAGAATATGCCTTGGAATAATCATTAATGATATTTTGAATTCTTAAGATGTTTTGAATTCAAATATTAATGATGCTATGAACTATAGATCTAAATATTATGATGTTTTAGCTATGATGTATTGCTCTCAATATTATAAATTTTATGTATTAATTTGAATATAACCGTAAAGTTGATACTTGTTATTACTAATATCAGTTTTTAGTGATTATTATTGTTTTCCAGGCCTACAATTAGGAATTTCCCAAAAGGATACATTACAACTTCTCTATGGGCTTTGGCAGATCTTCAGCGGATCTGTCTGTTGTGGCCGTTGTATCTGGAGATTTGTTTGTTTTGGGCTCCTCTTGTTGCTATCCAAGGTGTCTCCGCTCCTAGCCCTATTTGGGTTTCGTGGTGGGTGGAGTTAGTGGTCTCCAGAGTGCCTTTGTGGCCTTGTCCAAAGCTAGTTGATGCTAGTGTGTTTGTTGGTTCTCTATTGTTACAGAGCCTTGTTTCTTTTGTCGGTTATGAGGAATGTGTTCCTCTTTCTTTTGTGTTTATCGATGCTTTGGTGCAGAGGTTTTGCTTGGCCTTTTTGGGCGTCGAAGCTAGCTTGGGCTTCCCTTTGTGGTGCAGGAAGAATGGGAATGAGCATGGCAATGCAGGGCTGTATTCTGCTTTCGTTGGTGAAGTCTTTGTGGTTGTCGTTGATGCTAGTTCAATGTTGGCTCATGGCCTCCTCTGCTCGCTGGCCCCTTCAGGGTCTCTACTGGTTGTGGTGCGAGTGAGGGTTGATCTTCCTCCTCACCCTTTGTTGGTGTCTCACGGGTGTTGGTCTGCTGCTTTTGTGCCTCTGGGGTTTAAGTTCCAGGTTGTTGTGCAGATTTTGTTCCACACTCTTTCGATCTTTGCTTTCTCCTTGGCAATGGGAAGTTGCTTGACTCTCTTGTTGGAGGGAGTCCTTGGTCTTAGTGACGCTTCTACCGTTCTTCTACTGCGGCATGGAGTTGTGTTGAGTGCTTGCCTTGGCTCGTTTATCCCCTGCTCTTGTGGCCTTTATGTGTGCAACGGTTTGGGTTGTTTCCAGGCCAAAGCTTGTGTTTGGTTGTTGACTGGTTCTATGAGGATTGCCAGTCTCTGGTGGAAGGTTTTTCTGTTATGAGTTATGGAAGTTATGGCTTTCCATGCCTATGTCAAGTTTGATAGGGTGCATATTCCCTTCCATTCTGCCTCTGGGTTGTGGCTGCAAGGTGGTTTACTTGAAGCTTGGGTGTTTCTGGTGACCATGTCTCTGCTTACGGTTAGTTGTTGTTTGCAGAGTTGTTTAGTGGGGCCTGTCTTGAAAGCTCCTTTGGGAATCTCGTTGGCTCGAACTACCCTGTTGATTTTAGGGGTTAATTGTACAGTTGTCGCCCTGTCTTCTTTTCTTCATTCTCTCCTTTTGGGTCCTCATATTATGGCTCCTTTAGAGGTGGAGTTTGCTCCTTTTAGAAAAGGAGGTTGTGGACTTTGGGAGGTGGAGCCTGCTCCTATAGAGGTGGAGTTCAATTTAGTTGGTGGGGATTGTTGTTGCTACAAGGGTTTGTTGTTGTCTTTGGCTTTGTTTTTCCTTCAAACTCTTTTATTGAGGTGGAGAGTTTTTGGGTTATTGGAACGGTGGCTTTGGTGCTTCAACTTATGTTCGCTCTTCTTGTCTCCTATAGAGGTGGAGATGGAGTTTGTTGTTGGGTTAGCCTTCTCTGGCCCATGGCCTTTGTTACTTTTTGTATTTGACTTAGGACTGTTGTTGGTCCTTTGAGTTCTATTGCTCCTGGTTACTTGGCAACCAGTTGTTGGCTGTAAGTTCGTTGTGTTTCTACGGTGTGACCGTTGTTTCTGTTTCTCTGTTTTGTTGGCAAAGTCTGTGACTTTGGTGTTTGGTAGATTCCTTTTTGTTCAAGGTTCTGGGCCTTTTCAAAACCCTGCTTGTCTCTTCGTGTAAAGGGTACAGCACCCTGTAAATGCTGCTTATCTTATCAAAAACAATCATTATTGATTTTTTAATTTTTACTGCATTTGGATTTGATTGTGTGCCAGTTTTTTCATCTGGATTTGATTGTGTGATGAAAAAACTAGCACACAATCAAATCCAAAAGCAGTAAGAATTAAGTTTCATATGGATTGTGGAAATATAATTGCATTAATCATTATTGAGTTTGTTTTTTGCAAATGAAATAGAAACCTAGGCCCAATTTTACAATTACCAGAATTTAAGAAGAGATTTCTTTTTCGAATGAGGCAGAAATAGAAACCCACAAAAAATGTTGCAAGAAGAACCAACCATGCACTAAAAAAAAAACCACTCAAAAGATCAATTAGATGCGACAGAATCACACCTCAGCCTACCCAAACACTGCCTCAGAGCCCACCCTCGCAGGACCCACATACAATGCTCCCGAGACAAGAACCCACCACCTGTCAAGCCCACTTACAGTCCACTTTCTTCTTATTACAAGTTTTGAGAAGGCGCCAAAGGCCAAAACCATTCTTGATTGGAAAAAAGGATTTTTATCCTTGATCCCATATGTGGAATTCAAGAGGTTTTTCGTCCTCTCAAACTCCAAACAAACCAAGGGTTTTTGTCCTTGAATGCCCTAGATTGAACAAACTACTTAGATCTGAAAATTGGATGCAAAGGATAACTTGAATGATCACCAAATAAAAATAAAGGTGCTCCTTTTATAGTTGACTTTTTCGGGCTCTCCCTTTATTTTATTTTATTTAAATTTTTATGTTCCCTCCAAGTCTTAAAAATACTTTTTATATTAAAGTGTTAAAAATAACATTTTTTCAATTTATTAAAAAATATTATTTAAGTTGCCCCAAAAATAAAAGTGAGCCTCAACTAAAAAAAATTATTAATTATTTTTAGTTAGAAAAAAGGAGAGATGACATTGTAGCTCTTTTTGGAATGCCACGATATCCATCATCCCAAGAAGCTAAAGGCCAAATTGATGGCAATCTATGCAGGTGTACTAGATATCGTCCCCTATTGGATGCTTTGCAAACATTTGCATGTGAAAATAATGGTACCTACAACCAACTAAATAAAAGAAGCTGTTGTTTGAAATTAGAGCTTGATGTGAGGATGTTTGTGATATGGAGCCATGGGACCCAACATGTAGGAGCTTGAGAAGGGGACAGGTACATATGATTGTAGTGTACTCCAATGATGAGAGAGAACCTAAATCGTGCACAGTGGTACAAAGCATGAAGAATGATGATATTAATGATGATAGAGTGGAGAAGGATGAGGTATCACCAGTAGGTCTTCAGTCACTAGAGGGAGTTGATTAATACCTTAGATCAGCTAGCTTTGTCTTGCTTGAGGGCAAGACAATTTGGGAGTGAAGGATTTGTCATGTTCCCTTTTCCAATCCATAGCTGGGTTTGTCTTTTGGCAGTGTAGGAGTAGTAAGTATGAAGTTACTTTCAGTTTTCAGTTAGGAATGTTTGTGTTTAGAACAAGGCGGTTGTATTTAGGTGTCTTCTAGTTGAGCAGTGATTGAGTCTTTCAGTTAGAGACGGCTGAGTTTGATATTGGTTTCATACCCATTAGTCAGAACTTTAGTGGACTGGAAAAAGGAGGGTGTGTAATCAGTTAGTTAGAACTGAAGTTACTTTCAATTAGGAGTAGTTAAATAAGGAATGAACTTGCCAGTTAATTGCTGTCAATTTAGGGAAGAACTTCTCAATCAATTGCCATCAATCGAGGAAGCGTAATTATATAATGCACTATGAAGCGGAGAGGGAATACAATTGAAATTTGATAAAACCCTTCGGGTGTAGCAATCAGGCTTCTTGAGGATGGAAACCCTTAAAGCAAAAAATGAACATTTAGACTGACATCTGGAATGTCTAGTTCTGCATGTGGGCATGTTTAGTAAGCTATACTAGTTTGATGAATATCCATATGCTTGCTTATGTACTATTTTCAAAAAAATATATAAAATAAAAAGTAGTATTTGCTGTAATATTTCTGAGTTTGTTATTTTGTATATTTTTAGTTCAGATCTTTACAGAACCTTCAACATTTCTGTGTTTTTTGTAGAACTCGTCTGAGACTCAATCAGTCTTGGACACACCTTGTTTCATAAACATTATTAAAAAGCCTAAAGACTAAAACTTAAAACACTCTTCATTTTCAGCATTCATTTGTCTAGCAGCAGCTTCTTTGAACTCTCGGCAATTTGTTTAATCTATGAACAATTTCAAGTTCATTGAATCATGAGCAGTTTCTCTAATTGGGTATCTGCTAGATGTAACAAAACAACCAATCCATTGAAATTTAAAAGTTTGCAGGTTGTTACAGGATTTTGAGAGGATTTGCAGTTTTGATTAATATGGTGTTGATAATATTCTGAATCGAAAAACATAAAAATCCAACTTATCTTCAAATACAGTTTTTTAATTTATCGAGTCCAAACCTGAAATGGGCCAGGTAAACGTCAGCCCCAAATGCTTAAAACCATTTATTACCTATGACTTCGACCTAAAATTGTTTTGTGAGGTCATCCAATTGCTGATGAACTTTCACTCTCAATACAAGGACCTACCCTTCTGACTCACGAATTTTTTTGTCTTCTTTGAAAAACTTAAATGATAATTTTAACACAAACTGACTTGGGAGTTCTAAATGGTAGAACATCAAACCCAAATTACAACTTCTGCAATAGTTTGGGTTCCGGAAACCTTGTTTGCTGAACATCATGTATAATTGTTCACTCCTTTCTCTAGCATAGTTCCCATTGAAAACATATTGAAGCAATTTCTGAAATGAACTTCAGATGCTAAAAAACTACTAGCTATTCAGAATTGACCAATTACATCGCACTGAATGGCTGCAATGAATGCAATTAGAAGCTCAATTCAAATCTTCAATAATTGCCATGCATACCTTGCTTCAAGAGCAGCTTGAAACAGAACGGATTGCAGCCGGAATGAGTAACACTGCTCCTGACGATGAATTGTTATCTCCAGGAATGTAAAATGCTCACAGCCAACGTCTGGATGGAAAGGACCTGCCCGCCTCTTGCCAAATATCAGATTAATAAGTTTGTGGTGGTTTTTGAGTCCCTATCTTACTGTCACAATCCAAAATTAACTTTTGGTTGAGCTCTTTGTGCAGTTGGGGGCATTAGAGATGGCATTTTCATAAATTGACCACAGTGTTTTAGATTCAGGATGTCCTTTTATAATCTTGCTAACGAACTTTGCCTCTGTCATCTTTAACACCGTCAAAAAAGAAAGGCCGGGGTCATTGATGGATTTGATTTTCTGCCAAACGAGAAACCTCGGCCTCGTAGTCTTTTTCAAACTGACTAGCAACAAGCTGGGGTGCTTCACTACATAATTTGCAGGGAGCTCCATGTTATTAATTATGAAGTTCATCTTTTCACTGTGATTTTCCTTGGAGGAACAAAAGACTCGAGGGACAGCCCCAAATACTTGCCAGACTTCTTCAGCTGAGAGCCCGCAGAGTTTGAGATTCTCCATCTTGGCCTCTAAGGTTTCCATGCGGCTAAAAACCACCATACTTAAAACATGTTTGAACATTTTGCTTCCTTTGACAGCGCCCACCTTGTCAATGAGATCGACTTGGGCAGGCGTTAGAGAAGTGTGTGAGAGAACGGCCGGATGTAACCGTAAGAATCCATATAGCTCCGTCCCACGGAAACCCCATCCCTCCCAGAAAGCGAGCGAGGGTTTTAGGGTCTTCTCCAGGCTACTATCAAGAAGGTGTGGTACTCTGAGCATGGCTTCAACAAGCACACGCTGGGACTCCAATGCATTCTTTAGAAGGTCCATCTTGGGAAGAAGGTCGTCCTCGAGGCTGAGGGTCAAGATGTTTGGATTGATCGTCAAAAGCTTCATCAAATTTTGACCCCGAAAGCCGAAATCTTCCAAAAGTTTGATCTTGGGTTCCAAATTTATTTCTGCACTTAAACAGATCATTGTGGGCCGAATTCTCATTATATTGGAAATTTGGACTTCAGAGAAGCCGCGTTTGTCCAACATATGAATAAACTGCTCGACGTTGTGGAGGGTTTGAAGCCTCTGCAAGCTGGGGGCAGATTTGAACATCTGTGTGATGTCGGCCACAGACATGTTAAACTTGGAGGCGGCAAAGCGTGAAAAGAGGCTCTCTGAATAGGCATTGGTATTGGCAAGGGTCGAGAAAACATTGCGAAAATGGAATGAGTGTGTAGCAAATAGTTTGTGGCATAACACGGAGTTCACGGAAGCTGCTACAACAGCAACAGAGTTGGTTAGGGATTTCAGCAAGAAATGTTGCATGCTGCGAGTTCCAGACGTTTGTGTTCAGCTATACTAATCTGGAACTAATAATATGTTAAAATTTATTATCTGATAAGCATTCTCTTCGTCAAGAATACCAAATGAGATCTATATAGATTGATGGTACTAAAAAGATTATTATGAAATATTTTCATTTCGAACAATATCATAAATAACTAGTGTCGAAAATACAATCAAATAAATCTGATTAAAGATATCTCTAGTTCCAACAATGCGGTTGTTATAAATTTGCATTTTGCTGATGACAGTTTGTATTTTATTCAAAGTTCTGAATCAAAAATTAAGAATGTTACGAAGGTTTTAGATTTGTATTGTGAGGTTTCAGGGTTGAAATTGGTTCATCATAAAATTGAATTTATAATGATTCAATTTGATCTAGAGTTCCTGAATGGATTCCTATAGACTGGAAACAAATTAAACATGGACAGATCACTAGATATTTTGATATTCCATTTGGACTAGTGGTTACACTTCATGATTGTGGAACTGGTTTATAATAAATTGAAAAACAAAATTTTCTAACTAGGAAAATAATTTCTTATTATTAGTAGGCAAAATACAAATGATAAATTGAATATTTTTGGCTTCCCATGTCTACTATTTTTCATGTTGGATGCCTTCTAAAAAGGGCTATAAAGATTTAACTAAACTCATTCAGCAATTTTTGTGGACTAATTGGAATGGGAAAAGGGGTTTTAGGGCCTCTTCATGGTTGCACTATATACAACCAAAGAACAAGGGAGGGTTAGGCCTTTTGGATCCTAGGACTCAAGGTGTGTGTTAATCAACGAAATGGATAGTAAGAGCTATGTCACGTGAAGAACCATGGAAAATTTTGATAAGACGTCGTATTGCTCTTGCTATGGTAAATAACAAGTGGCAAAATGTGGGATGGCAAGATAAAATTTTGCTTGCTCCTTTTTTTGTGTGTTAAAACATCTTTCCCGTTGCAATCCATATGGAAGGCTTGGCAATAAGTCTATAAATTTTTTAATTGAAAAGAAGGCTCTTTACAACATGGCTTTAGCTTTGTTACCTCTTCCATTTGGTGGAATAAGCTTGTTCAATACCATGGAAACCTCTTGTTGTCTCCTTTCCTCGACATTCTCATTATCTTTTTAATAAAGGGGTGCAACAATTTGGAGATATCTGAGACTTTAACTCCCTTGACTGGGTCAACTGGCAAGAGTCTAAGCAAGTTGATGAAAAGGGAGACTCTCCCTTTCAAATCTGATCATAGAATCACACTAAACACAATACAAGAAGGCTAAAAATACATAAAAAGTACATAATATGGAAGAGAAATCTGTAACTTATATTTTATTCAAACATGCAAACAATTACATCAAACTAAAGCCCATGGGCTCCCCTTCAATCCTACATGCAACACCTGCAACAAATGTGTCTTCAACAATCTAGCATAATTTTGGCAGCATCTAGGTATGCAAACTTAACTTCTCTAAAGCCCCCCTCTCCAAATGAAAAGGCATCAATAAATAGAGAATGAACAAAGAGAATGCAAGCCATGGTTTCACAAAACAACCTTCTGGAACCACTTCCAAAAACCCACGCCCAACTTTGGGAGTTACAAATATGCAAATAAGAAATGAAATCTAATGCATGGTAACCTTCTCTTGGGTGCTTAAGTCTTGACCAATCAGATTTGGGTTGTTATGACAACTTACAGCCTCTTACAGATTCCTTACAGCCTGTTGGTTACAACTTTACATGCAAAGACATGCAAGATTCTTTTGCATCCCACTTTATGACATTTTATGGCACATGTACATGCAAACAAGACCCTTTTTTACCTCCTCCAATAGTGGACGCCCAAAAGGCATATTCCACTAAAAGACGTTTTTACCATTTTACCGAGACCTATTTCCCATCAAATTTACATTTACATTTTCACTCAAAGGGAAATTGCATTGTTGCAAATGAAAATATTATTTTTTCCTATCACTTAAGCCCTTATTGAAATCAAACAAAGCAAAATTGAAATATTTTTGGTGACAGAGGATTGCCTGTACACCTTGGATGCTCCTCCATTAGACACCCAAGGTAGAAGAAAAAAAGTGACCCTGTCACTTCTCAAGAGGGTAACCAAGATGTTTAACTTTAGCTTCCGACAACCAAGATGAGTCCTCAATAGGCCTTCCAAACCATTTGACCAAGTACTCAAAGTATTGTTTGTGCCTTGTACTCCTACTCACCCTACTATCCAAAATTGCCTCTATTTTCCCTTCTTCCAAAGTAGGTGTTGGTATATGAATTGTTTCACCTATTGTACCTTTATCACTTTCAGCTTCATGAAACTTTGTTAGATCATAAATATTAAATATAGGTGAAATATTAAGTCCACTAGGCAACTCTACTTCATATGCATTATGTGAATCATGCCTACTCACAATTTGGCAAGGCCCAAACTTCTTCATTTTTAATTTTGTATAGATACCAACTGGAAACCTTTATTTTCTCAAGTGTACCATTACCTCATCACCAACCTAAAACTCCTTGTGTATCCTCTTCAAATTAGCTTTGGACTTGTACTGAAAATTCATTTTGTTGATGTGATTTCATACCTCCTCATGTAAGTTTTTTATATGTTCAACAAAGTCCTCTGCTTCTGCACTTTTCTTATCAACATTATCTATCTTTTTCAGATCTGAAACAACTCTTGGAATGCTACCATAAACAATTTGGAATGGAGACTTACCAATACTTCTATTCACTTAGTTGTTATATGCAAATTTTGTTTGAGGTAGAATCAAATACCACCCTTTTGGCTTATCCCCAACTAGGCATCTCAACATATTACCCAAGCTTCTATTTACCACCTCTATTTGACCATATGTTTGTGTATGGTAGGCTGAACAAAACTTCAAATCAATCTTCATCTTCTTCCATACTTTCCTCCAAAAGTACCCCACAAAATTTGTCTTTATCTAAAACAATGCTCTTTGAAAGACCATGTAACCTCACTACTTCCCTGAAAAACAATTATGCAACATTCACATCATCATTAGTCTTCTTGCATGGAATAAAATGAACCATCTTGGAAAATCTATCTACTACAACAAATATTGAATCATGTCCCCTTTGGGTCCTTGGCAAACTCAAAACAAAATCCATACTAATCTCCTCACATGGCCTCTCAGATACTAAAAGTGGCTAGTATAAACTTGTGTTTGGACTAGTTCCTTTTGCTACTTGACAAATTCTACAACCTTGCACATATTTTCTAATATTTTTCTGCAATTGGGCTAATAATATTTTTCTCCAACAAATGCTATGGTCTTATCAAATCCAAAATGACTTGCAAGTCCTCTACTATATTTTTCCTTAATCAAATTTACTCTCATTGAACTTCTAGGAATACACAACTTATTACCTTTGAACAACATACCATTTTGGATTAAATAATCCAACCACTTGGTTCTATCACTAGCAATATGCTCTTTGCAAGACTTCCAAGCCTCTCCAAAATCTAGATCCTCCTCATACAACTCCTTCAACTCATTGAATCCAACAACCTAAACCTACATTTCAATCAATAAACCATGTCTTCTACTCAAAGCATATGCAACCCTGTTAGAATTCCCACTCCTATGTTTTAAAACAAAAGTATAACTTTGCAAGAACTCTACCCATTTCATATGCCTCTGATTTAACTTCAATATTGAAGTGCTTGATGATCATTAAATAAAATAAATTCCTTAGGTAAAAGATAGTGTCTCCACTTTTTCAATGCTTGCACAATAGCATAAAATTCTTGATCATACAGTGAATATTTTATTTTTGCATCATTTAACTTCTCACTAAAGTAA
Organism: Sequoiadendron giganteum; assembly: GCA_007115665.2. Taxonomy (NCBI): domain Eukaryota; kingdom Viridiplantae; phylum Streptophyta; class Pinopsida; order Cupressales; family Cupressaceae; genus Sequoiadendron; species Sequoiadendron giganteum. The sequence continues at coordinate 80,700,101 of CM021109.1, forward strand.
GCAATGGATTTACCTTATTGACTTAGGACAACTCCAATTGCATTACCACTCACATCACAATCAACTTGGAATACCTTGTTGAAATTTGGAAGTGCTAAAACAAGTTGCTTAGTCACTTTGGCCTTCAACAAATCAAAGCTTCTTGTTGCTCCTATATTCCATCTAAAATCTCTTTTATCTCCTCTCATGGTCTCAGTTAGTGGTGCACAAATATCACTGAAACCTCTAATAAACTTTCTGTAAAAACTTCCAAACTATGAAATTATCTCACCTCGGTAGCACTTCTAGGTGTAGGCCATTCTAAAATAGCTCTCACCTTTTTTGGGTGCATCTTGACATCTTCTCCTTCCTTGGTCTTGAAATTTGTCTTCCACTCATCACCTTCTCGAATACTTATTTGATGATAACCACTCTTCAAGTCAATCTTTGTGAAGTATTCAGCCCCACTCAAACAATCCATGATATCATCCATTCTAGATAAAGAAAATATGTATTTTATGGTGATTTTATTGATAGCCCTTGAGTCTATGCACATCCTCCATTCTCCTCCTTTCTTTGGTTCCAAAACAACAGGCACTGCACATGGGCTTAGGCTCTCCCGAATCAAGCCTTTTTGCAACAATTCTTGAACTTGCTTGTTCAACTCTTCACTCTCAGTTGGAGACATTCTAATGGTTTCTTTGTTAGACAAAATTGCTCTTAGTATTAGATCGATTTGATGACTTATCTTCCTCATAGGTGGTAGCCCCTCAAGTGCATTGTTTGAAACAATCTCTTAAAACTCTTGTAACAAATTTGTAACCTCCATTGGAACATCTTCTACATTTTCACAATTAGACTTAGGAATCAAAGAAAAAAAAACTTTCTCATGCCTCATACATTCTAATAATTTTCTTGCATCCACTAAACAAACTCTTGCATTACCAAAAACTTGAACCAAATCTTCTTTCAAAGGTTTCAATTTATGCTTCACGCCATCCTTCATTATGGTATATGTATTAGTGCAACCATCATGCATTGCTTTCCTATCATATTACCAAGGCCTTCTTAACAAAATATGACATGCATCCATAAGAATAATATCACACAATATTTCATCAAAATAACCTCCTATTTTAATTTTTACCAAACATTGTTTGCTGATCAAAAGCTTTTGATTATCTTGTACCCACGATATTCAGTACGCTTTTGGGTGCTTCCTCCTCTCTAGCTTCATGATGGCATTACAAGCCTTCCCTTCACATTTGCATCTTGTCTTGAATAATCTCTTTCTTTGAATAGGTTCATCTTCCTCATTCAATAATGCTCTTCTTGTCATCAAGACTTCACCACCTTTTGCTTCTTCGAAATGCGATGAGTGTGCATCCTCCTCATTGATGTTTGTTGCTCTATTTTGATTTTCTGGTCTTCTATTAGTCATTTATTGATTATGAGGGAAGTAATATTCTCTATGCCCCTTTTCACCGCATCGAAAACAGGTTCTGTGAAAGCCACCTCTTTTGAATCCTCTACCTCTTGGATTTTGATCTCTAGGAGGGTAATAATTTTCTAATTTCCGATTTTTGTTGCTGCCTTGATCTTCAAATTTTTCATTCTTTTGATTTCCATCATAACTTCTAATTTCGACTCTTCCACCATGACCTCTTCCTCTTTGTTTACTTTCAATCTTTTTGTTTAGTCTTTCTTCAACTTTCAATGAAAATTGATAAGCATCCTCAATGGTGGTCATTCTCACCAATGCTAATTCTTCTTGTATGCTATGTTTCATCCCATTAATATAACAAGCTACTTTCTCCTTATTTTCTTTAGAATGTCTTGTTCTAATCAAGACCTTGTGAAATTATTTTGTGTATTCTTTCATAGTCCTCATTCCTTGTCTCAAGCTCTGCATCTTTTATAACAGCTCCAACTCATAATCTACTGGGAAAATTGCCTCTTCATTTTTGCTACCATCCTATCCCATTTGAAAAAATACTCTTTCCCTTGTTTTCCTCTTTCAAGATGGATTTATTTCCACCAAATGCTTGCATGGCCCTTTAACTTTGTTTTTGCAAACCTCACTCTGTGAGGCTCTTCAATCTCTTCAAACTCAAAAAATTCTTCCATGTCATTAATCCAATCTATTAACTCTTCGGGATTTAAACTTCCACTAAAGGTTGAAATCTCCATTTCGAGTTTTTTTCATGTTTGATATTTCTCTCAACATTCTCATTTCTCTAGGATCCATTTGATCTTGTTCTTCCTCTTTCATTTCCTCTTCAGTTTTATCTTCACTATCATCTCTTTCCCTATGCACTTCTCTTCTACGAATCTCTTCCTGCAAAGTTTCTAATTGCCTTATGAGGGCTCTAATTTCATCTCTATGAGGGTATCTTCCTCCACCACCTCTACCTCTACCTCTACCACAATTGGAAACTCTTGGAGGCATTTTAATTTTCACCCACAACTCACAAGTCCTACTGCAAACTGCCTCTTTTCGACACTCTATTTACAGGCTCAAGTCAACCCACTTTGATACCACTAATGAAAAGGGAGACTCTCCCTTTCAAATATGATCACAAAATCACACTAAACACAATACAAGAAGGCTACAAAATACATAAAAGGTACATAATATGGAAGAGAAATCTACAACTTATATTTTATTCAAACATGTAAAAGATTGCATCAAACTGAAGCTCATGGGCTCCCCTTCAATCCTACCTACAACAACTATGCCTTCAATAATCTGGCATAATTTCAGTAGGATCTGGGTATGCAAACTTAACTTTTCCAAAGCCCTTTTCTCCAAATGAAATGGAATCAATAAATATAGAATGAACAAAGAGAATACAAGCCATGGTTTCACAAAACAACTTTTTGGAACCACCTCCAAAAACCCATGCCCAACTTTGGGAGTTACAAATTTGCAAATTATGAATGAAATCCAATGCATGTCAACCTTCTCTTAGGCACCTAAGTCTTGACCAATCAGATTTGGGTTGTTATGACAACTTACAACCTCTTACAGATTCCTTACAGCTTGTTGGTTACAACTTTACATGCAAAGACATGCAAGATTCTTTTGCATCCCACTTTATGACATTTTGTGGCACATGTACATGCAAACAAGACCCTTTTTTACCTCCTCCAATAGTGGACGCCCAAAAGGCATATTCCACTAAAAGACGTTTTTACCATTTTACCGAGACCTATTTCCCATCAAATTTACATTTACATTTTCACTCAAAGGGAAATTGCATTGTTGCAAATGAAAACATTATTTTTTCCTATCACTTAAGCCCTTATTGAAATCAAACAAAGCAAAATTGAAATATTTTTGGTGACACAGGATTGCTCGTACACCTTGGATGCTCCTGCATCACAAGCTTTTAATTTAAACATGTTTAAAGGATTCATGATTTTTATGAAGGAATTGGTTCCTATAGAGCTCCTTATAAAAATGTGTACTCCTTTACATTGTAACTTCTTTAAGGATTGGTTGTGGCTTGGAAAATACTCTTTTTGTTTTCCTTTGAAGAAAATCTAATTTAAACTTTGTCTTAATATAAATTTGAATCTGAGACTTAACAGGAAATAGCATTGTAAATTTCTAGAAAATAAATGGAGACCGTTAAGTGCTCAAGTTTGGAAGTCCAAGGCAGAAGAAAATGCCCAAAATTTGGCTTGAAAAATCTTGCATCATAAATTATCTACAGGGGATAGAATAAAATATTTAAAGACAAAAGCTACCAGGTGCCCATTTTGTCAGCACAATGAAAATCTAAAACATATTTTTTGGGACTGTTATAGAGCAAAAAAAATGGAACATTGTATTTGAGCATTTTTTTCTAGTGCTCCATGGGGTTTTAGGGACAAGGACGGGGGCATGACAAGGGACGCGTTTCAGAGACATGGGGACAGGGGGTCTAAGTTTGGGGAAGGTGGGGGGACAGTGGTGGGTGGACGATAGGGTGCTGAAATACATATAGTACTTCAAAATATAGTTATAAAAAGATGTATAAGTATAAGAATTATACATCTTGGAGACAACTAGGAGTCCCTTAGACGTCTTGAGGACACCCTAGCATCCTTCAAGACCTAGCAGCATCTTGGAGACAGTGACACTGGTGGTGGGATAGTGGCGCTGGTGGTGGGCTGGTGGGGGGACGTTCCCCCCAAGTCCCCAAGTCTCTGAGACGTCCCCATCTAGGAAACACAGGGTGTTTTTGGGGGGACACCTCCCCGTGGAACACTATTTTTTTTCTATTTTTGATCATCCACTATGATGGAAAGAATCAATGTTTGGTATTAGAATTCATAAAAATTTAATTGTTGATTCTATGAGACAATGTATTTTGCTATGCCTATGGCAAAGTAGACATGTTCAGCTATATTTTCCTATCACATTTTGCATCAGCAAACAAACATTCAAAATTTTTACTCTAACACAATACTTCAATTTATCTTTGTATGTTCTCAGTTAAGGAAGAGACATAAAGAAGATGGAGATTATAATCAACATTTGGATGTGATCAAATATTAGTTTCTACAACACCATGGAGGGGAATTCAGTTGTGCCAAACAACTACAAATTTTTTTCAAGTTTAATATGTAACTGACACTTTGGCACTTTATGTTATGGGTTAAGTGAATTGTTGGTTTCTCTTTGTTTTATTGGTTGGGATGGTTAACTCAACTTCTTGTGAGTTGTACTCTTACTATCTATAGTGTTGTTCTATTTATTCCTTTTGCAGTCCGCCCTTTGGACTACATTTTTTCTCAATGTATTTATTTCAGCTTTGATCAATATTAAAAAAAAATAGTGTCATAAAGTGGTCAGTTCTTGTTTATCTATCGTTACAATATTTATATTTATTTTTCCAATAAATTATTTATGGAATATCAATTTAGGGACAAGCAAATAATATATTGAAATAATAGATAAACAAGCCATTATGTAGCCTACCTTTAAATTGTTATATGATTCATCCATAATTTATTATAAATTGAATGTATCATGATTTTAATAGGTTTATGAATATTGTAGTTGTTATGATTGGTTTGATTAAAAATAAATATTTATTAAATATTTATAAGCAAATGATTTTTTTCAAGAACTTTTGTAATTTGATTGGTTGATTTTGAATTTGATGTTAAATAAAACAAAATAATTTTTCACTAGTTTTAAAATAAAATATAAAATATTTAAATGAAAAATAACTTTTTAAAATAAAATCATTATTACTATATAAATTTTAAATACATCTTAATTTTAGTTTTTTTTTTTTAAATATGAATTTTACATTATTACTATTACACAATCTCTCAATCTAATTATTATATTAGATTTTTTTCTAACCATAAAATCTTACCAGATGCAAAGTAACAAAGAGAAACCAATTTTTATTTATTTATTTATTTTATTAACAATTTATTTACAATAGATTCTAAGATTTAAAAAAATATTATTATCAATTATGATAAAATACTAGTAAAAAATAATTATTTATTAATAAATAATAAAAATAATGCAGCCCAAGCTCAAGAAAATTAGTCAGTAGTATTTTTTTCCCTTAGCAATGGTTTGTTTGTCGGTCTTGAGGTGCACCATTTTGGATATATGTGTGCCCTTCATTGGTGTCTGTTGGAATAGGTTGGTTTCGAGAATGCCCTTATTGGGTTTTGTTGGTTGTGTTTGACAGGACTCTCATGGCCATACTCATACCTATAAATTCAACATTAATATAAATGGGTGTTGTCAGATAGCAGCTATTAATCTACCCAAAAAAAAAAAAAAAAATAATTATTGTTAATAATTATTTAGATATAAATATTATGTTAAAAAATAATAAGTTAATTAGAAATATTAGTATTTTTTTAATATTTATGTCGAGAGATGTTTCTACAGTGGCATTTCTTGTGTACATAAAAAATCTACCTTAAATCAAGGAGACTTCTTTCAATATGATAGTCCTTTTCAAATTACTTATCTTTTAACTGTTTGCACAAAAATAAAAGATGTTTCATTGGTTAATCAAATAAACTAAATAACTATTTGGATAAATTTATGAATTAATAAAGAGTAAAGTGTTGCAGTTAGTTTCATAAACAAAAATGTAGGAAAATGCAAGTTAAAGGTAATGGTTGTGAGTGATTCTAGCAGGTGAACCATTTCATGCATAAACGGTTTGTAATCGATTTGATATCTAGTAGGTGATATGTGTTTTCTTTCTTTCAACCTTCATCTTATCATTCTTATTCTCAAGAAAAGAAAAAAATAATAGTTTTGTGATGTGACTGATTGGGAGGTTCAGATTGATGAGGTGGAGTGGCTGTTGGAGATAATAATGCAAATAGCAAAAGAGGAAGCATTGCTTCTGTACACAGTGGCAAAGGCAAGCATGGTAGAAGTATCAAAGAGGGCATGTGAGCTATGGGGAGTGTGATACATGGAAATTTTGGGTCCTACAACAAAGGTGATTGCCAGACACTTAGGGGTTAGCCCTCTCGACATCCCTCGAGGGAAATCCCCCTTGTCCAAATAGTATTTCAAAACAATTGAGGTGGTGGAATTTACCATAAAGCAAGACAACGAAGCTCTCCCTCAGAATCTCCACAAGACAGACTTGGTATTGGTTGGGGTGTCTCAAACTAGCAAGATTCCCCTTTGCACCTACTTAGCAAGAAGGGCTACAAAGTTGCAAGTGTGCCCCTTGTTCTTGAACTCAATCCCCCCAAAGAGCTCAATGAAATTTATTAGGTCAAAATTTATGGGCTCATCATCAACCCTTTCATTTTGCAAGTAATACGACTAGCAAGGGCCAACACTCTGGGGTTATAGTCACACTATTCAACCACCAACTATTCGGAAATGGATCATATTCGTTGAGAACTAGATTAAGCCAAAAACCTATTTTCCCAAAATCATGGCCTGTTATAGGTAATACATATTTCTTTTTTCTTTTGTTTAAATTTGATGTAAATTACAAGTAGTAAACCTACTCAAATCTATTCCATAGTGTTTTTTGGAGTTATGGGCCACCTTCTTGTGATTTTTACCCCGTACTATAGGCTACAGTCCTTTAGACCTAATATTGTTGTATAGGAATTAAATTCACTTTTGAGTTTCTTTCCAATTGTGTATTGACTTGTGTTATTATGATAGTGTAGAGGTCACTGGAAAAGCTATAGAAGAGACAACCGTCGTGGTTTTACGTATTTATCATGAGAAGAAACAAAAGTATGAAATGCATTGCATCTCAAAGCGATATTGGATATGTTTGTACTAAGTGTTTGTTTGTGACTATTTTTTGGACTTAATGAATTCAACACTATTTGCTTTTCTATTGTATCAAGGGTTTTACGTAGGAATTTTTCAATATCATAAGGAAAATACGATGAGTTCTTGATTTTTTCATAGGCGAATTTAAAGCGACCCTATTGTATCGACGATTTTTTCTACATAAATCATTATTTTTTGGCATGCACTTTCCTTGATCATCATTCAGTACGGTTTGAATGTTTACATTACTATTTTGGGGGTTTTTAAGTCTCTTCCTTATTTATCACTCCTATGATTAATCATCACTACATAGTACAATTCAAAATCATTACACAGTACAATCCAAATACACTATACCAAAATTTGATGTCTACAAAATGTAAAAAAATTAGGTTTTCACTAAATCACCATTTCCAATAATTTGGATAAATCAGATTTTCTAGTAAATCTTTTCAAATCTAGAAAAGAATAGATATTGCCCAACATTTCTCTAGAATTTGATGTCAATTTAATGCCCCTTTCAATGGATATTTTAAAAATTATAAATTGTTAAAAAATAATGTTTTTATCATATTTTTTAAATGAAATATTTTATACTAAAATAATTTTGCCAGTTCTGTCTGGATTTCAGAAGTTTATTTTGATTATATTTTATGCTTTTCAGAAAAAGAATGATGTAAAAGCCAGAGGCCATATACAATGGACATCAAAACTACCAATACAATATAAATATAAATTAGCCTACTTCAAGGTAATTAAAAAAAAATTAACACTTTTTTTATAAATGGATTAAACAAAATTTTATATGGTGTAAAATTGAAGGCATATTTTCTTATTAATTAATCCTAAATAATAATTGACGCTATGGAGTTTTGGCATGTAGTTTTGCAAGAATAATCTACATATACTTTTTTGAGTTTACAACAAAGATATTGGAAGTGTTAGCAAAGTCAACTATCTAGAAAATTATTCTTAAAAGCCTACTTAAGACTAACATATTGAACATTTCAAACAATGAAGATTAGGCTAGTATAACCTAAAATCCATGAGTTTGAGGATTGATTTGCTTCAAGTAAACTTCTATCCTAGTAAATAACAATTACACTAATATTATTAAATAAAATTCTTGTATAAGTGTTTGCCTTTGAACAAAAAGTTAACTAGAAAGAAAATTGATGATAAAATCTTGGATTTGTCTATCTGGATACACATCGTATTTAGTAATTAATTGAAGTTCTAAAATTTTGAAATATTTAGTGGCTTATAGCCTATTTTTCATTGTTTGACTTGTTCAATATTAAAGTTTCTTGTAGAATTTACTTCTGGCCTCTCTTCTCTAAGCTTAATTAAGGTTTTCTTGATTTTGAATTTTAATTTTAAGTCATGTGTGTTGGGAAGGTAGAGATGAATACAGAGTGAGAGAGGGAGAGTAAAACAAATAGATAGAAGTAGAGATGATTATAGAACGAGAGAGGAAGAGTGATATAAAGATAGAGATATAAGGAGATATAGAGAGAGGGGGAGAGGGAGAGATAAAGAGGGAAAAATGGAGAGAAGTAGAGAAATAGAGAAAGAAAAATAGAGATGGAGAGGTAGAGATAGAGAGAGATAAATGAGAAGAGAAATATATAGATATAGAGATATATGGGAAGATAAAGGGAGAGAGATGTTGAGATACAAAGATAGATAGGGGAATAGGGAGGGAACAAGAGAGGGAGAGATGGGGAGAGATAGAGAGAGGGAGGGAGGGAGAGAGAGGTAGAGGAGGGAGAGAGAAGAAGAGCGGGGGAGAGGGAGAGGGAGATATATAAATAGAGGGTGATATAGAGAGATAGAGAGGGATAGGAAAAGAGATAAAGAGATGGGGAGACAGATAGATAGGGATATATATGTAGAGAAGGATATGGATAGAAAGAGATAGAGAGATGAGTGAGAGGGAGATCGAGTGAGAAATAAAGATATAGATATAGAGTAGAAGATATGGAGGTTGAGATGGAGTGAATAAGATAGATAATGAAGAAGGGGGAGAGAGGGAAAACATATATATATATGTATGTATGTATGTATAAAGATAGAGATAGAGAAATAGATGTATAGAGATATAGATAGACAGAGATAGAGAGAGGAGTGAGAGAGAGAGAAAGAGATAGAGGTAGACGTAATGAAGTATGGATAGAGAGCGGGAGGGAGAGATAGGAAGATAGAGATGGAGGGGGAACTTGAGTGAGAGAGAAAGAAGGTGATAGAGATAAGTAATAGAGAGGTATAGATATGTGAAAAGATAAAAAGATAGAGATAGATGTAGGGAAGGAGAAAAAGGAAGTGCATGTATATGAGTGAGAGAGAGATATGGAGAGGGGTATATATTTACAAATAGATAGAGAGGGAGGGAGAGGGGGGAGAGAAATAGAGAGAGGAGAGAGAAGTAGAGAGTAATGAAAAGAGGGAGTGATAAGGAGAGAGAGAGAGAAAGGGATAGAGATAGATATAACTTGGGAAATATAGAAGCAGTGTGAGAAAGATAAATATATAGAGAGGGAGTGATGGAATGAGAGAGAAAGAGGGAGAGGGAGAAATAGAGATAGAAAGAGGGAGACAATGAGAGAGGGGGATATGGAGAGATAAAAAGATAAAATACTAGTAAAAAATAATTATTTATTAATAAATAATAAAAACAATGCAGCCCAAGCTCAATAAAATTAGTCAGTAGTATTTTTCCCTTAGCAACGGTTTGTTTTGTCGATCTTGAGGAGCACCATTTTGGATATATGTGTGCCCTTCGTTGGTGTCTATTGGAATAGGTTGGTTTCGGGAATTCCCTTGTTGGGTTTTGTTAGTTTTGTTTGATAGGGCTCTCATGGCCATACTCACACCTATATATTCGACATTAATATAAATGGGTGTTGTCCCATAACAGCTATTAATCTACCCAAAAAAATAATAAAAAATAATTCTTGTTAATAATTATTTAGATAGAAATATTATGTTAAAAAATAATAAGTTAATTAGAAATATTAGTATTTTTTTAATATTTATGTCGAGAGACGTTTCTACAGTGGCATTTTGTGTGTACATAAAAAATCTACCTTAAATCAAGGAGACTTCTTTCAATCTGACCGTCCTTTTCGAATTACTTATTTTTTAACTGTTTGCACAAAAATAAAAGATGTTTCATTGGTCAATCAAATAAACTGAATAACTATTTGGATAAATTTATGAATTAATAAAAAGTAAAGTGTTGCAGTTAGTTTCATAAACAAAAATGTAGGAAAATGCAAGTTAAAGGTAACGATTGTGAGCAATTCTAGCAGGTGAACCGTTTCATGCATGAACGGTTGAAATGAAATATTTTAATGACATCCACGAGGCCAAAGAAGCCTATGGGGCCCAAGAAAAACACAAGAGCCCCCCACAGAAAGGCCCTAATCAGTTTGTAAACTCCGATTGAGATCAGTCCTTCTGCAATGTATTTTGATGATGAAGTTTGCAGTTTTGTCTAACCTTGACTCTTCGAAGAAGGTTTGTAATCAATTTGATATCTGGTAGGTGATCTATGGTTTATTTCTTTCAACCTTCATCTTTTCATTCTTATTCTCAAGAAAAGAAAAACATAATAGTTTTGTGATGTGATTGATTGGGATGTTCAGATTGATGAGGTGGAGCGGCTGTTGGAGATAATAATGCAAATAACAAAGGAGAAAGTGTTGCTTTTGTACACAATGGCAAAGGAAAGCATGGAATAAGTGGCGAAGAGGGCATGTGAGCTATGGGGAGTGTCATACATGGACATTCTAGGTCCTTCAATAGAGGTGATTGCTAGGCACTTAGGGGTTAACCCTCTTGACATCCCTCGAGGGAAATCCCCCTTGTCCAAATAGTATTTCAAAACAATTGAGGCGGTGGAATTTACCATAAAGAAATACAACAAAGCTCTCCCTCAGAATCTCCACAAGACAGACTTGGAATTGGTTGGGGTGTCTCAAACTAGCATGATGCCCCTTTCCACCTACTTAGCACAAAAGGGCTACAAAGTTGCAAGTGTGCCCCTTGTTCTCAAACTCAATCCCCCCAAAGAGTTCAATGAAATTTATCAGGTCAAAATTTATGGGCTCATCATCAACCCTTTCATTTTGCAAGTAATACGACTGGAAAGGGCCAACACTCTGGGGTTATAGTCACACTCTTCAACCACCAACTATTCAGAAATGGATCATATTCATTGAGAACTAGATTACACCAAAAACCTTGGCCTGTTATAGGTAATACATATTTCTTTTTTCTTTTGTTTAAACTTGATGTAGATTACAAGTAGTAAACCTGCTCAAATCTATTCCATAGTGTTTGTTGGAGTTATGGGCCACCTTCTTGTGATTTGTATCCCATACTATAGGGTACAATCCTTTAGACCTAATGTTGTATAAGAATTAAATTCACTTTTGAGTTTCTTTCCAATTGTGTATTGACTTGTGTTATTATGAGAGTGTAGGGGTCACTGGAAAAGCTATAGAAGAGACAACCGTCGTGGTTTTACGTATTTATCATGAGAAGAAAAAGAAGTATGAAATGCATTGCATCTCAAAGCTATATTAGATATATTTGTACTAAGTGTTTGTTTGTGACTATTTTTTGGACTTAATGAATTCAACACTATTTGCTTTTCTAGATATGTTTGTACTAAGTGTTTGTTTGTGACTATTTTTTGGACTTATGAATTCAACACTATTTTATTTTCTATTGTATCAAGGGTTTTATGTAGGCATTTTTCAATATCAGAAGGCAACTATGATGAGTTCTTGATTTTTTCGATGACTTTACATAAATCATTATTTTTTGGCATGCATTTTCCTTGATCATCATTCAGTACGGTTTGAATATTTACATTTCTATTTTGGGGGTTTTTAAGTCTCTTCCTTCTTTATCACTCTTATGATTAATCATCACTACATAGTACAATTCAGAATCATTACACAATACAATCCAAATACGCTTATACCAAAATTTAAAGATTTCAGGTTTTCACTAAATCACCATTTTCGATAATTTGGATAAATAAGATTTTCTAGTAAATCTTTTCAAATGTAGAAACGAATAGATATTGCCCAACATTTCTTTGGAATTTGATGTTAATTTAATGCCCCTTTCAATGGATGTTTTAAAAATTAGAAATTGTTAAAAAATAATGTTTTTATCATTTTTTTTAAATGAAATGTTTTATACTAAAATAGTTTTGTCAGCTCTGTCTGGATTTCAAAAGTTTATTTTGATTATATTTTGTGCTTTTTGGAAAAAGAATGATGTAAAAGCTAGAGGCCATATAAAATGGACATCAAAATTACCAATACAATATAAATATAAATTAGCCTACTTCAAGGTAATTTTAAAAAAAATAACCTTTTTTTATAAAGGGTTTAAACAAAATTTTATGTGATGTACAATTGAAAGGCGCATTTTCTTATTAATTAATCCTAAATAATAATTGATGCTATGGAATTTTGGTATGTAGTTTTGTAGGAATAATCTACATATACTTTTTTGAGTTTACAATAGAGATATTGGAAGTGTTAGAAAACTCAACTACCTAGCAAATTATTCTTAAAAGCCTTCTTAAGACTAACATATGAACATGTCAAACAATGAAGATTAGGCTGGTATAACCTAAAATCCATGGGTTTGAGGATTGATTTGCTTCAAGGAAACTTCTATCTTAGTATATAACAATTACAATAATATTATTAAATAAACTTCTTGTATAAGTGTTTGCCTTCGAACAAAAAGTTAATTAAAAAGAAAATTGATGATAAAATCATGGATTTGTCTATCTGAATACTCATCGTATTTAGTAATTAATTGAAAAATGAAAATTCTGAAATATTTAGTGGCTTATAGCCTATTTTTATTAAACTTCTTGTATAAGTGTTTGCCTTAAAACAAAAAGTTAACTAAAAAGAAAATTGATGATAAATCTTGGATTTGTCTATCTGAATACACATCGTATTTAGTAATTAATTGAAATTTTTAAATTCTGAAATATTTAGTGGCTTATAGCCTATTTTTCATTGTTTGACCTGTTCAATATTAAATTTTCATGTAGAATTTTCAGAATTTCAAAATTATCTATTTAGTAACACTTTTGGCCTCTCTACTTTGAGCTTAATTAAACTTTGCTTGATTTTGAATTTTAATTTTAAGTCATGAACGTTGTGAAGGTAGAGATGAATATAGAGGTAGAGATGAATATGAGTGAGAGAGGAAGAGTAAAAAAAATAGATAGAAGTAGAGATGATTATACAATGAGAGAGGAAGAGTGATATAAAGATAGAGATATAAGGAGATATAGAGGGGGAGAGGGAGAGAGATAAAGAGGAAAAAATAGAGAGAAGTAGAGAATGACAAATAGAGAGAGAGAGAGAGAGAGAGAGATACAAAGATATATAGGAAGATAAAGGGAGAGAGAGGTTGAGATACAAAGATAGATAGGGGAATAGGGAGGGAGCAAGAGAGGGAGAGATAGAGAGAGGGAGGGAGGGAGCGAGACAGAGGTAGAGGAGGGAGAGAGAGAAGATGTGGAAGAGGGAGATATATGTAGAGAGGGAGAGAGAAGAAGAAGGGGGAGAGGGAGAGGGAGATGGAGAGATATAAATAGAGGGTGATATAGAGAGAGATAGAGAGGGATAGGAAAATAGATAAAGAGATAGGGAGATAGATAGATATGGAGATATATGTAGAGAAGGATATGGATATAAAGAGATAAAGAGATGAGTGAGAGGGAGATCGAGTGAGAAATAAAGATATAGATATAGAGTAGAATCTAGATGGAGGTTGAGATGGAGTGAATAAGATAGAGAATGAAGAAGGGGGGAGAGGGAAAGCATATATATGTATAAAGATAGAGATAGAGAAATAGATGTATACAGATATAGATAGAAAGAGATAGAGAGAGGAGTGAGAGAGAGAGAGAGAAAGAGATAGAGGTAGATGTAATAAAGTATAGATAGAGAGGGGGAGGGAGAGATAGGAAGATAGAGATAGAGGGGAACTTGAGTGAGAGAGAAAGAAGGTGATAGAGATAAGTAATAGAGAGGTATAGATATGTGAAAAGATAAAAAGATAGCGATAGAGGTAGGGAAGAAGAAAAATAAAGTGTGTGTATATGAGTGAGAGAGATATGGAGAGGGGTATATATTTACAAATAGATAGAGAGGGAGGGAGAGGAGGGAGAGAAATAGAGAGAGGAGAGAGAAGTAGAGAGAAATGAAAAGAGGGAGTGATAAGGAGAGAGGGAGAGAAAGGGATAGAGATAGATATAACATGGGAAATATAGAAGCAGTGTGAGAAAGATAAATATATAGAGGGAGTGATGGAATGAGAAATAAAAATGGAGAGGGAGAAATAGAGATAGAAAGAGGGAGACAATGAGAGAGGAGGAGATGGAGAGATAAACAGATAAAGATATAGGAAGTGATATAGAGAGAGGTAGAGATGAATATATAGAGGGGGCAATAGTGAGAGTTATAGGTGGTGATAGAGAAAAGTAGTAGAGAGGAGGTGGAGTAGAGAGATAGAGATAGGGTGGGAGGAAAAGGGAGTGTATGTATATAATATTTATTTTAATAATATGCATCATATTTCATAAAATATGGAATAATAAATATAAATTGATAGAGATATAAAAATAAATAAAGAGATAGGGAGATGGAAAGATAGGAAGATATACATAGAGAAGGATATGGATAGAAAGAGATAGAGTGATGAGTGAGAGGGAGATCGAGTGAGAAATAAAGATAAAGATACAAAGTAGAAGAGATGGAGGGAGAGACATAGTGAATAAGATAGAGAGAGGGAAACATTTCTAGACATGGAGGGGGAGAGAGGAATATAGAGGTAGAGATGAATATAGAGTGACAGAGGGAGAGTGAGAGATACAATTGGTGATAGATAAAAGTAGTAGAGAGGGGGTATAGGTAGAGAGATAAAGATAGGGTGGGAGGAAAAGAGAGTGCATGTATCTAATATTTATATTCAATAATATGCATCATATTTCATAAAACATGTAATAATAAGGATAAATTGAATATATTTCCCAATAAATATAATATATATTTTAAAAATAAATATAGATAAATATTAAACTTCTAATATCTTTAACATTTTAATCATTTTTAATAAATATAATCTATATTTAAAAAATAAATATTAAACTTATAATATATTTAATTAGTAATATATGTAAGAAGTTAAATTATATTTATATTTAATAATGTATAGTGTATATAAATATGAAATATATAATATTTAAATATTATTTAATTTAATGTAATTTACAACTATCATTGATTGCAAATTCATTGTTATCAAGATGACATATCTTGACGTATTCTATATATATTCTTTAATAATATAAATAAGCTAGTTGTTTTACAATATTATAAAAAATTAATTAATTGGTAAGTATTATATCATGTTTGTAAGAAATTAAAAGAAAAATATATATAATTTAGAAATAATAAAATAATTTTAATGTAAAATCAATCAATTAATAATTGTAATTATTATTATAATATTTTTAATAATTTTATTATTTAAGTGTGCATATCCTATTTGTAAAGTGTGGTTTTTTTATGGTTATTTTTTGTCCTTGATTTAAGAATTATGGACACTAGAATAGCTATTTTTTCTTCAAATTTTACTATTAAAATATAATATTAGTATTTTTTATAATGTAAAGACATATTATGATATTATAATGAATAAAATTTAATTAATAAGAATTAAATTATATTTCTAATAAATTAAAATATCATTTTATTATAATAATTTAAAATTATTATAAAATGATAATAAAGATATTATTATTATAATTATAAAAAATTAAGTGAAACATAAAAAAAATATTAGTAAATTTACAAATATGAGAAGAATATTGATATAATTTAATTACGACAAATTCTTAAGATAAATAATATAAAGTTAAGAATAAGTATAAATTAGATTCATTTTGATATGGTGCAAGACCTAAAAAAGGTAGAGTAGTCGGAGTGTGAAGTCAAAGATAGGAAGTGAACAACACAAGGAAAACAAAAATTGGATGATGCTTAGGTGGTGTATATAAACACATCTGTGGATAAGGATGTGAAAGTCGTAAAAAATTCGAAACTAAGTGCCCTAGATTGCCAATGAAGAGGTGGTTACCGAAGAATATGTCAAAAAAACCTCATGATGATTTTTGAATGGTCTAAGGTGGATAAGGAAGGAATGAGGCATGTAAGGGAAGGGAAATTAAAAAAAATAGTGAGTGTGAATGACATGAAAGCTTTGTGGAAGGAAGGGATGTAGGTAAAGGAATACTTCTAAAAGACTCCCAAAAAGAGGATGGTAGATGAAGGTCTAATGAGCCCATAAAGGTCGAAGAACTTGGAACATAATTCAAGGTTTAGGACTGTGTGTGGGCATGATGGGACAAGAGAGAAAGGTAGTGTATGGTATAAGATAAATCGAGCATAGTTGGAACAAGAGGAGGAGGAAAATGAGGAAGAATGGTTATCGAAGGAAGACATCTTAGATTTGGAAAAAATTGAGATTATAGATCAAAGATGTATAAGAGAGTTTGTCAAAGTGGTGATGGAAGGGGTAGTCAAGAAATAAAACAAGAGAGGCAAGAAAATGTAATTGAAAAAGGGCTAGCAAGCATTAAGAATATATGTTGAGATTCAAGTGAGGAAAAAACTCTCTTAGAGAGCAATGAAGATCATTACATGGAATATTAGAGGCTTAAATGCCTTTAAAAAGTGGCGCATGACCAAGTGCCAGTTAGAAAATTTATTTGTCAATATTATGTTACTTCAGGAAACCAAGTTGAGCTAAAGGAAAAAGGACAAAGTTGAGCTAAAGGAGATTGAAAATAACCACAGTTGGATGTTGTGTGAGGTATGCAAACTAAACTTAGATATGAAGTTTCATTTTTCAATATTTGTGGACCAGTTAAAATAGAGGAATAAAAGAACCTATGGGACTATCTAACATTAAAAGTCACCAAACACCAATGTGATAAGCTATGGTGATACCCACCATCAGATGCAAGAAACATTTTTCTTTGGCATGTGAAAATCTATGATATAGACTCAAGCTGCTCCTTGCCATTTTGATAGCTTTTTGATATGGTTTTTACTCATGGTGAGAATTTATGTTAATTATTAGTCATATGTATACAAATGATACAAATTTTGTAATGTTTGTCAAAATCATCAACAAACTATTTTTTTGGTTGATATATTGTAAATGAAGAAATTTGATGCTACTTGTAAACAAAGACATAAAGTAAATCATATTTTATCATATAATATATATACAGTTCACGTGCCTTTTACCCCAAAACAAGTCACCAAACACCAAGACAAGATAATAATATTGGGTAGAGACTTCAACACCATACTTGAACTAGGAGAAAAAAGTGTCGACTTGAGATCGAAAAATAGAGTAATGAAGGACATCAGGAACTTTGTGGATTGGGTCGACTTGTGTGATGTGCCTCAAGGATAAATTTAAGAACCCCCCTCGAAAAAGGTGTAAAAACCTAGCAAATCTTGTATTATTCCCAAAAAAATATTGATTTTATTGGCATTTCTTTTTTCTTTTTTTTTCAGGAAAATATAAATTCAATTGAAGAATCTTTTTTTACAATCACTAGAAGTTTGTGGAAAATCTTGGCAAATTATAATTTTATTGAAAACAATAAAATATTTTCGTTGGTGATTAAAACCTGTTTTCAAACCAATAAAATATTTTCATTGGCAAATTTAAACATGTTTTCAAACCAATAAAATATTTTCATTGCTGAATTAAAATTGTTTTCAAACTAATAAAATATTTTCGTCGATCAATTAAACCTATTTTCAAACCAATAAAATATTTTCATTGGAAAATTAAACCCGTTTTCAAACCAATAATATATTTTCATTGGTGAATTAAAATTGTTTTCAAACTAATAAATATTTTCGTCAACAAATTAAACCTATTTTCAAACCAATAAAATATTTATGTTGGAAAATCAAACCTATACTCAAATCAATAAAATATTTTCATTGGTGAATTAATCTTGTATCCAAACCAATAAAAAAATTTGTTGGCGAATCAAACTTGTATTCAAACCAATGAAATATTTGTGTGGCGAATTAAACTGGTATGCCAATAAAAATCATAGAATGGGTGGAAAAATATCAAATGCTATATATTATTCTATTTTGGGACGAATTTTCCACACACCCAAATTCCTACATAAAGTCTCTAGAATGAAGACAAGTGCCAACATATTTATAAGTTCTGATCAGAAGTGAGCAAAATTTATTGTGACTCGTTAGTAGATGTTGATAATGATTAAGGTATAACAAGCCATTTAATTATCTATCTTTTCAATGCTTTGAAATACTCTTCTTGAAGCCGTATATCAATCCAAACAACATTTGCAATGGATCTCCAATGCACCGACGAAGTGTGAATGCAACAATTGACAATTTGACTCATCTTTCAATTAAATTTAATTATTCTTCTGAAAAAATTAAATTTAAAACATGTAAAGCAAGGTAAGATAATTAGATGAAGATCCTTGATCAGATTATGCAATATCTTTTATATTAAATGTTTTAACTATCAACTCGTGCTTCACCATTGTGGGATGTAGAACCAAGGTCTAGAATTTTCTATAAATTCAACTGGCATTATTGATAAAGTTCATCATAATCTTGATTAAAGCTCTAGTTCAAAAATAGTTATGGAATTTGATACACCAATTTGTCTAACTAGTCCTCAATGACAATTAGCCTTCCTAGGAGCAATTACTAGCCAAAGACTTACACATATTTTTAGGTTTTGCAGTAGATGGATTATAGTCTTTATCAAGATGGCATTGGGCTTCAAATTTGTAGAAGCTATGGATAGATATCGGGTGAACACCTATATTTCTCCATGATTTGTGGCTTCTATACTAGACATTGGAGTTCCACAAGTTGTTGTGTTGTTCTTGGTGAATTTGATGGTTCAACATGATTATCTAGGAGGCCTAAGGGATTTTTTGGTTGTTGCACACATTGGAGTGGGAAGCCTTGCACCAAGGAATATTCCACACTTCTTAAATGAAGGAGTCGTTGTAACCTAGCGTCCTTTTGTGTCGAATTTTCACAATGCAAGATTAGTGGGACATCATCAGATGGTCACTATGAGATGATTTTCTAAGGAATGAGTTTTGTCATAATTTTGATAAATGTGTGTGAATAAATTGCATTCTAATACTAGCATGATTTTGTTACTTAGTAACTTTCTTATTTGCATTTTGCAAGCACCTTTATATGTGTTACATTATCAAAGATATAAATATTGACATGGATATTTATATTATTTCATTTAATATTAGTTTTATATTATTGTATATTTATTATATGTTATTTTAATGTATCAATTCAACAATTCTCTTATATTATTAGAATTAAACTTGTATGCAAATAAAGATCAGTGTGGGTGGTGAAAATATCAAATGCTATACTTGTATTTTGGGACAAAATTTTCACACAACCAAATTCCTACATAGAGTCGAGCTAGAATGAAGATAAGTATCAACATATTTATAAGTTCTGATCAGAAGCGAGTGAAATTAATTGTGACTTGTTAGTGGATATTGATAATGCTTAAGGTACAACAAGCCATTTAATTCACATATGTTACTTCCAAGTATTGATGTCTTTTTACTTTAATTTTTTAGCTATATATATCATGGTTGACCCTTCTTTTTTCTTTCTTATGTTCGAGTTCTTTTTTCCTGCTTTAGAGCTTGTATTTTTTTATTATCTATTTTAGAGCTTTTGTTCTTTTTTTCCTACTTCTATAATTCTATTCTTTTGCATTGAAATGGGGTCCTAGTTCAGAGTGTTTATCCCTTGACGCCATTGGGAAGTGAGACAATTTACCTTTCTTAGGGGAGAAGTTACATCATGTTTTCCTATATCAATGTCATCAAGTGGAGTTGGTTATTACAAAAGTGGTTGGTAGAAATTGGTTTCATAATAATCCTTCAGCTCTCCCATCTGAGGTTGCTTCTTTATTTATTTCAAATCTAATGGATATTCTTTGGTGTGCAAAATTGGTCAAGTTCCTTGTTGGGAGTTATCTCCAACCTTTTGTCTTCTCATTTTCTACTTTGTTTGAAGCTTTAGAGAGATACAATCTTAGGTTTGGTTTATCCACGGTGGGACTAGGTGGATCTCTTGATAGGGACAAGCTACTAAATGGTGACAATAGTGTCTCAATTCTATATGCGATGGTCAATGGACTTGCTGGCAATAACCCTTCTAATTTTAGTAGAGAATTGAATAATTTGTGTTCTGCTATCAGTAAATCATTATATTTTAAGTCATATAATATTTTTCAATTTTGTTCATTTTCTCATAAATCATGTTGAAGAGGACCCACATGCATGTCCTCTCTTTCTACCACCTTATGATCTTGCAAGCTCAAGTGAGAGTTGTACATATTAGTCTTTTGTATCGATTTAATATTTTGTTTAACTACTTCAATTTCAATATAAAGTTTATTGTGTATTGAATTATTAATCATCTGTAACAATATTTTTTCATGGTATGGAGGTCATGGTCAATGTTTTTGTGCATGGGCTTGGTCAATTTTTATGTAAACATGATTATTTTTTTGGATTAATATAATAAATGCAACCTTGAGTTTCTCTTACAAATCAAAAAATATATATACTCAAAAAAATCAAATTAATGTACAAAAATAATTCACTGTTTGATGAATCGATGGACTTCTTCGATTTGTTCTCATTTTCTTAAGCTGTAATAGAAAAGTAAAATTATAAACATTTTTTTTATTATTAAGTGAACGTTCGATGGATGGCTGCAGTTGCATTCCAGAATAAAATATGTGAAGTGCTAGACTTACGAAATCGAACCTTCAGGTGTTTTCTTTCTATTGATTAATGCAATTTTAGGGATTATTGTTCATTAAAGAAAATATGGTTGCAAAACTGTAGATTAGTGATATATGCACTTTCATGATGAAAACAGATCACTTAGTGAACCCATTCTTAATATAGTTCCCATCACTTAGCAAGAAAATTTTGCCAATCTGTAAGGTTAAAATTCACTAAGGACAAGGAAAGCTGCGAAAATGGCAAAAAGTATGACACATGTTTTTGATTGATTTTGCAATTCTGCAAGATTATTATTCATTGAAGAAAATGTGGTTGTGAAACCACAGATTAACACCATATGTACTTTCATGATGTTCTTAATTTAATGTGTCAATGGAAAATCTTTAATAGATAAGAAGAAATAATTTCCTCTTCTGATCTGAAGTGAGCAAAATGTATTGATTTGATAAATTGATAATAAAAACTGCACAACATACTATATATGATGATTTCATGAATCTAGTTAGCAATCAAAATAACATTTGTAATAGATTTCCTATCATTTGAGTGTTTATTTCTTGTCAGCTTGAGGTACAGTCTATATGTAGCTCGATGCTAATCAAAATAACATTGTAAGTGGCTCTCACAAGATTAAATTTGGTTACTCGATTAGTGCAAAAAAAGCAATTATACCTCACACGACTCACGAGTAAATGTCATATCCCATAAATAGGGATGTTGAGCTCAACTGAAATAATCCTTAAAAGTCTATAAAATGGCTTTACTTTTGAGTGCAATGTTAAGAATTCTAATAAGCATTTTCATTTTCCAAGGTTAATAAGGAATAAGATGATGTTGTGGTATTATTGGGGATACTCTAAATTCTCCCGCCTCTAGTTATGTAGCTATAAAGTAAAAGAGAAATCAATTTCCAGCGAGTTCAGAATGGGTGGAATTGGTAAGAAGTTGATTTGGTTCACCTGGTCCTTGATCCAAGTTTTGAACCAAGATGAGGAGCTCTGATGGAGATAAGTGCTTTCATAAAGTGTCTGACCACATAAGTATTCTAATCTTGTTTGCATTAAAAACTGTTGAATTGTCATACTCCATTTTGATAGAGGCTCTCAAAGAGAAACTGTGGACTCTCAAATTCATTTTGTATTATCTAATGCCTTAGAGCTTCCTGAAGAGGATGGGAGAAAATTTACTACCCTTGCATAATTCTAATTGGTAGCAAGATAGGTACATTTTTATATTCAAAGCTCCCCTTTTGCTAGAATGGTAGGCAAGCCCTGTGGATTTTCAATGTCATTTTGGGTTGTTCCAGTGGGGCCAAATTGAACAGATTATGCAATATCTTTTGTATTAAATGTTTTAAATATCAACTTGTGCTTCACCATAGTGGGATGCAAAGCCAAGGTACAAAATTTTCTATAAATGCATAACCATAATGGTGGCTTAAAGCTATCATGTGAAATCCCAAGATCCCAAGCATGGTCGATAAGCCTCGTGGTTTGAGAATATGATCTGCATCCCATAACACCACCACCAACTTGGAATAATTATGTTTGATGTAAAGTGACATGTCATTTATGCAAGAGCTTGCATGCTCTACTTATCTTTAAAAAGCTATGTAACATTGTAATTTAGTTGTAATAAAATAAATACCCGTGTTATTCATTTATAGTAAAGAATTATTTTGTGTGTTCAATATCTATTCAAATTACAAGTAATTAAAATTAATGTTACTAGCACTTGCACCTAAAGAAGGTTCAAGGATTACGCCAATAGAAAGCTATATGTATGTTGATATGTTACAAAGTATCTGTTTGTGCATGAATAGGCCGCAAGTTGAAAGTTCTAATTGCATGTGGTTGGATTAAACAATTAATAATAAGTGCTAAATAATGGAATGAAATAAACTTAGAAAAATCTAGATTTTTTCCTTTAAAGAAATTTAGTGTCTAAATTAAAGACCACAAGTTTCCACAGTCCATGATTCAATTTGCATAGATTTTTGGATTGAAACTATGTATGATTTTTTACATCAATGTTTCAGATCATGTTCCATGCTCCATCATCAACATGTTAAGTAGAGAGAAGAGAATAGAATAAGTGCAAGAGACTTGGAAAGATAAATAGGTGAAGGGGTAGGGGAAGCTAAGAGATAAAAAGACCAATAAAATTTTGGAAGAAAGGAATGAAAATGCATAACTAAATCACTAAATGGAACAAAAAATAATATCAAAAATTAAGGCTAAGACAAGAAAACTCAATTAA
The DNA here is from genome assembly GCA_007115665.2 of Sequoiadendron giganteum. Classification (NCBI taxonomy): domain Eukaryota; kingdom Viridiplantae; phylum Streptophyta; class Pinopsida; order Cupressales; family Cupressaceae; genus Sequoiadendron; species Sequoiadendron giganteum. The sequence goes on from CM021109.1 coordinate 80,723,557, forward strand.
TATAATAAAATAGTCTAATAAAAAGAAAAAAAGCAAAGAAATAGAATGAGATAAAAATAAAAATAAACAAGATACAATTAATTAGTCAATTCAAATCCCTTTCCAAAATAAAAATAAAACCAATATTTAATAAAATGAAGACCTCCAAAATTAAAGATAAACAATTTTTTTTTTAAATTTTTTTTATAAAGACAAAAATAAAAATATAATCAAATAATACAATAAAAAGATCAAAGGAAAAGACTACAAAATGGAAACTCTTTCTTTATTTTTTTCCTTATTTATCTTTTGTTTCTTATTAACTTTAATTTTTAATCCATTTTTTAGTTTGTTTTTTCTTAGGAAGGGATTTGAAATTGCTTTTTAATTTTTTTTTATCTAATTATTCTTCTTTGCATTGTTTTTTAATAGAGTATTTTTTATATTATAGAGTTTTAATTTCGTAGTCTTTTCTTTTGATCTTTTTATTGTGTTATTTGATTTTGTTTTTTATTGTTTAATCTTTTATAATTTTTTTGGTTTTTTTATTCTAAGAATTTTATATTCATTTGTTTAACTTTAATTTTTGGGGTCTTGGTTTTATTAAATATTAGTTTTATTTTTATCTTGGGAAGGGATTTGAATTGGCTAATTAATTGTATCTTATTTATTTTACTTGTATCTCATTCTATTCTTTTGCTTTTTCTCTTTTTATTAGAGTGTTTTATTATATTAATTGAGTTTTCTTGTCTTAGCCTTAACTTTTGATATTGGTTTTTGCTTCATTTAGTGATTAGTTGTTATGTATTTTCATTCCTTTCCTCCAAAATTCTCTTGGTCTTTGTGTCTCTTAGCTTTCCCTACCCTCTCATCTATTTATCTTTCCAGGTCTACTGCTCTTATTCCATTCTCTTATTTCTGCTTAACATCTTGATGATGGATCATGGAGCATGATCTGAAACGTTGATGTAAAAATTCACACGTAGTTTCAATCCATAAATCTATGCAATTTATTATCTAATTATGAAATATTTGCATGCAAATTTAAAACATAAAGCAATACAAATGAAAAAGAAATTAGTCGTCAAATTGATAAAAAATACTAAAAATAGAAATAGAATGTTCCCATCTAGTTGTCAAATCAATATTTATTTGGCTTTTATGTGAGTGATATTTTGGAGGCTTTTACCTGATATGTTGGAGGCTTTTACTATTAAATGACAGTTGGATTACCATTAAACAACACTCTGGCTAGGGTTTGCTAAAATATTGTCACTCTTGTTAAGGTTTGCTAAAATGTTACTTTATATGTGAATTTAGGTTCAAAAGTCATAAAAAACCTACCTAGTTTTCTTTGCCCTACACTTTATTTCTAATTCATTGTTGACATGCTCCCCTAGTTCCTAGTGTCACTAGTCATTTTATTAAGTCCTTTGCAATGTTAAGTTACTGGTCCCTTGATCCTCTCCTAATGCTCACTTAAAAGAAGATTTTGCATGCACTTAATTAAATGGCTTAAGTCAGCTCACACTTAATATATGGTTCCCATTACTTATTATGCCTTTTTGCTAATCCACACGAAGTATTTTATTAAGGAATGAAACACCTGTAGAACTGTGGAAGGGTTGACACTTGACTCCTTTTTAGTGGTTTCCTTTCGACGTGATTTCACAAGTTCATTGATAGTTTTATAAAAGTTTAAGTAACTAATTGTCGTGAAACCAAAAAAAGGGGACATGTTTCAATGTCATGCTCTTTAAAGGGATATCATGGGTTTGTAGGATGATTCAAGAAGATCTATATGTGACTCATGGAACTGTGAAATAAGGACACATGGACTCATCTCAATGTCTCCAATGGGTTTTCTATCGAAGGCTAGGATTGTGAGCAAAAAAATGACATGTGGCATAATCTCATTAGGATTTTGTATCCTAGCATGCTTTAAAGTTTAAAACAACTAAATAAAACATAGTTTATATCATAAATTACTCAACCATTCGATGAATGTTTGATGGATGGCGGTAGTTGAATTTGAGAATGAAATGCATAGAGTGCTAAGCTTGTGAACTCAAACCTTTGAAATCACCCTATAACCATTAGATTTACAAAGATCGATGGTTGAAAATTTATTTGAGATGAAATATTTGAATGATGCTACCTAGCCTTGAAAGTGATCAATTAATAGAAGGTGCATAAATGCAAGACAACTATTGAATTTATTTCTAAGTGTCTATACAAAATTGTAATGTACTAATTGTGGAGTTTGGAGGTAACATGTTTCATTCACTAATATTCAAGAAAAAAATTGCTAAGTGATTTTATTTTTAAGTGATAGGGTCAACCCATAGGGATGTTTCTCATCACAATGCACCAAGGAGATTATGGGTTCCAACACAGCCAATCCATGCCTATTAGTGTCTTTGTATTTATCTTTTAAAGAATCAAAATTCAAGTAAGTGAAAGACATAAATCCTACATTTCATCGTTTCTTAATTTTTCAATCTTGAGATTTAGGGTTGAGAACTTGAGATTTCACACTTATAAGCATGTCTACCACCACTACTAAACTAGTTGTTGGGAAAGGTAAAGTAAATCAAATAGAAAAATAGATTATGTTGGAGTGCTTAAAACCTCAAGTTTCATAGATGAATACCATGATATTTATGATCCTGAAATCTATGGTAGGCTTACCTCGAAACTTAGATTTTCATGTGAGAATAAGGTTTCAAAGCAAATGAAAAATAGTAAAACAATGCCAATTAATAGTACCACTACATTGTGGGTAGTTGGATTGGGGCATATGATGTTACATGAGGTTTTTTCTTGCCCAAAATTTATCATGGTTTGCACCCACAGTTATGATGATAACAAAAAAATAATTATTAATAAAGCTAGCAAAGAAAAAAAATCCATTACTATAGAATAATTTGGAAATGTGTTGGGGTTTACAGCCGAATAATTTGGAAATGTCCACATTGACCTAGAAAAGCTTGCTAGCGATTATGAAGTAGTTGATGAAAGGGAGAAAACTAATTTTCTAATTAAAATAGTTGAGGATTTTCATAGTAACATATTCAAAAATAATCATAAGCCTCCTTATGATCTACAAATTTTTAGAACATGGGTTCAAGATACTATTTCCATGCTAGCATTTTGCCTCGGAATGGATAGTAATCGAGAAGTGGGCGTAAGCCTCCTTGAAATGGTATTTAATATCCACTATGCTAAGTGACTTGTCAAATATAACTTTCTTGAGTACATTTTATAGTCCATGCATAAACAGATTTTGATGATTAAAGGAGGTTCCACTAAGACATTTAGGTTCACAAAATAGTTGTGCTATTTTTTAATTCAAATTTAGTAGAATGTTTTTGATGTTGACAAGCTTTAGATTTAGCCCTATACAAATGTTGAGGAAAAAAATGGCTCTAGTATATGATTGGACCACTAAGATAACGATGCATGATTATCGAAGGAACTGCAATAATTTTGTAGACTACTTTTTGGCTCAATTGTATCAATCAATTACAAATACTATAATTCCTAGATTACCCATGTCTTGTAGAGATTACATTCAACTAGGAAAATAAATACAATTGGTTGATTGGTACTTAATGGAAGAATATAGTGTGCTAAGATTTATGGATCAGGAGTAGAGCCATACAAACTTCCAATACATGTGACATAAAGGGTTTTTGTATTGGAATATGTACGACAGATGGAGATTACTAATAAACTATAATTTTTCAGTCAGCAAAAGAAGAGCATATTTCCTTCTTTACCTTTTTCATGTGGAGGGTTCACATTTGAGAGAAAATCATTTAGTGTGGTACATGAACTTAAAAAAAAATTGAATTCAATGATGTCTCTCACTAGTACTTTGATCCTTGTGACACAATTAGATCAAGGACTGTAGCCAATAAGAATGTTGCAAGTAGAATTAAACATCAAAGTAAACCCTTGTTTGAAAACTTAAAAAACAAGGATTCTTGGGATGAGCTCAAAATAGCAATGGAGAAAACTGCTGCTAAGAAAGCTATTTCTTTTGAACAATTATCAACAAAAAATATGGTATTGCACCAACAAAGAGAAGCAAAGAAGCAAATCAGGAGGTATGCTATTTTCTATGAAAAAGGTAATCTACCATTTACTAAAGTAAAAATATCAAATTCTCTAAGAAGGGATTGTAGAGAACAAAATTGGACACAATAAAAAATATTATCTTTCAATCTATGAGGAAGAATCTAGGTGAACCAAAAACTAGTGCAACATTTCAAGAGATTGAAGAAGATTTTGAGTTTAGCAATTTTTGGAATAAAGAGCATTCCTTTGAAGTTCAAGAAATTGATGATGATAAGGAAGAACAAAGTGTACAATATGCAAGCAAAGTCAAATTTGGTTGAAGTGAGACCACAAAACAGACATATACTTTAGGAGAAACCATATCTAAAAAAAAGGGTTATGAAGGTGGTGGTTTGGGGTCTAAAGGACAACACATTTGGGTGCTAATAGAGTTAGACCATAAAAAACCTAGTGATTTGCAAGGCATTGGAGCTGATAAAAAAAGTTCAAGGGCATACAAGGATAGGCAAACCAATTCATTTTGTTACAACTTCAATTTCTAATCCTCATGGTCAAATATAATCACAACTAGAACATGGTGGAGAATCTAGTGCAACTAGCACTACCACTAGTGGCAATGGTATGCGTATTAGTACTAGTAGCGGTCAACATATGCTACAACAAAAAATACACACAAGAGGCCAATAATAAAATATATTACACAAACACCCAGTGATTAAGGCATTCTGAAGAAGCAAAGGATTATGACAGGTCCAAGTGCAACTACCATTATCACTACCTTAATTCCCAACCCAAAGGAGTTATTTCCAAGTATTCCTTTAGTTAGTATGACTGCAATAGCAATGGCTAATCCTCATCCTTGGGCTTGGTATTAAATAATTGGAGATGTTCCCATTCCTACAAGTACACTCATTTTCCATTCAAGCATTCCATTATGTTTGCAGCTCCAAGTTTTGATTACAATGATGAGTTTTAAAAAAATTTAAAAAATGTATGAAAAAGAAAGGAAGCAACTGATAGAGAGTTCATCTACTATAACTTCAAAGCCTGCAAAAACTAGGGTATTGCCCATATTTGACCCAAATAAAGAAATCATGGAGTATATGTTTTTTGATCCCACAGTTCAAAATAAACCAGAGATTAAGATGGATCACTCTGAATTTCAGGTGAGCAATTTCTAATTGGATTTTTTTAGATACAAAAATTATGACAAAATTAATGTATCAAAAAAGAACAATGAATTGATGTACACATCATTGCTAAAGAAGGAGAAAAAAATGGTTGCAAATTCAAATAGAAAATTATAGGCAAACCTAGCAATTGATAAAGCAAAGAGGAAAGCATCAAATAACAAGAGTAATGAATTAGGAAAAAGAATAAAAAATCTTCCTCTAATCTACAAGCAAATAGGATAAACAAATAGAGGTGGAATTGAATGATTGAAGCAAAGGTTATATGAGAGAAAAAATAATTATGATGATAAAAAATACACTTTAGAAAAATTAAAACAAAACCTGATGAAAGCAAAACATTTGGACCAAAGATTGGAGGAAGATAGAAAAGATAGTGAAAGATTGGTGGCAGAGTTGAGGGAAACAAAAAATGAAATAAACTCTTGTCAAAATAAGTTAATTGCATTTTGTAGAGAAACAATGAGGAATATGAAACAAAATATCTGGGAGGAAATGATGAAAAGGATTGATCATTTGTGTGAATTTTTTCAATTGATTGATGATATAATAGTACATAATAGGAAGCTCAAGAAATATGTAATGGCTAAGAAATATGCAATTTCAAAAGAGAAAATTGTAAATCAAATTTTGCAAATAGTCTACAAAGCTAGTGACAATGAATTAAAATAAAAAGGAATTAATGATCGGATTGATGGCTCAATGAAGGTGCCATCTATCATTCAAAAGTGTTTGAGAATACATGAAATAGAGGAATTTCTAGATCAGGTTGCAAAAGAGATGAAGAAGCTAGATGAAAAGGTAAGGAACTTGACAGAGCTTGGTTTGCCAAAGGATTTTGACACAACTGAGAGATTCATTGGAAAGGATGATTTCATAAAGAAGATGGAGGATACAAGGAAGACTAATTTGGACCAATTTCTTTAGAACCCAAATAAGGTGAACTATTTGGATTCCATCAAACCACTAATATCCTTGAATGTAACTTTGATTGAAACATTCAAGTCAAGTTCCAATTTCAATCATGAATTGTTAACAAATTTTCAAGTTAGACACTATTAGTTACATCAAATGGCACTTCCATCAGATGAACAGTGGAGCATGCTACAAAAGCTGATAGAATGATTTGATAAATGAGTTTCCAACTCAACTTTGTGCAGAGTTGTCTCTGAGAAATATTTTGCATTGCCTCTATGTATTCCTTCATTTGAAAATCAATACAAAACTCAAATTCCTTAATGTGTTCAATTATATGTATTATTTATTTTCTCAATTAAATTAAAACTATGTTTCTACTACTAGATACACATTAAATGATTGCTAATGTTGTATATGCTACTATTATTAGTATGTTATTAAGCATTGAGTTGAATGTTGAATCACTAAGTGCATGTAAAAATTATTAGTATGCCATAATTAAAATACAAAATTATTAATAATATATTAATTTATTCAATCAGATTCATAATTTCATGGAATATAATATAAAATGTCACCAATTACAGTTTGGAATATAAAATGCAATATAAAATTTAAATACATAGAAACTGTTGAATCCCTAGACAAAAATTAAAATTTAAAATCTAGATTCTACATTGGAAATTTAGAACAGTGTAAAATAATAGTACATTAATTTATTCAATCTCATTCATAAATTCATGGAATACAATATAAAATATCATCAACAATAGTTTGGAATATGATTCATGAAATATAATATAAATACCTAAAAATTGCTAAATCCCTTGCATTTTCCAATTCACCTCTTAGTCCTCACTTTGACGATGAGATTGAGAGTCGAATTGACTCTAGCTTTAGTCTTCGTTTTCTTCACCCTGTGTATGTCCACTTAACTGCATCTCAAGTTCAACATTCATTGTGCCATTGTCATTTTTGTCACTACCACTAACGTTTGAAGTGTTGCACAACCCTCTTCTTTCACATATGGAATTCTAGATTGTGAGTTTCCTTTCAAAAGGAAAACTTTGGATATTGTACCTAGTTGTATACATCCTCAAGCAATTTTCCAAAATCTTGTCTAGTTTGTTTCTTATCTTTGATTTTAAAAACCCCAATACACTGAAAAATCTCTCATCCTCCACTGACCCCAATATCATTGTTTGACATAGATCAACAAGTTTGAAATATTCCAATAATGAATTGCACAATATTTCACTCTGACCAAAGGTTTTCTAGACCCTTGTTATTGATCTCGCTTGCATGGGATTCTCCATGGAGTAGAACTGATCAATCATACTTGTTGTAAAATGGGAAGCTTGTTCTCTAAGCTTAGTTTCATTTATAATTCCTTCTACTTTTTGTCTATTGTATTATGAAATTTTCAAAAATTGTTCGACCAAGGTAATTACTTTATTATGAAAAAATGTTGGGTTCCAATGGTGGCCTCAGATCCAAAATTAAGGATACACAATAAACATGGCATCAAGTATTTCATCTTGAGGTAATCATTCAAGAATCTCCGAGGAAAGGGATTTTACAGTAGATTTTAAAATACCAGTTACAAATTTAACAATGTCATTAAAAGCTTCCTTTGTAACAGGTACTTCTCTGGTAGAGTACCTGATTGTCGTACAATAGTGAATTGGTATCTCAAATCCATGTACAAAGACACATAACTCTGCATTTACATTAAACTATAAATAATTTTTAGGATTGTTCAAATCTATAATTAACTACCAACTTATAAATTTTAGAATTTGAAATGGATAATCTGATAGATATAGATTATTGAGGGTCATGCATGTCATTCTACGTAGTTTAGTATATTCAAGAATATACATAGTTTTGTCTTGGGATTTTTTCATAATATTGTTCATTTCATTCAACATTGGGAGAATACTAGATAAAGTTAAGAGTGTCTCTACATCGCTTAACCTATTTAAGAGGTCAAGAGATTTGTCTACTGTGTGACTATGTTCATACATTATTCCAATCAAGGATCGATATTCTAAAAAAAATTGTTGTGCTAGTCCATACAAGAAGATCCATCTAGTATCAACATCCTTAAGAAGCTTATATCATCATGTTATTTGTTTAGAATTTTTTGAAATTTTGCAAAATTTTTGGGACTTCAAAAGTATGAGTAGAGCTCATAGACTAATTTTTCAACTTTTGATACTAAAGGAAACTTGCTTATAATTTTAAATGCTAAATTCATTTTGTGGGCCATATAGTGAATGACAATAATGTATGGTGAAAAAAAAGTTTGTAACTTTACACAAAGACCATTCCTATGACCTTGCATTACTAAAGCTCCATCAACTTCTACACACACCAACTTTTTGGCAATTGTGAAGTCATCCATATCTCAAATTTTAATATTCAAAGATTTCTTAACTAGTTCAAATAGATTTTGTGATGTTGAACTCTCTTTCATTTTATGAACACAGAGTAGATAAGGTTGGTAGATATGTTGGTGTACAATATACACATGCATACATACCCAATAATTATTATCTATCGTAGTAACTTCATCTAAAGATAATGCAATGAAGGTTGACTCTTTTATTTTCTCTTGTAAATCTTGTTTTTCCACCTTAGCAAGATAATATTCACATTCCCATCTAGTGTTTATTGAACAATGTGTGTTAGGAAAGTTTGACACCCAAAAAAAGATAATAAATTATTATATTATGAGTAGTTTGTCATAGGATACCCTCTAGACAAAATATGAAAAACAACACTCATTTGAATAGTTTTTTCCAGTTGTGCTCCTGTCATTATCTTTCCAAATTGAACTTTAATTTAACCTCCGCATGCAACAAGCTTCACCATTCTTTGAATATTCTCATCATATTCTAGAGAATACTTAACATGAAGACATTATTCCTTTGATTTCCATCTTACTACTGATTTTTCCTTTCCATCTATGATTTATTTTTCATAAAAATTATCGATATACTTTTCTATAATGTCAAGCTTTAGCTGCAACTTCTCATTTGTTTTATATTTCTAACTACAAATCTCACACTTGCATTTTTTTGGAGGTTCATCTTTGTTTGTATTCTCCACTAGTTCAATAAAGGGGTACTTTGATACCCAATCAATCTAAAAATTCCTTGTCATATCCCACTCACGCCCTACTTTTTATTTGTCTTTTTTCCTCTTCCTTGTAGCAACATCATCTATGATGCCAACATTTTCATTTAGGTCAATTAACTCATTCTAGCTAACCTAGGTATCCCTTGGGACATCTTCTATGACATTTTCATCCTCATCTAGCTAACCTAGGTATCCCTTGGAACATCTTCTGTGACATTGCCATCACTTCTACCTTGCATCGTTCTCTGAAATTTGTTTCTAATAACAAAGCAATCACAATTAAGGTTGACCCTGATACTGTACACTTATGTGAAATGGCATATGCTAGTCAGAGCTTAATTGCTCCTAATCTCAAAAATATTATCCCTTCATTATATTCTAATGTGTTGACATCTACTCCAATAGTTCTTGTTACAAAGGTTTCCCTTGAGACAGATGTCCCTAAGGAAGATCATCCCAAAGTAAAGAGTCCTAAGTCTACCCCTTCTTCTGAATCAAATGCATGTCTTGGTGATGATTGGGAATCCTTGGACTTTATCCAGTCCTATATCAAGGAGTAAAAAATAGATCCTATCCACCTAGACATTCCAACGATCTCATTCACCTCTATTACAAAAGTTGATTGTCCCCTACTAAGGAGGATGATCATGCTTTTTCTAAGGAGTATAATCATGCTTTTGTTAAGGAGGCTAGTGTTTGTGTTCTCACTAAGAGGGATGATTATGTTCCTGTAAATGAGTATGATACTTATAGCTGGGATTATGCTCTTTACATTGATCCTCCTCCTTTCCAAGTATTGTAAACACGTTATGGTCTAGGTTTCAATCTCTTTTCAAAATATGGTTATGGAGGTAAAGGTTGTGGGCATAATGAAAAAGGTATTAAAGTCCCATTAGAGGTTGATCCTTGTAAGTATAAGATTGGACTTGGATACCACCACACAAAGTCTAAGGTGAAACCATGGTTGAATGTCAACATGATTTCTACCGAACCTCCTTCTCTTAAATTAGTTCATCCTGAATACATTGAAAGCAAAGAATACTCCGACGAAGTTCATCTAGATGTATTCTCTTTGGATGAAGCACAAGAAGAATTGTTAGGTGTCTATTCTAACTTACCTTCTTAGCAACATAAGCGATGATTTCCATATTACTTGAACAAACATGCATATTTTGGAGAATATATTATGAGTGCCGATGAGAAGGCTTCTTTATCTAATGTGGATGATAATACTCCTCCACCTCATATTGAGTAGAGCTCACAGACTAATTTTTCAACTTTTGATACTAAATGAAACTTGCTTATAATTTTAAATGCTAAATTCATTTTGTGGGCCATACAGTGAATGAAAATAATGTATGGTGAACAAATAGTTTGTAACTTTACATAAAGACCATTCCTAGGACCTTGCATTACTAAAGCTCCATCAACTTCTACACACACCAACTTTTTGGCAATTGTGAAGTCATCCATATCTCCAATTTCATTCAAAGATTTCTTAACTAGTTCAAATAGATTATGTGATGTTGAACTCTCTTTCATTTTATGAACATAGAGTAGATGAGGTTGGAAGATATATCGGTGTACAATAGACACATGCATACATACCCAATAATTATTATCTATCGTAGTAACTTCATCTAAATATAATGCAATGAAGGTTGACTCTTTTATTTTCTCTTGTAAATCTTTTTTCCCACCTCAGCAAGACAATTTATCCATTCCCATCTAGTGTTTATTGACCAATGTGTGTTAGGAAATTTAGGAACACCCAAAAAAAATAATAAATTATTATATTATGAGTAGTTTGTCATAGGACACCCTCTAGACAAAATATGAAAAACAACACTCATTTGAACCGTTTTTCCAATTGTGCTTCTATCATTATCTGTCCAAATTGAGCTTTAATTGAACATCCACATGCAACAAGCTTCACCATTCTTTGAATATTCTCATCATATTCTAGAGAATACTTAACATGAAAAAATTCTTCCTTTGATTTCCATATTACTATTGATTTTTCCTTTCCATCTATGATTTATTTTTCATAAAAAATATCGATATATTTTTCTATAATGTCAAGATTTAGTTGCAAATTCTCATTTGTTTTATATTTCTAACTACAAATCTCACACTTGCATTTTGTTGGAGGTTCATCTTTGTTTGTATCCTCCACTAGTTCAATGAAGGGGTACTTTGATACCCAATCAATCTGGAAATTCCTTGTCATATCCCACTCACGCCCCGCTTTTTATTTGTCTTTTTTCCTCTTCCTTGCAGCAACATCATCTATGATGCCAACATTTTCATCTAGTTTAATTAACTCATTCTAGCTAACCTAGGTATCCATTGGAACATCTTCTATGACATTGTCATCCTCATTTGGCTAACCTAGGTATCCCTTGAAACATCTTATGTGATATTGTCATCATTTCTCCCTTGCATCGTTCTGTAAAATTTGTTTCTAATAAAGAAGCAATCACAATCAAGGCTGACCCTGATACTGTACACTTATGTGAAATGGCAGATGCTTGTCAGATCTTAATTGCTCCTAATCTCAAAAATATTATCCCTTCATTATATTCTAATTCGTTGAAATCTACTCCAATAGTTCGTGTTACAAAGGTTGCCCTTGAGACAAATGTCCCTAAGGAAGATCGTCCCAAAACAAAGAGTCCTAAGTCTACCCCTTCTTTTGAATTGAATGCATGTATTTGTGATGATTGGGAATCCTTGGACTTTATCTAGTCCTATATCAAGGAGTACAAGATAGATCCTATCCACCTAGACATTCCAATGATCTCATTCACCTCTATTAAGAAAGTTGATTGTCCCCTACTAAGAAGGATGATCATGCTTTTTCTAAGGAGTATAATCATGCTTTTGTTAAGGAGGCTAGTGTTTGTGTTCTCACTAAGAGGGATGATTATGTTCCTGTAAATGAGTGTGATACTTATAGTTGGGATTATCCTCTTTACACTGATCCTCCTCCTTTCCAAGTATTGTAAACATGTTATGGTCTAGGTTTCAATCTCTTTTCTAAATATGGTTATGGAGGTAAAGGTTGTGGGCTTAATGAAAAAGGTATTAAAGTCCCATTAGAGGTTGATACTTGTAAGTATAATATTAGACTTAGATATTGCCACACAAAGTCTAAGGTGAAACCATGGTTGAATTTCAACATGATTTCCATTGAACCTCCTCTTAAATTAGTTCATCCTGAATACATCGAAAGCAAAGAATACTCTGACGAAGTTCCTCTAGATGTATTCTCTTTGGATGAAGCACAAGAAGAATTCTTAGGTGTCTATTCTAACTTACCTTCTTATCAACATAAGCAACGATTTTCATATTACTTGAAAAAACATGCATATTTTGGAGAATATGTTATGAGTGCTGAAGAGAAGGCTTCTTTATCTAATGTGGATCTGATAATACTCCTACACCTCATATTGAGGACCATAGTACTCTCCTTCAAGGGGATACATCTAATGTTCTCATGGATCCCAAATCTTTTGAAAAAGTGATCAAGATTGAAAAATGTCTTTCTTTGGAAGAGTCTAAACAACATGTTGATTTGTTACATTCTCATTCTGATATTTTCACTTGGTCATATGAGGACATGACTGGTATTGTTGAATCTATGGTAGTTCATAATATTGTTCTGTGTCTTGATGCCAAGCTTGTTAAACAAAATATTCATAAAATGAATCCCAAGGTTGCTCTATTAGTCAAGACCAAGATAAAAAGCTTCTAAAAGATGGTTTTATCTGTCTTATTGACTATTCACCTTGGATATCGAATATAGTTCCTATTAGTAAACCTGATAGCCCTATTTGTATTTGTATATATTTTCATGATATCAATAAGGATTCTCTTAAGGATGATTTTTTGTTGCTTAATATTGATATGATTATGGACTTGATTGTAGGCCATGCCTTATTATCCTTCATGGATGGCTTCTCGAGCTACAATAAGACTTGTATTAACCCAAAAGATAAGTACAAGATAGCCTTCACTAGCTCGTGGGGTACCTTATGTTATGTATTCATATCGTTTGGATTAAAGAATGCTAGAGAAACTTACCAACAAGCGACGACTCTTATCTTTCATGATTTCATTCACAAGATCCTAGAAGATTATGTTGATGAAATCTTGGCTAAGTCTACCACTTATCAAGATCACATCAAAAATATTTGTCTTATCTTTGAAAGGTTTTGACTCTATAAGATGAGACTAAATCCTCTTAAGTGTGTTTTTGGCATACACACTAGCAAGATTTTAGGATTTATTGTCTCTCATCATGGAATTGAAGTCGACACAAATAAAATTGATGCAACCGTTAACATGGCTCCACCTAAAAACATCTCTCAACTTCATAGTTTACAAGGGAAGATTCAGGTGATTTATAGATTTGTATCTCAATTGGCTTCAATCATACCCTTCCATTCACATGTTGAAGATAGATCCGTTTTCAATGGGACGATGAGTGTGACAAAGCTTTTGAGTCCATCAAAATTTATTTGGCCAATCCTCCTATCTTGATGTGCAGGATAGACCCCTTTTACTTTATCATCTCTAGATCACCTCATGTCTTAGCAACTTTATTAGCTTAATATGATGATGATGGTAAAAAAAGAGTGGTATACTACATTAGTCATATTTTGGTTGATTATGAGACTCGATATTCTACCATGGAGAAACAATGTCTCACTCTTGTTTTTGCAACTCAGTAGTTACGGTATTATCTTCTCCATGTTGAAAACCATGTAATTGTAAAATGTGACCATCTTAAACACTTATTCACTAGAACTGATCTTTTGGGAAGGTTGGCGAAATGGGTAATGTTGCTCTCTGAGTTTGACAACAAGTTCGTAACTCAAAAATCAATTAAAGGAAAAGTTGTTACCAATCAATTGGCAGAAGCTCCCTCATCTCACTCCTTTCCTAATATGGATTTATTTCTAGATGAAAATCTATTTGTATTGGACCATGAACCTATATGGAAGGTGTATTTCGATGGATTGAGATGTCATATCAGCTCTAGGGTAGGTGTTGTTTTAATCTCACCCAAAGGGAAGCCGATTCCTCTATCCTTTCAATCAAAATTTCATTATACTAATAATATCACTAAGTACAAAGACCTTATTATTGGCTTGTGTGCCCGATGGAATTCAACATTAAACATGTTTGCATTCATGGTGATTTTGAACTTATTGTAAACCAAATCACAAGAGTGTATCAAGCTAAACAAAATAAGCTATCTTAGTATCAAGATTTGAATTTATCCTTGCTTAATCATTTCTCTTCCTTCATGACAGTTAGTGTTCCTAGGAGATAAAATTTCCACGTGGATGCAATTGCAAGCGTAGACTCTCTTGTACCCTCGAGTTATGGTGTAGAAGAGTACCATCTTGTGGTTCACATTCTCCACTCTCATGTTGTCTTAGATTATTTTGAACTTGATAGTCTCATGTGTACTCATGTAGGCTTAGGGGAATGGTATTCTCACATTTATAATTTTTTGAAGATTGTAAATTTTATTAATGATGCAACTAAACACCTTGTACTTAGATACAAAAACTTTCAATATGATACATTATCTTGTCTAATTTTCTTTATAAAAAATCTTATAATGATCTTCTCCTTTAGTGTCTCACTAAGGTTGAAATACCCCTTGCCCTTCAAGAATCTCATTCAATCTCTAGTGTGGTCATTTTGGCAGTAAATCCTTAGTGTGAACTAATTCATTTGGGGTATTATTGGAAAACAATGGAGCAAGACTCCTTTTACTTTGTTAAGAATTGTCCTCAATTTCAACAACATAGCAATCTCATTCGAGCTCTTGCACAAGAGCTTAAAATCAGACCTCTCCATGGTCATTTGCAAAATGGGGGTTGGATATTATTGAAAAAATATTACCTCCTTATTCTAAGGGACATACCTTCATCATCACAACTACTAATTACTTTACGAAATGGGTCAAATCTATTCCACTTTGATCCATTAACATTGAAGAAATCTATAGATTTCTTCTGAACAATATCATTGCTCACTTTGGATTGCCTTTTACCCTAGTTTTCGACAATGGTACTTCATTTAAGAACAAATAGGTGAAGCAATTCTTAGAAAATTTTCACATTCAACATTGATTTCCTACACGTTATCATCCTCAATCTAATGGCCAAGCCAAAGCATCTAATAAAACTCCCGAGTTGATTATGTGAGAAGCAATAAATAAACACGGTAAAGATTGACATACTCAATTGACTTACACCTTGCGGGCCTATCACATGAGCATTCATATAGTTATAGGTACAACCATACATAACCTTGTATATGGCACCGAGGCTATCATTCCTTTAGAGTTGGAAATTTCATCTCTATGAGTTTCCCTTAAAGGGTTGATTAATGATGGCACTTACTGCATTTAACATCTAAACTAGCTTGAGTTGCTCAATGAGAACTGATTGCAAGCCCTCAAACATCTCCAAGCTTATCAAAAATATATTTCTAAACATTATAATCAAGGTGTTCTTTCTCGTACTTTTAATGTAGGTGATATCATTCTCTATGAGAATCAAAGAAATGTAAATACGCCACCTGATCAAAAGCAGAGATTCAACCCTATTTGTTTAGGTCCTTACATAATCACCTTCATGTATAGTTCTGGTGCATATGGATTATCGTCCATGGATGGTAAACCTCTAAAAGAACCAGTCAATACAATGCATCTTTGTTGATACTATGCATAAGGTCTATGGGGCATGCACATGATGCACATTCCTCTCCAAGGATTTCAATATGTTGTGCTATGAAATTTCTTCATTAACACATTATCTTCTTAGTTTGTGTTATGATGTAAACATGTGTATGCAATTAATTTCTTTAATTAAGAATTATATGTACATGTGTTTTATTTTTATGCTATGTATATGTGCATTGTCTTTGATTAACTCTTTTGGTCAGGCATTAGATCATCATTATATTCAATTAAGCATACATCTAATGTATGTTTATTAAATTATGATAACATCTAATCTAGACATAAATCCATAAACATAGATCCATCACATAATGATACATGAAAAGAAAAAATCACATAAAGAAAACAATGATGATGCTAAAAAATCTCATATATATATATTTTCATGTACATGTATCACACCACTGTGAAAAAATGTGGTGTTTGTATATTTGTATATGAACCTATACAAAACAAATGCTATACATCAATGATATGGAACACAAAATCTGGCTCTCAACCCTTGGGTGCATGGCTCCCTAAGCCCTTTGGTGTTGGTGATGGTGAAGGAGGAGGTTGGATCGACGTGTGGGAGTATGATCGATGAGATCGCGACATAGACATGCTCCATGACCGTAGTCCTCAAATCTCTCCTTGTAACTCTATCATGTCCTCCCATAGTTACACAACATGCTCATGTAGTGATGCCTCTCACTCTTGAGCCCACTGTAACTCATCTCTAACTTGTTGCACCTGAGGATTTATGGGTGTCTTCTTCGCTACCTCTACTTGCCTCCCGAGGTCATTGACTTGGCTCTACAGGGTGTCACGTTCTGCCTCAACACTCTCAACCCACGTCATGACCTAATCTCACTTGAATAGCATAGTAAGGAGCTTTGCAACCTATTAGTCTCTCTACTTAGTCATTGTAGTCATCTTGGTGGTTCTTTATACCACCTCCGCCCATGAATCCTCATAGGCCATCCTCAGACACACCATAGGCTTGAATAATGGGGTATGACACCTTGTTGTATGTGGCTTGTAGGCATCTAGGATGAACCCTCAGATCTGGATGACTAGGATTGCCTCTGATATACACTACCAAAAAAAGTTGAGCCACTCTTGTGTGAACACTACAACCACAAATATAGTGGACGATGTGAGTAACATATCATTAATGTATATATTTCTATATGTGAGAAAACTAAAATGAAAAGAAATGAAATAAAATAACATGCACCATGCTCATACCTAGGTTCCCAACCTGCCAATGTGGGTTTGGGGGTGGAGCATTGTTGTTAGATGCGATGCTTGGCCCTGTCATTGCTATTGAAGGGGGCACACTCATCTAGATAGTGGGTGGCACCACTGCGACTGGTGGAGCATGCACTAGTGATGCCACGCATCATCATCACCTCAGTCTCTATTATTCCCTACCTACTTCTACATCGTCTCCCTCATTTCCACTCTCGAGACCCTTGCCCCTCAACCCTTGAGAACCAACAATGCCCATCGGGGTGCCTACTAGGAAAATCAAGGTGGAACCTAATTCCAACCAACCATTCAAAAAATTTGACTGTGATACCAACATCATCAATTGCTAGGGCCTTGGGCTAGTCCTCCTCTTTTGACCCATCACCACCACTAAGTGTGATGTTCATGATGGTGGGATGGGGATAGTCTCCTAGTCATGTCATGCTCTGATGAGATTGTATATACATGGGAGTCACCAGGAGGATCACTTGCACCTGTTTGAATTGACGGGCGACCTGGTGTCAGTAGTTTGGTACTATACTATGATCTAACCACCCAACTAAGATTTGATCATGTTGAATCCTCCATAGTTGCCTCATATAATATGGCTAGATCCCCATCCACCTATAGGGTTCCATTTAATATCTTACACATCAATATATCTATACGTTGCTGCCAAAACTATAAATATTTGTATCACCAATCGCATATCAGGGGGTACGTGTGCACTCATGGCGATCCAAGTGATAGGCCTAGGGGATACCCATTCGACCTCATGCACTAGATGTGCTCAAATGCCCACACCTGAAGCAACATGTAGATGGTAGGGTTGTGATACTCATAATGGACATATCACCCAAGGTCATGATAAAGGTGTGTGAGCATGCTCCGAACCCAAGTTAATACTGTCCTCTACTCCTCCATGGCTCAAATTTAATGGATGAGGCCCCTGTGAAGGTGCTAACCTTTCACATCCATCATAACCCATAGTGCAATCATCGCGATCATAACTTGATACACCAACGACATCAATACTCGGCCCCACTCGAGCCAATGTGTGTAGATATGGCCCATCGTGTCCTTTAGGAGGACATAATTGATGATAGGCTGTCATTAGGTCCCATTACTTTAGAATATAAAATGCCAATAAGTCGATCGGGCAGTGTCCAAGGCAGTTTGCAATAGAAGATAATTTAGATAACTCATCTTAGATTTTTTGTTTTTCTTTAAACTACTGAAATCAATTTTAGTCTAAGGCCATCTAACTACTTAACCAAGAAACAATCTTATTCTAAGAAAAATGGAAATATTAAACTAGAAAGCACAAAATAACTAATTTAGAAAGCATAACAACTAAGCTAGAAAGCACAGGAATAAATAAACTGAACAACTGATAGACTACAAAAGTGGAAAAATGAGTAAACAGACCATGAAACATTCTCTTAAACAGTAAAAGATTCTAACAATTGCAACAAATAACTCATAATAATTGAAAACAAGGATTTCTCCGGAACTTCAGACTCAACAACTAACAGACTTGACAATTTACTACTGAACAGTTATCTAGGTAACAAAAACAACATAACAATAAGTACTTATCTATTTAAGCTATCTTCCCTCAAGTGGCCAGCTCGCGGGTTATCACATTCGTTTTCAAGTCACATACACTATTGTTCTAAAGTTCTTCCATTAAAGACAATTATCATCCATGGTTCAACAACTCAACAATTGACAGAAGATAGCTCTTTTATTCATAAGTATTTAGAGATCATGTTAACAACATAACATTGCTATTGAACATTTTTTTTCAACTTCAGGAAATTACATTTTTATAGAAAAACTTTAACTAAATCCTATATTTCAGATGGCGTGGATAGCCATTGAAAAAGTCTATAACAATTAACTCCCCATTACATAAACATTAAGAAGGCTCAAGACGAGCCATGAAGTTTTTGATTAAAAGATCATATAAATTAAATTAACAACTATATCTTCGGTTCATCGACCTGACGTTTAGGAGCAGGTTCCCAACATCTTCTTCAACTGTTACTGAGGCACGTGGTGGCTTAAACATTTTGTAACTGCTACATGATGTGCGATTATTGCTCTGCAAAAACACTCAAAACAACCCATTGAACCCATATTGATAGATTACCTCAATTAATCATAAGAAATAAAGTTTGCATAATTGTCCTTAAAGATAAGCAATTATTTCTCCTAAAGTTTAATTAATTGGCAGAGACTGAGGATTGAGCTTATATAAATAGGATTTTTTGGTTTCGTTATGATGAGGTTATTTTTACCTCATCAATTGAGACAATAATGTTATGTGGCTTGGGCATCCTAGGTCATCCTTCCCTCATATGCCGCCTATTCTCAATGGATGGGTAGGCCCAAAATGCAGTAGAAATCCTCCAAAGTCATCGTCACCTCCTCGATAGGGAGATTAAATGTAGTAGTTGCATCCCACCTCTCCATGAGGGTCATGAGCATGGGGGTGTGGAAGTAGATCTCTAGCATCATATAGACCCACAAGAGCCTTACGTGTTGTAGTAAGTTATAGTCATCAACACCGATCTCATTGTTATGGCTGTGTAACAATGATAAAATGGCCCCACCACTATGCTCTCTAATTTCAAGCCATTCTTGCAAAAACATAAAATCTCATGTCAGAACAATTTACATCTTGAAATTCTAACTCTACATCATGAAAAATTCTCTAAATTTCCTAAGTTTGCCTCTAAAACTACAATGCACCACGTAGACATCTACGCGCCACGCTGGGGTTCAAGGTCAAACAATAGTCCAATGAAAACGTCTTGGCTAGACGCTAGCGCAACTGAAGGATGTTGTCATTCTGATGAGACATTAGTATGTCAACCATACGCCTGTGCTACTCCAAGAAATTATAAAGCTAAAAAATATGTTAAAATGACAAGTTGGTTGGAAAAAATTTATGTACCTCATCAGGTGGGTTCCCCCTCGCCACATCAACACACAACTAGTCGATCCAAGGTGGTCAGAAATCTCTTTTGTGAGGTATTTTGCTGACAACTCTCTTGAAAAGTCAATAAAGTCCTCATCATGAATAGTGAAAATGAGCCTTCTATGGGCCCATTCAAACATATAGGCTCTTTTTTGCCCATTTTTTATGACAAAAATGTTTCTTCCATCCTCATTATTTTCACCTCACCTAGATGGGGGAAAAAATAGGAGGGGGCATATACTCACCTCTTCATCATATTTTTCTTCTGATTCACTGAAATCTTCTTAAGCATTCTTCTCATCGTGGTAGCTTCTTTTGATTTCAAAACTAACCCAATTTTGAGTTTTGTAGAATGAAACTTCATGTAAGGCATTGTAGTTTCTCATTGAATTCAGATGCAAGGGGCATCGTCAGTATCTGCCTAATCGACCTTTGCGACCTCTACAATATCCTTTTTGGCAAAAATAAAATCAAAAATCAAAATTTCAATTTCAGCATTTATGTCTTCTTAACTACTTTAGTGCATCTAATTTTCTCTCCAAAAATTTAGCTCACTAAAGTGGGGGAAAAATGTAGTATTGTAAAATTGCACCTCGTGGAAATTTCACACTTGCACATCTATCCCACTACATTTATGACAACTCACCCCATTAATGACAAAAACCTATAAGTCAAAATTTTATGATTCCAACTTCATAGGGTAAATCAATGAAGCAATAACAATCGAGATACCTTATTCTTGCAAATTTTTAAGTAGGACACATGCGTGACGTGCAGATGTCTACATGATGAGCTAGCATCTCCAAAATTTCCAAGATTCAAATGAGAATATTTCATGTCCTTTGACGATGACACATGTCATTTGGAAAGAATGCAGATGTAACGACTCCTCCTGCTCATGCAACCTTAGAAAACTTATATTTTCACTCTCATTCTCATTCATTCTCTCATTCTACTCCATTCTTCTCATTTTTTCTCATTCTCTCTAATGAAGCTTTGTAATATTTCTATTAACAAAATAGTCAAGGTTCTCTTTCAAGCTAATATGGCACATCTATCAAGCTAAGGGGGGAGCCATAGGTTATTGGTAACACTCTCTTACCTTCTTGTCTTATCTATTTACTATTGTTTGATCTTGTCTACTTTATTTGTGATAAGGCTTCTCCTCCTTTGTGCGGTTTGATTATATCACACATCTTTACATTTTTCATTTATTTTTGTTTATCTCTATCCATCTAGTTGTCCATGGAGGTGGAAACACCAAAATGGTGGTTTGATTGAGGCAAGCTCCGAAACAACCCAAAAAAAATTCCCTTTATGTTTTGTGTGCAGGTGTACGAACTTGAGAGGTAGAGCATTGCAGATTTAAAGTTTTTACTCGCCATTTTGATCGGGAGAATAGTGTGGGGCACATATGTCATCACGATGTGCTATCATCTGTATTCAAGGCTTAACCCTCCTTGGGATTAAATTTGTAAGTTCTATAGTTCCTATTTTTGTAAATCATAGATTGTGATTACGTCCTCATTTTTATTATTAAGAAATCTTATCATTCTTGTCTTTAATATTTTAGCATTGATTTGATTAAGTTGTACACATATTCTTCATTCTTTATCTTGTCACTTGAGCTTTGTTCTTTGAGGTAATCGAGGGCTATTTTCTCCTTGAAGACTCTCCTTGTCTTGAGTCTCAAGAGTAGCGAATCCCCTCCTTTATAGCTCGTATAGTAATATTTGAACTCATGAATTTTTTGGCCTTTCATGAAAACTATAACTCTAATTTATCATGTAAAACTGATGTATAATCATTTTTATTATTGATAAACTATATATAATACAAAAAAAAGACAACTTCAATGGTGATGCCTAAAATGAAAATAAAAATAATTTAACTTCAATGGTTATACCCTAACTACATAACCTATCACATCTTCTTTCTTGTAAATACAACCACATCTAACTTAAATTACGTAAATATTTTCATAATATACTAATGATGGATAATGTTGTAGCATTGTACCTTAAAAATTGGTATTCAAAATGCTCTTTGAATTGAAACTTTCTCAACAAATATATGACGATTTTCTTCGAATCACATATCAAATATAAAAATCTTTCAATTTTATTTCTATTTGTAAAGAAATAAGAAGACGATCACACTTAGAGAAGAATGAAGTAGACAATGAGGGTTGAAGGAAGGCATAGATTATAAGGTAGGATATGTGAACAAAAAAATCTTGAGAGGTAAGAATGCAATGAGGACAAACAAGTGGTTAGAATGTCTATGAAAGGATTCCTACAATAAAAATGCCGATCATAAGAAGATAAAAAAACACAGATTGTAAACCCCACCTCACCCTCCATGAGCCCAAGTAGACATGGTGAAACTGTCAATGGTTTGACATGTGTTGTAGAAGCTTTTTACAGTGGAGGAAGTGACCTAGAATGTGAGCAGAGTTGAAGTTTCATGATGCAAAAGGGGGAAATTAGGGATAAGTATATCTTCATTTAGGTATGATTTGTTTAGGGTTAGATCTATATATTCATAATAATATATAACTTAATAATAGTTGTTGGATTATAAATATTAGTAATAGGTTATTATTTAAACAGTTTCAGGATATTTTCATAATGAGAATAGTTAAAAAGTAATTAATTAATAATGATATGTTGTATAGTTTAATATTATTGGTTGTTCATATTTAGGAATCTATATGATGAGTTTGAGTTTTTATGTGTTCAATTTTTGGAAGAATATGTTCAACTATTGGGCCAAGTGAAATTGAGGATGGGGTGTGCTAATTAACTAAGATGGGTAAGGGTTTTAAAAAGTGATGTTTTGGATACCTTTTATGACCACATTTTTGAGGCATCAAAATTTTTGATGACAAATTAAAACCTTAGGTTTAAGTAGTCAATTAGTCAAGAAAGTTGCTATAACATTTTAGAGATATTCGACTTTGAATAGTAGATTTTGAGGTGTATGAAGTTAGAGTGCATGACTACTAGGTCCTCTCCCCTATATAATTATAAAAGAAAATAATTTTACAATTAAATATAAGTAAGTTTAAATTATTTAAAAATATGGACTAATAAAATTATAATTTGTGAAGATTGATTTAGAAATGTGAAGGAGAAAGTTGTTTAGTTATATGATTAAAGAATGTGTATTAGTAATGAAGATTCTAGAATCAAATTAGAGTATGGGAAAAGATAACTCTTTTGTAAATAAATGTTTTGGATCTTGCACTAGGTTTGTTCTCTATCAAAGGGAATGTTTTCAAAAGTATGAGACAAGTATGTGGTCTTGGAGTCATCCTCTAAGTCCAAACTAACCTTACATAATATACAATTATACTTTTTCATTTTCTCAAATAGTCTTTGCTTGATCTACTTCTTGATATTTGAGGAAAAAAATTATTTAGTAATAATTTGGAAGAGTTGGAATGTTATAAGGAGACAAGTTCTTCTAGGTCAACCCCTAGAAATGTCTACCAAATTTCCAAGTTAGCAAGCAAGGGCACTTGAATGGAGTATGTAGATTCTTCTCTTTGTGCACCAAATTTAGATGTGTCACTATGCATTGGTCCTTTAATGCTCTAGAATGAGTACATTTAATGTCTTTAAATACTCACATAACACCAAATGTACAAAACATGTGCTTGATTGACATAGGATAAGAAAATGAATGGGACCAAGTTGCTAAAATTTTAATTTTAATTTTAGAAATGAAAGAGTCAAGTCCATAGCTATAGAAATGATCTTGGGTTGGAAAATAGTCAAATTTGGGTGGCTAACAACTATCTCTAGGTAGGTGTAAGGATAGATGTAATAAATTTGCGAATAAGGTGAAAGTATAGATGTATGTGTGTAAGGATAAAATAGCTACTAAATATATTGGAATGTGTGTAGATATGGAGGGGTAAAAGCTACGAGAATGAGCCAAAATTCACACATGATTGTTGATATGTACATGTATCAAGACATTTCCTCAAAATGGGCACAAAACTAATATGGGAGATGACATGGGTATGCATATTTCAACAATATAATATTACTTTAGAAACATAACATAAATTTGTCTTTAAAAGATAACACATGGAATTGAATCACTTCTTGACAATACACAAATAAAAAATAATAGTCAAATTATCTCAAATAAGAAAATAACTACACAAAACAATCTTAGTCCCAAAAGGGAAACAACTGATCACATCATCACAATATCATAATAACATGATAATGAGAAAAAATAAGGTATAAGATCATAAAACTCAAAGGTAGATGTGTCTCTATCATAAAGGTAATCATAACTTCTATTGGGTGGGTCCTTTCCATCATCAATAAGCTCCTTCAAAATGAGAGCATTTTGACATTCTCTTGCAGTTAATTATCAGGATCTATTGTAACTTGATTATAGTACTTTGAACATTCTATCCCTAAGGAAAAAAATCTAAATTCAATGATGAAAATTTGTCCCCCTCCTAGGGTAGAGCGCCTCCATGTTTATAAAGAAAAATACATTTAACAAAAAAATCATAGAAGAATATCTAATAACGTAGACTTGTATCAGGATATGTGGTCTCTCAATAAAAAGGGATGCCTCACCCTTGTGCACATTATAGGACAACATTCACTAGAGGTTTAGATAAAAGGGTGCAACAAGGTGTAGGTAGAATCATCCAAAACAAAATTTGGAGTGAATATACACTATCTTGTGTACCTATTATTTGAACCTCTTTAAGGGTGGAAGCATAAAGGCATGTCCCATTTATGCAAGACTGGCTGGGTTGAAAGAAATCCTACTCATAAGAAAAAAATTCTCATTTTTATTTATCTTCTTGATCTTTGTATGTAGTTTTAGATTTTTGTTGATAGTATTTTCCCTATTCAATCTTGATGAAAAAAAACAGTGTATGTGGAAACACTTCCTACACTAATATTTTGAGGAGAGTGTTGTGCAAATTTCAATCTTTTAACAATTACAGAAAGTATAAACACATTTAAATATAAAGGAAATATCATATACCATAACACAAGTGTACGTGGGAAAAACTCTTTTGGGATAAAAATCCCATATCCTAAAGAAATTCAATGTATTATTCAATAAACCATGGTTACATGGTTACAATACACTTACAAAGCAAGCCTTCATAGGATTGTCAACAACTAGAGATCTAGAGAAATTCTTACAATTTAACAATATCTAAAAAATCTACACACAACCTACATCTCAAGTGTATGATATAGAGGATATATCAAATTGAAACCATCAAATAATAATTAGAAACCCATGAGCTAAAACCATCCAAAAAGTGGCACCTAGATTATCCCCTAATCAAAGATTTCTTATGGTGTGTTATAACACACATCATAAGTTGGTTAACAAGTGTAACTTTCATTTACAACTCTTTTATATATCCAACAACTTTTAAATACATTTCCTATGTAAAATTCTAGAGGCCATAACTTTTGATCTAATGGGTTCATTGGGCCTATTCTTTTTAAATTGAAATACTCAAAGAGATCTTTGCAATTGGGAGTATTTATTTTGATGAAAAACCAACTCTATAACCTAAAAATTAAGATTTTTTATTTTATACCTAAAAATCACACTTTTTATAATCTTGACAATAGGAGCAAGGTTGAGACACGTTTCCCAATATTCTCTCACTTTTTGAACACCTTGCAAGAGTAAAATGAGTATCAACACCATTATTTAATTGCTAGGGGTTGAGAGGCCTATAGACTTGTAGCACCACTTGAATTATTTTGTTCTTTTTGGATTTGTCATTGCATCTACAACATTCTTTAAAGTTTCAATCTTTTTTGGAATCATCCTCTCACCCTCTACCATATCTCAAACAAAATTATACTAGACACCAATATGCTTCTTCTTCAAATGAAAGGTTGGGTTCCTTGCCAAATATATGACACTTTAATTGTCACAATGAACCATAATGGCTCCTACCTCTATCCCAACATTTGAACTAAATATATTAAGCTATATCACTTCCTTACAAGAAAGAGTTGTTGACATGTACTCTTTTTGCAATGGAAAAATCAGCCACAACTTATTGCTTATCTTCCAACTAATTACACCATCAAACATAGTAAAAACATATCTACTAGTTGATATTTTGTTGTCAATATCTCCAAAAAATTGAATCCAAAAATCCATGAATATAAATTGAATGTATGTCCCTTCTAGGATAACCATGATAGAATAAGAAACACTTAGAGGTACCCCACAAATACTTGAAGACCCTCTTCATTATATCCCAATGTACTCATCTAGGATTAGCCATAAATTGGGTAAGAACTCCCACTTCTTGGGAAATGTTTGGTTTTGTATAAACCATAGTATCCATTAAACTCCAAATTGTATTAGTATAAGGTATTTTTTCATATCCTCCATCTCACTAGGAGAAATTAGACACTGCTCAATAGATAACTTTGTCCCCATCATAACACAAACAAATAACAACTTGTAATCTACCATATTAAACTTCTCCAGAAGTGATTTCACATATTTATTCTAGTTTGTCCAACCAAAGTCTTTTGTTCACTCTATCTCTTCTTATCTCCATCCCCAAGATGTACCTATCTACCCCTAAGTCCATCTCAAATTGTGTTGAAAGCTAATATTTCAAATCACAAATCAAATACTTTCCATTATTAAAAAATAACATATCATCAACATATAATGCAATAATGAGGATATTATCATTATCTATCTTATAGTAGATGCAATGATCCAATTTAGATCTTATAAATCCCAAACTTAACACAAAAGCATCAAAATTTTGGTACTACATCCTAGGAGATTGCTTAAGACTATATAAATATTTCTTCAAATTACAAACCAAATGTTTTTTCACCTTTCTCAACGTAGTGCTCCAATTGTGTTATATAAATATTTTCCTCTAAATCACCATGAAGGAAAGTTGTCTTTACATTCCTCTTCTCAACCTCAAGATCATACACTATAACACGAGACAATATAAATCAAATGGATGCTAAATTTCTTACTAGGGAGAAACTATCACCATAATCTATTCCCTTAACCTAGGAATAACCCTTCACAACTAATCTTTCATTTTACTTATTAACACTCCCATTAGGCTCTATTTTTCTTGTGAACACCTATTTGCATCCGATAGGCATTTGTCCATTAGTAAAAAGTACTTGGTCCCATGTATTTTTTCAAAGTAGTCATCTCGTCATCCATGACCACTTTCCAAGACTACATC
Organism: Sequoiadendron giganteum; assembly: GCA_007115665.2. Classification (NCBI taxonomy): domain Eukaryota; kingdom Viridiplantae; phylum Streptophyta; class Pinopsida; order Cupressales; family Cupressaceae; genus Sequoiadendron; species Sequoiadendron giganteum. Next base: position 80,751,108 of record CM021109.1, read on the forward strand.
ATCCATACCCAAAGCCTACTTGATAGTACTAAGCTAATTAGTGTTAGAATCAAAGAAAAAATATATCTCTAATTAGAGGGAGAATATTTATCTAGGTGTTGTATTTGTTGAGTAGACTTCCTCAATGATTGAAATGGAGGTTTCGTCTCTTCTTTATAACTATATCAATTGTCTTCCTCTTTAGGTCCCTCATGGGCTTCGGGTTCAACCTTCTCAATCTTTGGGATTTGTTGAACCACATATTTATTTCCATCATTTTTCTAGCTACATTACTATGAAAGAAGACATAACTTCTCTAAAAATAACATTTCTACTATACACAACCCTCTTAGCCATAGAGTCCCAAAGCTTGTATTCTTTCACACCAACACCATAACCAATGAAGATACATTTTACAATCTTATCTCCAACTTTGATCAATTTTACCTAGGAACATGTGCATATACCTTGCTACCAAAAGACTCAAATATGTCTTAATGAGGGATATTTTAAACCACACCTCTATAGGTGTATCACCAATAAGAGGTGATGTAGAATCCCTATTTACTAGGTAACAAGCTAGGACAACTAATTTTTTCCAAAACCATTATTCCAAGCTAGCCCCACTCAACATACTCCTAGCCCTTTTCATTAATTTCCTATTTATTCTTTCTACAAATCCATTCTATTGAGGGGTGTACATATTTTTCGTAAGTCTTTCTATCTCATGGTCCTTGCAGAATTTATCAAAATTTGTTGAACAAAAATCATTGCCATTATCAATCCTTGCAATATTAATCTTCCTACTAGTATGATTCTATAGTAGATCCTTAAACTCTTTAAAATGACCTAGAAATACTTCAAATTTACTTCTAATGAAATATACACATGTCCTTCTACTATAATCATCAACAAAATAAACATAATATAAAAATTTAGAAATTGAAGGAATGTTAACAATAACACATACATTATAATGGATTAAGTCGAACACCCCAAAATATTTATGAGAACTAGAGTAAAACTTAACATAATTTTATTTTTCATACACACAATGTTCACATAAATAAAATTCAAGATTACAATCATTTAATCCCTCAACAAGGTTTTTACTTTTCAAAGAATTTAAACCATCATCACCTATGTGTCTCGTCATTTGTTTTCATAACATTGTTTTCTTTGTTGGAAGATTAGTCTCCAAAGCATGAGTGGCCTTAGTTACATAAAAAACATGACCAGTAGAAGTAGACAAGACACCTCTTTGTTGCTAGTTCCAATGGTGAAAATGAAGATTATGCAAATCTCTTCACTATATAAATTGAATAACTATTACATTAAATTGTGTACGCATCTAGTTAAAATGTAGTGTCAATCTGAACACTCTTATAAAAAACTATAACTCCCCTAACCATCTTGCACCTTTCATTCAATAAAATAGCTTACACACCTATGTCATTTGGTTTACTTATAAAAATTAGGTCTTCAAATAACTCGGATGAGCAACAAGTTGATTGTTATGGACAACAATAAGAATCTTATATTTAAGCTTACTTTCTAGTACAAAATAGATTCTATCATTATAACAGATGATGCCATTCAACACTTTATACATTTCATCATTGATTTTTCCATCTAGAATCTCACAAGCATGCTGATTTTGTGAATACTCTACTAGTAGATGATCCTTCCAAGAGGTTGAAATTTTGAAAGTGAGAAAAATGAAGGGCTTCTAGATAATGCATCAACAACATTAGTAATCCCTTTGATAAATTCAATATCAAAGTCATATCCTTGAAGCTTACTCACCTAATGTTGTTGTCTCTCATTTAATCCCTTTTTCTCCATGAAATACTTGAGGCTATTATGATTAGTCCTCACTATAAACTTGTCACCCACAAGATATTGATGGAACTTTTCAATTGCATGCATGATTTCCAACATTTCCTTGTCATACATAGAGAATATCTTTTCAACCTCATTCAATTTTGGCTCTCATAAGCAATTGGATGCTTCTATTGCATCAAAAAATCACCAATACCAATATTGGATGCATCACACTTGAGCACAAAAGGTTTAGAGAAATATGGTAATGCCAAAATAAGACAAGTACTCATTACCTTCTTAAGATGGTCCATGATATGTTGAGTCTCGTCTATCCAAATAAAGGCATCCTTCTTGGTCAAATTTGTCAAAGGAGAACTTAATGAAGAAAATCCTTTCACAAAGCATCTATAATATGTGCATATACCAATGAATCCCTTCAAATGGGACACGTTCTTTGGTGGTGGCCAATCAAGTATAGCTTGAATCTTCTCCCTATGTGCCTTCACTCCACCTTCACCAATGACATATCCCAAATATAATATCTCATTCATGTCGAACTCACACTTAGAGGCTTTTGAAAAAAGGGAGTTAGACACTAATATTCTTAACACCTCATCTAGGTGTCGTATATGTTCCTCTCATGTCTTTCTATACACCAAAATTTCATCAAAAAAGACTAGCACAAACTTCCACAATTTCTTGTTGAACACATAGTTCATGCAAGACTAAAAATTGGATGGAGCATTTGATAACCTAAAGGGAATCACCAAATACTCAAAATATCCATAGTGGTACCTAGAAATTGTTTTACGCACATCTTGCTCCTAGATGCAAATGCAATGGTATCTAAAACAGTCTATTTTGGAGAAATAGATTGCTCCATGTAGCTTATCCATCAACTCATCAATATGTAGAATATGATACTTTTTCTTGATGGTATTCTTATTTAGTGCAATATAATCAATGCACATCCTCATGGTACCATCATTCTTCTTCACCAAGACAATAGAAGAAGCGAAGGGGCTAGAACTAGGTTGTATATGTCTTAAATCCAACAACTCTCGAATAGTCTTCACAATCTCATCCTTGAATCATCTAGGATGATGGTAGAGATCTGTAACAACTAGCTTTCTATCCACAAGCTCAATAACATGCTCAAAACCATATTTTGAAGGTAGACCATGTGGTAGATCTTAAAAAACAACACTATGCTTGTCCAACAAACCTTGTATGTCAACATGATAGTCATTAGTAAGGGTGCAATTACCCAAATTCATACTCAAATGTGGAACATGATTAGCACAATGCAACATCATGCAACACAATGTTTGTACTTGAAAACCATCATGCTCCTCAACTTGCAAACCTTGCTTCTTCACATAGGATGAATTGATGAAGTTGTGGGTAGCCCCAGTATCAATCAACACAACAACCTATTGTACTATTGAACACACAACAATACTGAGAAGGGGGGTGAATCAATACTTAATCAAATTATTTTATTCATCAATAATTAACCAATTAAACCTTGATAAGCAAAAGAACACAAATGCACACAATCATAACACTAGATTTACGTGGAAAACACTACAAGGGAAAAACCACAGTGAGCAAGCTGCTTGGATCTACTATCCAAATCCATCCTCACAAATAAAATAAATTTTACAATAGGTATTTATGGTCTTTAACCAAAGGAATTTCACTACTCCTTGCTCAATACAACTTTCATAACTGAGGTTCACAACCTCAATATACAATTGGGATATTTTAGTACATATGTTACCTCATTCTCATTGCCTTTGGTACACACATCTTCTTTAATAAGCCATGTTGCTTAAATATCACTACCTTTGGAAAAATTTCTCTTTTACATGAACATATTCTTCTTCCTAGTCTTCACATTCATTGTTGATCTTTCAAAATTGATCTTTTGCATATTTTATCATCAAAAGATATTCTATGAAATTCTATTCACACATTTTCTAATCAAAACCTTCACAACACACTCGCTTGTCTTCTCAAAAACTGTTAACTTCTATTTATACCATCCACAAACTTCAAAAGGTTTCACCATGTCAGCTACAAACATGAAAATATAAGATATACAATATTTACAACAAGTTGACTTCAAACATATTTGTAGAAGAAAGAAAACATATGCAATCCAAACTAAAAGATATCCATGACCTATTCTTCATGAAACACATTAAAAAATAGTGCACGTGCATATAAAAACTTGGTGCAAGCAACTCAAAATGACAAGGTAGCTCAACAAGCAAGTAAACCATCAAACATCAACTCCAAACCAAGGCGATACCAGAGAGACTAGGAAACACTATGTGGACCACTTCAGAAAACTGATATAGCGTGCGGCAACACTTTTGTGCACTTATTTTGAAATTCTAGATTAAATCTTGTAGGTGCAATCACTTCATATTCAACAATAGTGATTCTCGACATACTCCTATATAGGAGAAGATCACATACCATTTTGTGGAGAAACTGAAGATCCCAATGAGATTCCATCATGCATTACAAAGCCTCTGTACAAAAAATTGATCCAATATATGTTGAGAGAGGGGTGAATTAGTACTTAATAGAACACACATATTCAAAAATAGCACACACATCTAAAAATTTGGCGCAAGAAACTCAACATGAAAATTTAGTTTGACAACCAAAAAACTGTTAAACATCAACTCTAGACTAAAGTGATATCAGAGAGACTAGGAAACATTGTGCAAACCACTTTAGCAAACTGATATAGCATGTAGAAAAAATTTTGTGCACCTTTTTTTAACATTCTAGATCAAATCATGCTGGCACAAACACTTCATATTCAATAGCAGTGATTTTGGACATACTCCTATATAGGAGAAGATCACATACCATTTTGTAGAGAAACCAAAGAGCCCAATAAATTCCATCATGCATTACAAACCCTTTGTACACAAAAATGATCCAATATATGCTAATGTAGATTAATTAGATACCAACAAACCAACCTAGTAGGTTGTCGAAACATAGACAACACACTCATCTACATAACTGCCAGTGGTGAACCAAATCATCTAAAAATTGGACTGAGTAGACATACCACCCTCATAAGCATAACTTAAAAATGGCAAGGAAAAAGAATGTAATGCGGTGAAATGTGGAGACATATAGTTCTTCCTTATCATTCATTCTCTGGAACTTAGTAGTTTCATAATTTGACAACTCTAGAACACTTCGTGATAGAACTTATACATGAATACATGGAATATGCATACCTTTCAATTGTGTAGAGCTACTCTTCAAACTATAAAAACATATCTTCATTTTTTGAGGAATGTTGTATATAGGAGTAGGTCCAGAGGATGATAAGCCAGCCACATCTCTAATTGCTTCTCTAGATATCATATATAGATTTTCAAGCCACACAAACTAATCATGAAATCTACTAAGTGCTAATCTAATGCATCTCTCTTCATTGCTAAAGTCCGTAAATGAATCCCACACATCTAATTTCATCTTCGTAAGCATGTTGTGTTCCGATTTTAAGGTGTAGTCATCTCCAATTAACTCTTCAAACCGCAATATACGTGCTTTTCCATAAGTAGGATCTTCCAACTTCCTTTGAATATATATCCTGATGCCTTCAATCGAGATGACACCAAAAGGAACTTCCGAAAATGCACCCAAGGGGTCGAGTTCTAAGGTTTTAACAAGATACTTCTTAAACTATGGTTCTGGTCTCTCTAAATTATCTATGACTCGAGATGTATCTATTACATTCAATAGAATTTAATGAATAATTCAGAGGGAATAATGTAGCAGCAATAACTTACCTTTTACCTACACACCAAAGCCAAACATTGAAATTCTATAGTATGGAAATTCTCTAATGTAGAGCATTTGGTAGAGCTCCTATGAAGCCAATTATATGCCTTGGATAGATTTGAACCTTATCAACCAAGGCATTGACATCCAACCATGAACTTTGAATGATGGTGTACAATAGTGTACCAGTGATAGAATTTTGACATACAAACATGAAATTTAATAGATAAGAAAATCTTGCATCTATTTGACATCCAACAATGAATTTTTCTTCAATATAAGTGCATATGGTATCAACAAAGGTTGACATTAATGACAACACACTATTTACACATTTACCAACATGTCCCTACATAACACTCCTTAATCCGAAGGTGTGATAATGAGGAGTGGTAGTGATAGTTACAATCGTACCATCCATTTGTATCAAATCATCTTCATGCTCATAAGTGCTCGTCTTCGTCTCATCCAACTCATCATCACTAGGTTCCTCGAAGACCTCAATCTAGTGGGCCTTTCCCCCAATCCTACACTTATGTCTAGGTGTACAAGGTTCATCACATTCAAATCAAGGCCTCTTTTGTCTCAACTCATCCCTCAAATGACAAGGTGCCCCACCATCTGGCCTAGAAATCTCTCCAATTGGTCTAGAAAACTCTCATTTCTTGTCCCTCCTCTACACAAAATTTGCATGAAGGGTCTCTATGGACACTTTCTAGGAAATATAGATTGTGGTGTCGATAGCTTCATGTTCCTTGCATGCTTAATAGCGTCTTATAAGGATGGCAGATCAAAAGCTTTAACCCAACCCTTGATAGGCTCTGACAAACCCTCTATGAATGAAGAATTCAAACTCCTCTCAATCACATCAGAAACCATTATTGACAACTATTGAAACTCTAAAATATATTCTTCAAGTGTCCCAACCTATTTCAACTGAGACAACTCTCTGGAGTGTGCCTATGAATCCTTGCGGTCAAATTGCTCTATCAATGTAGTGCAAAAATTATCATAAGAAACTATCTCACCATGACCTTATGTCACTAAACCATGATACCACCATTCATGTGTCATCCTTCAAGGTGAAGGGTAGAAAATTTTATGGCATCGTTATCCTTCATTTGATTCGGGGCAAGGTAAGTATCCAATTTTTGAATCCAAGGTCTTTTGTACCCTCGGATGATCCATCAAAGCTTGACAAGGATAGATGAACCAACCTTTTGTGCAACCCATAATTTTGCTTCCCTTGAATGCACTGATTATGCTTTAGCTTTGTGCATTTGGTGATCTCCAAATAATTTCTAAAAGAGATATCTGACTGAAAACATATCCCCAAATATTGATACTTAGTCAAAATTTTAGCATCCTCATTGTTCTCCATGGGTTCCTCCTATATAGGCTCATCGTCTTTTAGAAAGGTAGGAATGAAAGGTCTAGATTGTAATCAACCTGAAGGTTTGCAAGCAAAGTGTTCATTTTTTTTGTAGCTTTTCTACTTTCCTCTCTCTCCACATACACCATGTTTCTTTCCATTTTACTCAAACACAGATTTGTGTTTTGTAACCATCTTAGCATTTTTTCAAACATTTGTTTTACCTCCAATTCACTTGTTGGTCATTGATCACTGTTATCCATTATTCCTTCGATTTTTAGCATTATGACCACCCTTTTCATGCATACAACCAACCCAAACAAGTTGCCAAGACTTGCAACTTTGATAACACCATAATATACGTAAATAGGGATAATAAAAAAACATAATATCTCCAAAAATATGCAATAGAAAATTTTGAAATTTTATTTGCAAATAGATAAACCCTCAACAAGCTTTAGATCTATGCTCAAAATATTTTTTAATTTTTTTTGCTAATTAATAAAATTTCTAAATATTTTTGAATATAAAAAAGTAACAAAACACACACTAAAAACTGCCCAAAACTTTTAGAAATACCTTACATTATTTTTTTCTTTTCTCTTTTGAGATGAATATGATTAATAGTATATATATTTAGGCAAAAACACCTTAGAAATATCTTCAAACTGTAGCCATCCTTTCCAAAACCCCAATAAACTAGCTATAAGTTTGTCCCACTTGTCCTTTATGTTATTAGCTACAATGATGCTCAAAAACATGAAAACACATTGTTGTAGATGTAATGACGTAAAATTGCACCTAGTTCAATTTCCCATTATGCTACCTCACTTTAGCCTTATAAACTTGGAAATGCATAAATATGCCACCTTTGCCTTACCTTTCACATGTGTCCTTGTCATTTTCCATTGGTGATGGAATTTTTTTAGGGATGCCTGCATATCGCGTAGACGTTTGCACCTTGCGCAACCATCTTGACAAGATCCTATGGGAGTAAATGGTGATTCCCCAACACCCCCAGGAATAGGTGCTAGACCAAAATATCTTCCATAAGAGAGAGAATGACAAGAAATATTTCTTCAACAATGCAATATTGAGTATTGGTTGAGTATGCTTGAATGCAAATGTACATGATATGCCTTGCTTATAAAGGAAAGGTAGAGAGATATGATTAGACAAGAGAATGACAAGTGTCTTAATCCTATTACATGAGACAACTATCAAACTAACTACCTAGGAAACAAGCATTACTAGTTAGATAAGAAAATTTCTAGAAAAGACAAATAAGACTTCTATAAAGAATCTTATATCCTAAGTAAAATTAACATGTGAATATGTCCCCTAATTACCTAGTGAGTGAATTAGCTAGGTACAAGACATTAATTCACACCAACAATTCCTAGTCAAGAGACATTGGAGACATGAAATTTTTTGCCACCACACAAATGTAACATCCCTCTTTGAATCTTGACTACTCGAAAACGTCTATTTGACTCCAAAAATACCTTTTAAACCTATCTCTTGCAATACCATTCATTCTCTTTATCTTCCATCACTTCATTCTTGCATTCTCTAAACTTTCTTCACTCTTGCTTCACACTCTACACCATCTTGTTGCTTCTACACCATTGTCTATTGCAGGTTGTCAAAGCTTTACTCTATTGGCATGGTTGTCTTGCTCTCTTCCTTCCTCTCTCATATTCTCCAAGCACGTAGAAAGGAGGGTAATATCCATCTATTTACTTGCATTTTCTTATTTGTAGAGTAGCATTTAGATTGTTTTTGCACTCTACATTTTGTGTCTACTCTGTATTTATTTATCATTTTTATTCTTGTGGTCTATTGGCTATCCATGGAGGTGGAAATACCAAAATGGGGGATTGACTTAGGCAAGCTCCAAAACACATCCACAACACTTTTTCGTTGCTTTGAGTGTAGGTGCAATCTATTTGGGAGGAGCTTGCAGGAGAACTAGACCTCCTGTGAGTTTCTCTTTTTCTTTCTCTTCTCTTGTCATTTTGTCATTAGAAAATTTGTCTCTTTAAGTTATATTAGTCTTCTTGTTGTTTCCTTTCATTTCATGCATTTCTTCATTTAGTGTTAAATTGTCAAACTGAAACTCTTAGGTTGTTAGCACCCCCTGTGGGTTTTAGTCTATAAGTCATTTTCTCTATCTATACGAGATGCTAGCATTCCTCTGAGACAACAACATGACATGTTGTCGTCCGAACCACATGCTAGTGTCCTCTGGCCTAGAGCTAGTGAGTTTACAATCTAAGACCTTTGAGATCTACTCACTTGTTTCCCAAAAATCTCCATCATAAAACATAAAGAAAACAAAGCTTAGTTTTCCTTTCCTTTTCAATCTATTCCCTTTTAGTTAATTTTGAGGTAGTCTTGAGGTGTTTGAGGGAAATTTGCTCCCTTTAGGCTCTTTTGTGTCCTAGGGACTTGGAGTAGTGAATCCCCTCCTCTACATTTTGGTGAACTTGACGTACACTTTCTCCTTTTCATTTCTTTGTGTCAAATTTTTTTTCCTCGGGTCTTGGGTGTGTTATAGATTAGTGCATCATGAAGTTCTTATGAGATTTACAACCCAATCTACAACCTCTAGATTTCTTATCAAAATAAGTCTTCGTCACACAAGAATGGAACCTAGGAAGGTAACCTATAGTCAAAGTGGTCCCTCTTTTGAGGAATTGGTTTCAGGGATGTCTACTATATTTTCGAGTCCCTTTGGGGAAGCTTCCACTCAAATTCCTACCCCCCTTCTCCTTTTGCCTCTTATATGGAGGAAGACATTGCTCTTGAGGTCCCTATGAAGGTAACTCCTTTCCCCATAAAGGATACTTGAGGAGTTTGAGAAGTATTTGGCAAAATATAAAAATCTCGCCCAAGCAGCTACTGTTGTCAATATATTGAGAGCCATGTTGGACAAGGATCAGAGGTATAGAACTTCTCTGAGGTATCACATACATTGTGGATACTCATGTCCCATCTTGTAATTCTAACTTGGGTGTTACCCGAGGTGTTGGCTTGGAGACTGCTGAGAAATAGTTGGAAGTCTCAATGCCCAAAGTGTCAGTGTATATGGCTGAGATGGGTCCTTCTATCAACACTTCCTTTGTGCCTGAGTAGACCCACACTATCAAAGCGAATAAGGTACCTTTGGGCTTCATTTCTTCTACCTGTAAGGTTTGTACTTCTCGTCCTAGTGTCGAAGGCTCTATCGATATGGGGGTCGGTGGCTTTGGTGGCTCTAATGGTGGTTCCTCTAGTCCTACCTCATCTTCTAATTTTGTCTTGAATAATTTATTGCAAAACATGGTACAAATGCATAACTAGTTAGCAAACTTGGGCAAATCTTCTTTAGCTCAATCCATGTTCCAACCTTTCTTTTATCATAGTCCTTTGTCTATTGCCATATTAAACACTCGTATCCCTTAGGGGATGTAGATTCCTAAGTTTGAGAAGTATAGTGGTTGTGAAGATCCTTAGATGCATTGTTAGCTTTCAATTCCATGTGCACTGAATTCTTCCACCAAAATACTTTGATGGAAAAGTTTTTGCTACGGTCTCTTAAGGACATTGATCTTGATTGGTATTGTTCTTTGTTAGATCATTTTGTTTTCTTTTTTGATCAACTAGTGAATTAGTTACTTAAACAATTCTAGGATAATATTGGGTCGAAGATGGAATTCGTTGTTCTCATATAATATAAGCAGGAGGACCATGAAAAGGTTACCGATTTCATTGCTCGTTATCAAGCATTGTTTTCTCAAATTTCTTATCCTCTACCTGATTCATATGTCCAAAAGGTTTTCATTGGGGATTTATAGAAACCACTGCAAGGACTTTTTCCCTAATGAAATACCCTTCCTTCATGCATCTATGTGTAGTATTGTGTGAGTATCAACAGACGGTCGCTCAACTTGAGGGGTCATCCTTGCACTCCCATTCAAATAGATGATCAATACTATCAATTTTTGGTGATTCAAGAAATAACAAGCCATAACAAACGTGGTCTTTGCTCCTAAAATAAAAAATATAGGACATGATAGATTATAAAGTTATTTGAGTCTTATACCAATATCTTGCAAAAGTTGTTAAAATATAAAAATATAACATTTCCAGAATTTTGAACTCTTTCTGAGCCATATCTGTAATGGTACGACACACAATAGTTTTTCCAATTCCATTGATTATACAAACATGATATCGAGTGATGTGTTTGCTTATGTCATGAGATTAAAGATAACATCAATGATGGGACTATCCATCTCGATGGAAGGAAGTAAAAATCTAACAAATTTATTACTAAGCCTAATAGCCAACTGTGATTTACACAAATTTGTTCCCTTCCCATTGTGCTAACTTGGTTACACAGTCTTCTATGTCTTTTGACCTTGTCTCATCTAAGTATGTGAACATGGTCTCGTTTAGTCGTATGCCTCTTGTAAATAATACGAGTTTTGTTCCTGATATAGCCTTTACCTCACATGATCTTCCATTAAATAAAGAATCTTTTCTGTTATATGTTCCCACCTAGATCAATGGTAACATTGTCACTAGTGTTATGGTTGATCTATTGATTTGAGTGAATGTGATCATGAAGGAGTCCCTATTTATTAATAGTATTCATAAGGAGAAGTATGATGTCGTTGGTCACTCTTCACACTCATGATAGATTTTCTATTTCCCCTATGGATAATATTTCTTTATTGGTCCTTGTAGGGCCTAAGGCAGTGGATGTATCACTTGTAGTGATTCTATATTCCAACATGTTTAGGGATAGGCTATCCATTACATGGATAGCCTCCATGAATGTAGTCACCTTTGTTGTCCACAAGTGTCTAAAATTCCCCCATGAGGGTACAGTGCATGTTGTTCATGATACTAGCTATAAACCACTAGTATCACATGGAAACTTTTCTTTGGATCACTTTTGGCCCACCCCATTCGAACCCCTCCCTCCTAGGGGAGATATTTTGTATTGGGCTTAATGCTAAAAGCTAGTTTTTTGTGTGTCTGTATGTTGTCTCTATGAATGCTTCCATGCTCTCTCAACAACAAGCTGCTTCTTCTGTCTCGTCAAAAGGGAAGAAGAAGCTTACTCTAGCTTTGAAGCCTTCCCCTTCTTCGTCTTCTACACCATCTTCTTCTTCTTCCCAACCTTTGGTGGCATTCCCAGTTCTTGCTTCTATGCCTCGCATAGGAAATGGAAAGGCACCTATACAACGAAAGTCAAAGCATCAAGCTTTCTAATTGCCTGTTTTGTCCACAGTTCCCTAACCCACCCTGTATGGAAAGGGGAAGTGTTCCCATGGGGTGGTTCCTAAGTATCAACCTCTGTGGCCTCATATTGTTCCTCCACTTGCTCCTTGAGTGGTGAATGGGAAGAGGCCTGATATCAAGGTACTTATCTCTATTTCTCCTTTTGTCATTGTTTATGCTCTTGTCCCTTCTCCTCTTTCTCCCACTCAGGAGACCACCCTTCCACCTACAACGGTTGTGAAGGATGCTCCCACAGTGGAGTAAAAACCTTTGGCCTCTTCTCAGGCCGCATCCTCTAATACTCGTAGTTGACATAATCGGCTTGCATGTGAGTGTAAGCATTGAAAAAAGGCTCTAGCTTAGAAGCATGTTGTCTCACAGAAGATTGAGGAGGAGCTTGTTGTGGCTGTTCCTGTCTCTTTTGTTTCTTAGTTTTCTTTTGTGTCCTCTACTTCAATTCCCATCACTTATGTCTTGCTTTTGGATCCTCTTGCGGGTCATGATGTCCCTCACTCCAAAAGGGTGCAGGTCTTCATCGCTCCCCCGACATAGCCTCCTCTTCTCATGTCCCTTCCAAACATTCCTCCTTTTCTATACCTAGTCGACATGCCTAATACAAAGGCGGTGTCCTTTGCAACTCCTAGTTCCTTCTCTGCTTCTGCTTCCTTTGTACATATTCAACATCCTCTGATGAAGAGTAAGTTGGAGGATGACCTCACCTCAAGTGATGGTCATAATAAAGGTTTGTCTTCTTTGGAGTCTAGTTTTGCTTTGGCTTGCATCATCCTTGTGATTGAGGCAACCCCCGCTTCCTCGAATTTGGTCCCTACCCCTCTTCCCGGGGTCGATAGTGACTCTCGAGTGCATTATCTTTCTCCCACTAATTTGAAACATGACACTCCTGAGAAGTGCATGTTCAACTTGGTGGATGATATCTCGGCTATGTCTTCGATTTTTGCAAAATTGATGACCATCGCCTCACAGGAGCTTGATGAAGAAGACCTAGAAGGGCCTTCTTCCTTGGATCTTGTTGTAGGAGATTAAGAGGGTACTACATTTTCTATCCCTCCCTTACATTCTCATCCTCCTTCCCCTACAATGATCTAGATTGGGAACAAGGAAATTTGTTGGTTGATGAGGAAGAGGGTGGTCCCTCCTTCTACATCTATAGATTAGTTTTTTTGTTTGTTTGTGTTCCCCAGTACTTATATTTTAATGTTTTGTTCCCTTGACTAGAGGACCCTTACGACCCTTGTAGGTACTTGGATACAGGCACAAAAATATGTCGTACACTTCTTCTATTTGTGTCATCATTCTTCTATGTGTCATACTTTTTCTTTTTTATATTGGGGATGATGCAAAGCATTAGGGGCATTTAGGCCTTCTTCCATGTTGACCCGATTTTTATTTTACTTTGTCTTCATGTGTCCTTCACGTTCTAAGAAATTTTGGGATTGATGATATTTCATATGTATTATATTATATCTATATATTTATATTTATGGACGGTTCTAACCCCATTTATCAGATCCCCTTATATCTTGATTTCTTTGTCTCTACTTGTCTACTTCATGATGTTGTGGTTCTAATGTGTCCCCTCACGTGTGACAACATACCACAAATACATCTCACCATGTATCTTGTGTCACAACATATATTGTCTTTTTTTCTCCTTAGGATTTCATGTGCTCCTTTGTGTAGCACACACCATCCTAGGGGTGCTATCACACTCATCTAAATCTGAACAAGGATAATTCTTTCAAAAGGATTACTTGGTTAAAATTTATTTACAATGAATTCCTTGAAAAAATAATGCCTTGTTGAGAAACCTCATTTTCTAAATAATGTATTCTTTCAATAAGGATTCCTCAACAAAAAATTATTTCCAAAAGATCCCTTGGCGAAAGAGTCTTAAAAATTTCCTTTCAAAAAAAGGATATTATTCCCAATGGATTCCTTGATGAAAAATATTTCAAAAGGATTCCTTGATGATAGAATAACTTGTGGAAATTTTGTCTTTCAAAAGGAGTGTTCTCTCAAAAGGGTTCTTTGGTGTCTTGATGTCTTATGCAAAGGATTCCTTGATGAAAGAACCCCTTTTTGAGAATTTTTTTCAAAGGGATTCCTTGATGCTTGTTGTCTTATATCTTGGTGTCTTAAATCTTATATTTTATATCTTGTGTCTTGGTGTCTGATATCTTATATCTTGGCATCTAGCTTGGGGGTAGCCTGACTAGACTTGTCTTTTTCTGTGATTATCCTGCAACGTAGTTTATAACAACCGCAAACCTATCTTATATCTGATCAAATTGTGTCTTATTATGTCAGATTGTGTCTTATTGTCTTATAATTGTGTCTATTATGATTCACTTTTTCACCTAACATGTGAGTTTGCAGCTGACTTGTTTGTGGTGAGATTGCAACTGGCTTTGCGGGATTGAAGGCTCGTGTCCTCTTCACATCTTGGTGGAGCTCATCCTCTTTCACGTCAAGGTATGTTGGAGTGAAGGACCACTTCCTCTATGTTCTTGGTATATTCTCTTCAATCTATTTCTAATTTTGCTTGCACATTCTTAGACACATATGCTTGCCAAAGTGGGGGAAAAATATAATGGCATAAAATTACACCTAGTGCAATTTCCCATTATGTTACCTCACTTTAGCCTTATAAACTCGACAATGCAAAAATCCACCACCTTTGCCTTGCCTTTCACACATGTTTGTCATTCTCCCTCGGAGATGGAATTTTTTTCAGTCACATTGCACGTCGCACGAACGTCTACACACCACGTTATTGTCTTTATAGGATTCTTGCATTAGGAGACATTGGAGATGTTATGTTTTTTGCCACCCTGCGAATGTAACATCCCTCTTCAAATCTTGACCACCAAAAATATCTATTTGGCTCAAAAAATACCTTTTAAACCCGTCTCTTATAATTCCATTCATTCTCTTGATCTTCCATCACTTCGTTCTTGTATTCTCTTAACTTGCATCACTCTTGCTTCACACTCTACACCATCTTGCTACTTCTACACCATTTTCTATTGTAGGTTTCCAAAGCTCTACTCTATTGGCATGGTTGTCTTGCTCTCCTCATTCCTCTCTCAACTTCTCCAAGCACGTAGAAAGGAGGGTAATATCCATCTATTTACTTGTATTGTCTTGTTTGTAGAGTAGCATTTAGATTGTCTTTGCACTCTACATTTTGTGTCTACTCTCTATTTCTTTATCTTTTTAGATCTTGTAGTCTATTGGTTGTCTGTGGAGATGGAAACATCAAAACATGGGCTTGACTTAGGCAAGCTCCAAAACACAACCACAACACTTTTCTATTGCTTTGTGTGTGGGTGTAATTTGTTCGTGAGGAGCTTGCGGGAGAACTGGACCTTCTATGAGTTTCTTTTTTATTATTCTTATCTTGTCAAATTCATCATTAGATAATTCATCTCTTTAAGTTATAGTATTCTTCTTGTTGTTTCCTTTAATTTCATGCTTTTCTTCATCCACTGTTAAATTGTCAAACTAAAACTCTCAGGTTGTTAGCACCCCTTGTGGGTTTTAGTCTGTAAGTCTCATTCTTTGTCCATACGAGACACCAGTGCACCTCTAAGATGATAGCATGGTACGCTGTCATCCAAACCATGCACTAGCATCCTCTAGCTGAGAGCTAGTGAGTTTATAGTATGAGACCTCTGAGGTCTGCTCACTCGTTTCTCAAAAAATTCTGTCATAAAACATAAAGAAAACAGAGCTTAGTTTCCCCTTCCTTTTCAACCTATTCCCTTTCGATTAAGTTTGAGGTAGTCTTGAGGTAGTTGAGGGAAATTCACTCCCTTTAGGCTCTTTTGTGTCCTAGAGACTTGGGAGTATAAAATCCCCTCCTCTATAGTAGATATAATCCAAGCCTTGAAAAGTTCCATTTAAAGGATTTCAATTGAAGAGGGTTTGATCAAACCACATTAGACCAATCCCCCTTGGATATAACCCCGCTAGTTTTAAACCATACCTATAATAGAGTCTCTTTTACACCTATCAAAATGTTGATAAAAACCCACTTTTGATTTATCTTTTGGGGGATCAAATGAATTCATTTAAAATTTATTTTTTGTAAGTATGTAGTCCTTATTATAAGCTTCCAAAAAGTATAATTTTAATTAAATTTATTTTGATTATATATTTATTTTTTATTTCTTGTGAATGTAGGCTTTTCACTAAAAATCAAGCTCTTTGTTCAACACATGTGGAAAAATAGTAGATTATCAAAATAAAATTTTGAAAAATATGTTCAGGCTAGGTATTGATGTCCTTGATTCATTAATTTTTTTTTGAATTTTGATACATACAAAAAAATTATGTTGTATACAGTCTGCCTATGTCTGAATTGTAATTGGTTTGACTTCAAAACTTGATTAAGGAAAAAATATTTAATAAAACATTATGAAAGCAAATGAACTAGTTAGATATCGTAGTTACAAATCTAAATTTGAAAAAAATAGAATTTTATCCTTTATACAAAAAAAGTTATGTTGTATATGGTGAGCATCACTCTTTAAAAATGTTGTTTACTGATAAAAACTAGTTTTCGAAGGAGATGAAAAAAAGTGCAATTTGATTCCAAATTTTTTGAAAAAAAAATATTTAGAATCTATAGACAAAACTTCACAAATCACTAGTTTGCATCACCTTCAAATTCCTCATGGTTTAGCCGCTATAGGAGCCCAAAAGTGAAGATATAGTTTAAAAAAATCAGTTCAGTGTCTAGTTTGCCCAAAAATTGTTAAACAGTATTGTGGGATCACCCACTAATAACATAATGAACTCCAAAAGAGCCCTAAAATTTTATAGAATGACTCACAAAAGAATGATCTAATCTCAACCATAGATTCATTGCAAGCCTAATCCAATGTTCCAAATAAAACCCTAAAAAATGAACCAATAGGCTCCTTATTTTCCAATTCCCCCTTGACCCTTTTTGCACACGTTTAATAAAAAACACTTAAAGTACATGCCTCTTAAGTCATTAAGCTCAAAAGGAGGAAATAATAAGTCTTTAGGCTAAGATTCACTTAAGTTGCATAAAAATACATGCCCACAAATTAAGATTAGAATAGAGAGTAGGCCAAAGACTCAAACACTTACCCAATGATGCTCTAAGTCCTCTTCCTCTTGGGTAACCCAAGGAAAGGGCAACCAATGCCTAGTTAAGCCTCACAACTTGAGTTGGGGATATTATAGAGTAAGACTTCATAAGAGTATTACCAACTAAAGATCTATAAAAATTATTATAGCTTAACAATATTTAAAAAACTCTACACATAACATCCATCTCAAGCACTTAATATATGGGAGATAAAAAATCCAAAACCGTAAAATCATAATTAGAAATCCATGAGGTAAAACCACCCAAAAAGTGGTGCCTAAATTATCTCCCAATAAAAAATGCCATATGATGTGTCATAACACACATCATAAGCTGGTCAATGGGTGTAAATCCCCTTTCTAACTCTTTTATGCATCCAACAACTTTTTATATTTCCTATGCAAATGTTTTTGAGGCCATAATTTTTGATCCAATGGACTGATTGGGCCCCTTTTTCTAAATTGAATCGCTTGAAGAGATATGCATAAGGCACCACCCAAGAAACTCGGAATATTTATTTTGACCAAAAACAAACCCAATAGCCCAAAAATTGAGTTATTTTCATTTTATATCAAACAATTACACTTTTTGTAATCTTAATATTAGGATCAAGGTTGAGGCACCTTTCCCAACACTTGATGCATCTCCTTTGTTGAAAAAACTTGGAATTATTTTGAGGTTGGCTACGATTGGAAAAAAACTCTAGGACTTCATAGCTAGGATTCCTTGTTTTGCTCTTGTCTAACATTATTGAATGCTTTTTGACCAATGATAGTTACCATTCTAATCAACTAGTGATTCCTTTAAACTCATTTTCTATTTTGATAGTCAATGGTGTTTGGTTAAGCATACCCGCATCTCTGTTATGTTGTGGGTTTTATCTCACCTTATTTTTATCTTGCAAATAAGTTTGATTTAATGAACTTTTAACATGTATCTATTCCTAGCAAGTTGAGATTATATATATTAAAAACACCTTGAATTAATGTTGGCTCCTTATTCATGGGAAATAAGGAATTATAGTTCCTTGAAGTAATGTTGGCTCCCTATTCCTAAGCAATAAGGAATTATATTGCCTTGTTTTAATACGAGATTCACTATTTATCGAGAGATGTTTTGATTCGAGTGGTGGGAAGGAAAGTAAATAAAAAAGAGTCTTATCCTTTCATTTCCTAGTTTGGTTTGTGGGAGAAAAGAATAGTCACGACCTAGTAAGCGAGGAAAAATAAGAACAAGAACAAAAAGGCAACCAGGAACTAGGAAATGGTGGTTAGGAAACTATTTTGTTGAGGTGGATGGATGTACAAAGGTTGGTTGGGAATAACCAACACGGTTTGAATGCACAAATTAAGTGGTAATTTTTAAATAGGATGATTAGTTTTTTTAAAATCTTGGATTGTTGAATGTTTATGAACAAGTTGTAATTCCATTAATGAATATGAATGAATTTCTATTAGTTTGTATGAATGTCTGAGTTGTCTATTTGTTGTAGGTACCTAACCTAGGTCTACATTATTTAGTATTATAACAAGTTTTGGCTCTTGGAAAAGTGTAAATTTTGTCTTATTGTAGGAAATGGAAGTCCTACATTTGTAGAAGATTAAAAGGTTAAGATGGCTCAAGGTGGTGCCAGAATAGCAAAGGAATTAAGAACAATAGTAGTAAGGTTGGAAGTCCTGGAAAAAACAAAAAGGAGAAGTATTATAGTTGATAATGTGGGTGAAGATGAAGAAGTTGATGGACCTTTCAAACAATTAGACAAATATATGAATGAACCCCTTTTATAAAGGACGTGTATCTTATGAAAAATTGACCAAAAATAGAGACTAGATGTTATAATGGGAGTTTAAATGTAGAAGATTAATATATTGGATTTTAGAGGGAGAAAAAAATTGAGTTTAAGTTTGTAGAAGACCCATAGGAAGTGAAGTTGGAAAACAACAAAATTAAAGGTCATGCATCCCTTTGGTGGGAACATTGTAAATGGATCAAAGAAGGAAAGGGAAAAAAATTAAGAATGATAGCAAAGTTGAAAGAACAAATTTTACCCATTGATATTCGTCTTAATTTTTGAAACAATAACAAAATTTTAAGCAAAAATAATTGAGTGTCCAAGCTCAAATTGAAGAGTTTTATCAGCTCAACATTTAAGTTGGTCATGTGTTCACTTGACAATATAAAGTTGCTAGATATATTGATAGACTCCATTTTTCCATTCAAGATGAGTTTAGTATTATTTGAGCGAGACCAATGAAAGAATCCAACCAATGTGCCTTAAGAGGTGAAGAAAAACTATCAAGGAAGCAATAAAACAACTCTAGAGGAAAAGGGAGATCTGCTAGAGGAAGAGGAAAATTTGAGGAATCTAGAAGACAACAAAGTAATGAAGGATAATCTAATATTAATTATAATGTTGTATCCCATGAGGAATATTAAATACCATCATGAAATATGAAATAACTCAAACAAGGAAAGGCCCTCTTGATAAGGAGGGTATTGTTGACATTAGAAAAGGAGGAATATGAACCAACACAAAGAAAGAACGTTTTTCATAATTATTTATGAGTCATAAGGTAGTAATTGATCGTGGGAGCATAAATAAATTGGTTTCCAATAAAATAGTAAAAAAACTAAAGCTAAAAATAATCTCATATACAATATTGTACAAGGTATCATGGCTACAAAAGTAACATCAACTTTTGGTAAGAGAGTAATATTTAGTTGAATTTAATATAGGAGCATATGAAGATAAAATATTGTGTGGTTTCATGCCTATGGATGATTGTCAGATTTTTCTTGGAAGACCTTGGAAATATGGAAGAAGGAATGGTGTGTTTAGCAATTATTCCTAAACCTACATAAGTAAAAACAAGCATGGGAGAAGAGGTTCCCTCAAAAGTGCAAACGTTTCTTGAGGAACATGTTGATATTTTGTCTCATGAGATGCTATAAGGGTTATCTTCTCATAGGAGTATCAATCATCATATGGACTTGATCGTTGGACCAAGCCTACTACACAAGGAAGTGTATAGAATGACCCTTCTGAGGATGAGGAGATGATGAGGAAAATCCAATAAATTTTGAGCAAAGGTTTGATCAGAGAAAGTTTAAGTCCCTATATGCCACTGGTAATTCTAACACCAAAGAAAGATGGGGAATGCAAAATGTGTATAGATTCTCGGGTAAAATAAAATTATAGTAAAATATTAGTTCCCTCTACCACAGATGGATGATTTGATGGATTGTTTAAAGAGAGCAAGGCAATTCACAAAAATGGTCTACAGAGTGGATTTCATTACATTCAAATTAGGGAAGTGACAAGTGAAAAAATATTGTTCAGACCAAGAATAAGTTATGCTATTCATGCCATTTGGATTGACAAATGCACTAGTACCTTCATGAGATAGATGAATGTAGTGCTTAAACCTCATCTTGGTAAGTTTGTAATTGTTTGTCTTGATGATATTTTAATTTACATTTGAAACTAGTATTGTAAAGGATAAAGGGGGAAAAATTACAATTAAATTTGAAAGTGTAGTTTCATGACGAAAGAATTAGTATACCTAATATTTTTTATTTTGCAAGAGGGGCTTAAAATGAATCTAGGAAAATTAAACGCCATTGCAAATTGGTCATCACTAAAGATCGTATTTGAAGCAAGAAGTTTTCATGGATTCACAAGTTTCTATAAAAAAATTATTATAAATTTTAGTAGTATATGCACAATAATTATGGAAATCATGAAAGGAAATAGGTTTGATTTTTAGTGAGCAACAACAACAAAAAAGAGTTTTCAGCTCCTAAAAGAAAAGGTAACAACTCAAGTTGTTGGGTCCCAAAACCATTTCTCCACTTTCTAGAACAAAATCTCACTCACAAGGCTAGGGTTGTCATCATGCAAATGAAATCAATTCATCAAAATATTGTTGAGGATTGAAGGCCAACTCTAACAGAGTGGGTTTCATCTTCTGCTCTTTGAGCTCAACCTAGATTTGAGAAGGTATACCTTAACAAGTATTAAAATCACATGAAATGGACAATTATGAATATCGACAACCAAACCCAACCAATTGACTTGGTCCCAAAACTTGTCATTGAACCAAGAACAACTAGCTATGTAAAAATGCCCATATAGTTGATAAAAATGTGCAAGCATGATATCCACATGAAATAAATCCATTTGAGGCTCATAGAATATAGTTTCCCTAGTTATATTGATAATCATAGATGCATGTAAATACTTAGGTACTTCTACACTATTGATTAATATTTTTCTTGTTTGATGATGTGAGATTGGTATGTGATTCCAAACTAATGTCTATTCCTTGGGCAATAGAGTCATAGTTCATGGAGAAAAAATAAACTAGAGTCATAGTTCATGGAGAAAAAATAAACTAGATTCATAGAACATGTAGCTATGTATTTGAATACAACAAATATTATTAAAGTTGTAACATATCATACTTATTAATCCATAATAAAACTATATATATCCATATAGAAAGTGAGAAAGATCATTACAAGCCTTGCAATGTTTCAAAATACCATCATATTCATCTAACTCGAAATTACATTTGTGTCAACATATGTAACAAAGGAAAATCCCTAGCCACGACTAAGAAACCCTCTTGGATATACACACACTCTCATTGAAACATTCTATAATTAAATCCACTTACAAAATTAATCTCCCTTTATTCCATAGGTTTTCCCTTGACCCAAAAGAATTGGACTACCATCTATGGCTGCCCTGTAAAACACTGGAAAATATCTGGAGTTTGAAGACCACCAACAAAACAACCCCTTTAAAAAATGAATAAAAAACATGCTTGCAAGGCATCAAAATCTAGTTGATGCACTATAGCATCTTGGAAATCAATGGTCTACATACATTCCCAACCAAAATAGGTGCCTCTAATTAAATATGGGCATTAAATTTTGGTTGGTGGGTGACCCTCAAAATTTGTGGCAAGTAGGAGGGATTAGATGCCACCATTAAGGTGAGAAGATGCACAATGCCATTTCATTTGGTGCTAAAAACCCTTTTGAAATGTTTTTTGAAATAACACGGGCTCTTTTTACCATGCATGTCGATGAAAAATGGGTTCTCACAACCTTGTCAACATTTGCTCATGGTTATGAAACCACATAAAAATCATGACGAACACTACATTTCCCATCTTCAAAACCTATCTTTGACTTTCCTCTATATGTTGACACTTGGGGAAGGTTCTCAAACCATGCCAAAAATTTGATGATCACTACATCCCATATCAGAGCCTTAGCTAGAAAATAAAACCATGTCAACACTTTTTAAAACCACCCCAACACCTGACACACAAAATTTGGTATTTTCCCACATTTTGAATATTCTTCGGCAAAACATGGTGGCAGTAGAACCTTCATCGAAAAACTTAGATGGTTAGAAAAGCATCTCAAATCTCTGCCAAACAAATGAACATGCCTTTCCCCTTGCCTTCTCAAGAGTTTCAAAAGTCTTGTCGGGCTCTAACAAGGTTGTGAAAACCTTGTTGGGCCTCAACAAAGGTTTCAAAACCCTATCAATTCACTAACACACTATAGAGGAGGAGATTCACTACTACCAAATCTCTAGGACAGAGAAGAGCCTATAGGGAGCAAATTGTCCTCAACTACCTCAAAGGCTAAGCTCAAGTGACAAGAGATGGCTAAGGGGAGTTTTCTGCAATGTTTATGTTTTATGATTATTTTTGGGAAAAGGACTTCAAAAGCCAAAAGAGTAGGCCTCAGAGGTCTCAAAGACAAAATGACTAGCTCTCGACTAGAGGACAATAGTGTAGTGCATGGATGTCCTCGCGACACATTGTGGTCGTGTACAAACTGAGGACAGAGAAATCCTACTGAAAAATGCAGAATCTACTAACAACTCGAGGACTGAAATCTGATAGTTTGCCAAACTAACAAAATGTTTGAAATAAAGAAAAGTGTAACAAGAAGAATACTAAACATGCAAGATTCTAAACTGATGAAACAAAATTATGAGAGAGCAAAGAAAGAAATGGACTCATGAGAGGTCCAACGATACGAAGCCTCTTGCAAAACTCCACATGAACAACCTACACATAGGAGCAACGAAAATTGTTGGGGTTGTTTCGAGGCTTGCCTTAGTCAAACCCTTATTTTGGTGTTTCCACCTCCACGGACATCCAAGAAGACAAAGAGATAAACAAATAAATAATAGACAATATAAAATGACAAGATAAAGAAAGTAGACATGTTAGATATGTTGCATTGGTGGTTGTCATTGCACAAAAATATCGACCTATTAATGCTTGATACAACCACTAGATTTATACAAGATCCATAGGAGGCAGTTAAGCCATGTCACGAACCCCAAGTGTCGCGTTGCACAAGGAAGACCAAGGGACACACCATCTTGCAACAATCCCCCCAACACAAGTGAGAGGTTCAAACCTGTGACCTCGGTTCTAATACCAATTGTTGCATTGGTGGTTGCCATTGCACCAAAAGATCGACCTATTAATGCTCGTTACAACTGCTAGATTTATACAAGATCCATAGGAGGCGGTTAAGCCATGTTAGAACCCAAGTGTTGCGTTGTACAAGGAAGACCAAGGGACACATCATTTTGCAACAAGATATCAATATGCTACTAAACAAATACGATAATGCCAATAAAAGAGTGTTTACCCTCCCTTCAACGAGCTTGATAAGTCGAAAGAGAGTGCAACACTTGAGAGAGCCAATATGAAGATGTAAGAGCCATGAATGTGCAAGAAGCTTGAGAAAAATAGTGTAGGAAAGCTTGAGAGAATAAGAATGCAAGAAGAAGAATGAGAGCAAATGAAAGATTGAGAGAATGAGTTGTAAGAATGAGTGAATGGAATTGCAAGAATGAGAGAATGAATGAATTAGAGGGAAGAATGGGAGTTTGAATGAAGAAATGCATGCAAGAGGGTCATTTTTGAGCACGTTTGCGACCATAGAGGTGTTAGACCTCGCAGGCAGGGGGAGTGTAATGTCCCAATGACCACACAATCATGAATCTTGTCAGGACGTTCATGTAGCGTGTAGAAGTTTATGCATCGTGGAGGCGTCCCCAACAAAAATTCCTTCAACGACTAAAAGTGACGGGGTCAAGGATGAAATTGAAGGCAAGAAAAAGGGGAATTTGCATTATCATCTTTATTAGGCTAAAGTAAGGGTTATGTAATGTGAAATTACATTGGGTGTGAAATTTTATGACATTACACACAACAAATACCAACATATTTTCAATTGAAATGGAAAGGTTAGAAGACCTACATTGAGCCCTAACAAGGTTATGAAAACCTTGTTGACTCCCAACATAACCTTATCACATTGCCAAATAAGACAACATTTCAAAATAAAATGAAGAGGTTTGAAAACCTACACTAAGCCCCAACAAGGTTGTGAAAAGTTTGTTAGCTCTCAACACAAGTTTTAGAACCTCCACAAAATATTGACAACAACATGACTAAATTTTTCACAAAATGAATGTCATCAAACCTACGTCAGACCTTGTTAGTGCTCAATAGAGGTTTCAAAACCTCAAAAAGGGTTGACAATAAAGACGATTTTTTTTGGGGAGCACTCAATAGAGGTTTCAAAACCTCAAAAAAGGGTCGACAATAAAGAAGAGAAATTTTGGGGGCTCCCCAAACTTTAGAACAAGAGGATGAATGCTGATAGACACCAAAAAAACCACACATAAACACTTAGACAAAGAAACACAAGGGATTAACCACTTACAAAATTTCAAAAAAAATCAATGCTCCAAGACAACCTATATTGACATTTCATGATTTTAACAAACTGTTTCACGTGGATTATGATGCAAGTGGAATAACCATTAGAGAAGTGTTAATCCAAGAAGCAAAATGAAGCCAAAAAAGAGTACTCAATCTATGATCAAGAGTTTTATGCTATTATTCAAGAACTTAAGAAGTAGAGGCATTTCTTGTTACCAAAACAGTTTGTTTTACACATAGATCATTAAGTATTGTAGTAATTGAAAACTAAGGTAAACTTAATCAGATACATATAAAATAGGTTGATTTTTTACATACTTATTTATTTGTCTTAAATCATAAGAGTGGTAAGTCTAACCAAGTGACACATGCTTTAAGTAGGAGATGCATATTACTAATTAAAACAAGAGTTAACGTCATTAGATTTGGTGTAATGAGAGAGTTGTTGAGTGTGATGCATATTTTAAGGAAGCATGGGCTACATGTAAAGGTCTAGTGGACCAAGATAGAACACCTTGGTTGGACTATTTCATTCAAGAAGAATTATTATTTAAAAGAAAATGTTTATGCATTTCACAAGGATCCATGGGAGAAAATTTGATGAGAGAAAAATACACTAGAGGAAACATGAGCACATTTGAGAGAAATTACTATTGACCGAAGATGGGTAGGGATGTGAAGCATATAGTCCAATGTTGTAGTATTTATCAATATGCCAAAGGAAGAAGCCAAAATACTGGACTTTACCATGTTTTGTCAATTTATAAGATGCCATGAGATGAGGCAAGTATGGATTTTATCCTTGGTCTACCAAGAATGGTTGTTGATTATTTTTCTAAAATGATGTATTTCATTCCTTGTAAAATTTCTAATAATGCCTCTCATTTAAAAGTTTGTTTTTAAATAGTAAGGCTACATGGATTACTAAAGAGTAGTCTCAAATAGGAACACAAAATTCATGAGTTACTTTTCAAACATTGTGGAAGAAGTTGGACACTAAGTGAAATTTTAGTTCAATCTACAATCCTCAAATGGATGGACAAATGAAGGTTGTAAACAAGATTTTGAGATATATCTTGAGGTGTTTAGTAGGGAAGAAGCCCACACAATAGGATTTGCTAATTGCCAAAGTAGAATTTGCTTACAATAACTCAATAAATAGAAGCATAGCCAAAAACCCTTTTCAAACTATGTATGGGTATAACCCAAGGGTGGTAGACACTTTAAGAGATATTGTTGATTTAAACAAAATAAGTGTAGCATTGGAAGACTTTAAGTCCATCAATTACACCAAGAATTTAGAAATCTTGGAGAAAAATACAAAAAATATAAGGAACATACTAAAAAAGAGAGGAGTTTGAAGTTTGAAATCTAATAGCAAATTTCAGGAAAGAGAGATTTCCTCAAGGAAGCTATAACAAGTTGAAGTGGAAAAATATTGGACTTTGTAAGGTCTTAAGGAAATTTAAAATGAGTCCTTATGAGATAGAAATTCTTGATGGTATAGATATTTCACTAATTTTTAATATTATTGATTTATACCATTATTACAACTAGTAGAATAGTGAAGACCAAGGTGCAAAATTTGAATAATAAAAGGAAAAATTGATACAACAATTGCTTGAGAAAACAAAGGATGAAGTGGAAGTTGCCATTGATGTCTAAACAATTAAAAAGACAAGAGGAAATGAATATAAAGTATTTGATTAAAGTAAAAAAATAAGGTAGTGGAAGAGGTGACTTTGATGCATCCATTTGAGGTGGTCAAACAAGGAATATCAATTCTATAATCTTCCAAATGTTCATGATTTTCTACTTGTGGAACATTTTCATCTATGTAGAGTGTTTGATGTAGAAGCATTTGGGTTGAAGGCAATCCTTACAAAAATATAATCTGTCTATTTTGTTTATTGTTGTGTTCTTTGTCTATGGTTGCAAGTTTTTGTTGATAATCTTTCATGTCCAATCTTGATGCATCTCCTTTGCTAGAAGAAATTAGACTCATTTTAAGGTTGGCTACAATTGGAATTTTTTCTTTCTGGGATTGTGTAGCCAAGATTTCCTCTTTTATTCTACTCCTATCTAACATCATTGAACAATCTTTGACCAATGATAGTTACCATTCTAGCTATTTGGTGGTTCCTTTACATTCCTTTTCTATTTTGATAGTTGATGGTGGTTGGTTAATCATACCTATCTCTCTGTGGGTTTTATCCCACTTTATTTTATCTGGCATACATGTTTAATTTAATGACTTTGTAATGCCTATCTATTCCTGGCAAGTCAAGTTTATGTATATTGAAAATGCCTTGAATTAGCGTTGGCTCCCTATTCCTAGAGAACAAGGAATTATAATGCCTTATTTTAATACGAGGTTCATTATTTATTAGGAGGGGGATTTTTGATTCGAGCGACGGGAAGGAAAAAATAAATGGGAAGAATCCTTATATTGTCCAATTTGATTCGTGGGGAAAATTAAAGGAGAAGAGTTGTGGCTTGGCGAGTGAGGAAAAAATGAGTCAAAAGGTGATCAACCATTGGGATAAATGTTGATAGGAAACTGTTTTGTTGAGGTGGATGGATGAACGAAGGTTTGCTAAGCATAACCAATTAGTCTTGTACACCCAAATTAAATGGTAATTTTTCAAATAAAATTAGTCTTTGTTGAAATCTTAGACTATGGAACTCATGAATGTTCATGAACAAGTTATAATTCCATTTAAGAATGTGAATGAGTTTTTGTTAGTGTGTACAACTACCTGAGTTGGATACCTATTGTGGGTACCTAACCTAGGTTTGCATTACCCAATTTTTGGCCTAATTGGTTCACTCAAATCAGCATTCTTTAGCCAAACTTTCACTCTATTACTTATACCAAGCAAATTGTTAAAAATATACACTATAAACTAGGGATTTTTTAGATTTCATGTATACTTTCTAAATATATTTTTAAAATAATTTCATTTTTTAACTATTTGCTAATAAATTGTTTCTTATACTTTTAATATTTTTAATAAGTATTTATTTCTCATATGACATAACTTGAGATGAAATAAAATTAATTTATATATATTACACATAAATCAAACACTAATATCTAG
The DNA here is from genome assembly GCA_007115665.2 of Sequoiadendron giganteum. NCBI lineage: Eukaryota > Viridiplantae > Streptophyta > Pinopsida > Cupressales > Cupressaceae > Sequoiadendron > Sequoiadendron giganteum. The sequence continues at coordinate 80,779,395 of CM021109.1, forward strand.
GGCATGCACATTTTTTTGTTGCATATTAATCTTTTAATTCAAATTAATTTATAATTTAGAAACCTATTTTTCCATATCCCATAACATTTCTTGTATATATCCAAATTATTATTATTTTGTTGAAGAAAGGACATCAATACTAAGGGGATTGTATTTTTGGAGTACATTTTCTATTTTTTCCTATTTTTTGATGTGTGTCAAACAAAAACCTTTGTGTTTGGAAAAATCCTATGTTAAAGTAGAGATTAGGAAATAAATATAATAATAAAACAAAAATATTATAAACTATACTTTGTAGAAGATTACCTTGAGATCTTTGGTCATGCACAATTTTGTGTCATGTCAACTTTATTTGATTCTTATAAACTTACCTTGAATTGATATTATTTTGTTGAATAAAGGGTGACCAAGAGAAAAAGCCACGTACAGAGGTTTGAATGAAAACCTTTCTAATGAAGGACCTTCCATCGAAGGTGTCTTTATGCATTTTTTTGCTTATCAAATTTTAAAAATGCCTTCATTTGAACTCCATTAACACATGGTAGGCATAGTAAATGATTTTTTTCCTCTCAGGACTTGTTTTTGTGAAATGTTGAGTATTGGATGAACCAATTACCAAGTACATAAAATGACCCTTATTATTTGTCTTGGGGGATCTCCTCCCCCGAAAATGTAATTAATGGAGGAGGAGATGTAGCTTATGTGTAAATTTCTCCCACAAAAGCCTACAAATATCATGTACCTTGAGATTCATCATTTTATCGTTTGGATAATCAATATCCTTGTATATATCATCCATAACAATGGGCTTTGCAACCACTCCTCCGCCTCTGGCTCCTCTAGCTCCAACGACTCCTCCTCTGGCTCTGGGGGCTCCATTGGATCCTCCTCTGGTTTCGATGGCTCTTACGGCTCCTCCTCTGTCTGTTGTGGGCCCTATCGCCTCTCCTCTCCTTGTCCTGTGCACGCGTAGGAGGAGCTCTGTAGTGTCTGCTTTCGCTCCACTGGTTCCTTCTCCTCCGTAATCTGCTTTGTCTCCACCCTTGGCTGTTGTTCCTGGTAGTGGTGCTGCCCCTTGAGCGTGTGGGATTCTTGATGGTGGAGTGCCTTCTGCCCCGTGTGTGCGCAGGCCTACTGGTGTGTCTTTGTCGACTGGGTCTGGGCAGGTTGGTGGGTTTGTGTGCAGGTCCTCTAATGCTTTGGGGGATTCGGCTGTGTCTGGGTATCTTGGCCCTGTTGCTGGGGGTGTTTTGGGTATGGCCAAATCCTTCTTCGATGTTGCGCGATTGGGTCCTCGTCCCTCTGGTCGGTCTCTTCCCTGCGCCTGGGAGTCCCCTGTGGTTGTCTGCAGTCCGAAGATCGTGGAAAATGAGGACTTTTATTCAAAACTGGTGTGGTTTGCAGGTTCAATGGCTTGTGGCCCTCCCTCCCCAATCTCCACGATTGGGTCTCGGGTTCTTGGAAGCCTTTGGTCACCAGGGAGATCGAGTTTTACCCCTGTGCTAGAGGTTTCTTCATTGCTATGTTTGCCTTCCCTCTTGAGCGGAACAACGTCCTAGACAAGGGGTGGATGTGGGGTATCCATTCTCTGTCCATCAGGCCCTAGACTCGATCCTTCAACCCCCTTACGGAGCCATTGAACACCAGACCTGTTTGGGTTCGTCTGCCAAATCTTCCTCTTCAGTTTTGGGAGGAATCATGTTTCGAGGCCATTGGCAATACCATAGGTCACTTCCTAATGGTGGATTCCACAACTAGGGAATTTGGGCATACTACGGTCGCTCAGTTGTTAGTTGATTTGGACACCTCCAAACCTCTTCTTGGAGATGTAGTTTTGCTGGTTGAGGACAGACCGTGGAAACAACTCTCGGACTATGAGGGTCTCCCCTTTCGATGTAGGAGATGCTTTTCGGTGGGACATTTGGCCTCTGCCTGTCCTCATGCTCACCGCAAGGGCGCTGCAACTTGGTTGAAGGACGCTCTTTTGGATCATCTCACAGTTGGTTCTTCTTCGGATGTTTCAGATGTTTCTTTTGAGGAGGTTGACCCTCTGTCTGTTGCTCCTGTCCCGACTTCTTTACAGTCACCTTTGGACCTTTTTGTTGACACTATTGTGCCTGACCCTATTGTCGCTGCTCTGTCAGACCCAATTTGCCCTTTGTTGGGAGCTTCTATTGATTCGTTAGTGGGTTCGATCTTTGTTGCCTCGCTGCTGACTCCCTCATTGCTTGGGGGCTCTTCACCTGTGTTGGTTGGGGTGGAGCCGAGCCTCTCACCCTTCTCTTCGTGTCCTGATTCTGAGCCTCCTTGGTCAATTGTTCTTCGAAAGAAAAAATCCGCGTTTGCTTCTCGAACTCGGGTCCGTGAAGCCAGTCTTGACCCCTCGGTGTCTGGGGTTGCTTAATCTCTTTGTGGTTTCCATAGCTATCAGTCAGCTATCTTTGTTCATCCCTTAGTTCAATTCTGGTTTGAACTTTGTTTTCCTTTGGCCCTTTGGGCCCTTTGTGAAGGGTTCGGCACCCTGTAAATGCTACTTAGCTTTTCAAAAACAATAGTATCATGTGCTTCGATTTTATATGTATGAGAGGGAAATGGATTGGTATAGTATTTCTACGCACCTATATGTGAGGTACCACCAAAGGATTCTCACAATCATTGGCATGGATTATATTTTGATCTATGAGATCTTATACTCTTAACTCTATGAAAGTCACAAAATGAATTCTCCATATAACCTTTTGGGAGTGGTTTATGTGTATCCAATCAATGGATACAAAGAAGAGTAACCAAATTGACTCTTAAGAGAATCAAAGGAAGGAAAAGTAAGAGTAATAGCAATTCAATTAACATTTCCTTTGGATCATCATCTTTTGAATATTTTTTACTATGGGTATTTGGAAGCTACTCATTATTTGCCATGTCAAATATGCAATAGTGGACTTGATCTCATTGAATATAAATGCTTCAAGAGGCCAAAATATTGAAACTACAATTTTAGTAAATGATGAAAGAAAACCAAGGATAACATCGTTAAGTATATAAAAAATTAAAGTAATTTTAAAAATGGCACCAAAAAAGAAGCTTATATGAACCCAAATAGAATCTCAAAAGTTTCCAAAATGAAAATGAGCCAACAAATTTGAGAAACTATAATTTCTTGAAGAAAAAAAAGACCCAAATCATAAACTATGCATACCATTGTGAAGTACTCAAAAAATTACCCCAAATTAAAAAATGCTAAAAAATGGAGCTAGAATGATTATGAACAAAGGTTAAAAAGTTTTAAGTGCAAAAATTAAACTATCAATAGTGTAACCTCCTCCAAAAGAAAAGTTAGTATGTCACTAATTTAGAATTCTGCTAGATTTAGCAAATTCTACTAAGTTTAGCATATTTTGCTAAAACTATCATTGAAGTTAGAGATCAGCTAGATAATTTTAGAGGAAGTTAAGATCTTAGAAAATTACTAAATTTAGTGGTCTACTAGCTTTTATTTTCAGTGATCTTTCATCAAGATGAAGAAAGAGCCAATGATCCCATCATCAAGTTGAAGAAAGTTTGTTCCTCATCCTACATAAATCTCAAACTGATTCAAAACGTTAATCGAAAACACATACAACATTGATTCCAAAAACACTCATACTCATCTTCATGAATTATGAAAAACACAATAATCACACATTCACTAATACTATAATATCCACAAAATCAAAAAATTCATCACAAATAAATATCATAATACATTTACATTATTAGATAATCACATTAACTAATACCATAATATCCATAAGAAAATGCCATAATATCTGTAAGGTCACAATGTGAAATAAGCATTCACATGAATCGTGTTGCAATATCCACCAAGTTAGAAAATTATCCATATAAAAAATGCTATGAAAGTACAGTAGCTAAACAAAACACCAGTATACATCTAGTATGATAAGTCGAACAAAAGACCTCTGTATACTTCTATTTGTTGAAAGCTCGCATATAACTTCACACACCATGAAAGTAATTGGATGGTAATTATTGAAATCTAACAATTTACAAGCATTACCTTGATTGAAAAGCAATTACAATTGCAAATAATGGGCAGTAGTTTGTGCACCAGAGCAACAAGTGAAGCTAGTTGCATTCCATCTATTCTCTGAAATTGGTGCATCAGGGAGAAGAGGGTAGGAGCGCCACCATTTCACATGCCCATATGGAGCCAACACCATGTATGGGATGGGCTTTCCTGAGTATTAAGATGGTTTTTCAACTCAAAGTCTCATGGGCTTAACAAACAAAAACACATCAAATGCACAAAAACAGAAAACCTCTTATCTTGAGCTTTTTGAGGTGTTTGCAATGGCATGTTTATAAACAGTCCACAGAGCAGCGGATTCAGGATGCCCTTTTATGATCTGATCAACAAACTTGGCCTCGTTCATCTTCAAAACACTGTTAATTCGCGTCGGATTAACCTTCCCCACTCCATCCATTGCTGTCATATTTTGCAAAACTAAAAACCTGGGCCTCATTACCTTCTCCAAACTCAGTGAAAACATGCGTGCATGCTTTATCATAAATTCTACAGAGAGTTCCATGTGGTTGAGCATAAAGTCCATCTTTTTCTTAACGTTTTCCTCCGAGTGGAGAAGGAATCGAGGGTAAACCCTAACTATTTCCCAGGCTTCTGCAGGCGAAAGGCCGCAAAGCCTAAGATTGTCTATCTTGGCCTCTAACAGTTCGACGCGGCTGATGGGCACCACGTTCACAACGTATTTGTGCATTCCGCTTTCCTTGTCAATGCTAATCTTGCGAATGAGATCAAGTTGCGCAGGCGTCAGAGTACTGCGCGTCAAAACGAAAGGGTTTATCAACAAAAACTTGGTGAGCTCTTTTCCACGAAATCCAAAATCCTCCCAAAAGGCAACCGAGGGTTTCAGGGTCTTCTGCAAGTTATTTCTAAGAATATAGGTGTGCTTCGTAATAACTCTGATCAGAGTATCCTGTGTCGGGAAAACAGTCTTGAGAAGCTTAAGGTTGGAGCGAACGTTCTCCAGCTTATGTGCCAACATGTTCGGGCAACTGGCTACAATTTTGACTATAAATTTCTCCTACGCCGAAATCTTTTAGCACTTGAATCTTGGGCTCCAGCAATCTTTCCGCACTTGTCAACATAAGCTTGGGCTGAGATCTAATTATTTTTGCGATTAGATCTTCAGTGAAGCCGTGTCTGTTGAGCATGTTCACGAGCTGTTCAACATTATCCAGCGTTTTGAGCCGTCCCAGCCGGGGCACGCTTTTCAACATTTTTGCAGCGTCGGGTGAAGATATGTTAAATCTGGTGGTAACGAAGTGCGCGAAGAGATTTTAGAAGGGGCATTGCTGTTGCTAACATTGCTCTTTGCGAGATTTGAGAAATTAAAGCGAAAATGGCATGGCGTATTGAAGCAGAGGTTGCACCGCACAGGTAAGCAGGAGAATAGTTTGGTGCTCATGTTTCAACAGACAAAGGGCGACTTAGGGTTTCCACGCTCCGCAAACGAATTAACGATAACAGATATAATTGTAAAAGAAAACCTGTTTTTTTTTGGTAAATGTAATCAATTAAATATAAATAAGTTTAGGTTAACTAAATATAATTAGATTTTTTTAATAATTTGTAACAATAAATGGGAAGGATAAAATTGTTTAGCTTTATGATTAAAGGATGTGTGTTAATAATGAAGATTTTAGAATCAAATTAGAGTATGAAAAAAAATAATCTTGCGTTTGCAAGCTAAGTGAGCTCAACCTTGGAGAAAACTCTATGGTTAAACACACTTGAGCTAGAGTAGTATTGGGATGGGTTACCTCCCAAGAAGGCCCAATGCTTCACCTACATACAATGAGTGCTAAGTGGACCATTCATTATCATGAGAGATGGGTTCTTCTGAACCATTACTCATGAAACATGGGTCAATGAGTTTGACTCGTAAAACTACATGGTTGAATCTTGATAGCAATACCACAATTTCACACATTGTGGAAAATACATCCTACTTAAATTAAAAAAAATAAAATTTATCAATAAGTTTTTATAATTGAATTTATCAAATTCCATAGGTCTAGTTAAGTCTATAGAGTTAGATTTGTCTTGTAAGACCAAACTCAATCTTAAATGATATACAATTCTACTTTATTAGTCACCATGATTGCCGATATGTACATGTAATAGTCGAACTTCACACATGATTGCCGATATGTACATGTAATAGTCGAACTTCACACATGATTGCCGATATGTACATGTAATCAAATTAACTCTTTAGAAAATCAAAGGAAGGAGAAGTAAAAGTAATAACAATTCAATTAATATTTTCTTTGAATCATCATCCTTTGAATTTTTTTGACAATGGTATTTGGAAGCTACTCATTAGTCACCATGTCAAATGTGTAATAGTGGATTTGATCTCATTGAATATAAATGCCTCAAGAGGCCAAAATATTGAAACTACAATTTTAGTAAATGATGAAAGAAAATCAAGGATAACACTATAAAGTATGCAAAAGATTATGCAATTTTAAAAATGACGCACACAAAGAAGCTTTTATGAGCCTAAATAGAACCTCAAAAGTTCCCAAAATGAGAATGAGAAAGCAACTTTGAGAAAATATAATTTTTAGAAAAATAAAACCCAACTCATAAAAAATCTACACCATTGTGAAGTACATAAGAAATTAACCCAAATTAAAAAATGCTAAAAAATAGAGCTAGAGTGACTAAGAACAAAGCGTAAAAAGTTTGTGTGCAAAAATTAAACTACCAAATACAGTAGCCTCCTCCAAAAGACAAGTTAGTATGTCACTAAACTTAGAACTTTTCTCGCTTAGCAAATTCTACCAAGTTTAGCATATTTTTCTAAAACTATCAGTGAAGTTAGAGGTTAACTAGATCATTTTAGAGGCGGTTAGGATTTAGGAAAACTGCCAAATTTAGTGGCCTACTAGCTTGCTTAGTGATCCATTATCAAAATGAAGAAATAACCAATGATCCCATCATCAAGTTGAGGAAAGTCCTCTCCTCATCCCGCTAATAAATTAGTAAGTGATTCAAAATGTTGATGCAAAACATACATAGTTGATTCCAAAATAAGTCATACTCATCTTTATGAAATTGTGAACACATTAATCACATATTAACTAATACTAATATCTACAAAATCAAAGAATTATTATAAGAAAAAACCATTATACATTCACATAGTTAGATAATCACACATTAACCAATACCATAATATCCATAAGGTCAAACAATCATCATAAAAAATACCATGAAATCGATAATGTCAAATAAATTATCATAAATAAATGCCACACTGTGAAATAACCATCATAAGAAAATGCCAAAATATCTTAAGTTCAAATAAATCATCATAAAAAAATGCCACAATGTGGAATAATAATCCACATGAATGATGTTGCAATATCCACCAAGTGAGAAAATCATTCATATAAAAAATGCCATGAAAGTAAAGTAGCTAAACAAAACTTATATGCACATCTAGTATGATAACCGAAACAAAAAACATGTATGTACTTCTATTTGTTGAAAGTTCACAAATAACTTCATACACAATGATAATAATTGTAACATGCCCATTGTTCTACAAATTGATTTTTTTCTATGTTTTACCCAAATGTGAACAGTTTATGTTTATCAACATAAAGCAATAAAATTTCTTTTCCAATTCAATAGCAAGATGCACATTTGGAATAAACCCATTCCAAAATCCTATTGCATTTCAATAATAAGAGATACATATTCGAAATAATCTCATTTCTAATTTCCATTGCATTTTCATAAAGTACATTACATATTTCCAAGTAATGATTGCTTATTACATAATCCCATGTAATAACATTTTTCATTTACAATTTCAATAAAGATAGAGATACATGAATACATACATAGCTTCCAAGAGCTTAATGAAACGAAGTACAAATGGTCCAAATATCCCTTCCTAGGCATACATCCTAGATGTTCCCAACATTGTTGCATACATTCTAGATGTCTTCATTACTAGTGCATACATTCTAGTTGTTCCCAATACTGGTGCATACATTCTCAAAGCTCGATAGCCAATTGATGAGGGAGAGTATCATTCAAGAGCCTTTCTACCAACCACGGACTTACAACGCCCCCCCTCACATCCACCTAATTGGTGTTAGGATTTAGGTGCCATCAACCTTGTAAATCCTTTAATTAATTATTCTCCTAAAGTGTTTTGTACATTTACCCATAAGAGGTAAAACTGTTTGACCAACGGTGGTGAAAGAGACAATGTAAATGCAGTGTTACCGTTACCATTTTTCCTTTTGGAAAAGGACAAAATAGTTAGGTGTCCCACTTTTGAATCTTCTAGAATGAGGTTATTGGGTTGAAATAGGGTGTTGTAAGAGCATCTTCTTTTTCTTGTTTTCCTTCTTTTGTTTCTTCTTAGACTGACCAACCTCCTCATCATCATCATCCCTATCCTTATGCTTACTCTTCCATAATTCCTTCACACATTCAAATTGCTCTTCTTGTTGCATCAACCAAGACAAGTTGGTGTGCTACTTTAATTGTTTCTTTTTCTTTAAGCTAGTCATCTATTTTTAGTTTCATGTTGCCAAGCATACATAAAGTATTTGATTAGTTTTTATCCACCTTAAGTGCATCCCCAATCAATTATAGGATTATTTGGATCTCATTCTGAGCCTAAGCCATGGTTGGAAGAAGTAGATATGCATCCACATAATCAAGAAACTTGAACAATTTTGGCCTGTATAAAAGATTTTATTTTTCAGTATCACGTAGTTGTTCAAACAACCTAGCAAGATTAAATAGTGTTGTGACTTTATCCCATGGTAACTCAAGTGAAACACCACCTTCTTTTAGTTGATGGAAGAATTCCATATCCTTAAAGGTCACAAAAAAATTTACAAAATTGGCATTGGAGCTTTTATTTATGAATTCAACTCAAATATCATTTCCTAATGCCTCAATAAAAGTTTGTTGATCCAACTCTAGTTCATCACACTCAAAATGAAGAACCCCAATGTTGTTTAACAATTGAATCGGTACTTCTTCTCTACTCTTCTTCAGAAGAGACTTTGTTGTCTTACGAAAATCTAAGGCTGCACTAGGGTCTGTCGATATTAATAACTCACCCATCTTGATAAATGCATGGGCATCACGTGGATCTATGCGAGTTTCCTTTCTTAAATTTTCCAAAGCCTTCTTTTCCTACCCTTGTTGAGCATATATATGGCCTACAACTTTTAATCTCTCACACTTCTTAGGGTGGACCTCTAGAACCTTTTCAAAAATTGAGAGAGAACTCTTAAGATCTTCGAACTTTAATTGAACGTGTCCACAAAATCTTGTGGCCTCTGGTTTTCCTTGACTGATGCCATGTAGTAGCAGCCAATGGTGTCATAATCACATTTACTATGATAAGATCGTGCAAGTTTATAATACGAATGATATTTCATGAGAGGGTGGTCATTTAAAACAAGAGCTGATTCAATCAATTGTTCCACAAGAAAACACTACCATGTGAATAAAAAAAGGTTTGCTAAATGATTCGATGCCATTGCACAGTATGGGTATAATTCAAAGGATCTACACATATTTTCCATTCCTTAATGGAATCTACCTTTTTCACTAACTGTGAGAATCCTACAATTAAAAAATTCACAAAACTGACCACAGAGATTTTTCCCCATTTCAAACAACAAAATTGCCAAAAAAATGCATTTAAAACTTGCAAAAAAATGTAAATAAAATCACGTTGATTTTTGCACCAAAAAAACCATGAGACCATAGCTTGTTGCTTATTATTATGCTTTGATAGATTTTTTCCAAGCATCTATAGCTTGTTTGAAATCACCTTTTTTAGGCTTTTAGCCATAGCATCAAGGTAGTGAACTATTTGATGAAATGCTTTGGTAGACATGTATGAAAAATTTGGTAGCATATACAAGTCAATGAACTTTGGAAAAAAATCCTCAAAGAAATGTGGTCTCATGGTGATGGAATGCCATGAAAAATTCCACGACGAGCGAATTGTTATGGATTGTCATGGCATTCCATCACCAATCAGCATTGGGTCCTCTTGTGTTCTCACTTGATCAAGTAAAAAAAATTTCTTTAATTCCATACCAGGGACAATAAGTATATTACTTTTCAAAATCATCTCTTTAGCCTCTTGTGGTCTGGCATCAATATTATCAATCCTTAATTCATTAAAAATTTGGGCTACTATTTGTTCATACTGGGATTCCTCAGTTCCCATCTTATTTATTTCAACTCTTGCTTCAAACTCTCTCATTTTCATCTTAATCTAAAATTCTTTTAAATTCAATGGTTTTGATAAATTCATCATCTTCCAAGAACTTGCGAGCTGAAACTAACTTGTCATCCTCATGCATTTCTCTTTCTCCTTGTACCTCAATATTGGCTCTAGCTTCAGGCCCGTGGGATTTAGTTTCAAGCATAGGTTAGTCCACTTCAACATCATCCTTGAAATTTCTTAACACATTAACTACTTCTTCTATATCTATAACCTCGTCACTCATTTCATAGGAAACATGTGGCTCTATCTCTTGTGTCTTTTTTTTTAGAAGGTGGTTGTTCAGGAGGTGATCCTGGAGAAGCATGACATACTGAAACATTATCTAGAGTTGGTTCTGTAATTACAATACCACTCGGAATTTTGGGAGACAATTTGGCAAGCCTCCTTGTATCTACTGCAATTTTAAATAATTCATGAAAATTATCAATTATCATATCAATCCTCTTGATAGGATATGCTTCCTCTACAAAATATCCCAATAAATCACCGTGCTTCATCTTTCTATCTTCCTCAAGCCTTTTCATAACTTCCCATTTTCTCCTCCTCTCATATACCTGGCTAGGAGTGAAACAATTTTTGATTACATCTTCATAATTAATCTAGTGAGTAACCATAGCCTTGGTAAGGATGGTGCATCTTACAAAATTCATGTGACCCTCAAGGTCAATAGCTCTTTCCTTTCTAGATTGTAAAGAGTACCTTGATTTTAGATAATTTTGCAACTCTTCAAGTGTACCGGATCCCACTGATAGTTCCCAACATGTTGTCTTGAAATTGGGTAGAAATGTACCCTTACTTCATTTACTCATGAAATCATTTTCCATCCATAGAATCTGCCACATGAACTCTAAAAAGGCTAATCGAAGGGGGACAAAATTTGGCAGTATATGTGAGGCCTATGGGAATTCATAAATCTGTATTATTGTGGTATTTCATAGAAAAAACCAATCACCAAAGTTATGAGCATGGAATTTCTTAGGTTTCAAATCCAAAGGTCTTAACAATTGTAGCACAAGCGTGTGTAGTCTTGGTGGTTGGTGTCCAAGAACTCTCATAATTTTGTACATAAAGTCGTCATGGAATATCACATAATTTGAATTCTTACATTTGTTGTCCCATATATAACACCATAATTGCACTGACATAAAATTCCCCTACTTGTCAATCTGACCCAAACACATCCTTTTGGTCCATCTATCTTTATTTTGGTATAATATTAGGTGACACAATAAATAATATTGCTTGAATGCTATGGGGGCTCTATTTTCCCTGACTTACAGAAATGCTTCATGCAATGCTTTCTCAAGATATGAGGCAAAATCATATTCAATGTTCATCTCAAGGTTTTGGATCCTCATAGCCATCATCATTAAACTAACTAGAATTCACTCTTCTGCATCCATCCCAAGTACTTGACAAAGAGCAAAGTAGGTTTTCTTGAAATAGAATTAGAAATCTGAGACTTCAAATGGTTTAGTAGCAGAAGGGGATATAGGAATCACCTTATTGTTCACACCCCTTTTCATGTAAATGGGGACTTCATCACTTCCCTCAATCTAGTATATTCTTCTTTACTTCTTTTCAAATCAATTTTAGTTAGGGCTTGTTTGTTTAGGTCAAAACATTCAATAATGGTCGCTTTAGTCAACACAACTAATGGTGAACCATCTAGAAATCTCACAGACCTAGTAGTAGGATGATAACTCTAAGCCGATACTCTGATGAACTCTACATCTATAAAAACATTTGGGAAAATTAACTTGGCCAAATCTAATGCCCATGGATTTGACACCAGAATCTTGTCCTCCCTTTTATCATAAAAGTACCAAAACCGTTCCCACCCGAAGATAGGGATAAGGGCATCTCTACAACTATGAGCCACATCATTAAAAACATTCTTAAATCCTCTCTCAATTAATTCAAGGAGCATATCCATGATAGACTGGTGTAAGGACCTCTTTTTAACCTTAGATTCTTCCTTTTTAGTTTCAGGTTCTTTCTTCTTGGGCGGCATGATGTCCTTTTTAGTTTCAGGTTCTTTCTTCTTGGGCGACATGATGTTTCTTACTTCTCCTAGTGTATCTAAAATACAAAATTCCAAACCTTGTACTCATAAAACTTAATTCACAAGAGTTTTGTGCACTTACCTAGGTTACAATGGTTGTAGAGCTTAACCTCCTCGAACTCCCATCTCCTTGCATGATAATTTTTGCAAATGAGTGTAAAGAGAATATTGAATTATTGGTTTAATAGCTTATGAGCTCAGTCATGTCAACATTAATATCAATCTTACACCAAATATTTTGCTCATAGTTCGAGTTTGAACATGCACCATTGATTTTACAATATTAGATGGTTGATGTGATTCATGCATTTAATACCACTTTATCACCACCACTTTCTATAACTGCCGCAGGATAGAGGGGTATAAATCGCTAATCACATGCTTCTTTGCATTTCACTGCAGGGTAGTGGGATACTTACCTCTATACCGCAATCTTGACTTGTTTAACCCACGGTACTGTGGTTTACATTAATGGTCACATATGCCTTATCGCCACACCACATGCTTCGTCACATCCTTCCACAGTATAGTGGTTCATACCGCCCTACCGCATGCCTTTATGATCTTCCTCACGAGATGGCGGGTTATTCCCCACTATACTGCATCCTTCATTTTTCCTTCTCGTGGTATGGCGGTTTATGATGTATTTAAATTATCTCATACCGCTCAGCTGCGTCCTCATCATAATACTTCTACAATATGGTAGTAAATATCTTCAAGTGTTTGTTACACACAGCTAGACCGCCAAGGGTTCAGATTATTGCTGACGGATTGAGGTAATAGACAGCTAAGGAATTTGGAATAATAGCTGGACATGTTTTTTCTTAAGTATATATGATGAATTTTTGGCTTTGTATAGGTCTTTCAGTGTCAGTCAGACCTAAAAAATTTATATGTTTAGTAAAAAATAAAAAGGAATATAAGGGTCAAGGCTTGGGTCATGGAGCTCAAGGTTAATTGTGATGATGGAACTAGGCAAAATTTTAAGGTTCTAACACACCTCATGATGAACTAGACTATATTTTTCCTTCATCCTGCATGTGCTATATTTTTATGAGTTCTTCTCTTGTGAATATCCCTAAGGAAAAAATTTCTGATACATGTAATTGCAAACATATTCTTGGTGTTTTACTACAAATTATTTTTAATCTCTAAATTGAATTCTATCTTAAGTTTCCATTTGCAGTTATCAGCGGATTGGAAAGTCAACAATTATCAACTTATGAACTCAATAAATTTTTACTGATTCAAGTTGTTGATTTATACATTATTGTTTATTTGAACTTCAGGAAATGAAGATAAGGACTGCAAGGCACAAATTAGATGATAGTGATCATAATGTTCCAATTCGAGAGATAGAATATGAGCACGTGCGTACTAAAAAAGTGGCCAAGAATAATGAATATTTATTGAGTCTTGGTTTGAAAAGGAAAGTTTTGAATCCACTAAGTAGTATATTATTTGTATAATAGTGTTTAATCAAATTTTATAGGCAAGAGATTTATGTATGTAAGACATAATATGATTTTTTTTGTTTTATAGGCAACAAAAAGAGTGCAAAGAAAATGTGGAGAAAAAGAAGAAGGAAAAAAAGATACAATGCCATCATCTTGTAGAAGCCAACACTTTTGTGATTAAACAAATTTAGTTGGTGAAAACAATAGTTGTGATGATGTGCAGCCTAGTATAGCACATGGTGATGTGCAACCTGATATAGCACATGGTGATGTATAGCCTGATATAGCACATGGTAATGTGCAACGTTGTGATGATCTCTTAGGACTAAGTCTAAGAGAGATTATTGAAATATCAGGGCAAAGGAACAATAGGTCTGTATATGATTTTCTCAATATTAAAGGATGTGTTTAATTATGTGGAATCCACGAAGACCAATATTGATCTACCTACTCATGCCACACCCGATGTGGCCAAGGAGCATGAAGTTTTGGTTAATGAAAGGCATGAAGAGAGACCGCTTGCATCTGATGTGCCTCAAAGTGCACCTGTTACATGTAGAGATTTTGATGGAGCTAGTGGATCAACCATAAATACTAGTAGTGGTAATTTAATAGAAGATGTGGATGCTTTTGTCAAAAGACAAAGATTGAGTCAAGATTCGTATAAATCTATTGAGAGGAATGCAAAAAAAAAGAAAATTAGAAGGCAAGAATCCATTCTTGCTTGAGGTATTGAGAGATGGTGAGCCCATTGGGCCAAATGCTACAAAGTGGGACACTGAGTTGGGTGTAAGATGTAGGCCCCATTTGGATATTTGCAAATCAAATTTTGCAAAGTAAGATCCACGAGCAGTGGAAAATGTTATACAAAAAATGGAAAATGTTTTTGAGACTACTGGTGGACAAATCTCTAGAAAATATTACAAGAAAATGATGAAATTTTTGGTGAGCAATTATAGATACAATTACAGAAAAAAATCATGTTGGGAAAAGAGAGGTTCGACTCTAGTCTATCTCCCAAAGAGTGGGAGGCATTAAGAGAAAGTGTGCATTCTGAAGAATACTTGGTATAGAGTAACAGAGGCAAGAGAGCAAAAGACAATGTGAGGGCTGGATATACATTTGGCTGAGGCGGGTTGCACGCCAAAATGGACAAATTTGCAGTAAGTGTATGGATTTTTGGTTTAATTTACATTGTGTTATTTATTTTGATTTTTTATTGAACTGACTATATGTTGAAATTGACATTGTATTTTAGGTGGAAAATAGTAATAGAGAAGTAGGTGCAAAAGATATTGTCAATTATATGTATGCTGAATCTAACGATGGGATGAAGTTGAAATCTAGTTTGTCAACAAAGATTTCACAAGCACTGTTACATTGTATACCATGTCAACTCATATGAACTAGGGTACCAAATGGTAATGAGTTACATATCAGGTCTCAATCAACAAATTACATAGTTGGTTGAAACCATTAACCCTATGGTTTCTACATGGAATGAGCATAAATTCATGGATTCATATGAGGTAAGAGGCTCTATTGATCTCATTTCTTCTTGTTTGGTAGTTCTATATACAAATTCCTCTTAAGATGCAGATTATTGAAATATGAGCATAGGAGAATCCAACCCTGTTTCTTTATTGTTGGAGTGATCTAGAAAATATTCTTTTGGACAAATTTATAACTTGCATTCTTTATTTGACGATTGAATGTTTTGTATATTTTTTGCACGATGGTTAAACCATATGTAGAGAATTTTTTTCAAAGCTACAGGAAAACAAAAGTGCCTTCATGGTGTCAACAGAGCTATAGATATTGATAGTGATGAAGTGGACAAGAATGCATAGCACAGTCATCTTAGCTATCCTAAAGTTGAGGTAATTAATATAATAGTTGGCAATTATTTGTCCTAATGTTTTGTCATTTTTTATGCTTAAAATTTTCTTTTGGGAAAATTTTTATAGCTTTTTCATTCTTTACTTGACTTATATTAATTTTTACATGATGATTAAACCACATGATGCAGAGCAATTATACTAAAGAAGGACAAAAAGAAAAACACCCAATCAATAGAACTCTTTGTAAATTTGTACAACTTAATGTATACAATGATGTTGATAGTGGTTATGATGATGAACTCGAAATGCATGCACATGATATTCATATTTGTAGTCATGTTGAACTCGAGGTGAGTGCTATGAAACCACATGCAAGTAAGTATTATTCAAGTAAGTAATGGTTGTTTTATTATGTAAATAAGGGTAATCATTACCTATTTGATAGAAGTTGGATGTTAGAATAGTATTGAAGTGTAATTAGCTAGTATACATAGATTATGGAATTAAGGGAGGACATATAACTTACATATGGAATCTTAGAGCTTAGTTGTAATAGAGTGTTTTATAAAAGCACATACACAAATTGATTTGCTCCAAGACATAAGACATTACATACAGTTGTCAAAAACAATATAATGTGTGTTTTATATCTCAATATAATGTGTATTTTTTAATTTTTTTGTAGATATTTATTGATAAACTCCAAGAAGGGGATACAATTGAGGTGTTCAATCTGCATGATGGTGTTGTTGTGGGCATTAGGTAGATTCACTCACTATCTATTGTACATGGAGTCAAATTTAAAGGAACATGAGATGTAAATGTATGTATTTTATAGGTCTCAAGTAACATACCCCTTCCTCATCCAGACAAATAGATGGAGCTATCTGTTTGAACGAGAAACTAGTGACCTTTACACGGTGGCCACTTAAATATTTGAAAAAATCACAGAGAGTTAGTTGTAAGTGTGGAAGAGAAAAAGAAGGGTTAGTAGCAGCAAAGTGTGGAGAGTGAAGTTGCAGACAGAGAAATTTCTAAGCTTGAATAAGTTGAACCCAAATAAAAACTAGAAAATATGATTTGGGTGTACATTCTATGAGTAGAATAGAGAATGTTCTATCTTATTGTACCTGTAATATAAAACCCCTTGATTATGTTTTTCTCTTTTTGTTTTGGTTCTACTCATTCAAAATAATGCATTATAGAAGAGGGGATATGTTGTTGTGTAAACAATAGACACAATGAACAAGGGTGCAATAAAAGAAGTAAATATAGAGCAGATAAAGAGGTGTAGAGAAGAGGAAAAGTTGTAGAGAGTGCAACATCCATGTATGTATAGTTCCAAATAAGTTGCAACATATAATTGTCATCAAAATTGTAATATCTTGCATAACCAAAAAAAGGCATTGTAACTTAGTTATATCAGTCACATCATTGAGAAACACACTTTGTAATAGACATTTTTCAAAGCAAAGACACATTTTTTTCTTGTATCTACTATAAGAACACATTTTCTCAATAAAATTTTAGTATTTTGCCTTCTTAATATCTATTTCATTGTGTGCAAGTGAATGATTGATTATGTTTTTTTGTGTTTTCATATGTTTAAACCTCAATTAAATCATTGTCTCATTTCCAACACTTATAGGCATAAATCAATGAATAAAAACAATTAAATAAACTACCAATTAATAGAAATCAATGTTAATAAATATGACTAAATATAATGATTATGCAATTAATAAAGAATGTATCAATATACCTATCAGTTGACAAAAAGTAGTGAGCAAAAATAATTAAATAAACTACCAAATTGATCAAAATGATGATTAAAATCAATGACTAAATACACTACCAATGGACGGAAATCAGTGAATAAAATGACTAAATAAGTGACTAGTTAACATCAATAAGTGACCAGTTAGAGGGGTGCATCCCTCTAGTATTGGGTAGCTTATAGAATTTATAGGTTTTGTTCTTGGCCAAAAATTCACTCAAAGGATAGATCTCTTCACATCCCTTTGAGGTCAAGAGCTTGCAAAAAAGATATATGTACAACAATCATCTCTAACTCAACATATGCGAAATCATTATATTTGTATCAAGAAATAAGAAGACATCCAAATTGGGTTAAGACAATGAATGAGGTACCTAAATTTAATTTACAAGATAGTTTGGTTGGATAAACATTTTAACTTGCAACAAAAGAATAAGAATATGGAAGTAAATGATGTAAGAATAAACATGTGTTGGTTTTTACAAATGCACCAATCACACAATCTCTAAAATTACTACATCTAACTATTGATGATCAAACAAAACTAGAGAAAAGGTAAACATGGTTGCTCAATGATGAACTATTATATATTTGCACAAGTAGGGGCTTTATCTAAGAGAAAATCCACTCACCCATCTCATGTCACACTCATAGAAGAACTCATATCCATACCTACAATATACTTTAGGTGCTTATCACTTTCATAAACAAACAATCATAAATATGGGTAAACAAATAGTAATAAAATTTTAAAATTCTTTTGAAAAATCTGTAACAAAATAACTTATGAATTGATGATTTAACATTAAATAAAAAGAATGGGGACAAAGACTTGAAGTTAAGTAATTCATGAAGTTTTATTATTCTTTTTAAGTGAGTTTTCAATGCATAAATTATTTTATCACAATTTTTTGGATGGATGTGATATGAATCTACCCTTGAGCTATTGGGCATCCTCTTATACTCAATTTCATGGAATATAGACTATTTTCTTAATGTCCCCATCAAAAAAATCTAGGTGCACATTGACTAATTAAGATTGAGCAAGGCAGGAAAAATAAACTCAAATAAATGGACAGATTTAGCATTGAGATCTAGGTTCAAACATCTAGAAGGTTGGTAGGTTCAAATATTGTGTAAATTTAATGGCAAGGTTACACTTCTTGTGGAACAACACTGGAAGAAAGATTTCAAGAAAAAAGGAAGATTGAGGTTTTTAACCCACATGTTGTGTGATTGCATCCAAATATTAATTCAATCATGCCCTTGGATTTCCGATAGAATTGCCATTTGTGATCCAAGGAAAGCTTCAAAGCGTGTAAATCTATTTCCCTTCTTTTTGCAAGAAACAAATTTTGGAATTGAGAGCTCTTAGGTATCTATCAACCGTCCTAGGGAAGACCACAAATCCTCTATAACAAAGTAATTTTATATATATATATTTTAAAATTGATTACAATATTAAAAGAAATTAATATATCATAATAGTAACATAAAAGTAATTAAATTAATCATGACAATAGTGAAAACACCTATAGCATAAAAGAAAAAATATATCATGATCCATATTCATAGTTTATAATATAAGTTATATAATAATAAACACTAGCAACAATAATTTGGATTTCTAATTTCATTATTCAAAAAAGTATCAAACTTCAAAATTATTGAATATGGTATTGGAGTCAGTTAATAATGTCAATTGCAATAGAGATGAAAGCTACATTAGTCATGGTCTAGTATAGTGTGGTATTGTGTGAGAAGTGAAAACAAATAATTTCTTTTTGGAATGTGGTTGGCATGCAAGCTTCTACTAGTATCAGCCAACATCATTTTAATAGTGTCATATTATATTGTTGTTGTTATGTTGTTGTTCATTAACTTGTATAAATTTGAGCCTCTCTCTCTATGTCCCCTACCATCTTGATGTACCTATCCTAAAAATGCCATAAAACATAGATAATTTATAAATGAGAAGAATAATTACAAACATATTTTTCATGAATGATGCCCCACAATGTGAAGTTCACTAAATGTCAACTACACATAATAAAAGTGCTAACCATATGTTTGTCAAAAATATAATGTTCTAAAAACCTTTTTTTTGTCTACATCAAAATAATAATTCCATTTATTGAGACTCTCACCAAAATAAACAACGACCCTTTGATTTATAAATGTGGAATGCATTTGGTAAGTATTTGAAACATACTAACAATAGTGACCTATGCTTTATAAAAATACATTTGAACCCTCACTTATAAAGTGTAATGTCCCCTAGTTGGGGTATGCCTGATTTTTTCCAAAAGTAACAATTCCAACAATATAATTTGTTTTACAAATAGTATTAAAAAATTAAAGCATATAAAGTTATTGAAATTAAGAGTACATGAACAATTAATATAAATAGCATCGCCTAATTGACTAATCTATTGTTTCATTTCCAATAAATAATCATAGAAAGGATTGGAAAGGAAATTACAACAGCGCACCCAAAGATTGTTCATCACAATTAAGCCCAAGAGTGTGGTAATCACACCTTGGCCCCAAGTGGCACGAACTATTGTTACCATGCAACATGGGGTGGTCTAATTACATTATGGAGCTGGTCTACTGCCTCTTTCAATTGTGTTCCCTTGCAAATACATGCTTGATTGCTTATAGGTGATTACATTAAATTGTGGTTGATATTATGGGTAAAACTATCATTGTAATTCTATCTTGGTTTGGATTTGGATCAATCTTTGGGATCTCCTCAGTTTACTCCTCAATGTTAATCCGGGGGTGTAAGCTTGTAAATGTTGTTGCAGAAATATACCTAAGGGCTGAAACTAATGAACTAAGGGGGGATGGATGCATCTAAGAATTGAATTGAAAAACACCTTTTAATCTAAGATTCAAATCAAAGCACACTTTCTTCAATTTGCAAATGAATAAAATCATATCTCTAATCCAACATACACTTCTTAAATTCTCATTCAATACTATTAAATCCAGTATCCTAGAATTGCACAATAAACCTTTAATTTCAAATTAAGTTTGATTCTACTATTTCTGCTTCCTAGCAAAAATTGAGACAAAAACTTCGACATGAATTACAGTAACAAGAATTGTAACATAAAGTGTGATAGAAAAATAATAAAGTGTACTTTCAAGATGATGTGCTATCAATAGTGAATTCTAATTTGCATGAAATAAATATTTAATTCTTGAATTATTAACAAATATAGTAATGAGTATTTAGAAACCAATCATAACTCTAAATAATCAAATCTTATACAAAAAACTAAATTCCACGTGACTGTAAATAATTAACTTATGTTCAGAAAAGAGATAAACTTGAAATCAAATCACACATTAAATTACCACACTGAAAAGTGTAAATAGATCATCAATTAACACAAGAAATGGGCCTTGCCTGCTTGGTTGATTGATGATAGAAATGTTAACATGCTCTTCTATTTCAGCTCAATCATACACGTATATAATGGATTCATAATGATTTTTGAACAACAAGACAATATTATATTAACATCTAACTATGAAGTCTTTAGGCTTGCACATATTTATACTAGAGAAAGCACCAATAAGCTTGCATGGTTTGTTTATGAACAAAACATTTAAGTTTGATAAATAAAAAAACATACGAGTTTGATAAAACTAGCAATCGACCACTTGCCAAAAATACAAAATATTTTTTAACAAACATTATCCTCAAAATAAGTATGAACAAAATAGCTTGATCACTCCTTGTCCGCATTCTCAACCATATTTGCAGTTTTCTGATTACTTCCTCCCAAGTCAGCCATAGATTAGTTAACGTTTCAACTAGCATTGGCACTTTCTTAATCATTTTATTTTCCTATTACATTTCATCAAATACCTATACTTCCTGTGACAAATAATGATAGGATGGCAAGAAATACAAAAGGAAAAAGGAAAACAAAGGGTAAAGTTATTGGAACACTTTGAACCCCATCATTTCCCCCTAGCTTAAGATCTTGCATGTCCCAATTTAAGGATATGAAAATTACAAACCAAGTCAACCTGGTTAGCTTCTGAATGGTACTAGAAATCTCATGGGACCACTATTGCCACAAATCTTCCATCTGTACTTCATGGTCACTGATAATCATATACTCATCGTTGGAGGTTGTTACATGTTCCAATTATGTTTTTAACTTCTAAATTTCACTTTCTTGGAGCTGAGAGTTGGCACTGGCTTGATGAAGTTGATCCTGTAACTACTTATTTTCCTCTTATAATTTTTCAACTGAATTACAATTCTTTGAGTTGCATGAGGAGAATTTCATTTTCCTCAAACTCCTCTTCAGCTTCAACCCCCGTTTCAATCCCTATTTCCATCTTGGTTTCATCCCTTTTCTCTTCTTGGTCAAGGACTTCTCTTTCATTACTCTATTCATCATACTCCACTATCATCAACTTTTTTTGCACCAAACTATTCAACAAGGGAGAGGGGACTTTCAGACCTGCCCTATTTATCTACATCAATAACAACAAGGCTTATTGATACCATTTTTCCTACTCATTATCCAATTTTGTTTCTTGTAGGATAATCAAATTCTGAGATCCTATTTGTACCATGGATGCATTAATTCCTGCTTTCTCATCAACTTCATTAAATTTCCCCTCATTAAATTGATGCATTGGGTTCTCATACCTATTTTTCTCTCTTGTATGTAGTTCCCCTGCTTCCACATTAATTCTGACAAGTTGTTCTTTACCAATTTGGTTAAGGATTTCATCAATTTCCACATTAATTTATTTGTTCTAATGTAGTGAATCTTTCTTCTATTTCTATATTGGTCTCATCATTAAAATGCAATGGAGAGGGAATTTGTGAGGTAGATGAAATATGGTCTTATTCACCTAAGGGTTATTTTTTAGGAGACTCACTAACAAAATCTTCAGAGTTGCGAGGAGGATAAGTATTTGATTTTTTCTTCTTTGTCTTTTTCTTTTTTCCTGTTTCAGAGGCAGTTTTACTTTTCTCCCTCCTATGCTCCCTACTTGTTTTCCTTTTCTCTTCAAGACCTCAGACAAAATATCAACATTTGAATCTAGGTCAACATTCTTAGGACTGCCCATATGGCTGGCCACCTTGGCCAAATCTTCTAGTCGACTGACACACCTAGTGACAATCTTTTTACTTTTCTTAAAATAGGGAGACTCAAGACCAAATTATTTTGAACATCCTTCTGACACAATTATTTTCCTCCTAGCTGCTTTACCAGATGAATTTGAGGCTTTAGAAGACTTACCATTGGAAGTACTAATTTCTTTAATATTCAAGGACTTCTTAGATGATTTCCTAGTGGTTCATTTCTGCAAAGGGTTTTCACTAGGTTTATGACTTTCTTTAGGGCTTCCTTTAGGTGTGTTGAGACTTCTCTCCTCCACATTAGGATCTTTGGAGGAAGATTTATCTGAGGGATCTTTAGAGGCATCAGAGCTAGTACCATCATTTAAGTTAACAAATGTATCTCAGTCACCTGGGGGAGAAATATTCTTGAGAGCATCAATGATTAATAACTGAATCAGGCCATGATGAGCCAGTGAATTAATTTTTCCTTTTTGAACAAATTTACTCATTCTACACAAAGAGTGATGCAGGAAATAAGGTACATTTATAGGTTGAGTCCACCTTAAATGGGTTAACAATGTGAAATTTTGGGTGTATATGTAAACATACCTTCCCTCATAGGTGACATACTAAATAAAAAACTTAGCAACCTCATTCCAAATTTTTGGTAATGAACCCAATTTAGTTCCTTGTCCCTGTACTATTTCCATAGATTCTGCCCTCTTTGGAAATGTTTTACGTAGAGGTTTTAAGTCTGTTACTTTCTTTGAGCTGCTGGCAAAATAATTCTCTCTTGTTAAGGGAAAGTCTATGACATCAAAAATGACTACAACAATAATAGGAAATTCCAGTCCTTGCACAAAAACCTTTTTCCCATCAAAACTCAAAGTGAATTCCTTAGCAACCCCCTTATCGAAACCCCTTAATTTTTTGAAATACACATCCCACTTAGCCTCTTTGTATACTACATAAAATTCTTTGTTTCCACGAAACTATAGCTCCTCCAATGAGGTATGTTCATAATGAGGCCTCCTATCCTTTGCCATGATAAATCCTTGCTAGGAAGTGCGACAGTAGCTTAACAAGGTTTAACAACAGACGGTTGTAATAGTAAAAACAAAAATAAGCTTACTTGAAAAACAAGAGTGGTTTTATCAAAACAAGGAAAAAACATTTCAAATTTAGTAATCATGACAGGCAGAGATGGATTTATGGTGAAAGACATGGGAAATTACAGTGAAGCCAAGCATAATTAAGTTTCTATTATGAAGGAGATTGGAAAACGTCGAGGAAGTGACAAATGAGATAAAATAATAATAAAATAATCTAATAGGACAAGCTTACCCCCCAGCTTAGCAATGGATCATCCATGGGGCATGTCACCATTAGCCACACACTACAACAAATAACTGTGATTTGCTCCATTTTTTGCTTTCACCCACTGTTTTAATGTATTTTTTGGTAATTTTTTGAAAACATCGACACTATTTATCAAGATGGTGCAATTTTTGCCATTTATTGCGCTAATCAGTACAAGTTGACACTAATTTAGGCGCTCATTAGCACCTAAAGTAACACCATATTTAGCATTGATATTAGCTTCGAGTGTAGCGCCACCTTGATCTCCACCTTTAGCTCCAAGTTTAGCTTTGGGTTTAGCTTCAAGTTTAGCGTCGAATTAGACATCCCTATGTCAAAGAGACTTATTTAAATGTCTCATCGACAATGTAAAACAATGAAATTTCAACAAGATACAAGCATATCGAGGAGATAATCACTTATGTCATATTGATAAGGTATATCTACAAGTGCTCGATGAAACACAACTCTTGGATATAACAAAGTAATGTCGATGAGACATTGAGATATCAATAAGACAAATAAGATTATCTCATTGACACTCTTCAATTAATGATCAAAAGCATACACCGCTATATCGTCGGGAGGGTGAGCAACATATGCGGTAGAGTGGTGTACATCGCAACCCCACAACGAGAAGCCTTGAGCAAGGCAGTAGTATGGTAAACAGTAGAAGGGAAGGGAAAAATACTGCTATACCGCAGTGATAATCACAAGTCTCCCCGACATGGAAAAGTTACATCGATATATCAAGAAATACTGCCGAAGGAAAATACCGATGAGATAGTGGCATATCGGCAAGAGATATTAACTTGTCTCATCGACACTGATAACCAACATTAGAGGAACATAAGATCTAATTTCGATGAGACATTGAGATATCGGTAAGACAAATAATATTGTCTCATCGACACTCTTCAAGTAATGATCAAAAGCATACACTGCTATATCGTCGAGAAGGTGAGCAACATATGCGATAGAGAAGTATACACCGCAACGAGAAGCCTTGCGCAAGGTGATAGTGCGGTAAATAACAAAAGGGAAGGGAAAAACACCACCATATCACAACAAGTATAATAAGAGATGGTGGTAGTATGATAATCATGGCATCATTACAATTTACAGCAATAAATGCAGAAAATCACATCAGTCGCCAAAATTAAATGCTATTAACTTATTAAGATTTGCCAAAACTAATATGACTGAATACTGCGCCATCCAAAGATAAGTGAGTTTTCCAAATATCACACTCAATTGTAGTGCACTAGCGTGGAAGGACCTAAGGAAACAAGAAGAAGAAGTCCTACAAGCGTGAAATACTCGGGTAAGTGCACGAAAAATCTCTAAAAGAGCTTTGATAATATAAAAAATATTTCAAGGTTTTGTCATCTGAAGCCATAGTAGAGAAAATTGAAACATTCCTCCTAAAAGAAAATAATCAAAAGTGAAAGAAAGTCGGCCTAAAATTAAAGATGAAGAACCTAAAGTAAAGAAGAAATCACTCCATTCTAAAATAAAACAATCATAAGTAAAAGAAAGTTAGCCTAAAATTAAAGATGAAGAACCTAAAGTAAAGAAGAGACCACTCCATCAATCCATATTAGATATACTTATAGGGTCTATTAAAGAGGGTAATAAGAAGTTTCTCGTGGACACCACACAAATTTGTAGGGATGCCCTCATTTCCAAATCTGGATGAGACGTATTTTGGTATTTTTACAGTAAGAGAAATGAGAGGATTCTAGTGTCAAACGCTTGGATGTTGGATATAGCAAGGTTGATTGTCCCAAATGTGTTTGTTGATGTAGAATTTATCATATTGCTAGCCAAACACTATCACTCAACTACCAAAACAGTAAGGTTTCCAAATGACACAGTATTGGTAGAAGTAACTAGAAAATCCATCATTGAGTATTTTGGCTTAAACAAGCAGGCTCTAACCAAGATAAACCTGCAGAAAAGTGAGGATAATTATGCTAGGTTAAAAAATACTTATATAAGTGATGAGGTACCCCTATACATGAAAAGAGGCATTGGTAACAAAACATTCCCCATCTCTACTACCACTACTAAACCATTTAATGTGACATATTTTTAGTATTACTTTGTGAATACATATTTAGCTCTTTGCCAAGTGTTGGGGATAGATTCTGAAGATAAAATGGCAATAGGCCTAATGATGATGGCCATGAGAATTAAAAACCCTAAAACTAATATTGAATATGACTTTTCTTCATACCTTGAGAAGGCGTTAGATGATGAATTCTCCCAAGTTATAGAGGATAGAGCACTAATTACATTTAGACACTATTCCCTACCATGTCATATGATATTGTACCAGAATAGGAACCATTGGAATAAAAGAATGGTCTTGGCTACAATAGATGAGAAAGGGAATCCCACACCTGTCCAAAAATGGTGCTATATTTGGGACAATCGGTGCAAGAATTCAAGCTTTGTTGTATTCTACAAAGAATTTGTACACAAAATCCTTCGTGTTCTTGGGTATGCAATACCAAGATTGTCAACCAAAATGTTGCAACTAGTGAGACATTTGGGTTTAAGACTAGAGCAGGGTCATACACATAATTTTGGAGATTGGTTCTTCCTCTCAAAAGTTACAATAATAAGAGTTTATGGATGCCATGTTGCTCCACACATATTGCCAAAATTTGTGCCCCTCATATTAGCATTTCTTGAATTTATGTGGAAAATGATGTGGATGGAGAAAGATGTAATGCACAAGGAGAAGAAATGAACTTTCCTGCCAAACCAAACCAAGTGTGAAGATTGGACTGTAGGCTCAGACAGACTAGAGGAGTTACAATATTATTTGAAGACAAGATATGTATTGAAATATGGAAAAGAAAGAGCCCTTGACCCTGAAAATCATATGAAAAACATAAGGCACAATCTTCTTACCAAAATGACAGTGCCACAACAAGTGGATTTTGAAGAAGATGTCATAAGGAATTGTATTACTTATAATGGTGTATTTAATAGAAGGAAAAAATGGGAATATATGAATAAGCTTGAAGAAAGGATGAAGCAAAGGTCCAAGGATTTCCTAGGATACTTTGTTGAGGAAAAGGGCCCCATCAAGAGGATATAATTGATAATTGGTAGATTTGAAGACTTGTACAAAAAGAGGGAAGCATATCTCGAAGAACATGATAATGGTTCAAGTGCATAGCATACCCCAGGTGAAACCTCTGAGCCTCCCATGGAGTAGTTACCTTCCAAAAGATAGAAGACAAGAAGCATCGAATAGTTAGTACCTTATGAGGATACTAAAGAGGTGGGTGATACTGAGGAAGTGGCTATAGTACTATAGTCATTGATAGGCGATATTAAATTTTATCAACCCATCCTTGAGACCAGTGCCCATAAACATGAGGAAAGGATGGGTGATGTAGAAAAAACAAGTATAGAGGTACATGAAGATGAAAGGGAAATTGCAGCTAGGAGATTCATAGAAGATGATGAATTCATTAAGACTCCCAAGTTTAAGGATTTCTGGATGAAGATGAAGATAAAATAATTTCAAGAGAGGATGGAATCAGTTGAAGTAGGAATTGAGGAATCAGAGAAAAATGAAATGGTAGCACAGACTTTCTAGGAATTAAGAGTTAACAACATTGACATTAGCCCCCAAAAGGCTAGAGAAATGGTCTTGAAGAGAAATATGCTCATTTTCTCTAGCTTGGAATTGAAGAAAATGTTTTTGCTTGATCAAGTGCGGACTCAGGAAGATCTAATGCTAGTTGCAGAATTTGAATCTGATGAAGGTGTGAGTGGAACTAGGTATAAACCAAATATTGAAACCCTGGCCATATGAATCAAACAAAAAATACACAAAATACAAAATTATTGGATGTAATTCAAGGGATGAAAGGGGCAATGATGGTAAGGACAATACAAGATACCACCCATTTGGAGGCAGCCAAAATTGCCATGCATTCAGCCATGTTCACTTGAGCAACTGTTAAGGCATTAGAAGATAGATTGAAGGAGTATGAAAAGGAACAAAGGTTCATAAATGATGAAGTTAATAAACTTTTCACGAAGAATGTCAAATTGAAAGGACAATTAAGAGGATTAGGACCCTCACAAAGCAAGGAGATGGTGTTATGCAGGCCTCCTATTGCTCCAATGCATATTGTGAAGAACATTTCTACAAAATAGGTAAAACATCCAGAGAAGGAAGTGGATGATGAAAAGAAGGCCAACAATCTAACCCAGGATGAAGTGAAAAGATGAATTTGTGAAGTTATGGAAAAGATTCTTGAGCACAAGATAAAATCAGTTATGGATAAACTGGAGAATGTGCATGATAGTTATAAAACACTTTAGTGGGAAATGGATCAAATAAAGACACATATGCTTGTATTATATCCTTTGTTCAAAAGGCGGTAGCCTATTCACCACACTTTGGATAAGTTATGCAAAGTTCTACAAAGAAGTCCTGATGCACCCACACCATTAAAGCTAACTGAACAAAATATGAAGATGATTACTGATGAATTTCAGTATGTACAAGGGTTTGATAAAAATATTATAACATGAATGGATTTATTCCATACCTAGAAACAATGGTATATACCTAAAATCGTGAGAGATGGTGATCAGTTGAAGGACTTGGATAAGTGGAAGAAAGAATTCAGTCAGGTTGTTCATAAGTGTGTAACTCATATACATGAGGATGATGATACCAATCTTCCCAAGCTAAATCAAATCATGGATGGGTTGATTGTTCTTGATGCAGGATACCTAAAGTTTGTCAATGATACAAAGGCATTACTAGATAGTCGATGGAAAACTCATCTTGCAAACATGCAAAATATCCAAGAATATAAGTGGCCATCA
Source organism: Sequoiadendron giganteum (assembly GCA_007115665.2). Taxonomy (NCBI): domain Eukaryota; kingdom Viridiplantae; phylum Streptophyta; class Pinopsida; order Cupressales; family Cupressaceae; genus Sequoiadendron; species Sequoiadendron giganteum. The sequence goes on from CM021109.1 coordinate 80,808,231, forward strand.
GATTTTGCAGTGTATCAGTGGGAGGAAAAGTATTTGGTTTCAAAAGAATAGGACACTGAGGTGAGAGCATTTGGATATTCATCATGGAGAGGAAGAATTTTCCAGATCAATGATCACGGGTCTTCTACATTGAATAATGGAATGTCTTAAGTCTTGTTATTTCCTTAATCATGCTAATTGAATAGTTGTTGGTTTCAAAAGAATAGGGCACTGAGGTGAGATAATTTGGATGTTCATCATGGAGAGGAAGACTTTTCCAGATCAATGATCATGGGTCTTCTACATTGAATAGTGGAACCATATGTCAAAATGTCTTAAGTCTTGTTATTTCCTTAATTATGCTAATTAAATAGTTGTTAGTAAAAGAAGTAGTTATGAAAGGTCATTTATTTTTATAAAAGGCTTGTAGCTTGTTGCTTCCTATATAAATAGGAAACCAAGGCCTAGTTTTAAATTATCATCATCATATATCATTTTCATTTTGAAGAATTTTGTTATTAATATATATCAATTGAAGCAATATAATGGAGAACATCTTATTATCAGAGATTCTCCATGACTATGTTATCATTCTATATTTTTCTTATGTTTTCCATACTTATTTCTTCTTATATTTGAATGAATATTAGTTATTCAGCCTCAATACTGTGCTTATGTGAATGAATATGCTGATATAGTAAAGCATTTGTTGTGGATGTTGGTAGAGTTGCTAATTTTTTTGAAAATTTGAGCTTATTTTGCCTTGTTACATGTTCAACATAAAAATGGAAACTATTTAAATAATAAAGTTAACAAAGTTGCTTATTTAAATAATTGTGAGTTACGTGCATTAATATTTTATTAAATTTTGTGTCTTCACAAACATATGTTGATACAAAATGAATGGAAGAAGTATCCAAGTAATCCTAATTTTTTCTGCCAACAATTCATACCAAAGATTTAAAAATTTAAGGATATTGCAATAGGTAATTAAGGATATGATGATGATGATATATTCTCGTACTTGTATATTTTATGAAACATTCCTTATTTTCTATGAAACAATGTATCTATTCTTGTACTTGTAAATATTCTTTTACTGTTATGTCTATTAAATAAAACAAAGTTTGAATAAAAAATGATTCACCCTTTTTTGTGAGTATGTGAATTATTGTTTAAGGAAAAATCTTACAGTGTTTACATTTTCAGTTTACTAGTTTCAAAGCTTCATTTTCTATGTATATAAAATTGTATGTGCTCTTTATCTCGAATGACATAAAAAAGTAATATCATCAAAATCAGGGTTTTCAATTTCAACACCATCATTGTCCACACTTTTCATATCCTATTCACTTTTAAGTACAATCATCAAATTTTATTTTTTATTTCTTGTCCCAATTAATCTTGATTCCTTTCAGCACAACACCGTAGGTTGCATGTTAAATTTCAAACATTTTCTTTGCATTTTTTTGTATATATTATTTTCTCAGTGCATCATTATGTAACAAAAAATTCACTTCTGAGATATACAGTAAAAATAAATGAAAGAACATGTTTTCTTTGTCAAGGGAAATGCATGGTGAATACTCTATGTATTTCAGATAAGTGTGCAAGTGAAATAAGAAATAACTAATTGAATCTGATTTTGTACTGTATAATTGTTTTTTATGTGCTTTTTACTTTTTGTATGTGGTTTACCCTCAGAAAGAGACTACTTATCTTTTCTTAAATTAAGCCTTTACATTTCCTGTCTATGAAAGGAATTTACTGCTTGACAACAGGTTTGTGAACTTCATACAAATTAAGATTGGTGTAAAAGGCCATCCCCACAAATGTTGTTTGGTCTAGAATTATAATGGAAAATAAAAGTGCTTGCTAGGAGAATAAAACAGGTTTTCAATTGTCCAAGTACAACATAATATTAATGAAGAATTTCAAAGTTTAGGCCATAAGAATCATCATTTTTTAAACATAGATTGCAAATAATTCTGAAAATTTAGAAGTCTTGGTCATTAACATTATTGTCTGCTACAATGTCATCTAGTGTATCATCATCAATGTTCATATATTCTTTCAAGTATTTAATATTATCATCATCCTCATCTTGACCTGCATCATCTTCATCATCATTGAAATTTGACTGTAGACCATCTATATTGTTACTAGATGTATTTGGGTCATCATTTTCTATACCATCCATATTGTTGTCTTCTTGTGCTTGAACATAACCATCTTCAACATCATCATGGATGCCAATTTATTCGATGTTCTCTAATCCCTCTCTCATTTTTTTGGCCATCATTGTTTTTCTCAGTATCCACTAATGCATCATCAAATACATGCCTTAATCTTGGATTATAATGTATGAAAAAAATCCATGTCAGGTCCAAAATATCTTCATAGAAAAATACCTACACATGAACGACATACATATATTAGACATTATATAAATTGTATGAACATATATACATCAATTGAATAATGGAACATTATTTTATAGACTAAATTTTTTATACAAAAAATTGCTATAAAACACAGTTTTGACAACATAGTTTATAAAACATCAATCCACACATTTATTATTCTTTGGTTTTCTGCCCTTAAGAACATCCTTAGGGAGACCTTGTTCTTCCCTCTTCTTTCACATAGAAGTGCATTTTAAGAAGGGGTAATCAATCAATAACTCATCCCCAATGGTAAGTTCCATAATAGCCTCAACCATTATCAATATATCAACCTCTCTTTCCATATCTCCATGTTTATCATTTATAACCTCAACAAATTGACAATTCGGTCTTACCGTAGGGTCCCTTCCTTTACTACTATTTATAAATCTTGCAATATTTTTGTGTGTGTATGCACACCCATCTATATACATAAGATGACCTCTATTCATTTATTTTCCACTTTCCAATTGGAGATGATGTGTATACATATTCAAATTTAGACCATATGCTGACATGCTAGGTTTATATTCTGTTAGCCTTCTCCATTCACCACTGTAATATGATGGACCATAATATGGAATTAATCTCCTAGTGGTTTGTTCTAAATTGTTTCTATGTTTGGATCCCACATGTACATTTTGGACAACAAAGAGGTCTAGATTCGCTCCATGAATATTGGAGGGTCGTATCATGTAACTATATCCCCAAAATTTAAACACCTCGTACACTCTAGGTAGTTGTTGATCACTAGGCCAAGCACAATATAGTCGACGATCAAATATCTCTTTGTAAATTGATCTCAAACTTAGGGGAAAGTCATCATCTCCATCACATTCATTCTCATAGGGTATGTAGTCCACCTTCCCCTTGTCTTTAAGAAAATTATGCATCTTCACACTGGTTCTTGTTATGTTACTTTTTTTCGTCAATTCCTCATCTTTCGAGCTGGTATATTAGCACATATTTATGTTAGATGTATCATCTGATAAATGATCATTGCCCTCTAGGATGGAAATCAGTGATCCAAGAAACTTTAAACCAAGAACTTTATTCTGCAAGTATCCATTAAGAAAAAAATAGTTATTTAAATAATATAAAACAATGTTTAAATGAAGTATACATGTTATTTATATCAAATTGGAAAATTACTCATCACAATTCCTATTGGATTTGAATCGATTGTAGGAGGAATACTACCGACTAGAATCTCATCATATATGTAATGTCTTTGTACAATCACTCGTTTGAATTGTTTCTTTCCACGAAATACAAAACATCCACAAACAACAATTTTCTCAAAGTATTCATCCCATGTATTATAGTCCTGATCTACCTCTTCTTCAGTGCAATAATCTGTTGTGTCTACATTATCCATTGTCATATCCTCTTCCACCCACTGTCATCTACGTGATTTAACAGTTTTAGGTCCATGTCCACGTACATATCTTATTCTTTTGCTAGTTGAGAGCTTAGGCTCTACATTTGCTCCAATCTCCATCTAAAATAATCAACAACATGCATTAATGTATGTCAAGATTGGATAATACATTATAAATTTCAATAATACTATGAAATTTTTTGGACGTATCACAAAATTCCATCAAATTATTTTTTCCTAAGTTAAGTCAAAATTTGAGTACCTGATGTCTTGCTTCATCCATTGTGTCCTCATTTGATATGACACGATCTATTGCCATGGCCTTGTCTCGCCCCTATATACACAACATAGTAAATAATGTTTAGTACACCAATTATATCATTTCAATGAATATGCTATCCAACACAAAACCTCACTTTAGTCATATATTTGACATATTGATATCATGTTTTGGCTATCCTAATTTTCAAACTTTTTGCTTGATCATAAAATCAAATTTAATCACCAATAAGTTTGACCTTAGAGGCCTCATGGACAAAAAAATGACTTTATCTCCTCTATGTTGTAGCATTTGTGAATTCATAAACACCTTCCTCCTTTGGTTGAGGTTGCTTTCTCTTCTTACCTCTATTGTATCTGCAGATTCCATTGTCTCATCTATTTCCACCCACTTTCCTCTCAACAATTTAGTATTTCTACGTCGTCCACGTTCTCTCTCCATGGCCTCCTTTGTGAATAAAAATGTCACCACATAAGCTTTCACCACACTACCACCGAGAAGGAAAAAGCAACTTGCGGGACCGCGATAAAAACCGCTCTACCGCATTGAGCTGATGAAGGAGCCATGAGATAGCTATGGCCACTGCACTAATGCAAACCAATTGTAGAAGACTTGCGAGACTGCAGGAGTCACCACAACACCACTAGGAACAAAAGGAAGACTCGCATACCGCCATAGAATCTTTCACTCACCGCACTACCGCCGAGAAGGATGAAGCACCTTGTGGGACCTCGGTAAAAACCGCTCTATCACACCGAGCTGATGAAGGAGCCATGAGACAACGATGGTCACAAAAACAAGGAAGGAGTTGGAATTATTTCCAACACTATGGATCCTGTGATACATAACAATGAAAATAGTCACTATACAACAATGATAGGCGCTAAATTAGGTGCACTTGATGCCGCCTTATATGTCCCAAACAAATTACAATAATGACCAAGAGTCTGTGCTAAAGTTGGTGCTAACTAACATCGACTAAAGTATTGACTAATGAATCAAAACAAAAAAAAAAAAAACTTTCCCGTTTGAAGGAAGAAATCAGACAACAAAAAAGGGAAAAACATCACGCGAAGGAAGAGAGCAGGGCACTACCAACAACTGATGAGAAAATTTGATTTAGTTTGTGACACCATAGGTAAGATTATAATTTTTTTTTCTTGGTTGAATTCGTGATTGTTTACTGCTCTTTGTATTGCATTTGAATTCGTGATTGTTTACTAGATTGTGGCCTAACCAATCCATGCAACCTCTAAATTCTCCCATCATTATAAATTGTAAAATCTTTGAGAAATCAACAAAAAAATTTACCCTACTTATTTGAGCTTTGGCTCAAAATATTATAGCACAAAGTGAGGATGCCTCTGTATTCTTTCCCTAACTTGGATATCAAGGAAATAGTGAACTGCTTGGAAAATCTAGGAATTGGGTTGGTCATTGCTAAGAAACTGCTGAAAATAAACGCAAAAACCACTTGGTTTTTCCTAGTCGTGCCATAGTCACTGATGCCATGAAAAATTCGTGCAATATTGCATTATGAAAGATTTTTCATGATAGGGTTATCAACACTAAGAAAACCTAGCGAACATATTTTCCCTAGGTTATCAACATTAAGCAAACCCAACGAACATATTTTCCAACAAAACAAAACTTTCATACCATAAACTAGATGAAAAATTTCATACTTGACAGTGTGTACTTTGTTTGCCTCCATAGACTGGACGAAAATAATTTTCCCTAGTTTGCCTCAAAATTTCAAGCAATGGAGGGAAGCGAGCATTGTCAACAAACTTTGGCCACAATGAGGTAATTCATTGTCAATTTATAGATTTGTAAATGTTTCCATTGTTTCTTTGAATTTTACTTTTTACTTTTTTTATTTCTAAATTTGAAAGAAGAAATACAATTTAATATATATATATATATAGGGACATGATACTGACAAAGATAAAGATGAATTGGCTTCCATATTGGGGGTAGAGGCAGTGAAAAAATTGGTTAATGTGGACTGGACAACACTTGCCAGATACATAGAAAAACAATCTGGTAATGCCCCTCAAACATTGCAAACAAATCAATTGTGTCAAAGGGAATCAATTGATTCCCTAACCATCCTGGATCGAGAAAAATATCCAAGAGGAAATCAGTGACAATAAAATCTAAGCATGTGGAATAGGGAGCAGAGACTTCCACTCTTGGGACACAGACTCTTCCACCACGCCATGTTTTCAATCTTGCATTGGTAGCTACAATACAAAGATAGAATATGAGGTGGTTTTAGGGGAAGTCCGAATGCCGAATGTTGGGAAAATGTTTGTGAATAGGTTGAAGGAATCATGCCTTCAACGGTTCAAAGACCATCTACATTTTCCATTCTCAAAGATACCCATGCACCTAAAAAAAAGTAGTTATCCATGACATGGAGAATGAATTTGGCACATGTTGGTCTGTAAAGAAGATAAAGCTATGAATGTCTCAAAATTGCAAGAGATTTCGGTGCAACCAAACAAAGAAGATAAAAAATCCCTCCTGAGCTAAGGCAGAAAAAAGGCCAATTGATGTAAGTGTGAAAGTATGGAAAGAGCTTGTAAAAGCATATGAGAAGTCTAATGCATGGAGGAAGTTTGGTGAGGAGAGTATGCAGGTATTTGAATTTTCTCATAAGATTATATCAAATTTATTAAACGATATTTAAATTTTATTTATGCATAGTTAAATTGAATTAGTATATGTTTCAAGATAAGACCTCCAAGGCTAGGCTTGAGAAACTTCGTGCCACACATCGCAGTGGCCAAAAAGGTTTACAGGCCTTGATGTGTAAATTTGTAAGTATATTTAATACGTTAAAAGATATATATTTTTATTTGCATGGAAAAAGTAAATGATTGCATATTAATTAGTTTAACTAGTCCATGTGCCTTGTTTTGACAGGAGGAGAAATTTGGCCAGCATCCAAAGCAATTTGAAAAGAATATGTTACAAAATAAAAAATGGAACGATTTTGTAATTTGGATGGAGAAAGAGGTATCAATAGTTGAGTTTCAATAGCTTAGTTGGATATTTTTGTGTTAATATTGTCAATTTGCATCTCTTATGTTGAGTTGTTTATTGATGCATATGATGAGTAAATAGAGCTCAAATCTTATGATTACAAGATGATCATTTATGTGCATGAATAAATAGTAGAAGGATGTAGATGAACTCAATTAATCTGACTTTATGCCTCTTGGTAGGCATTCCTCTTGAATCTCTAATATCAGGTGCCCGAGACTTCCCTGTAGCTTTTACCTTTCGTTGTCGCCTTTCCTCTTCACTTTTAGACTCATCTCCTTTTTCATTAGTTGCATTTCTGGCTTCAGCTTCTAATTCATCCCATGTTTTACCTTCCTCCTCTTTAGAATCTTCTTCTTCTTCCTCCTCCTCTGACTCCATAAGAGATTCATCTTTAGAACTTTCCTCATCTGATTCTGATTCCTCTTCTACATCAGAGGGTTCGTATCCTTGATCTGAATCTTCTGAATTATCAGAATTAGAATCACTAGCTTCCAGATTCAAAAATTCCCAACCAACATCTTCAAAACATTTATCTAGATCATCAGTAATAGTCTTCAAAATCGACCGGCAGTCCAAGTTCATTATGCTTTCATAATACTTTAAATCCATAGAGTTTAGCCATTCCTTGATACCATCAAGTGAAGATTGAGAAATGGCGTACATGTGAAGTACATCCTGCTTGAATTTTTTGAAAAAAAATTCCATATCAAATGCCTTTTGCCCAATTCCTACTCTCTCAAGGTTAACAATCTCAATCTCACTAATAGCGATTACTAAGAAAAATAATTCCACCAAATCTACCAAATAGTTTATCGTAGGAACAATAAAAGCAAAGGATTTGAAAGGAACTCCATGAAAATCAAGCTCTCTAAATGGTATATCAAACTCTAGTTCAAAATATTTTTAGATGAGGTTGCTCCCATAGCTCTCTTACTGGCTTGACAAATCCTTGAAACTCTGCATTGATATTATTTTTGTTTTCCCTCTCTTGTTGTTCTTCCTCAATTTCATTAGGATCATACATTGACCTTCTTTCCCCTCCTAAAGTTTGGACCACATCCATTACCTCCACATAAAACTACACATCCTTGGTCTTCTTGGTTCCCAAGCCATGATATGGTTATGCAAATGAAAATGAAGTAAAGTAATCATCTCCTTCTCTGCTGGTTGGAAGAATGCATGCTTAATGTTTTGATACATAATATCAGCTCTCTTCTACTCTCATGGTTGAATATAAAAATTCATTATGGTGGGCCTCCATAGTTCTAGTCATCTTTCTTCCTCCTCCATAAAATGCTAGCCTAATCCACAAGTCTGCTAGCCTAATTGCCCTTGTTTTTGAAAGCTGAAGTTTTTTTTGAGTCACCAATGTAGCTCTCTCTGCCTTTTCAGACTCTTTCATTGCTATAGGAAATTAGTGCCTTATTGATTAACAATCTCAATCTCACTAATAGTGATTACTAAGAAAGGAAATTCCACCAACTCTACCAAACAATTTACCATAGGAACAATAAAAGCAGAGGCTTCGAAAGGAATGCCATGAAAACTAAGCTCTCTAAATGGTACATCAAACTCTAGTTCAAAATATTTTAGATGAGGCTGCTCCCATAGCTCTCTTACTCGCTTGAAAAATCCTTGAAACTCTGCATTGATTTTATTTTTCCTATCCCTCTCTTGTTGTTCTTCCTCAATTGCATCAAGATCATACATTGACCTTCTTGCCCCTCCTAAAGTTTGGACCACATCCATTACCTCCACATAAAATTGGACATCCTTGGTCTTCTTGGTTCCCACGCCATGGTATGGTTATGCAAATGAAAATGAAGCAAAGCAATCATCTTTCTTCCTCTTCCATGAAAACCAAGCTCTCTAAATGGTATATCAAAATCTAGTTCAAAATATTTTAGATGAGGTTGCTTCCATAACTCTCTTACTCGCTTGACAAATCCTTGAAACTCTACATTGATTTTATTTTTCTTGTCCCTCTCTTGTTGTTCTTCCTCAACTTCATCAGGAACATACATTGACCTTCTTGCCCCTCCTATATTTTGGACCACATCCATTACCTCCACATAAAAATGGATATCCTTGGTCTTCTTGGTTCCCACTCCATGGTATGGTTATGCAAATGAAAATGAAAATGAAAATGAAGCAAATTAATCATCTTTCTTCCTCTTCCATGAAAACCAAGCTCTCTAAATGGTATATCAAACTCTAGTTCAAAATATTTTAGATGAGGTTTCTCCCATAGCTCTTTTACTCGCTTGAAAAATCCTTGAAACTCTACATTGATTTTGTTTCTCCTGTCCCTCTTGTTGTTCTTCCTCAATTTCATCAGGATCATACATTGACCTTCTTTCCCCTCCTAAATTTTGGACGACATCCATTACCTCCACATAAAATCGGACATCCTTGGTCTTCTTGGTTCCCACACCATGGTATGGTTATGCAAATGAAAATGAATCAAAGTAATCATCTTTCTTCCTCTTCCATGAAAACCAAGCTCTCTAAATGCTATTTCAAAATCTAGTTCAAAATATTTTAGATGAGGCTACTTGTAGCTCTCTTACTCGCTTGACAAATCCTTGAAACTCTACATTAATTTTATTTTTCCTATCCCTCTCTTGTTGTTCTTCCTCAATTTCATTAGGATCATACATTGACCTTCTTGCCCCTCCTAAAGTTTGGACCACATCCATTACCTCAACATAAAACTGGACATCCTTGGTCTTCTTGGTTCCCACGCCATGATATGGTTATGCAAATGAAAATGAAGCAAAGTAATCATCTTTCTTACTCTTCCATGAAAACCAAGCTCTCTAAATGGTATATCAAACTCTAGTTCAAAATATTTTAGATGAGGTTGCTCCCATAACTCTCTTACTCGCTCGAAAAATCCTTGAAACTCTACATTGATTTTATTTTTCCTGTCCCTCTTGTTGTTCTTCCTCAATTTCATCAGGATCATACATTGACCTTCTTGCCCCTCCTGAATTTTGGACCACGTCCATTACCTCCACATAAAACTGGACATCCTTGGTTTTCTTGGTTCCCACACCATGGTATGGTTATGCAAATGAAAATGAAGCAAAGTAATCATCTTTCTTCCTCTTCCATGAAAACAAAGCTCTCTAAATGCTATATCAAGCTCTAGTTCAAAATATTTTAGATGAGGCTACTCCCATAGCTCTCTTAATCGCTTGACAAATCCTTGAAAATCTACATTAATTTTTTTTTCTTGCCCCTCTCTTGTTGTTCTTCCTCAATTTCATTAGGATCATACATTGACCTTCGTGCCCCTCCTAAAGTTTGGACCACATCCATTACCTCAACATAAAACTGGACATCCTTGGTTTTCTTGGTTCCCACACCATGATATGGTTATGCAAATGAAAATGAAGCAAAGTAATCATCTTTCTTCCTCTTCCATGAAAACCAAGCTCTCTAAATGGTATATCAAACTCTAGTTCAAAATATTTTAGATGAGGCTGTCCCCATAGCTCTCTTACTCGCTTGATAAATCCTTGAATCTTTGCATTGATTTTTATTTTTTTTGTCCCTCTCTTGCTGTTCTTCCTTAATTTCATCGAGATCATACATTGAAATTATTGCCCCTCCTAAAGTTTGGGCCACATCCATTACCTCCATAGAAAATTGGACATCCTTGATATTCTTGGTTCTCACGCCATGATATGGTTATGCAAATGAAAATGAAGCAAAGTAATCATCTCCTTCTCCGCTGGTTGGAAGAATGCATGCTTAATGTTTTGATACATGATATCAACTCTCTCTTTTGCTCTCATGATTGAATACTGAAATCCAGTATGGTGGGCCTCCAGAGTTCTAATCATCTTTCTTCCTCTTCCACCAAATATTGGCTTGATCCACACGTCTGCTAGCCTAATTGACTTTGTTTTTGAAAGCCGAAGTTTCTCCTGAGTCACCAATGTATCTCTTTCTGCCTTTTCAAACTCTTTCATTGCTACAGATCATCTCTGGGATTTAATCATTTGTACCACATGGTTGATGTGCTTTGAATCCTTGCATATAAAGTAAATTTCCTTAACATAAATACTGCTAGGGAATTTCAATGTTGCCATTGTAGTTGGCATTAAAGTCGGTACCTGCAACATTGAAAATTATCCTTATATAAGAATTCCCTCCATCTTGTTAATTGGCTTGTAACACTCTTGATGGTGGCTACATGAAATTTGATTTTGATTCCTCTTCTACATTAGAGGGTTCATATCCTTGATTTGACTCTTTTGAATTATCAAAATCAGAATCACTAGCTTCCATATTCAAAAATTCCCAGCCAACAACTTCAATAAATTTATTTGGGTCATCAGTAATAGTCTTCAAAATTGGCCTCTAGTTCAAGTTCATTATGCTTTCATAATACTTTATATCCATGGAGTTCAGTTATTCCTTGATGCCATCAAGTGAAGATTGAGGAATAGCGTACATACAGAGTACATCCCACTTGAAGTCTTTGAAAACAATAGCCATATCAAATGCCTTTTTCCCAAGTCCTACTCTCTCAAGGTTAACAATCTCAATCTCACTAATAGTGATTACTAAGAAAGGTAATTCCACCAACTCTTCCAAATAGTTTACCAGAGGAAAAATAAAAGCAAAGGCTTTGAATGGAACTCCATGAAAACCAATCTCTCTAAACGGTGTATCAAACTCTAGTTCAAAATCTTTTAGATGAGGCTGCTCCCATAGCTCTCTTATTAGCTTGACAAATCCTTGAAACTCTATATTGATTTTATTTTTCTTGTCCCTCTCTTGTTGTTCTTCCTTAATTTCATTAGGATCATACATTGACCTTCTTTCTCCTCCTAAATTTTGGACCACATCCATTACCTCCACATAAAATTGGACATCCTTGGTCTTCTTGGTTCCCATGCCATGATATGGTTATGCAAACAAAAATGAAGCAAAGTAATCATCTCCTTCTCCGCTGGCTAGAAGAATGCATGCTTATTATTTTGATACATGATATCAAATCTCTCTTCTTCTCTCATGGTTGAATACTGAAATCCATTATGGTGGGCCTCAAGAGTTCCAATCATCTTTCTTCCTCTTCCACCAAATGTTGGTCTGATCCACAAGTCTACTAGCCTAATTGGCTTTGTTTTTGAAAGCTGGAGTTTCTCCCGACTCATGAGTATTAGCTGTAACTTTTTTGAAATTTTATTATGGTATGTGCACTTTTATATGATGTAATATGATTATGGTTTTGTCTCATATGTTGTAATATTAGATATATAACAGAAAAATAAATTATTGCATGAAATAAATAATAAATTCTCATTCTAAATGTTTTTTTTGTAGAACACGGGTCTTCTAGAAGATCAAGATGATCCTCAACATGATATAGATTCACAAAACATTGGTTCTATTAGTATATATTACATGGCATAGGATGATGGTGATGCAGATATGAAAGACACCGAGGTTTATGAAAATGATGATGAGGACGACGATGACGATGACGACGACGACGACGATGATGACGACGACGACGACGATGATGGCGACGACGGCGACAACGACGACGACGACGATGATGATGATGATGATGGTGGTGGTGGTGGTGATGATGATGATACAGTTGGTGGTAGTAACCAGTGACATTCATGATCATATAGACTGCATCATGGATCATTGTTGATATATCGTTATGATGACTCTTTTCATGGTTACTATCATATGTATCATTTTCATGGCCTAGAGTACTATATTATTGAGTTGTATCATATTGACATGTATCATTTTCACTATATCATTTGGACATGTATCATCTTGACTTGTATCAATTTGAATTACATAATTTATCAATTTTATTTATATCATTTGTACATGTATCATTTTCACTTATGTCGATTGCTAGACACGTATCATTTTGACATGTTTTTGATGTAATGGAAAAATTGGCTTTCACTTGTTTTAGTTATATATGATGATGATCTTATCAGTATTGACTTGTCAATTTATATATTAAAAGTGGTCAATGATTTTTGGATGGATATTTATTACGTATGATGACTTTAATTTACTACTCAAGATGGATGTTGTCAAATTCAATTAAATTATAGATATTTGACTCACTTGTTTTAATTATAGATGATGATCATGTTACAATAATAGTTCAGGCGGTGATGAAAGGTAAAATTAATGCTTGGAACCTCTAGAACGTAATGGAACAAATTAGAGAAGTGTTAAGATCTTTTGGTGGGTAATGACACTGAACAATAGATGTAATTTTTTATCTTTACAAGCAATACAAAAATTTCATGTTACCGACCCAAAACAAAATAATTATCTTGTTATTTAATCATATGAGTTAAATAATTAAATTACTTACTTTATAATCATGAGTTATTTAAGAGACACAATATATTTAACCAATTAAATTGAAATAAAACATATTAAATTAATAAATGGAAGCAAAATAAGAAGAATTTTTAGAAGCAAAAATGGAAGCCAAACTAGAAGAAAATCAAAAGCAATCTTGGAAGCAAAATTGGAAGCAAAACCAGAAGCAAACCTGGAAGCAAAACTTGAAGAAAAATTGGAAGCAAACCTAGAAGTGAAATCAGAAGCCAAAATGGAAGCAAACTTGGACGCAAAATCGAAAGCAAACATGGAAGCAAAACCAGAAACAAAATTGGAAGCAAAATTGGAAGCAAAACCAAAAACAAAATTGGAAGTGAAACCGGAAGCAAAACTAGAAGCAAAACCAAAAGAAAAAGTGGAAGAAAAATTGGAAGCAAACCTTGAAGCAAAATTGGAAGCAAAACTAGAAGCAAAAATGGGAGTAGACATAGAAGCAAAACTAGAAGCCAAATTGGGCACCAATTTTGGCACTACTTTTGGCATTATTACCAACGCTATTTCTCGATGCTATTTTAGGCGCTAATGAGGGCGTTGTGATTTCTCAACGCTAAGTAAGGTGAAACATCCAACGTAAAAGTCAGCTCTGAGAAGGCCATGCTTGTTTGTGCTGAGTTTAGCGCCAGCCAAATCGCCTATTGGTGAATGGAAATACACTAAAATCCGACACTATTTTAGGCGCTATTTTCCTGTTCTATTGTAGTGACAAGAAATAAAAGCACTTAAGAAATGTAAAGAAAAATAAAAATTTAAAAGGTACCAATACTGATATGAAGTGTTGGTCTCTTCATGTCATATAGAGATGAAGTGGCAATCATGAACCACTTTAAGAAATTTGCATCATCATGAGAAACTAGGCAAAGTAGCGGACATGTGAGAAAAGGATGCTCAATCGTTAATATTGAAAAACCCCCACAGGACGAAAGGTTTGTATTGCCAATGAGGCAGAAAGGAAAACAAAGCATTGGAGTGGCAACACAGTTGGTAATGAGGAAAAATGTAAAGGACTTCAAAACAAAACAAAAAGGAAGTTCCTACCTAAAGAATGCTAATAACAACAGGAAATGGTGCCAACCACAAAACTGTTGATAAGAGACAAATGGTCCTACCGTGAAAAAGAACAAGAACAAATGTCAACCAATCTGGAGTGGAAATGATCAAGAGGAAGCTCTAAAGGATAGTGGAGTAGGAATAATGTCATTCCTATCGCACCATAGAATAGGTAGTGATAGGAATATCAACCTTCTCCAAGGTTCTGACATAAAAGTGACAAGAACCTGATTTTTTTCCCTTTCTTTTTCTTTTCTTTTTTTTAAAATTTATTTTTATTTGTCTCAATGATAGACCGCTAGTAACCTAGTTTTCACCCTATTATTGCCTAGAGCCACCGAGAAACCAATTTTCACCCCTAAGATTATTCAACAGTTAACACCCGTCAAAAATCAATTTTCAAACATTAACTAGCAAAAAATACCTGAAGGTTTTCACTGTCAGATCTTTTATTGATTTTTTTTGATTATATCATTATTCAAAAGAAGTGAGAGGAATAAGAGTTAGTTCCTCCATCATAGTACAATCAAATATTTCCTTTGAAAGGGGTCATTTGTAAAGCTTCAAATGATACCCATTAACCAGAAGAGTCATGCATTTAGAATCGACAATACATAGTTGAACAACATCGTTATCATACATAGTTTGAATTTAATAAGGACCGAGCCAAAAGTATGGAACTTTCCTTTGAATTTTTGGAGTCGAGAGTCATAAAGTAAAGCCCAATCCCTAGGTTGGAATGTTCGTGACCAAATGAAGCAATCATGCTACTATGTTCTTTGCTTCCGCACCACCTCTACATGAAAAAGGGCCTCCTGATGTATTTCATCTAAAGAATGGATTTGACCAAGTCTCTCTTTCTATGCTTCACTGAGACTCATCCCAAGTTGAAGAGCAGTGTGGAGAGTCTTCACTTCGAATTCAATTGGAAAGACAACCTTATTGCCATAGATGAGCTCATATGGTGTCAATCTTGTAGTTGTCTTCCAAGTTGTACAATAGGCTCAAACTGCTTCAGGAAGTCTTTCTGCCCAATCTTTCTTATGCAATGTTTTTGTCTTCATGAGAATATTTTCCAATTCTTGGTTGGTTACTTCCACTTTCCCATTGGATTGTGAATGGTATGGAGAGGACTTTCAATGCTTGATTTCATATTATTGTACCAATGCAACAATCAAGTGAGAGGTGAACTATGCCCCCTGGTCCATGACAATTTCTCAAAACACACCGTACCTAGTAAAAATATTTGAATACAAGAAGTTAGCAACCTTAGTATCCCTAGCATGCTTTAATGCTACTACCTCTACCCATTTAGTGACATAATATGTACAAACCAAGATATATTGTTTATTTTGAGAAGGAGGATTAATGGACCCTACGAAATGTAACCCCCATTTTTCAAATGGTTTTATGGATAACTAGGGGTGTAAAGGAATTTCATTACAGCAGGTAGGCCGGCCCATGCATTGACATTTATCATAATTTTGAAAATAGTTCTTACAGTCCTTATAGAGTGTAGGCCAATAGTAGCCAATAGTTAGGATCTTCTAGGTAGTCCTCTAAGTAGAAAAATGTCTTCCACAAGGTTCTATGTGGAATGCGTGAAGTATGTCGAAGACATATTCCTCGAGCACACATCAACGCATGATGTTGTCAAGGCCACATTAGAAGAGCAATCCATTGATCCATGTGTAATCACCACTGAGTCCAATGAACTTTCAATGTTCCCTTAGAGAGAAATGAGGTAGGAACCTGCAAGTAACCAAATAATCTTCCATGTCAGCAAACCAAGGATGCTTTACATAAATAACAAAAAGGTGTTCATCTAGAAAAGTATCATCCACAATAACGGGTTCATCATCATACTATAGTCTAGAGAGAAAATAGGCCACTACATTCTCTCACCCTGGTTTGTCATGGATGGTGATATCGAACTCCTATAGGAGAAGCAACCACTGAATCACTCGTCCTGTAACAATAGGTTTGTTCATAAAAAATATAACAGCAGAATGATCCGTATGTACAAATTTTTTGTATCTAGTGATATAGTGGAAAAATTCATTTATTGCATAAACTACAACTAAGAATTCCTTTTCAGTGACAATATATTTTACTTTAGCACCAATAAAATTCTTATTGATATAGTAGATAGAGTAAAGTGAGTGTCTTCCTTTTTTTCAAGGACAAATCCCATAGAAGTATTTGATGTGTCGGTATGTATATGGAATGGCAGTTCCCAATTGGGTCCTCGTAGCATAGGTGTAGTGATAAGTTTACCTTTTATTTCCTTGAATGCCTACTGGCATTCGAGTGTCCATGAGAAATTTGCATCTTTTCCTAGTAGCACAAAGAGGGGTGAGGCAATCTTGCTAATTTTTTTAATAAACCTACAATAATAACCAGCATGTCTTAGGAAACTAGGCACATCCTTCAGAAAAGTAGGCACATGCAGGTCTTGAATGATCTTTATCTTTTTAGGGTCTACTTCAATTCCTTTTTCAAAGATATAATGGCCTAAAATAATTCGTTCAATCATTAAAATATGACATTTTTCATGACTTAAAGAAAGATTAGTATCAATACATCATTTAAGTACTTTTTCAAGATTTGCCTTAGCTTCATCATATGTATCACCATAAACAATAAAGTCATCCATATACACTTCTACACAATTATGAATTAAATCATAAAAAATACTTAGAACAACTCGTTGGAAAGTAGTGGGTGCATTACACAATATGAAAGGTAAGACATCGTAAGAAAATGTTCCCCATGGGTAGGTAAAAGTATTTTTTTCTTGGTCTTCTAGGGAAATACAAATTTGGTTATACCCACTGAATCCATCGAGAAAAGGAAAATAACTTAATTTCCAGCTAAGGTGTCTAGGACTTGGTCAATGAAAGGAAGTGGGAAATGGTCTTTCTTAGTGGCCTTGTTAAGGGCCCTATAATCGACACATATTCACCATTTTCCATTCTTTTTAGGTACTACCACAAGTGGGGACACCCATTGGCTATCTAATATAGGGTAGATAAATCCTACATTAAGCAACTTATAAAGTTCTTCCTTAACTATTTCCCATAAGGATGGGTTTAAAATTCTATGGGGTTGTCGCAAAATTCTACTCCCTTCTTCTATATAGATATGGTGTTTACAGGTAGCGGGATGAATACCTCTTATGTCTTGATAATCCCAAGCAAAGGCTCCTTTGTGTGCACACAAAATATCAATCAATTCTTTTAATTGGGAGATTCAAATTGGGATTGATGTTAAGCATTTTACTAGGCACGATTTCAGTAGCTTGGGACTGTACATGGGTATCTACAACAAGTAGTTGTGAATTAGATGAAGATGGGTCAAAATTTACAGATATAAAAAATGGACCGTATATACAAGTATGTGGTCGTAATTGATGCAAAGTAATAAAATGTTGAATAGGCTATGAGTTACTAAGTAACGATTTTTTTTCTAAACAGTTAATTATCACTTATGCCCATAGGAAAAATCATTGTCTCAAGAATATTATCAACCAAATAATAATTTTGTATAAAGTGATTAACAATAGTGTCTTTTGAAATATCTTCAAATTCCCTACTTTGATATATTGTCAAAATAGGTAAGGACTCCTCTAAGTCACTATTGATCCATAAAGGATCCTCTGTTTCCAACAATGGTTGTGTTGGAGGGTACAATGTTAACTACTTCGTTTGCTCCCCATTTAAAATCATCATGTTTCCAGACCTGCAATTAATGAAAGCATTAGTAGTAGCTAACCAAGGTCTTCCTAGAATTAAGGGGTATCCCCCCAGCTTAATCTTTGGTTGCAAAATTGTGAAATATGTTGGGTACTCCCAAGATTTAATAGAAATGATGATATATTCAATCATACCTTTTGGCTTTATGAGGGAGCAATCAACCATTTGAAAGACCATTGGAGTAGGTCTAAGTCCTTGAAGGGCCAACCTCTCCTTAGTATCGTTAGTCATTACATTTATATCTACTCCTAGATCCAAAAGTGTATTTGGAATTATTGCATCACCAATACATACCTTAATCATTGGACTTCCTAGATCTGCATACTTAGGGATGGAGATTCTCTCCAACATCAAGTCTATGAGATGTCCAATGACTTGGAATATCCTAAGGTCCTGCTTCTTTTGTTTCTTCCTCCCACAGAGTTCCTTGACTGCTTTAGTGTACACTAGAACATCTCGAATAACCTGCAATAAAGGAATTTTAATGTTAACATTTTTCTATTCATTCATAAAATCAAAATCAGGTTGAGATGTTTCCTGTTGTTTTGGTTGCTCTTGCAGCCTATCTAGAAATGGAGGCTTTGGTTGCTCCTCTTTTGGCTCAACTGGATGGTCCTCAACTTCTGTGATGGTTTTCCCTTGAAGGTTCTTCCCTAATCTTAGGTGTACACCATCAATCTATAATGCATTGACAAGATACGTTGAGAACCCTGCCACTTCATTATTATAGATTGGTTGAGCCACCTTATTGTTTGGATTGGGTGTTGGTTGTGTGGGAATTGGAATGGATTTTGGGGTGGATTTGAGCTAGATGGTTGATTAGATGACGAGACTAGTGGAAAGAGTTGTTGATATTGTTGATATGGATTTATTGTTCGAGGTGATGGATATGGAGGGAATGATTGATATTGAGGGTAAGGTGGTGGTGGTGGTCTCCATGCTTTCCATGATTGTGGAGAAGGAAAATATTGTTGTGACCACTAGGGGTAGTATGGAGTTTTTTGCCAACCTCCATACCATCCAAGTTGGTTCGGGAATGAATTCAGTTGAAAAGAATTTTGGGGTATGTCTTGGTAATCGGTTGGGGGCATTGCTCTTGGTTTCCAAGGTCTTCGCTGGGCCATGAAATAAATGAGTCCATCTATATATTCTACCTCAGTCATCTCTACAGGAAGAGTTTTTAAAGTAGTGTCCCTACTTGCTTCCTCTAAAGAATATATCTTTGTTCTATTATATGGACACTCTTCACCACTATGCCTCTTTCGACAAACAGGACAAAAGACAACTAAGGATTTTTCAGCTTCCTCTTGTTTCCTTCATGTATATAAATTTTCTATCTATTTACCCATATGACTAAAAAAATAAGTCTTGAGGTCTTCAATTAGATTACCTATTTCATGCTTTGTGATACCTATTGTGGCTCCCCCAGGATACATCTTACTTGAATAGTTCCTTCGCAAGCGCTGAGACCTTGAGTAATTCTTGTAAATGTATCAAATATCATCAAAGTCCATTTTAAAGATGTTCCCTTTACCTATTAAATTTAATGTTTCCATAGTATCATCTCTTATTCCTCTAAGAAACAACATTTTAACATCAGGAGTTAGCCCTTGTTGTTGTGATCATTGAAAATTAAACATGAAGCGTTCGAGGTAATCTTCCACGGACTCATCTTCTTTTTGTGTCATACAAAAGATTTTGTTTCAAACCTCTTTTATTTTACAATACTCCTGTTACTTGGTCAAAAATAATTCCTTCGTGACTTCCCATGTTTTGATATTCCTGAGGTTCATTAACCAACATAGTGTTGCATCCTTTAACGTGGTTGGGAAAAAATTGAGCTTTTGTGCATCACTCTAGAAGTCATAGCTATGGAGTGACACATCAAAATCAAATAAAAACATATCAGGATCCTCAATAGAAAGACCACGAAAGACAGGCAGTGCGAAATGATGAATATTTTTCATAGGGGCATCTTCTCCAGGATCTGCTATTGGAAACTCAAAGGTAACCGGATTATTGTTGACCAATGCTCTCACATTGTTATTATTGAGATTGACCATGACTTGAGATGCCCAAGGAGTGAAAAATGTTTTGAATGGATTTGATTCCATAAGAATGGACCGGCCCTAGACTTGTAGGATTATTGAAATAGCTTTTCTACCATCTTTTTTAATTCTTCAAAAGACTCTGGATGGACACTAGAAGGGGCCTCAACAATGGTAGACTCGATAAAACACTTCTTGATATCTAGTTCGAGTAACTCTTTCTCAAGTGATGTATGGAAAACTAATGGTTGCAATTTAGTTTTCAATTTTTCTTGTCGTGAGTTGCCTCCCTTAATTAATGAATTTGATTTATATTTTGATATTTTGTTGTGTATTACTCCCCTTATCCTATTTCAACGAATCTCCATGTACTATCCCTACTACGATTAATGCACCTAAATGACTTATAAAAAAGAAAACTAAGCGTAGTTATCCAAATTAGGTTGACTGTCACGTAGACTTTCTCCTTAGCGCAATGCTCCTAACTTAGTTCACTAGGATGATAGGAATTTAACACCATTCCCCGACAATGATGCCAAAATGATTGGATTAAACTGTGGTTGATATTATGGGTAAAAATATCCTTTCAATTCTATCTTGGTTTGGATTTGCATCAATCTTTGGGATCTCCTCAGTTTACTCCTCAATGTCAATCCAGGAACGTAAGCTTGTGAATGATGTTGCGAAAATATAATTAAGGGTTGAAACTAATGAGCTAAGGGGGCGTGGATGCATCTAAGAATTGAATTAAAACACACCTTTTAATCTAAGATTCAAATCAAAGCACACTTACTCAATTTGAAAATGAATAAAATCCTATCTTTAATCCAACACACACTTCTTAAATTCTCATTTAATACTATTAAAACCGATATCTTTTTTTTTTAATAAAGAAAACCTGGTTTTAAAAGGTCCAGGAACCAGAAAACTTAAAACCGATATCTTAGAATTGCATAATAAACCTTTAATTCTAAATTAAGTTTGATTATTTTGTTTCTGCTTCCTAGTAGAAACTGAGATAGGAAGACTGCTAGAAACTATGAAAATAATTATAGTAACAGGAATTGTAACAAAAAGTGTGATAGAAAAATAATAAGGATAACTTCTGAGATGATGTACTATCAATAGTGAATTCCAATCTGCACGAACCAAATCTTTAATTCTCGAACTATTAACAAATACATTAATGAGTAAAGAAAGCAATCATAACTTTGAATAATCAAATCTACATGAAAAAAACTAAATTCCACAGGATTGTATATAATTAACTTATGTTAAAAAAAAATTGAAATCAAATCACACATTAAATTACCACATTAAAAACTGCAAATAGATCATCAATTGACGTGAGGAGTGGGCCATACCTCCTTGGCTGATTGATGATAGAAATATTAATGCGCTCTTCTAATTCAGCTCAATCATACACACATATAATAAATTTAAAATTATTTTTGAACAACAAGACAATATTGTATCAATATCTAACTATGAAGTCTTTAGGCTTATACATATTTATACTAGAGCAAGCATCAAGAAGTTTGCATGGTTTGTTTATGGCCTATGACCAACAAACCATTTAAGTTCGATAAACAACAAAACATACAAGTCTGATAAAACTAACAATCAGTCGCTGGCCATAAATATAAAATAGTTTTTAACAAGAATTATCCTCAAAATAAGTATGAACAAAAAAACTTGATCACTCCTCATCTATGTCCTCAACCATCTTTGTAGTTTTTCGATTACTTCCTACCAAGTCAACCATAGATTAGTTAGCGTTTCAATTGACATTGGCACTTTCTTAATCATTTTATTTTCCTATTACATTTCCTCCAATACCTACACTTCCTGTGACAAATAATGACAAGACGGTAGGAAATACAAAAGGAAAAAGGAAAACAAAGGGTAAAATTATTAGAACAATTTGACTCCCATCAATAGGGAAACTAATAGATTAAATCAATAATTATAAGAGCCTTAAATAGATTAGCAATTCCAATTAGTAACAAGCTTAAAGATGCATAAGAGATTATATATATAAAAACACTATACCCATCATGATGCATACCAATTACGTATTACATTCAATGGTTTTTTCCTTTCTAAATATAGATGTTTATTTATTTTGGGATCTCCTTTGATTTATTCTTTAGTCTAGCTGATATAATATATTTATTTTTCTCTTAAACTCAGTTTTGATTTCTTAATCCCAATCGATTAATTAATTGGAAATTATAATACATGCATACACACACATATATAGTTATTCCTTTATTTATATTGTTTGGTGTATATATATATATATATATATATATATATATATATATATAGAGAGAGAGAGAGAGAGAGAGAGAGAGAGAGAGAGAGAGAGAGAGAGAGAGAGAATATATATTCTTTCTATATATATATATTATATAGTTATTCCTTCTATAATCTTTTCTTTTAAATCTGTTAGTTGTTGAATATTCCTATGTAAACTTTTTGAGGCAATAATTTTTGATCCAATGGACTGATTGGGCCCCTTTTTCTAAATTGAATTGCTTGAAGAGATATGCATAAGGCACCACCCAAGAAACTAGGAATATTTATTTTGGCCAAAAACAAACCCAATAGCCCAAAAATTGAGTTTTTTTTCATTTTATATCAAACAATTACACTTTTTGTGGTACTAATATTAGGATCAAGGTTGAGACACCTTTCCCAACACTTGATGCATATCCTTTGTTGAAAAAATTGTAATTATTTTGAATTTGGATATGATTGGAAAAAAACTCTAGGAATTCATAGCTAGGATTCCTTTTTTGCTCTTGTCTAACATCATTGAATGATGTTTTTACCAACGATAGTTACCATTCTAATCAACTAGTGATTCCTTTAAAATCCTTTTCTATTTTGATAGCCAATGGCATTTGGTTAATCATACCTGCATCTCTATTATGTTGTGGGTTTTTATCTAACCTTATTTTTATCTTACAAACAAGTTTAATTTAATGAATTTGTAACATGTATCTATTCCTAGCAAGTCGGGTTTATATATATTAAAAACACCTTGAATTAATGTTGGCTCCTTGTTCATGGGCAATAAGGAATTATAATTCCTTGAAGTAATGTTGGCTCCCTATTCCTAGGCAATAAGGGATTACATTGCCTTGTTTTAATATGAGATTCACTATTTATTGGGAGGAGATGTTTTGATTTGAGTAGTGGGAAGGAAAGTAAATAAATACAAGGAATCCTTTCATTTCCTAGTTTTATTTGTGGGAGAAAATAGTAGTCACAACCTAGTAAGTGAGGAAAAAGAAGAACAAGAAAAAAAAGGCAACCGAGAACTAGGAAATGGTGGTTAGGAAACTATTTTGTTGAGGTGGATGGATGTACAAAGGTTGGTTGGGAATAATCAATAAGGTATAAATGCACAAATTAAGTGGTAATTTTTAAATAGGATGATTTTTTTTTTAAATCTTGGATTGTTGAATGTTTATGAACAAGTTGTAATTCCATTGATGAACATTTGAAATGAGTTTCTATTAGTTTGTATGAATGTTTGAGTTGGCTATTTGTTGTAGGTACCTAACCTAGGCCTACATTATTTAGTATCATAACAAGTTTTGCCTCTTGGAAAAGTTTAAATTTTGTCTTATTGTAGGAAATGGAAGTCCTAAATTTATAGAAGATTAAAAGGTTAGGTTGGCTCAATGTGTTGCTAGAATAGAAAATGCATTAAGAACAGTAGTAGCAAGGTTGGAAGCCTTGGAAAAAACACAAAGGATAAGTATAATAGTTGATAACGTGGGTGAATATGAAGAAGAAAATGGATCTTTCAAACAAGGAGACAAATATATGAATGAACCCCTTTGTATCTTATGAAAAATTGACCAAAAATAGAGACTAGATGTTACAATGGGAGTTTAAATGTGGAAGATTAATATATTGGATTTTAGAGGGAGAAATTTGTTAAATATCCAATATATTGAGAAGGGGGTGAATAAGTATATTCTAAAAATTATTGAACAAATAACATCCAATCAATCCAAAGGATATGATAATTAAGATAAGTAGAATCATCAATAGAACTTGAAACACAAAACACAAGAGACACTTGAATTTTTACAAGGAAAACCCAGAGTGGGAAAAACCATGATGAGAATTAACTCACATTATAGTATAACCAGTTATAAGATATTTCAAAAGGTTTGGCTTACTGCCAAGACTCACTATCCAAAATGGGAGGCTCATTGCCTACAAAAATGGCTAATCGCTAGAGTTGAAGTGATAGAAGTACACCTCAAGTGCAGATTTAGTTCCTTTGTAATTCTGGAAAATTTGCATGCCAACAAATCACACTTCACCCTTTTTGCTTCCACATCTAATTGCTAGTATTCGCTCAACTTATCACATATATCTCTATCCAACTTTACAAAAATTTCTTGTATATATATCTGATTGCCCAAAGATAACAATCAGGTCAGCTTGAAAAATCATGTTAATCAATAATTCAAATGTGTGGCATGCTATATCTTGTCGACATGGATTATACAATTTTTTTTTAATCCATTACATCTTCTACCAAATGATAGGTCAACCAACAGTAGATGTAATAGAAAAATTGTAGTCAACAAAATAATACTAGCGATAGCCACAAACAACTATGTGCATGATTCCTTGTCCATGTATGCATTTATCAATCATAGACCATTTCCCAAAACCTGAAGTAGCAACTATTTATTGGAGAGGATTCCAGAGCAAAATACTAGAGGCTAGTCCTATAGGTTCAAAATATCGGATTAATGTGACTTGAGTCTTGCAGTTTCAACTCATATATCATGGTGACATAAATGACAATAGAACTACACAAAAACTATTATTAGAGAATATGATCTTCATTCTTCCAACAATATCCCCCTTTGTCATTGATGGCAACATGTGCCAAAAAGAATTTGCATACATCCTATGTACATAATATACTCTATTTCACATTCCTCTTCTCCCCCTTTGACATCAAGGACAAAGGTCGAATAAAAACGATATGTGCAGAGGGTCCGAAAAGTACAAAAACAAAGAATCAAACTTCTGAACTCCCCTCGAGGAGTTATCTCAAGCAATAAAAATAGAAAAAATTTACCCGAAGGAGGGAGCACTTTACAGTTCCTGAAGAATGCCTTGCTAGGCCGCTTTTCCATTCTCCCAACTCTGTTTCACAGATGCCAGGATTTTATTCAAGGATTCTAAAGCAATAAATTTTTCTTCAGCTTCATTCAAAGTGTTCGGAGTCAGATTGATCTTATCCAATTTTTTAGCATTAGCCAAAGCATTGGCTACCAGAGAATACTCCATCCTCACATTATCACCAAGCAAGCCAAATTTTCTAATTATCTCTTCCTTATGCTTTTGTAACATAAATAACTTTTCTTTGTGTGCAAAAATATCATTCCAAGTTGATCTGTCTCTATCCATTGATACATTATAGGTTTTGGAGACAACGGTCAACTGGGACCCAATGGAGTCCATGAGATCTTTTATGATTTGAGTGGCATCAGACCACCTTATACAATATGAAAACACAGAATTAGCTTCAAAATCACAAGCCTTCACAAATTCAAGGCTCTTCTCTACATTGGTATGTGCCAAGGCACATTTGTCATGAAGAATCAACAATATTTTCTCATTCAACTTCTCTTCTACATCCTATTTTGTTTTCTCAACAAGTCTTGTGGCATGCTCCTTGAAGGAGTCCAATAGAAGCTTCAAGTTATCAACTGGAGAGAGAGAGATGTATCTACATATGTATCTGTTGTAACATCCTATAAGGCCTTAATAGCATCTTCAATAAGTTTAGTTCCCTTCTGATGCATTTCTAAGATTTCTCTCCTACCATATGCATAAAATACATCACCTAATACCAATTTATGTACCAGAGAAATCTTGTTCATATCTACATAACCTTGATTCATTGGGAGTTGCAGGAGTTTCAAAGGAATTACTGGTTGGAATCTGATCTTCTTAGACAACAGTCCTTTCAAAACATCATCACCGGAGGAAGATTCTCTAGTGAAATTTTGCGATTCTACAAATTTTAGGGACACTTCTTCATTCTTTCTAGCAATTTTGTTTGATCCCTTATTTTTGTTTTCTTCTTCTTCCTCATCTTTTTCCTCCTCTGCATTCTCTTCTTTTGCAATCTTTTCTTTTGTATTCCTTTCTTCCAAGTTTTCTTCCTCTACCTTTTCTTCTTCAATTTTCTCTTCTTCTTTTTCTTCTTCCTTCTCTCTATCTTCTTCATTAGGGTGTACCAAAGGGGTAGTAGCATGAACTTCTGATTCAACATTTTCTTCAACAAGTTTTTCATTTTCTGAATTCTCGTTAGCAACATTAATTTTCTGTAGAACATCTATAATACCTATTTTTGGAGGGATATTGGTGTCATTCACTTCCAGAGGTATATTATCATCAGTAGCACCAAAAGGAGGTTCTTCCACAGCTTTTGTAGAAGTTTATTTTCTAGATTCAAAGGCTGAACCAGATGCACCAATCATGCCATACCTTTATGCAGTATCCCTGATAGTATTTATTGTTTCCTTCCTTATTCCTCTGATTTCTTTCTTATCTTTTATCTTTGGGGTATTAACTCTTCTTTTCTCCCTGAACATTTTAGCACAAATCTTCTTCAAAGATTCTAAGTTATCTGGAGATAGAGGGGGTGCAATTTCTTTATATGCTTTGTTTCTTATTTTCTCCTCTAGCTCAACTGCCTCTACTCTTCTTTTCATCAGTCTTTCCCACAAATTTTCAAGAAAATCACACCTAATGTTATCCCATTTAGCTTCTAGAATAATGACATATTTGATGATGGCCAAAATTATTGTTTCTTTATCCTCTTCTCCTACTAAATTATACACTTTCGCAATAGACCTCACCATATCATCTTGATTCACCAAGTTATTCACCAAAACATCTAATTTGAGAGGGGAACCAAGTCTTACTAGAGAGGAATTTTTCTCTTCCTGGTCCAATGAAACTTCTTGTATAACTTTGGCCTTCTTTTCATCATGAACATCTTGTTCATCAGCATCGCTTGAAGATGAAACATATTGAACTTTCCTCGAGCCAACGTTGGTTTCTTGTGATGCACCTTCACTGGAGGAAGCACTTTCCCTTCTCTTTCTTGTCAATTTTACAACTGGATATTCTTCCTCTTCCTCTTGATCATTAGTAACACTCATAGTAGCCTTTTATTTTCTTCATTTGATTGGGGCTACTAGACGAACACCTTTTCTTTTTCCCAATCTGGTAGTAGGTCTAGAAGGGGCCTTGCCTTTTCCTTTATCAACAGTGTTGGGTATAGACTTCCTTGTGATAGGTTCAAAAGTTGGTATGGAAGGAGGGGTCCTATCGAATCTCCTTACACTAGGTAGTTCTTTAGAATTATGGCCTTGAACAAATTTTCCTCGAGCTATTTCTTCAGCTATGAAACATTTCTTGAGCATTTATGTCACATTTTTCTTCCTTTTAGCTTTGTTTTACTCAAGATGGACTTCCATGGATTTTTTTGCATAATTCCCTATTCGGGGTTCATTCGGATCTTTTGGAATATTTAATAAGAGTTGCACATATCCTTCACCATCATCTTTTGAGACTTTATAACCCAGAGGTTGAATCCAAATTGTTCGGGGTTCCACCGCTTCTATCATACATTCATCAAAAGATACATGAAATATGATCTCTTTTTTTTATTTCTCAACAATCTTCCTTGGAATTATGTCTCTCTCATTCATATTCTTCTTAAACACATAAAATAATTTGATCAAGGCATTTTTTGCATTGTTCACATCACCCAAACTACACATGTGATCAAAAATCTGATGTGCCACTGGTCGGGATGGATCCCAATACACTATTCTAGATTTTCCCAAGAGCATCTTAAGAAAATAGAATAAAAGGCACACAATTAGGGAACCAAACTTAAATGGGTACTTCTTCTCTTTTGAAATTCTCATATTTTCAAGCAACTATTATCAGAGTAGCTCACATAGATCATAATTTGCACCATTTACAGTCATATCATAACCAGTATAAATAGTTGTGGCAGACACATAATTCTCTCTATTGGTGAAGTAGATTTTTTGACCGATCATTATGGATGCATACTTCACCACTGGATTAGTGATAGGTTTTGTCTCTAGAGCCCTCTTATCATAGGTTGCACCAGTGAGATTCGTTACCATTTCACTTTTCACTGCTTTAAGCATAGGTACTGGTTCGGTGTCGTAGAGTCTGATGATGGCTTTGATTGCCTCCTTGGTAATCAAGTGTGGTTCATGAGTCCATAAGAACTGATCATGAATTCTTCTGAGAACCGAATTTACATATGGGTCATCTACTATAGAGCAAAATTTGGAAAGTTATTCCAATAGTCCAAGTTCTTTGCCACAAGATTCATGTATTCAAGTTTTACCATTAAATCATCTTCTGTGAGTTCATTCAACCATATGTCGATCAATTTGACATGATTGAATTCCTCTATCTTAACCCTAATGTACATCCTTGTATCCTTAGTCAGCATGATGCCACGAGGAACTAAAGAGAAAGCACCCATGGGGTCATCCTTGAAAACCTTCATGGAGTACTTCCTGTAAGAGGGCCTAGGTCTTTCTGTTGTGTTTATGACTACAGGAGTTTCCATTTTCTACTTATCGAGCTTTTAAAATATTCAAGAAGAATTTTTCACAAGCCCACAACAACACAAAATTGAGGAATACCTTTTTCTTCTTAATTGGTTGAAACCAGGGTTTGCACTAGTCGCTCTTCAATTCACTCTAAATTTCTCCAAGTTGTTCTTCGCTTATTTTGAATGCACAAATGATCGAAATTCCTTTATGATTTCACTTTAAAGATTAATGTGATGCCCTAATTTGCATTTAATGCCCTTAGATTTTGAAATGCTGCTAAATTTCCTTATCTATGCTGAAAAAACCTAATATGCTCTACAAACAAGCCTATATGCCTCTTTTCTTCTGCTTTCTCTTTCAGAACCTCTACATACTGATTTATTACGAATTTACTTCATGCCAAGGATCAAACACACTAGAAATCAAGGGGTTTAATGATTTTCTACTAAAAACCCCCCTAAGACCATACTAGATCTAGTTCTTGGAGGGATCATCTACACCGAATGAGGGTACAAATGCATCAGTAGTCGCTGACTCATCTTTCTTTTTTCATATCTTACTCATTTCCTACTTAACTTATTTTTTGTTAAAATTCTTCTCAAGTTCATTCTTCTTTACCAGAGCAAACTATTTTCCCTTTTTACTTATGTATACCTTTGAAATATGTCCTGGTTTGTTTCAATTATAGCAGACACCATTTCTTTGACTTGATTGACTTCCATTAAACCTTATTCTGCACTGATTCACTTTATTCCCATATTTGTTGCATGTATAGAAATAAATAACAAAGGATTGATTCATCCTTCCTCCATTAAACAAGTTCATCATCTGAGTTCTGCATTCACTAGCTCTATGCCCAAACTTATTATAGGCATAGCATTGTCCGAAGAAAGAACCAAAGAACTTATTCATGTGGCTTCTTCATTCAGTTGCCTTATGCCCAAACTTGTTGCAAGAAAAACAAGTGTCATTGAAAGATGGGTACCTTTGTGCATTTGGCTATCTGACAGGTGGTTTCCTACTTGGATTTATTTTTTGCTTTCCTTTTTCTTGAGACTTTTGATCATTTATTGCTTTTGAGTTTTCAATTGTTTCTAATCCCAATCCACCTTTGTCTTTAAATTTTTTTGTCCTACAATCAATTCATCAAGCTTGGTAGAGCTTGTCTTGAAACTATCCTCACATACTTTTACCTTTTCCAATTCTCCTCTCAGATTCACTACTTATTGTTCAAGCCTAGAGCATTCATGAGACTTGTTCTTTATCTCTTTATTCAAGCATTCTTCATTCCTCTTGTTTTCTTCCACTTCCAGCTTCAATCTGGTAATATCTTCATTTTCTTGTTTCAGTTGATCACTGACTTCTCTATGTCTCTCTTTGAATTTCTTTAATTGTTCCTTCAATTTCTTGACACATTTATTTGCTTCATCAAGATTCTCTTTCAGATCTGTATTCTCATTTTCAGATTTTTCAAGATGATTAAGAGTAGTCTGGAGTTCTGAATTATCCTCCATTTGTTCAATCTCCAAGATCTCCCTCAAGCTATTAGACTTCTCCAGAGGAACCTTGCTCTGATACCAATTGTTAAATATCCAATATACTGAGAGGGGGGGTGAATAAATATATTCTTAAACCTATTGAACAAATAACATCTAGTCAATCCAAAGCATATGATAATTAAGATAAGAAAAATCATCAACAGAACATGAAACACAAAACACAAGAGACAACATAATTTTTACGTGGAAAACCCAGAGTGGGAAAAACCATAGTGAGGATTAACTCACAATATAGTATAACCAGTGATAAGATATTACAAAAGGTTTGACTTACTTCCAAGACCCACTGTACAAAAATGGGAGGCTCACTACCTACAAAAATGAAGTAACAAAAATAGCCAATTGCCAGAGTTGAATTGATAGAAGTACACGTCAAGTGCAGATTCAATTCCTTTGTAATTCTAAAATATTCACATGCTAGCAGATTACACTTCACCCTTTTCACTTCCACATCTAATCTACTAGCATTCACTCAAATTTTCACATCTATCTCTATCCAAATTTACAAAAACATCTTGTATATATATCTGATTTCCCAAAGATAACAATTAGGTCGGCTTGACAAATCATCTTAATCAATAATTCAAATGTGTGGTACGCTACAACTTATTGGAATGGATTATACAAACAAAATTTAATATATTATATCTTCTACTGAATGATAGGTCAACCAACAGTAGACCTAATAACAAAATTGTAGTCAAAAAAATAATACTGGTGATAGCCATGAACAACTACATGCATGATTCCTTGTCCATGTATGCATTTATCAATCACAAACCATTTCCCAAAAACTGAAGTAGCAACTATTTATCAGAGAGGATTTTGGAGCAAAATACCAAAGGCTGGTCTTGTATTACCGGTTCAGAATACCGGATTAATGTGACGTTTCAACTCATATATCATGGTGACATCAATGACAACATAAATGTAAAAAAACTGTTAGTAGGGAATATGAAGTCCCATAGGAAGTGAAGTTGGAAAACACAAAACTTAAATGTCATGCATCCCTTTGGTGGAAACATTGTAAATGGATCAAAGAAGGAAAGGGAAAAAATTCAAGAATGATAGTAAAGTTGAAAGAATAAATTTTATCCATTAATATTCATCTTAATTTTTGAAACAATAACAAATTATGAAGCAAAAATAATTCAGTTTCCAAGCTTAAATTGAAGAGTTTTATCAGCTCAACATTCAAGTTGGTCATGTGTTCAAGATAATATAAAGTTGCTAGATATATTGATGGACTCCATTTCACCATTCAAGATAAGTTTAGTATTACTTGAGTGAAATCAATCCAATAATCCAACCAATGTGCCTTAAGAAGTGAAGAAACACTATCAAGGAAGAAATAAAACAACACTAGAGGAAGAGGGAGATCTACAAAAGGAAGAGCGAAATTTGAGGAATATAAATGACAACAAAGTAATAAAGGATAATCTAATATTAATCATAATGTTGTATCCCGTGAAGAATCTTAAATACCATCACGAAATACGAAATAAATTGAACAAGGAGAGGCCCTCCTGATAAGGATGGTATTGTTGACATTAGAAAAGGAGGAACATGAACCAACACAAAGAAATAATGTTTTTCATAATTATTTGTGAGTCGTAAGGTAGTAATTGATCATGGGAGCATAAAAAAATTGGTGTCCAATAAAATAGTAAAAAATCTAAAGCTAAAAATAATCTCACATACAGGATTGTACAAGGTATTAAGGCTATAATATTATCATCAACTTTTGGTAAGAGAGTAATATTTAGTTGAATTTCATATAGGAGCATATGAAGATAAAATATTGTGTGGTGGCATGCCTATGGATGGTTGTTAGATTTTTCTTGGAAGACCTTGGAAATATGACAAAAGGGCTATTCATGACGCAAGAGAAATGCATACACTATGATATAGGATGGAAATAAGTGCATACTAAAACCATTGAAGGATGAAAACAAAGTACACAATAGTTCCAAGATATGTCTGGCTATTGGAAAAAAAATTCTAAGTGATATGAAAGAAGGAATAGTGTGTTTAGAAATTATTCCTAAACCTACATAAGTAAAAACAAGCATGGGAGAAGAGGTTCCCTCAAAAGTGCAAATTTTTTCTTGAGGAATATGCTTATATTTTGTCTCATGAGATGCTATAAGGGTTACCTTATCTTAGGTGTATCAATCATCATATGGACTTGATTGTTGGACCAAGCCTATTGCACAAGGAAGTGTATAGAATGACCCTTTTGAGGATGAGGGGATGACAAGGAAAATCCAATAATGTTGAACAAAGGCTTGGTCAAAGAAAGTTTGAGTCCCTATATGTCATTGGTAATTCTAACACCAAAGAAAGATGGGGAACAATTTTTTTTTATAGATTCTTGAGTCACAAATAAAATCATAGTAAACTACTAGTTCCCTCTACCACAGATAGATGATTTGATGGATTGTTTAAATAGAGCAAGGTAATTTACAAAAATGGTCTAAAAAGTGGATTTCATCACATTCAAATTAGGGAAGTGACAAGTGAAAAACTATTGTTAAGACTAAGAATAAGTTGTACAAGTGGCTAGAAATGCCATTTGGATTGACAAATATACTAGTACCTTCATTAGATTGATGAATTTAGTACCTAAACATAATCTTGGTAAGTTTTAATTGTTTGTATTGATGATATTTTAATTTAAATTTGAAACTAGTATTACAAAGGATAAAGGAGGAAAAATTACAAGTAAATTTGAAAGTGTAGTTTTATGAAGAAAGAATTGGTATACCTAAGATTTTTTATTTTGCAAGAGGGGCTTAAAATGAATTTAGGAAAATTAAAGCCATTGAAAATAGTTCATCACTAAAGATCATATTTGAAGCAAGATTTTTTCATGAATTCACAAGTTTCTATAAGAATTTAATTATAAATTTTAGTAGTATATGCACACTAATTATGGAAATCATGAAAGGAAATAGGTTTGATTTTTAGTGAGAAACAACAACAAAAAGAGTTTTCAGCTCCTAAAAGAAAAAGGTGACAACTCAACCTATTGGGTCCCAAAACCATTGCTCCACTTCCTATAATGAAATGTTGCTCACAAAGCCAGGGTTGTCATCATGAAAGTGAAATCAATTCATCAACATATTGTGGAGGATTGAAGTCCAACTCTATAAGAGTGGGTTTCATCTTCTGATCTTTGAGCTCAACCTAGATTTGGGAGAGTATACCTTCACAAGTATTAAAATCACATGAAATGGACAATTATGAATATAAAAAACCAAACCATACCAATTGAATTGGTCCTAAAACTTGTCATTGAATCAAGAACAACTAGCTATTTGAAAATCCCTATATAGTTGATAAAAATGTGCAAGCATGAGATCCACATGAAATAAATCCATTTGAGGCTCATAGAAGATAGTTTCCCTAGTTATATTGATAATCATGGATGCATGTAAATACTCCTACTCGTACACTACTGATTAATATTTTTCTTGTTTGATGATGTGAGATTGGTATGTGATTCCAAACTAGTGTTTATTCCTTGGGCAATAGAGTCATAGCTCATGGAGAAAAAATAAACTAGAATCACAAAACATGTAGCTATGTATTTGCATACAACAAATATTATTAAAGTTGTAACATATCATACTTATTAATCCATAATAAAACTATATATATATATCCATATAGAAAGTGAGAAAGATCATTACAAGCCTTGCAATGTTTTCAAAATATCATCATATTCATCTAACTCAAAATTACATTTGTGTCAACATATATAGCAAAGGAAAATCCCTAGCTACAACTAAGAAACCCTCTTAGATATACACACACTCTCATGGAGACATTTTATAATAAAATCCAGTTACAAAATTAATCTCCCTTGATTCCATAGGTTTTTCCTTGACCCAAAAGGATTGGAATATCATCTGTGGCTGCCCTGAAAAACACTAGCAAATATTTGGTATTTAAAGACCACCACGAAACCAACCCCTTTCAAAAATGAATAAAATACATGCTTGCAGGGCACCAAAATCTAGTTGATGCACTTTAGCATCTTGGAAACCAATGGTCTACATACATTCCTAACCAAAATAGGTGCGTCAAATTAAACATGGGCATTGAATTTAAGTAGGTTTGTGACCCTCAAAATTTGTGTAGGATTTGAGAAATACAAATCCACAGAACCCGATCAATACCTGCATGCAAAAGACTTGTCACAGAGAAAGAGAGAGATCAAGACAAGGGTTTGGCTCTCACAATGTGCAAGATATATTCCAGAAAAATGAATAGAGCATAAAAGAAAATACAAGAGATCAATCCTTATAAAAGGAGATCAAAACCTAAAAGGAAAAACTAACCCTAAAGGTGAGTGCATTTAATAATTAATATTAATTATTAAATGACTAATATGTGTGCAAGGCAAAATCTTAAGAGGAGAGTAAAGTTAATTAATTACTTTACTCTAACACCCCCCCTTAAGATGAGCAAGAGTGCAGCTACAAACTAGTGCAAGAAAGCAAAAGTAACTACAATGCATGAAAGTAAAATTGGGTCCCTGCAACTAGGCCTGATTAGGTACCCAAGTACAAGGAAATCTCTATGAAATGAAGAAAAGGAGAAAACCCAGTGGGAAAAAACTCCTCTCCAAAAAGAGATGCAAAAAGAAAGTACAAATGAAATGTCTCAAGAGACTCTCTCAAGAACATATACAGATATACAATCAGATACCCACCCATGAGAGAGAGTGGAGACTCCAAAGCCCCCCTAGAATGAGAGAACCCTTGTGCCAATGATCAAACTGATGTGTCACCTTGGAGGAAGAAATAGATCCAACGGTCGAAGAAGAGGAAATCCCTAGATGTGAGGTGAAAATGGAAGTCCTAGATGATATGCACTAAAGAATGAAACAACAACATGAGTGTATGAATAAAAAAATGGTGAATCAAACAACTCAAGATGATCCTAAAATGGAATCTCCAATGAAGAAGGGATAACAGGTGTGCTGAATCTATCATCTGTGAGGAAAGGAATATCCTCAGATATGGCCTCAACAACTGCACTTGATGGCTCGATGAGTGGAGCAACAATGTCAGTCACAACTGAAGAGGTATCCTGCTGAACAAATGTGATCTCAATAGGAGGAAGAGGTGTAGAAGTCTCAACACTAGTCTCATGAACAGATGGAAGAACACATAAGTTCAAGTGACCGAACTTCTCCTCAGATACTGCATGCTCTCTTGTAGAAAGAGAGGGAGATGGTGGACCAAAGTGTGTGAATGCATACAATCGGGAAGAATGATCAACTGTCCCTGTTGCAACAATGCTGCCAATCTGAATGTCTCTGATGTGCACTGAATCAGGTGTGAACTCAACTGTCTTCCCTATCCCACTGTGAGCAATCTGATAGATGGAGAGAAGGTTAGTGGACAAAGATGGAACACATAGTACATCATTGAATGTACCGCATCAATATCGATAGAACCTTTCCCACATACACTCATATAAGTGTTATTACCCATCAAGATGTGTGGTGAGGACAGCCTCGAAAGATGAGAACATGTCCTGAGAAGATGCCATATGGTGTGAAGCACCTGAATCCAGTAGCCATCTAGATGAATGTGAACTGGTGGTTGCACATAATGCATGACCCTTATGTGGGGCCTGTCCATCTATCTGGAATGATGGTGAAGAAGAAGACCCGCCTGAAGTAGATGAAGAAGAGTGATGAATATGGTTCTTCTCAAGAAGAGCTGTCAAATCTGAAACCTGCTTTGTATATCCATCTATCTTCTTCTCATAACACTTGGACTCATCATGTCCTAGCTTAGTGCAATAAGCACACTTAGGTCTATCTTTCTTCGATGATTCCCCCTTAGGAGAAGGTGAATCAGAAGTCTTCTGTGAACTAGAATCCTTCCAATGCTCTATGGTATGTGGTTTTTGTTTCTGCTTCTGCTTCTGCTTCCCTTGATATGACTGTGCTACCAATGCTTGGTGCGGTGATCCTGTGAGAGCATCCAACTGTGATATCTTAGCCTGCTCTCGTGTCAAACGATCACAAAACACCTCAAAAGAAGGCATGGTAAAACGTGCACCCAAGGCATCCATAGTGGAATGGAAGGTAGATGAGAATATTTGAAAGTTCCCATGAAGCTTTGACAAAATCAGGTAAATACACTCTGTATCAGTCTTAACCTTACCACAACCCTGTAGAAGAGATCTCTGTTGTTTGAATTTCGTCAGAAAGTCCTCAATGGAGGGAAAAGAATCAGGTACAAGTGAAGTCAACTCTGCCTCAATCTGTAGTGCACGGAACTGATTGATGGTACCAAATAAATCATTGAACTTGGTCCACATTTCAAGAGGACTATTACATGCATCAAGATGAAACAACAAGCTATCTGAAACATGTAAGGAAATCAAACCCATAGCCTCATCCATCTTATTTCTATGCTGCATAATCTCAAATGGCCTTGTCAAAATTGGCTGAACCGTATCTAAACAGGACCACAACCCCTTTGATCTAAGAAGACGTTTCATAAATGTCTTCCAGGTATGATAGTTATGAGGTGTGAGAAGTTCAACACTAGAAGTATTTTCGGCCATGCTGTGAACTGTGCCTCAACTGCTCTGAATTTTTTTATTATTATTTAGTGGTCTTTCAGAACTAGACAGAAGATGCAAAAGGGGTTTTTGTTTTGTTTTGGTGTTTATAGATTCTGGTTTTCTGATGTAAATGACAGAAAGCAAGAAAAAACACCCCCCCACAATGCAAAAAACCAATCCCCAGTACAAACTGAAAGCCAAAAAACAATAGAAAGCAGTATATGTATGAGACAAATCTCTGTGTACCTGAAGAATTTTCTGGTGAAATAAACTGAAGATCTGGAAAAATCACAGAACCACCTTTCCGACGCCTATTCGCTTTTGAAAAATGGAGCAAAATTGAGCAAGTTATGCCTTTCGGAGTGCAAAAAGATCATCTGACTTTGACTGCAAAAAACTGCATGAAAACTGAATATTTTTGAAGAAATTCCTACACCATCAGAACGGGCTTGGAACCAGCTTTCCGACAATATTTTGTTTTCGAAAAACCAAGTTCGTATGCAAAAGTTATGACCAAAATACCAAAACTGCTCTAAAAAGGTTTGAAGGTTAAGCCTGGTGGTCAGGCTAACCGCTAGCATTAACCGCTAGTTGTTAACCGCTAGCGGTTAACTGACGGCGGCTCCCATAACTCTGATTTTTAAATTTTTTTCTCGGATTGCGTGCCGTACAGGCCGTACGACCTAGAAATGATTTTTTTTTGCCTCCCAGAGTCACTGTGTCCGATTTTGACGATTTGATAGTCGATTTAGGGGTTTTTGGGTGCTCTGAATGTGATGGTGAGGTCCGTTTGGGCTGAAATTGCTTCAAAATTACAGGTACGCTCTGGATCAGGAACCCTAAAAAAACATCAAACCCTCGTAGATCTAACGCCGTGAAGCCAAATTTGATGAATTTTATATCAAAATAGGGGTTTTTGGATGCTGCGAGCTCAATGGTGAGGTCCGTTTGAGCTCAAAGTGTACCAAAAAAATAAACCCCCTATTCCAAATAAAAACTAGAAAACAAACACAGATCTAATGCAACCAAAAAAAGATCTCTAATTCTTTCAAAAACTGAACAAGCTACCATGTAGGATTTGAGAAATGCAAATCCACAGAACCCGATCAATACCTGCATGCAAAAGACTTGTCACAGAGAAAGAGAGAGATCAAGACAAGGGTTTGGCTCTCACAATGTGCAAGATGTATTCCAGAAAAATGAATAGTGCATGAAAGAAAATACAAGAGATCAATCCTTATAAAAGGAGATCAAAACCTAAAAGGAAAAACTAACCCTAAAGTTGAGTGCATTTAATAATTAATATTAATTATTAAATGACTAATATGTGTGCAAGGCGAAATATTAAGAGGAGAGTAAAGTTAATTAATTACTTTACTCTAACATCAACTACTAGGCCATGTTAGGTACCTATGTATAAATGCAAACACAATCTCTCACAAATGGAGAAAAGGAGAAAACCATGTGGGAAAAAAATCCTCCCCAAAAGAGAGATGAAATGCGAAATGATCTCTATCTAGTATGAGGGACAAAACCCCATGTGAGGAAAAAGACCCCCATAAGAGAGAAGAAGAAGAGAGATGATGCAGCCCCCCCTCAATGGTGAGTCTCCTGCAATGGTAGAAGCTCAACATTGAATGCTGAAAATGATCCAATCTTGTTGAAAAACATTCCTCCCC
>CM021109.1:80847221-81314633 GCA_007115665.2 Sequoiadendron giganteum
GCCATTTACACGGGTTGTTGATTGAATTTCTTGAAGAGCTATTGTAATACAGAGTGTAGATATTTTATGTTTATGTCTTTTTCTAGGTTTACTTCTAAGTCTTTGTGATTGTTTAATGTTGTATAACAATACTATCATTTCTAGAATACAAATGGCATACATTCAAAGCTAGTGTTCTATTGTATATTTCACATGAATTATGAATGGAATGAATCAAAGATATTTCAATTCATCTTCATTTTCTTTTCTTTGATGTTTATTTATTGTTAATGCACTTGTTCTAAGAATGAATTAAGTTTTCTTTAACAGAGATAAAGATTTATGTTAATTTATGTAGGGATCACTTAAGTATTACTGGTTTAGTTTTCTAAGTTTAATGGTGTAATACATCATTAAATAGCTCTATTATGTTTAGGAGGAATGTTGTTATACTATCCCAATTACATTGGTTGTGACTCCATACCCTAGGATAAGGCACCAATCCTTAAGTTGTGTATATATTTCATCTTCTTGGTCTTTCACAAACATATACATTCAAAATCTATATATCTTTACATTCTGTTTGAAATGTATGTAGAGTTGAAGTTTCACCATGTTCTATTGGTACTAAAATTTTAAATGATTAAAGGTTATTAATGAATCTTTGCATTTCTTTAATTGTTAATAAATTATATATAAAACATATTTGTTATTCACAATGTTCAGGACAAAATGACATAGGAGATCTTGAGAACATTGTTTGGGATCACCTTCCTAGGTTTTGCAGAGCCCAAAGTGTAGAGGGGAAGTTTTGAAAACTTTCACATGTTCATTGGCCAAGCCCTCTTAATTACTAATAATTGAATATGGAAAATTCACAGGCAATTAGTGAGATCATTTTGGGTATTTAAAAAAAAACCAACAAATTGGCAACTCTAATGGGGATTTACCTGTTTTAAAGTCTCTAGTTCAAGGTTTCAGAGTCAGAGTCAAAGTTTCATGGTTCATTGTCCTTTAAAGAACAAATCCATAAGTTTTTATCATCATACTTTAAGTTTGTATTTTGTAAGTCAAAATTTGTGGCCGCATTTGCATTGTCTTCAAATATTTGATCTATATGTTTATGTATTTATAAATTCTCTCAAAGAGATAAAATATTTTCAAATTCCTATTTATTGGGTAGTGACTTTGAGTCTCCTATGCTAGTGCACTAAAAAATTGTGAGAAAGAAAAGAGAGAGAGTTGAGAGAGGTTGTAGATGCCATGAGAGGGACCAAGAATCATATGAAGAAGAATCCAAAGAAAAGATTGGAAGGAGAATTACAATGTAAAACCATGCAATCTTGGAAACAAAAAAATATAGTACCAAGTAAGTCTGTCAATCCTCCTATTTTTGAATCTAATAATTTACATCAAAGTGGTGATAAAGATTTGTATAAATATGGAATGCCTCCTGAAAATGAGGAAATTATTGTCACAAAAGAAACCACTAGTGGTGGACAAGATATTCCAACTCCCATGGTCACAAAACCAGTAGACTGTTGGAAGTTTTGGAACAAGGATATTAATGATGTTTTAGCATCTCGAAGATTAAGTCCTATAGCTGCTACTATTTCTAGATCTCAAGGATTTAACCCATTCAGTAATTATCATAATAAACCACCCGATCCTCCCTCACAAGGAGAGGGATTAAATCTCATAAATTATACCACTGAACATACCCTTGAACATTCAGATATAGAGCTTACTTTGGA
Organism: Sequoiadendron giganteum; assembly: GCA_007115665.2. Classification (NCBI taxonomy): domain Eukaryota; kingdom Viridiplantae; phylum Streptophyta; class Pinopsida; order Cupressales; family Cupressaceae; genus Sequoiadendron; species Sequoiadendron giganteum. Next base: position 80,848,955 of record CM021109.1, read on the forward strand.
AGATGAGGAAGAATTATTTCAGGATATAGTAGGTCTCCAAGAAGAAGCTAGGAAGCTTGAAGAAATGAGAATCAAACAAGCAAAAGAGAAGGAAGAAAAAATGAAAGATGTTATGCTTGAGAGAGATAGATTAAGGAGAAGAGTAGAAAGAAAGAAATCTCTAATCCATGAAGAGCCTACTCCCACTATCCCTTCATCTCCTTAGTCTATCCTTACTCCTACCCATGGAAAAAATGCAAAGGATACTCTAAATTTTTCTGTTGGGAATACCTCCACAAATACATGGACTAGTTCCATTGTTACAAGCTCAATTGCAACCCCTTCTACTACCACTAAGCCATCACAGCTTGTGGATTCATGAAAGAAACCTATGAATTCATTCAAGGGAACAAATATAAAAATACTGTGCCATCTAATAGTGTTCCTACAACCATAGTTCTTGATCCTTCAAATCTTAGGTTGCAATTGGAAAATGAATAAATGAGAAGAGAGCTTGAGAAGGCACCGATTCTTGTTGATAATACAGAGATGCAAAGAAGAAATGTATTTTTGAAATCAACTATTGGAGACCCTTTAGCTTATAATTCTAAGAACCCACCTCATTCCACACCACAGCCTACCCCAACCATTTACCCAAATATTCCCACTACCATAAGTTAGTCCATTCCTCAATCCTTTACATTAAGTTCTGGTATACACATTGGACAGTCTAGTGGGACTAACTCTAATAAACCACTAAACTAGAATATTGGAGGGAAAACTATGAATCTAGTAAATCAAAATATTGGAGGGAAAGGTGGTACTGGACAACCAAAAGGCCAAGGAGATTAATTTTCTAGAAGACCTTTGCAAGTGGAAAGATATAGATAATTATGCTTTGTTGGGATACCTGGTTATCCCAATCTTATTCCCAATGATATATGAAATGTGCTAGTTAATTTTCTAGGAATGTGCTATATCAGGGGAGGATCATTTGAGGTCATTCAATAAAATGATGGATGATTTTGAGGTTGAAAATGAGGATGTAATAATGAAATTGTTCATGCAATCCTTAACTAAAGATTCAAGAGACTAGTACAAAGGTTTGCCATTGGAAAGTATAGCATCCTGGGAAGAGTTCAAGAGGATGTTTAGAGAACAATATGGGGATAAGACTTACCCCATATTTATGTTAAATGAGTTTAATAACATCACCAAGGGAAAAAATGAAATGGTCCCTGAATTCAACATAAGGTTTCAAAAGGCTATGTTCAGAATTCAGAATCATTTGAGGCCAAATGAACATGTTTGTTTGGTTTCATATTGTAATGCCTTTTGACTCCAAGATGGGGTATCATCTCAGAGATAAGAGTCCTCAAAATATAAGAGATGCATACAAAGTTTCTCTACACATTAAGAGCAATAGAAGGGCTATTGGAAAAGTGGGGAGAAGGGAAGGTGTTAAAATATTAAAAAACCCCAAAGGACACCAAGAGAAAGGGTCAAATTTTGATGAAAAAATGGATAAAATTCTTAGCACTTTGAGGAATTTGGATTACAAGTTGTCCAAAATTGAAAAAGGGATTGTCAAATGGGAAGTCCAATTTTCAAAGGATTGAAAGGCCTTCACTTGGTTGCATGATCAAGCTTATAATACCAATTGGCACAATGGAAAGCCAATTTATAATAATCAAAAAAATATCCAAAGCAAGGATCCTCTTGATTCATTGAAGAATAATTCTAGTAACATGGTTGATGAGACTCCTTGGTGTGTAGTGTGTAACCTTTGACATTCACCATATCATTGCATGGTTGCACAATCTTTTGAAGAAGAACAAAATCATATTGAAATTATGATCAACCTTAGGAAAATGATGAAGAAATAAACACGTTGCATATTATTGGCGATGACTGTTCTTTAGATGAAGTTTTCAATTGGATTGATGTGAATAATTAGGGACATAATATAGAGTCTTATCATCAACAAGTGTTTTCAAATGAAGATGAGAAAGGAGATAATGATGTGTACAATCTTGAAACCAATCAATTTGATATAACTTTAATGAGACCATCTAATGAAGAGGTTGTTGGATGTTGTGGTTGTGTTGCTGATATGTGGTTGTAATTGATGTCAACACTATTAACATTAAGTGTTTTGAAGGCTATATATGTCGAGGATATTGAGAAAATTAGAATAAATATGTTGCAAGCAGTCTGTGAAGCTGTGAAGATCAGAGTGGTGGAAAGTTGTGTACGTTGATAATCAAAAGTTGTGCATTAAAGGGTTTTTTGCTGAGCCTATCTAGTATGTTCTTCAAAAGCTTTAGAGGTTCGCATCAAGTTTGGAGAAAGTTATGAGTTTTTGAGTTCCTATAGTTATTCTGTTACTGTAGCTGATGTTTTTGGAAAAAGAGATTGCAATTATGATGAATTGAGTTGTTGCATATGCTCCTGAGATGTTCGTAGATGTTTTTGGATCATGCTTTATCATTGTGGTATGCCCACGTTGATCGTTGTGATCGTGATCAAATATTTTTCCTTTGTGTGTTTGAGTTTTCATGTTCTTGGCCGACATGATGGTGGTAGTGTGTTGTGGATCCTTATGGATTAATTTGTGAATGCTTGGCATGTTCAAGGATGTTGATTTAGGTCTTAATTATGTTGTGACAAACTTAGGTTGGTACACATTGAGATTTGTTCATGTATTGAGCCTAACAATTTGTAATTCATTTATTCCTTATTTGTGGCCAACAGAGTTGTTGATGTAAATCCATGTAGAAAAAATATAAGAGTGATTGTTTCCTTATTTTGATGTATGCTCGATGTATGTGCAAATAAAGATAAGATCATTCAAGTGTAGAGAAAAGTGTGAAGAATTTTGAGTGAAGTGTGAAGAAGTATTATTGTGCCTAATTGGAACTGTAATCAGGATTTTGAAGAAGCTATTTTCTCAGTTCATATTCTTTAGATGGTTTTAATCTAAATGTTTATGTAAGGAAATGAGTCTTCCTTTGAGCAGTGAGCTCTAGGAAGTGTTCCTGAATGCATGTGCATTCCTTATTCATTTTTATTATACTTTTAATAGGGTATAATTGTGGATTAACCTCCACCATGGTTTTTTCCCTTAACAGGGTTTCCACGCAAAAAAATTGGTGGTGTGTTTCTGTTGTGTTCATGCTTTCAACTGTTAATTATCAGATCTGAGATTAAATTTTGATAAAATAAGATAAGTTCTAAATTCTGTAACAACTGATTCACCCCCCTCTCAGTTGTCTATCCTTGTTTTTCCAACAAAGGTCAAAAGGTTGACAAATACAACAATATCTTAGGGTAGAAGTGCTTACAATTTGAGAAACAAAGTGGTAAATGCTAATCAGGGCAAGCCTGGTAGTAGTTTTGTAAAAGAGAAGAACAAGGAAAAGAGGGAAGCCAAAACAAAGGATAAGAATGATGAACCTAAGGCTAAGGATAATAAAGATGCTAAAATTTGGGCCAAGAAAACTGGAGTAGTCAATACTAATAAGCATATTATCTCTCTAGCAATAAAGGTCCAAACATTAGAAGAAAAAGGATGAGAAAATAAATGAGGAGAAATTAGATTAGAAAAGGGATAAGCCCACAAAGAAAAGTGTGACAACACATAGTATACCTACATACAATCCTATTGACATGTTTAAACTATTGTCATAAGTAAAAGTCATTTTTCCTTTTATAGAGATGATGAGAATTGAGGAACTCAAGAAAAATGCAGTTTCCTTTATCAATTGTGAAACTACAACATGTAAAAAAGAGAAGGTGTCTACTCCAACTCAGGTGGGTAGAAATGACTCAAAAGATGAAAAATTGAAGGGGTAATCAATGAAATCCATGAAATTTTCTTGGGTGCCTCTATCATTTCTAGCCAAAATCAAGTGGACCTATTTTATATAGTTCTCATCATTGATGACAATATTATTAAGAATTGTATGATAGATTCAGGGGCTTCATCAAACATAAAGCCTATTGATATCATGAAGGAAATAGGGTAAAAGATCAACATAACATATGGAAAGTGTTGCACAATGGATTCTAGGGAGGTCCTAGTCATTGGGATTATCAAAGATGTTCCTTTCAAGCTTGCTACATATATAGACAAGGAATTCACCATGAGCATCACAGTGGTGGACATCCCACCAAATTATGAAATGTTACTATCCAAAAGTGGAGTGTAGCCCTGGGAGGAAGCATGCATTGTGACATGTATTTTACCACCTTTCCCATATATTGCAAAGACATAAAGATTTCCATGGAGCCAAGGGATCCACATATGCTTGAGGAAATTTCTCATGAGGAAAGGATTCAATTTGTTGATGTAAGCATGAATAAGTTTAGGATTGAAGAGTTACATGAGGAGGAATAACGAAAACCTGCACCATCAGAGAAAGAAATAAGGAAACTAGTAGATAGTGATGAGTTGTGGACCATGTATTTTGATGGTGTTTTCTCAAAAGAAGGATCTAGTGCAGGGGTAATTTTTGTCTTGTTTAGTAGTAAAACATTCAAGTTCTCATTCTCTCTAATTTTTACTTGTACAAACAATGCTGTAGAGTATGAAGCTTTGTTACTAGGGTTGAGACTAGGAGGTAAACATGGTATTACTAAGCTCAAAGTTTTTGGAGGCTCTGAATTGATTATGTCTCAGGTCAGATCAAGATTCATGTCAAAGAATAACAGATTGAAATAGTACAAAAATGTTGCTTGGGATGCATTAGAAGTGTTTACTACTTTTAGAAAAGAGTGGGTAGAAAGAAGTAAAAATGTTATGGTTGACCTACTGGCCAACATAGCATTGAGGCTTGAGGACATTACATTTTCTAGTATCTCAAAGGTTGAGGTATAGACCAGGCCATCAGTCCCTGACAATATCCAGATTTGGAAAGTCTTTAATGATGATGATGACATATTGAAGTTCCCACAATGTGTCAATTAGTATGAAAGTTAGGATATTGACTTTGGGGATTTTGTAGAAGTAGTTGATGGTAAAGGAAATTTTTGGAAATGAAGTAATATAGATAAAAAAAAAAAGATTTCCAAAGGATTGGTTTCTTTAGAAAGAGAGTTCGATGGTCTTGACAGGAGTACTGCCAAACAGAGTTCTACCCATCGAGAATACTCTGAAAAAGTCAACTTAGGGAAAAAAAATGCACCAAATAAGGTGTATGTGGGGAAGAAGATGAAACCCCAAATTAAAGCAATGTTGATTGCTTTATTGAGGAAGTAAATAATTTTTTTTACCTAGTCTTATGATGATTTGAAGGCCTATAGGGAAGAAATCTTTCAACATGAGATACTATTGAAAGATGATGCTAAACCATTTAGACAAAAATAGACGCCTATTAATCCTACACCGATACCTAAGATGCAAGAAGAGATGATGAAGCTTAGAGATGGGGGAATTATTAAGCCCACTAGACATTCAACATGGGTGTTAAATCTAGTGCCAGTGAGAAAAAAATGGTAACATCAGATTGTGTGTGGACTTCAGGAGTTTAAATATGTCATCATTGAAGGACAACTATCCACTGCCCAATATGGAAACTATGCTCCAGAAAGTGACTACCTATGAGTTACTATCTATGATGGATGATTTCTCTAGGTACAATCAAGTAAAAGTTAAGGAGGCAGAGTAGTAAAAGATTGCATTTACTACTCCTTGGGGTACATATGTGTATGTTAGAATTCCTTTTGGCTTAACAAATGTAGGTGCCACATTTCAGAGAGCTATGGATGTAGCTTTCTTATATTTTATAGATATCTTCATGGTTGTCTACCAAGATGATTTAACTACTTACTCCAAAAGGTAAGGACATTATATGCATTTGGAGAAGATATTCATCAAAACCTTGGAGTATGGAATATCCCTAAATCCTAAAAAATGTGCTTTTGGGGTTACCGAAGGAAAGTTGTTGGGACATATAGTGTCCAAGGAAGGAGTGACAACACATCTAGAAAAAGTGGATGCAATTGGAAAAATTCCTCAACCTAAAAGTGTAAAAGGTATTTCAATATTTCTTTGGTCAAGTGAACTTTCTAAGAAGGTTTGTAACCAAATTTGCAGAAATCACAAGACCCATGTATCAAAGATGTTAAAGAAGGAAGAAAAAATAGCATGGAGTGAAGAGCCATTTAAGGCATTCATAAGTATAAAGAAGGTGTTGGATGTTGTGGTTGTGTTGCTGATATGTGGTTTTCATTGATGTCAACACTATTAGAATTTTAATCTGCTTAAGGCTGTATATGTCGAGGAGATTGAGAAAATTGTTAAAAATATAGTTTAGGCAGCCAGTGGAGCTAAGAAGGTCAGAATGCTGGAAAGCTCTGTATGTTGAAGATCAAAAGATACACTTCAAAGTGTTTGTTGTTGAACCATCCTATCATGTTTTCCAAAATTTTTAGAGGTGAGCATAAAGTTGTGGAAGTTATGAAGATCTATGTGTTTATAGTTATTCAGTTTCTGTAGATGGTGTTCTCAGTTGAAGCAGATGAAATTCTGGTAATTTCATGTGTTGCCCATGTATCTATGACATTCATGGATAAGTCTAGATCGTAATCTATCCTTTTTGTACGATCATAGTGATTGAAGTGATCATGATCGAAGATTTTCTGATATGTGCCCAAGTGTTCATGTTCTTGGCCGACATTATGGTGTTAACGTGTTGCAGATCCATGAGGATTAATATTTCATTGATTGACATGTTTGGTGATGTTTTTTGGGTCCTCATTATGTTGTGACCGACTTGTGTTGGTACGCATTGTAATTTATTCATGTATCAAGGCCGAAAGTTGTAATTTATTCTTTACTTGTGGCCGACTGAATAGTGGATGTAAATCCATGTAGCGGATATATATGAAATTGTTTTTCTCATTTAGAAAGTGTGCTCAAGTGTACAAGTGATTTAAAAGTGTGAATAAAGGTCAAATAATTCAGAGCAGAGTGTGGAAGAGTTTGAGTAGAAGGGTGGAATAGTTTGAAGAATTTTTGTGTGCCTAATTGGAACTGTAATCATGCTTTTGAAGAAGCTATTTTCTTAGTTCATATTCATCAGATGGATTTAATATGATTACTGTATGTAAGGAAATGAGCCTTCCCTTTGAGCAGTGTGCTCTAGGAAGTGTGCCTGAATGCAAGTGCATTCTCTTTTTATTCTCCATTATACTTCTAACAAGGTATAATCTTGTGGGCTAATATCCACCATGGTTTTTCCCCTAACAGGGTTTCCACATATAAAATATTGGTGTTCATGTGTCTCTGATATGTTGTTCTTATGCTTGCACTATTAATTATCAGATTTGTGATATAAATATTGCTTAATGTTGCATAAGTTAGTTTTTGGGAACAACCGATTCACCCCCCCTCTCAGTTGTCTATCCTTTTTTTACCAACAATTGGTATCAGAGCTAGTTCCTCCGAAAGAAGCTTAACAACTTGAGGTGATCCAAGATGGCATCATTTAAGAAGGATAGTCCTAGATTTGATGGTATAAACTACTCTCTATGGAAATTCAGGATGGAATGTCATTTGAAATGCATTGGAGAACCTTTTTGGCAGATGACACAAATTGCATATAATATTCCTCAGAATGGTCTTTCCTCTGAAGATGAGATCAAGCAAGTAGAAATTAATACCAGATTAGTAGAAACACTAGTGAGTGCTTTGACAGATTCAAAAATGACAAATGTGATGGGATTGAAGACTGCATACCAAATTTGGAAAAAGATGGAAACATTGTATGAAGGAGATGAACTAGTGAAAAGTGCTAAGCTACAGAGTCTAAAAGGCAAATGGGAGAGCTTGAAGATGAGTGAAGATGAGAAAATCACTTCCTTCTCACATAAGATAAATGAGTTAGTGATGGAATTTAGATGTGCTGGTGGAACTATAAATGATGATGAAATTGTGGCTAAGATACTTAGATCTGTGCCCCCTTCCTATAAGACAAGAGCGCATGCTATTGGTGAACTCAGAACAGTGACAAATATTACAAAAGACATGTTGATTAGAAAACTTGTTGCATTTGAATTAAGTGAATTCAGTGAGTCTGCTCCTAAGACCGAGTCTACTTTCAAGGCTACTGTATCCATGAAAAAGAGATATGATTTAGGAGAGAGTTCCCAAAGAACATTCAGATATGAAGATGAGATGAAGCGGATTGAAGATGAAGAAAGAGAATTGGAAGAACTGGAAGCATTGATTGTGAAAAGAGAATCAAGAGGTCATGGTAAGTACAAAGGAAAGTTACCTATTAAATGTTTTTCCTATAGTAAGATAGGTCATTTTGCTTCTAGATGTCCTGAAAGAGTTTCAAAGTATAAGCTTGAGAACACTAGATTTCAAAGAAAGTGCTATTATGTTGAAGAAGGTGTAACTGATGAAGAATCTGATAAAGAAACTAGAAATGAAGATGAATGGGTATTTATTGCTATCAAAGAAAATGGTTAGGTGTCCACTAAATCTACTAGTAATGTGAATGTCGAGAAATATCTTGCAACCAAAGTTGAAGAGAAAGATGAGTGGGTAATTGACAATGGATACTCACATCATATGACTAGTGACAAAATAAAATTTGTAAGCTTGGAAAACTATGATGGTGGTGTTGTGAGGTTCGGTGACAACACTTTTGGTGTGATTCGTAGTAGAGGCACTATTTCTTTTGGTGGTAAGCACAATATTGATGATGTTATTTATGTAGAAGGCCTAAAGCATAACTTGTTGAGTGTTGGACAAATGGTAGATAAAGGCTACAATCTACATTTCAAGAATGGTAAGTGCAGAATAACAGGAAGTTCAAGTAATATGATTTCTTTAGAAACAAAGACAAAAGGTAATATATTTCATTTAAGTGCTGCTAGTGAAAGTTGTTTGATTGCTCAAATTGATTTAAGTTGGTTATGGCATAGGATGTTATGTCATGTGAACCTTGATAACATTGTCAAGATAAGCTCTACTCAAGCAGTCAAAGATTTACCTAAGTTAGTGAAGCCTACTAACACTATGTGCAAGGAATGTTAGATGGGAAAGCAAACAAGAAATTCCTTCCGAAGAAAACAACACAACTCTAATGGAGTATTGGATTTGATACATACTGATCTATGTGTTCCTTCCAAAATCAAAATTTTACAAGGTGAAAGGTACTTTATGTTACTCATTGATGATTATTCTAGAATGATATGGGTCACTTTCTTAAGAGAAAAACATGAAGCATTAGAAAATTTCAAAATTTTTAAAGCTATGGCAAAGAATGAGATAGGTCAAAAGATCAAATGTCTAAGGTCAGACAGAGGTAGTGAATTTACTTCATGGGAATTCAATTATTTTTGTGAAGAGAATGGAATTCAAAGGCAACTATCTACTCCCTAGACCCCTCAATAAAATGGAGTTGTTGAAAGAAAGAACATAACCGTTCTAGAAACTGCTAGAACCATGATACTGGAAGCAAATGTTCCTCATTTCTACTGGAGAGAAGCTATAAGTACTGCTGTGTACACCATTAATAGGGTGAATGTCAACAGTAAGTTTGGTAAGACACCTTTTGAGCTATGGTTTGGTTATAAGCCTACTATCAAACACTTCAAATTTTTTGGAAGAAAATGCTACATCAAGAGAGATGATGATATAGGTAAGTTTGATGCTAGAAGTGATGAAGGAATCTTCCTAGGATATTATACTAAGAGAAAATCTTACCAGTGCTTTAATAAAAGATTGAAGAAAGTGGTTGAAAGTGCAAATGTTAAGGTTGATGAAGATATTGGTAAATTATCCAGATCTAGTGATTATGATTCCAATGATCAACATGATGATACTAACAATGATGCTCAGACACATAATCAACTTCAAATCATTTCGGTGAACCAAGGAAATCAAGAAGCAAAAGAAAGCAAAAGTGCAGAAGAAAGAACACAAGAACAAGAGGTAAGAGAGAACTTCAAAACTCCTAAGTATGTAAGAAGAAATCATTCTGATAGTCAAATCATAGGAGACAAAAGAAAAGGTGTGCAAACTAGAAGAAGAATTCTAAAAGAATATTGTCTAATCTCTACAACTAGACCTATAGAAGAACAATACATGGGATCTTGCTCCTAGACCTCAGAACAAAAATGTGATTGGAACCAAGTGGGTGTTCTGGAATAAGCTGAATGGACAAGGTGATGTGGTAAAAAAAAAAGCAAGATTGGTTTGCAAAGGTTACTCACAGATGGAAGGTATTGATTTTGAAGAAAATTTTGTCCCTGTTGCTAGAATCGAGGCTGTTAGATTATTTCTTGCTTATTCTACTTTCAAGAACTACAAATTTTATCAGATGGGTGTGAAGTCAACATTTTTGAATGGTGAACTAGAAGAAGAAGTCTATGTTGAACAACCAGATGGATTTCAGTTGACTGATGAAAAGGATATGGTATGTCGATTGAAGAAATCCCTCTATGGACTAAAGCAAGCCCCTAGAGCTTGGTATGCTAGATTGGATAAATACTTGTTGAAACTTGGATTCAATAAAGGTACTGCTGACAACAATTTGTATTTCAATCTGGATCAGAGCAAAGAATTGATCATTGAAGTCTTTTTTTATGATATCATTTTTGAAGGTGATGATGATTCGTGTATGAAGTTTGCTGATGAAATGAAAAGTGAATTTGAAAAGTCAATGATAGGAGAGCTAAAATTCTTTTTAGGATTGCAAATTACTCAATTGGATGATGGAATCTTTTTATCTCAATATAAGTATGTGAAAGAGTTACTGAAAAAGTTTGGCATGGAAGATTCAAAGCCAGTTGGTACACCTATGGTGACTGGATGAAAACTTACACAAAAATATGATACTCCCAAAGCAAATCAGACAAGATACAAGTCAATGATTGGAGGATTACTCTACTTGACTCAGACCAGGCCAGATATAATGAATGTTGTGTGCATGGTTGCTAGATTTAAAGTTGATCCTAAAGAGTCCCATGTGTTTGCTGTGAAAAGAATATTCAGATATCTAAAAGGGACAGTTGATCTTGGTATTTGGTACCCTAAGAATGATGATCTTACTCTAAGTGATTTTACTAATGCTGATTGGGCAGAAGATGTAGATGAAAAGAAGAGTACCAATGGTGGTGTATTCTTATTAGGCAAGAAGTTGGTATCTTGGTTAAGTAAAAAGCAAAACTTAGTTTCATTATCTACTGCTGAGGCAGAGTACATTGCTGCTGCAAACAGTTGTACCCAAGTATTATGGATGAAGAAAATGTTGAGAGATGTCAGAATTGAGTATGAAGAACCCATTGCTATATTATGTGACAATTCAAGCACCTTTAATATTTCCAAGAATCTAGTATTGCATTCAAAGAAAAAGCATATATCCATCAAGTATCACTTCTTGAGAGACAAAGAAGTCAGACTAGAGTACATACCTACCAAGAGAAAATTGCAGATATCTTTACAAAACCATTGCCTAAGGATAATTTTGAGTACCTAAGAGGAAAGTTAGGGGTGATTTCCCCTCCCGATCAGAACTAAGTTGTAGGTGTTTGCACCAGTCCATGAATTCATTGTCATATCATATTCTAGATTGATGTTGTGGTGACTGCTACTTAAGGGGAGTAGTCAGATGTTTCAAATGTGAGATCAGAGCATGTGTACCTTTTCCATTGATGTCAAAGAGGGAGAGAATAAATGCATAAAATTAGGAAAAGAAAGGAGAAACAATAAGAAGAGAAGGAAGCAGGAAAAAAGGAGGTGCTACTACAATCTTAGAGGTGTGAAAGAGTTAGTTCTGGGTTTGCTGGGATTTAGAGAAATACAGTCACGGGAGCAGATTATACACGTAAAAGACTTGTCTAGGAGAAAGAGACAGAGATCAAGATAGGGTTTGTGAAACTCTAATAAGATATTTCAAAGAAAAATGAAATAGAGCATGAATGAAATACAAGAGATCGATCCTTATAAAAGGAGATCAAAACCTAAAAGGAAAACCTAACCCTAAAGGTGAGTGCATTTAATAATTAATATTAATTATTAAATGACTAATATGTGTGCAAGGTGAAATCTTAAGAGGAGAGTAAAGTTAATTAATTACTTTACTCTAACACCCCCCCTTAAGATAAGCAAGAGTGCAGCTACAGACTAGTGCAAGAAAGCAAAAGAACTACAGTGCAAGAAAGTAAAATTGGGTCCTGGCAACTAGGCCTGATCAGGTACCCAAGTACAAGGAAATCTCTATGAAATGGAGAAAAGGAGAAAACCCAGTGGGAAAAAACTCCTCTCCAAAAAGAGATGCAAAAAGAAAGTACAAATGAAATGTCTCAAGAGACTCTCTCAAGAACATATGCAAATATACAATCAGATACCCCCCCATGAGAGAGAGTGGAGACTCCAAAGCCCCCCCAGAATGAGAGAACCCCTGTGCCAATGATCAAACCGATGTGTCGCCTCGGAGGAAGAAACAGATCCAATGGTCGAAGAAGAGGAAATCCCTGGATGTGAGGTGAAAATGGAAGTGAAAATGGAAGTCTTGGATGATGCGCACTGAAGAATGAAACAACAACATGAGTGTATGAATAAAAAAATGGTGAATCAAACAACTCAAGATGATCCTGAAATGGAATCTCCAATGAAGAAGGGATAACAGGTGTGCTGAATCTATCATCTGTGAGGAAAGGAATATCCTCATATATGGCCTCAACAACTGCACTTGATGGCTCGATGAGTGGAGCAACAATGTTAGTCACAACTGAAGAGGTATCCTGCTGAACAAATGTGATCTCAACAGGAGGAAGAGGTGTAGAAGTCTCAACACTAGTCTCATGAACAGATGGAAGAACACATAAGTTCAAGTGACCGAACTTCTCCTCAGAGACTGCATGCTCTCTTGTAGAAAGAGAGGGAGATGGTGGACCAAAGTGTGTGAATGCATACAATCGGGAAGAATGATCAACTGTCCCTATTGCAACAATGTTGCCAGTCTGAATGTCTCTGATGTGCACTGAATCAGGTGTGAACTCAACTGTCTTCCCTGTCCCACTGTGAGCAATCTGATAGATGGAGAGAAGGTTATGGACAAAGATGGAACACATAGTACATCATTGAATGTACCGTCATCAATATCGATAGAACCTTTCCCACATACACTCATATAAGTGTTATTACCCATCAATATGTGTGGTGAGGATGCAGCCTCGAAAGATGAGAACATGTCCTGAGAAGATGCCATATGGTGTGAAGCACCTGAATCTAGTAGCCATCTAGATGAATGTGAACTGGTGGTTGCACATAATGCATGACCCTTATGTGGGGCTTGTCCATCTATCTGGAATGATGGTGAAGAAGAAGACCCACCTGAAGTAGATGAAGAAGAGTGATGAATATGGTTCTTCTCAAGAAGAGCTGTCAAATCTGAAACCTGTTTTGCATATCCATCTATCTTCTTCTCATAACACTTGGACTCATCATGTCCTAGCTTAGTGCAATAAGCACACTTAGGTCTATCTTTCTTCGATGATTCCCCCTTAGGAGAAGGTGAATCAGAAGTCTTCTGTGAACTAGAATCCTTCCAATGCTCTGTGGTCTGTGGTTTCTATTTCTGCTTCTGCTTCCCCTGATATGACTGTGCTACCAATGCTTGGTGCGGTGATCCTGTGAGAGCATCCAACTGTGATATCTTAGCCTGCTCTCGTGTCAAACGATCACAAAACACCTCAAAAGAAGGCATGGTAAAACGTGCACCCAAGGCATCCATAGTGGAATGGAAGGTAGATGAGAATATCTGAAAGTTCCCACGAAGCTTTGACAAAATCAGGTAAATACACTCTGTATCAGTCTTAACCTTACCACAACCCTGTAGAAGAGATCTCTGTTGTTTGAATTTCATCAGAAAGTCCTCAATGGAGGGAAAAGAATCAGGTACAAGTGAAGTCAACTCTGCCTCAATCTGTAGTGCACGGAACTGATTGATGGTACCAAATAAATCATTGAACTTGGTCCACATTTCAAGAGGACTATTACATGCATCAAGATGAAACAACAAGCTGTCTGAAACATGTAAGGAAATCAAACCCATAGCCTCATCCATCTTATTTCTATGCTGCATAATCTCAAATGGCCTTGTCAAAATTGGTTGAACCGTATCTAAACAGGACCACAACCCCTTTGATCTAAGAAGACGTGTCATAAATGTCTTCCAGGTATGATAGTTATGAGGTGTGAGAAGTTCAACACTAGAAGTATTTTCGGCCATGGCGTGAACTATGCCTCAACTGCTCTGAATTTTTTATTATTATTTAGTGGTCTTTCAGAACTAGACAGAAGATGCAGAAGGGGTTTTTGTTTTGTTTTGGTGTTTATATATTCTGGTTTTCTGATGTAAATGACAGAAAGCAAGAAAAAACACCCCCCCACAATGCAAAAAACCAATCCCCAGTACAAACTGAAAGCCAAAAAAACAATAGAAAGCAGTATATGTATGAGACAAATCTTTGTGTACCTGAAGAATTTTCTGGTGAAATAAACTGAAGATCTGGAAAGAGCACAGAACCACCTTTCCAACGCCTATTCGCTTTCAAAAAACGGAGCAAAATTGAGCAAGTTATGCCTTTCAGAGTGCAAAAAGATCATCTAACTTTGACTGCGAAAAACTGCATGAAAACTGAATATTTTTGAAGAAATTCCTACACCATCAAAACGGGCTCAGAACCAGCTTTCTGACAATATTTTGTTTTCGAAAAACCGAGTTCGTATGCAAAAGTTATGACCAAAATACCAAAACTGCTCCAAAAAGGTTTGAAGGTTAAGCCTGGTGGTCAGGCTAACCGCTAGCATTAACCGCTAGTGTTAACCGCTAGCAGTTAACTGACGGCGGCGCCCATAACTCTGTGATTTTTAAATTATTTTTTTCAGATTGCGTGCCGTACCAGGCTGTACGACCCAGAAATGAAAAAGTTTTCCTCCCGGAGTCACTGTGTCCGATTTCGACGATTTGACAGTCGATTTAGGGGTTTTTGGGCGCTCTGAATGCGATGGTGAGGTCCGTTTGGGCTGAAATCACTCCAAAATTTCAGGTACGCTCTGGATCAGGAACCCTCAAAAAACATCAAACCCTCGTAGATCTAATGCCGTGAAGCCAAATTTGATGAATTTTATATCAAAATAGGGGTTTTTGGATGCTGCGAGCTCAATGGTGA
Organism: Sequoiadendron giganteum; assembly: GCA_007115665.2. Lineage (NCBI taxonomy): Eukaryota > Viridiplantae > Streptophyta > Pinopsida > Cupressales > Cupressaceae > Sequoiadendron > Sequoiadendron giganteum. The sequence continues at coordinate 80,864,129 of CM021109.1, forward strand.
GGTCCGTTTGAGCTCAAAGTGCACCGAAAAAAAAAAAAACCCCTATTCCAAATAAAAACTAGAAAACAAACACAGATCTGATGCAACCAAAAAAAGATCCCTAATTCTTTCAAAAACTGAACAAGCTGCAGCAGATCTGGCTCTGATACCATGTAGGATTTGAGAAATGCAAATCCACAGAACCCGATCAATACCTGCATGCAAAAGACTTGTCACAGAGAAAGAGAGAGATCAAGACAAGGGTTTGGCTCTCACAATGTGCAAGATGTATTCCAGAAAAATGAATAGAGCATAAAAGAAATACAAGAGATCGATCCTTATAAAAGGAGATCAAAACCTAAAAGGAAAAACTAACCCTAAAGGTGAGTGCATTTAATAATTAATATTAATTATTAAATGACTAATATGTGTGCAAGGCGAAATCTTAAGAGGAGAGTAAAGTTAATTAATTACTTTACTCTAACAATTTGTGGCATGTAATAGGGATTAGATGTCACTATTAAGGTGAGAAGGTGCACAATTCCATTTCGTTTGGTACTAAAAACCCTCTTGAAATGATTTTTGAAATAACAAGGGTTATTTTTACCATGCATGTCAATAAAAATGGGTTCTCACAACCTTTCATCACCTGCTTGTGGTTATGAAACCACATAAAAACTATTACGAACACTATGTTTCCCATCTTCAAAACCTATCTTTGACTTTCATCTATATGTCGACACTTGGGGAAGGTTCTCAAACCGTCCCAAAAATTTGATGATCACTACATTCCCATATCAAAGTCTTAGCCAAAAAATCAAACCATGTCAACACTTTCTAAAACCACTCGAACACCCGATACACAAAATTTGGTATTTCCCATATTATATCTATTCTTCAACAAAACATGGTGGTAGTAGAACCTTCATCGACAAACTTAGATGGTTAGAAACCCATCTCAAATCTCTACCAAAAAAATGAACATGCCTTCCCCCTTTCCTTCTAAAAAGTTTCAAAAGGCTTATTGGGCTTTAACAAGGTCGTGAAAACCTTGTTGGGCCTCAAAAAATGTTTCAAAACCCCATCAATTCACTAACACACTGTTGAGGAGGATATTTTCTACTCCCAAGTCTCTAGGATAGAGAAGAGCCTATAGGGAGAAAATTATCCTCAACTACCTCAAAGGCTAAGCTCAAGTGACAGGAGATGGCTAAGGGGAGTTTTTTGCAATGTTTATATTTTATGATTGTTTTTTGGAAAAGGACTTCAAAAGCTAAAAGAGTAGGCCTCAAAGGTCTTAGAGACAAATTGAGTAGCTCTCATATAGAGGACAACAATGCGGTACACATATTTCCCCGCGACACATTGTGGTCTCATACGTACTGAAGATAGAGAAATCCTACCGAAACACACAAATTCTACTGACAAATCGAGGACTAAAGTTTGATAGTTTGCTAAACTAACAGAATTCTTGAAATATAAAAAAGTACAACAAGAAGAATGCTAAGCATGAAAGATTCTAACTAATGAAAAAAAATAACGAGAGATGAAAGAAAGAAATGGACTCACAAGAGGTCCAACAATACGAAGCGTCCCACAAAGTTCCATACAAACAACCTGCACACATAGAAACAATGAAAATTGTCGGGGTTTTTTTCAGGCTTGCCTTAGTCAAACCCTTGTTTTGGTGTTTCCACCTCCATGGACATCCAAGAAGACAAAGAGATAAAGAAATAAACAATAGACAATATAAAATGACAAGATAAAGAAAGTAAACATGTTAGATATCAATATGTTACTAAAAAAATATGATAATGCCAATAAAAGAGAGTTTACCCTCCCTTCAATGAGCTTGAGAAGCTGAAAGAGAGTGCAACACTTGAGAGAGCCAATATGAAGACATAAAAGCCAGAAATGTGCAAGAAGCTTGAGCAAAATAGTGTAGGAAAGCTTGAGAGAATAAGAATGCAAGAAGAAGAAAGAGATAAAATGAAAGATTGAGAGAATGAGTTGCAAGAATGAGCAAATGGAATTGCAAGAATGAGAGAATGAATGAATTAGAGGGAAGAATGAGAGTTTGAATGAAGAAATACATGCAAGAGGGTCATTTTTTGGCATCTTGTGACCATAGAGGTATTACACCTTGTAGGCAGGGGAGAGTGTAATGTCCCAATGACCACAAAATCAAGAATCTTGTTAGGACGTTCCCATAACACATAGACATCTATGCATCATAGAAGCATCCCCGAAAAAAATTCCTTCAATGACTAAAAGCAACGGTATCAAGGATGAAATTAAAGGCAAGAAAAAGGGGAATTTTCATTATCATCTTTATTAGGCTTAAGTAAGGGTTATGTAATGTGAAATTTCATTGGGTGTGAAATTTTAAGACATTACACACACCAAAGACCAACATATTTTCAATTGAAATGAAAAGGTTAGAAGACCTACATTGATCCCTAACAAGGTTATGAAAACCTTGTTGACTCTTGACATAACCTCATCACATTTCCAAAAAAGACTTAGAATTTCAAAATAAATTGAAGAGGTTTGAAAACCTATCCTAATCCCCAACAAGGTTATGAATGTTTTTTAGCTCTCGACACAAGTTTTAGAACATCCAAAAAAAGTTGACAACACGACAATTTTTTTTACAAAATGAATGTCATAAAACCCATGTTAGACCTTGTTAGCACTCAATAGAGGTTTCAAAACCTCAAAAAAGAGTCAAAAATAAAGACAAACAATTTTGGGGGCTCCCCAAAGTTTAGAACAAGAGGATGAATGTTGATAGACACCAAAAAACCCCACATAAACACTTAGACAAAGAAACACAGGGGATTAACCACTTACAAAATTTTAAAATAATCAATGCTCCAAGACAACCTATATTAACATTTCATGATTTTAAAAAAGTATTACACATAGATTATGATGCAAGTGGAATAACCATTGGATAATTGTTAATCCAAGAAGGAAGGCTCGATCTTATTTAAGCAAAAGTTAAATGAAGCCAAAAAAGAGTACTCAATCTATGATCAAGAGTTTTATTCTATTTTTCAAGAACTTAAGAAGTAGAAGCATTTCTTGTAACCAAAAGATTTTGTTTTATACATAGATCATTAAGTATTGTAATAATTGAAAACTAAGGTAAACTTAATCAGATACATATAAAATAGGTTGATTTTTTACATAGCTATTTATTTATCTTAAATCATAAGAGTGGTAAGTCTAACCAAGTGACACGTGATTTAAGTAGGAGATGAATATTACTAACTAAGACGAGAGTTAACATCATTGGATTTGATGTAATGAGAGAGTTGTTGAGTGTGATGCATATTTTAAGAAAGCATGGGCTACATGCAAAGGTCTAGTGGACCAAGATAGAACACCTTGGTAAGACTATTTCATTCAAGAAGGATTATTATTTAAAAGAAAATGTTTATGCACTTCATGAGGATCCATGAGAGAATATTTAATGAGAGAAAATTACATTAGAGGAAACATGAGCACATTTGAGAGAAATTACTAGTGATTGAAGATGAATAGGGATGTGAAGCATATAGTTCAATTTTGTAGTATTTATCAATATGCCAAAGGAAGAAGTTAAAATACTAGAATTTACCATGTATTGTCAATTTTTAAGAGGCCATGAGATGAGGCAAGTATGTATTTTGTCCTTGGTCTACCAAGAATGGTTGTTAATTATATTTCTAAAATTATGTATTTCATTCCTTATAAAATTTCTAATAATGCCTCTCATACAGAATTTTTTTTAAATAGTAAGGCTAGAAGGATTACTAAAGAGCAGTCTCAAACAGGAACACAAGATTCATGAGTTACTTTTCAAACATTGTGGAAGAAGTTGGTCACTAAGTGAAATTTTAGTTCAATCGACCATCCTCAAATGGATGGACAAATGAAGTTTGTAAACAATATTTTGAGAGATCTCTTGAAGTGTTTAGTAGGGAAGAAGCCCACACAATAGGATTTGCTACTTGCCAAAGTATAATTTGCTTACAATAACTCAATAAATAGAAGCATAGCCAAAAAACCTTTTCAAATTGTGTATGGGTATAACCAAGGGTGGTAGAGACTTTAAGAGATATTGTTGATTTAAACAAAATAAGTGTAGCATTGGAAGACTTTTAGTTCATGAATTACACCAAGAATTCAGAAATCTTGGAGAAAAAATACAAAAAATATAAGGAACATGCTAAAAAAGAGAGTAGGAGTTTGAAGTTCGAAATCTAATGTTAGAAAATTTAAGGAAAGAGAGATTTACTCAAGGAAGTTATAACAAGTTGAAGTGGAAAAATATTGGACTTTGCAAGGTCTTAAGAAAATTTGCAATGAGTTCTTATGAGATAAAACTTCTTGATGGTATAGATATTTCACTAAATTTTAATATTATTGATTTATACCATTATTACAACTAGTAGAATAGTGAAGAACAAGGTGCAAACTTTGAATAATGAAAGGGAAATTTGATACAACAATTGCTCGAGAAAACAAACGATAAAGTGGAAGTTGCCATCAACTAAAAAGACAAGAGGAAATGAATATAAAGAATATTTGATTAAAGTATAAAAATAAGCCAGTGGAAGAGGTGAATTGGATGCATCCATTTGAGGTGGTCAAACAAGGAATATCAATTCTATAATCTTCTAAATGTTCATAATTTTATTACTCATGGAACATTTTCATCTACCTAGAGCGTTTGATGTAGAAGCATCTGGGTTGAAGGCAATCCTTCTCATAAAAAAATAATCTGTCTATTTTGTTTATTGTTGTGTTCTTTGTCTATGGTTGCAAGTTTTTGTTGATAATATTTCATGTTCAATCTTGATGTATCTCCTTTGCTAGAAGAAATTGGAGTCATTTTGAGGTTGGCTACAATTGGAATTTTTTATTTTTGAGATTCTATAGCCAAGATTCCTTCTTTTATTCTACTCCAATCTAACATCATTGAATGATCTTTGACCAATGATAGTTACCATTCTAGCTATTTTGCGTTTCCTTTAAACTCCTTTTCTATTTTGATAGTTGATGGTGGTTGGTTAATCATACCTGTCTCTCTGTGGGTTTTATCTCACTTTATTTTATCTAGCATACATGTTTAATTTAATGACTTTGTCTAGAAAGTCAAGTTTATGTATATGGAAAATGCCTTGAATTAGTGTTGGCTCCCTATTCCTAGAGAACAAGGAATTATAATGCCTTATTTTAATATGAGGTTCATTATTTATTGGGAGGAGGTGTTTTGATTCGAGTGGCAGGAAGGAAAAAGTAAATGGAAAGAATCCTTATATTGTTCAATTTGATTCGTAGGGAAAAAGGAGAAGATTTGCGGCTTGGTGAGTGAGGAAAAAATGAGTTAAAAGGTGACCAACCATTAGGAAATGGTGAACAAAGGTTTGCTAAGCATAACCAATTAGTCTTGTGCACCCAAATTAAGTGGCAATTTTTCAAATAATATTAGACTTTGTTGAAATCTTGGACTATAGAACTCATGAATGTTCATGAACAAGTTATAATTCCATTGAAGAATTTGAATGAGTTTTTGTTAGTGTGTACAACTACCTGAGTTGGATACCTATTATGGACCTAGGTTTTTATTGCCTAGTTTTTGGCCTAAGAAGTTCACTCAAATCAACATTATGTAGAAGTTGATAAAACTCAACCTCACAGTCCCCAAGAATCACATGCAACAGATATTTAGAACAAACAAGAGGATGTTCTATAAACCCTCAGAGCAAAAGTATGTGCAAGCATAAACCGGAAATAATATTATTGAATGATCTGATAATTACAATGTGATCAATCTTTATGAGGAGATCAAGAAAACCTAAAAATAGGAAACCCTAGTGTGCTCACTTAATAATTAATAAGTAATTATTAATGTGCCTAAGTTTAGCTTAAGCAACCTAAAGGAATAAGTGGCTTAATTAATTAATCAATATGATTAAATTAATTAAGTGTAATGACTTATTACTCTAACACCCCCCCTTAAGATGAACTTGGGGAGTAGCTAAAACACTAGAAAAAAGATGCATGAAAGCAAAGATGGGTCCCGACAACAAAGGCCTGATCAGGTACCCAAGTACAAATGCAATGCAAACTAAACTAAATGGGTTAAAGGAGAAAACCCAGTGGGAACAAAACTCCTCCCCAAAATAGAATGCAAAGAGAAACTAAGTGATGAAAGATGGAGGACTCCATAAGACCCCCCAAGGACACCATCCATCACAAAGATACATGAAAGAACCCCCCTAGAAGAGAGGAAGAAAGAGACCACAAATCCCCCCCAGAATGAAGTATCCCCAAAAGAACTGAAGAAACTGCATCTCCTGAAAGAAGTGAGAGGGAAGAGGCCGAATGAAAGCAATCTCTGAAGGTGAAGTAGGTGTAGCCCATGATGTCTCCATAGAAGCAGGTGTGACCTCAACAAATGAAGAAGTCAAAGTGGGTGAAGACTGAATAGGAACCTCCAAAGATGGATGCTCAACAATATCCCGTTGCACTGAAACAAAAGAAACCACATCTGGAGTCATAGAAGTATCAACAATTGCAATAGTAGGTGAAGGAGATGGAATGGATGGCTCAAGAGCAGGATCTGAAGTGAGAACTCCAATGTTCAAGTAGCCAAATGCCTCCTCTGAATGATGATTCACACTAGAAGTGTGATGAATAGCTGTAGGAACATAAGCACCATCAGTAGCAAAATCTGCAAAGGAATACAACTGAGATGAGTGATCCACCACCCTAGTAGAAATAACCACTCTACTGTCCAAGTCTCTGATGATAAATGAATCAAGTGTGAACTCCACAGACCTCCCATTGCCTCCATGCGTGATCTGATATATAGAAAGAAGGTTGTTCATCAAATGAGGAACACAGAAGACATCCTGAAAAGTGTTGTCCCCAAAACTAATAGACCCCTTCCCTGTAACACTCATGTAGGTATTGTTTCCCATCAAAATAGGAGACATAGTGTGAGACTCAAAGGAAGTGAACACAGACTGTGTAGAATCCATATGATGAGATGCTCCTGAATCTAGAAGCCATCTCCCTGATCCAAGACTCAAAGAAGCACAAAGAGCATGCCCCTTCATATCTGATGAAGTATGTAAATTGGTTGTGCCCCTATCATGCTGCACTAAAGAAGAAGAAGGAGGGGAAGGAGATGATGCAGACATACTAGAAGGCAAATCAATATGATGTTTCTGAAGAAGATTCTTCAACTCATCAATGTCCTTCTTGTAGCAATCATGTTTTGCATGTCCTTCTCTCTTGCAATATGCACATGGGCCCTTCTCCTTCCTAAATGATTTCCCCTTAGAAGAGGATGATGAATCTGAGGACTCCTTCTACTACTCATAAGATTTGGAATCCTTTTGTTTATGTTTCTTTCCTTTTCCTATAGATGCTTTATGATCTCTAGGCTCCTGTGATGCAATAAGTGCCTATGATGAAGAGGGCTTCAATTTTCCCATATTGGCCAACTTGGCCTGCTCTCGAGTGAGAGAAGATGCAAAATCATCAAAATAAGGCATAGTAAATCTAGTACCAAGTGCATCCCTAGTAGCATAAAAGGTAGAAACAAAAACTGAATAATCTGGTCCAAGCTTAGAAAGAATGGACAATATCAATTGAGAGTCTTCCTTCTAAACACCACACTATGACAACTGCAATCTAAGAGACTTGAGTTTGGTGAAAAACTCCTGGATGCTGTCAAAATTCCTAGGATTTAAGCCAATAAGCTCATTCTCTAATTGTAACCCTCTCATAGTATCCTGCTTCCCAAACAAAGACTACAAAGCAGTCCAAACTGCATGGGGTGTAGTGCAAGACTCAATATGAAAAATAAGGTTAGAATAAAGAGAGAGACATAATGTACCATAAGCTTCATCACATCTATTAAACCACTTTCTCTTTTCAGCAGCACCTGTAGGTTCAATTTTTGTGCCCATGGTTACCCTATACAACCCTTTGTGTTTCAAGTGAATCTCCATTTGTTTTTTCCAACCAAAATAGTTGAATGGAGTAAGGGGTGGATTTTTATGTGTATCCATGACAAAAAACAAAAATATATACTCTCAAATAAAAAATACAATGCTCGCTAATCTAAAAAAATAGCTTGTTTGCATGCTTCCCAAGAAAATAATTCAAAAGGTAAAGGCTGAGATCAAACAGAAATATCATATACTTGGTAAGAAAATATGAAAAATCAGGTCTGAGATCTGTATAGAGCACTGAATCAGCTTTCCGACGCCTATTTGTTTTCGCAAAACGAAGTCCGGACACAAAAGTTATGCCTCCCGGATTGAAAACATAAACTTCTGGCTTTGACAAGCGAAAAAGACACCAAAATAGAAAAATAAAAAATTGTAACCTCTAGCACTGTGAATTTCATCGAACTATCTTTCCGACAATATTTTGTTTTCGAAAAAAGGCCACCGTTTGCAAAAGTTATTCCCGTTTCCGTAAAATAGCTCCAAAAAGCACAATATGGCCTCCAGGAGCCATCAAGAGCTAAAAAAAAGTAAGCCCCTGGTCACATGCAGAACCAGGGGGCTGGCGGAAGGGGCCTGGGCCAAAGCCCTCGGTCACCCACATGACCACACGTGGGGCTGGAAGTCCGGCGGGGGCTAGCGAGTGGGGCTTGGTCACCCACGTGACTCGCGACTGGGCAGTTTCAAGCCCTCGGGGGCTGGTGCGGGTGGAGCGGCTCAAGGAGGGCGTCGCCGGTGGTGGTTGTGTTTTGGCTGGGCACGGGTGGCCGCCGGGCAGCGCCTGCATTTATAACTAGCCTCGTAAAACCCTTAGGTTTTTTTTTTTTTTTCGTCCCGGATTGTGTGCTGGGGAGGTCGTACGGCTTCCTTGGCAAAAAAGTTTTGCCTTTTTTTCAATATGTCCAAAATCAACGAAACAAAAGGCATTTCTAGGGTTTTTGGGTGCTCTAAATGCGATGGCAACATCCGTTTGGCCCAAAAATATGCAAAAAAATTGTCAATCCCTAGAAGCTCAATAAATCAGCCTGGCTTGAAACCCTTACACAGAAAGAGATGCTGTGAGAGAATATCTTCAAATCACGAACATGCAGCCGTAGGTCTGGAGGTCTGATACCATGTAGAAGTTGATAAAACTCAACTTCTATAGTCCCCAAGAATCACCTGCAAGCAATCACCTATCACATGCAACAAATATTCAAAACAAACAAGAGGATGCTTTGTAAACCCTCAGAGCAAAAGTATGTGCAAGCATAAACCATAAATAATATTATTGAATGATCTGATAATTACAATGTGATCAATCCTTATGAGGAGATGAAGAAAACCTAAAAATAGGAAACCCTAGTGTGCACACTTAATAATTAATAAATAATTATTAATGTGCCTAAGTTTAGCTTAAGCAACCTAAAGGAATAAGTGACTTAATTAATTAATCAATATGATTAAATTAATTAAGTGTAATGACATATTACTTTAACACATTCTTTAGCCAAATTTTCACTCTTTATTATCTACACCAAGCAAATTGTTAAAAAAATACTCTATAAACCAAGGATTTTTTAGATTTCATGTATACTTTCTAAATATATTTTCAAAATAATTTCATTTTTTTACTATTTGCTAATAAATTGTTTCTTATACTTTTAATATTTTTAATAAGTATTTATTTCTCATATGACATAACTTGAGATGAAATAAAATTAATTTATATTACACATAAATCAAACACTGATATCTAGGGCACACACATTTTTTGTCGCATATTAATTTTTCAATTCAAATTTAATTTAATTTAGAGAACTATTTTTCTATATCCCATAACATTTCTTGTATATATCCAAATTATTATTATTATTTTCCTAAAGAAAGGACATCAATACTAAGGGGATTGTATTTTTAGAGTACTTTTTTCTATTTTTTCCTATTTTTTGATGTGTGTAAAACAAAAACCTTTGTGGTTGGAAAAATCCTATGTTAAAATAGAGATTAGAAAATAAATATAATAGTTAAACAAAAATACTATAAACTATACTTTGTAGAAGATTACCTTGAGATCTTTGATAATGCACAATTTCGTGTCATATCAACTTTATTTGATTGTCAAAAACTTACCTTGAATCAATATTATTTTGTTGAATAAAGTGTGACCAAAAGGAGAAAAATCCATATACGAGGGTTTGAAATAAAACTTTTCTAATGAAGGACCTTCCATCGTTATGCATTTTTCTGCTTATCAAATTTGAAAAATGCCTTCATTTGAACGCCTTTAACACATGGTAGGCATTGTAAATGATTTTTCCTCTCAGGACCTATTTTTGTGAAATGTTGAGTATTGGATGAACCAAATACCAAGTACATATAATGGACCTTAATTTTTGTCTTGGGGGATCTCCTCCCCCAAAAACTTAATTAATGCAAGAGGAGGAGATGTAGTTTATGTGTAAATTTCTCCCACAAAAGCATGTAAATATCATGTACCTTGAGATTCATCATTTATCATTTGAATAATCAATATTCTTATGTTTATCATCCATAACAATAGTATCATGTGCTTCGATTTTATATGTATGAGAGGGAAATGGATTGGTATAGTATTTCTACACACCTATTTGTGAGGTAGCACCATAGGACTCTCACAATCATTGGCATGGATTATATTTTGATCTATGAGATCTTATAATTTTGACTCTATGAAAGTCACAAAATGATTTCTCCATATAACCTTTTGGGAGTGGTTTATGTGTATCCAATGGATGGATACAAAGAAGAGTAACCAAATTGACTCTTAAGAGAATAAGAGGAAGGAAAAGTAAGAGTAATGACAATTCAATTAACATTTTCTTTGGATCATCATCTTTTGAAGTTGTTTTACTATGGGTATTTGGAAGCTACTCGTTATTTGCCATGTCAAATATGCATTAGTGGACTTGATCTCATTGAATATAAATGCTTCAAGAGGCCAAAATATTGAAACTACAATTTTAGTAAATGATGAAAGAAAACCAAGGATAACATCGTTAAGTATATAAAAAACTAAAGTAATTTTAAAAATGACACCAAAAAAGAAGCCTATATGAACCCAAATAGAATCTTAAAAGTTCCCAAAATGAAAATGAGCCAACGAATTTGAGAAACTATAATTTCTAGAAAAAAAAGAAGACCCAAATCATAAACCATGCACACCATTGTGAAGTAATCAAAAAATTACTCCAAATTAAAAAATGCTAAAAAATGGAGCTAGAATGATTAAGAGCAAAGGTTAAAAAGTTTTAAGTGCAAAACTTAAACTATCAATAGTGTAAGCTCCTCCAAAAGAAAAGTTAGTATGCCAATAAATTTAGAATTTTGCTAGATTTAGCAAATTCTACCAAGTTTAGTATATTTTGCTAAAACTATCATTGAAGTTAGAGGTCAACTAGATAATTTTAGAGGAAGTTAAGATATTAGAAAATTACCAAATTTAGTGGTCTACTAACTTTTATTTCCAATGATCCATCATCAAGATGAAGAAAGAGCCAATGATCCCATCATCAATTTGAAGAAAGTTTATTCCTCATCCTACTGATAAATCACAAACTGATTCAAAACATTAATTCAAAACACATACAACATTGATTCCAAAAATACTCATACTCATCTTCATGAATTATGAAAAACACAATAATCAAACATTCACTAATACTATAATATCCACAAAATCAAAAAATTCATCACAAATAAATATCATAATACATTTACATTATTAGATAATCACATTAACTAATACCATAATATCCATAAGAAAATGCCATAATATTTGAAAGGTCACAATGTGAAATAAGTATTCACATGAACCGTGTTGCAATATCCACCAAGTTAGAAAATTATCCATATAAAAAATGCTATGAAAGTAAAGTAGCTAAATAAAACACCTGTATACATCTAGTATGATTAGCCGAACAAAAGACCTTTGTATGCTTCTATTTGTTGAAATCACATATAAATTCACGGACCATGAAAGTAATTGTATGGTCATTATTGAAATCTAACAATTTACAAGAATTACCTTGATTGAAAAGCATGTTCACGAGTTGTTCAACATTATCTAGCCGAGATGCATTTTTCAACATTTTTGCAGCATCGACTCAACCTTGGAGAGAACTCTATGGTTAAACACACTTGATATATAATAGTATTGGGATGGGTTACCTCCCAATAAGGCCTAATTCTTCACCTATGTATAATGAGTGCTAAGTGGACCATTCATTATCATGAGAGATGGGTTCTTGTGAACCACTACTCATGAAACATGGATCAATGAGTTTGACTCGTAAAACTACACGGTTGAATCTTGATACCAATATCACAATTTCACACACTGTGGAAAATACATCCTACTTATAAAAACAATAATGTTTTTATCAATAAGATTTTATAATTGAATTTGTCAAATTTCATAGGTCTAGGTTAACTCTATATGGTTAGATTCATTCCATAAGACTAAACTCAATCTTAAATGATATACTATTTTACTTTATCATTTGATCAAATAGTCTTTGGATCACTTTATTTCTTGATATTTTAGGGAAAATGATATTTAGGAATACTTTGGAAGAGGTCTTGTTATGTCCCATGGAGACAAGTTCTTCTAGGTCAATCTATAGAAATGTTTACAAAATTTCTAAGATAGGGGGCAAGGGCCCTCAAATGAAGTATGTAGATTCTTTACTCTTTTAGTGCACTAAACCTAGATGTGCCACTATGTATAACTCTATTAATTATATAGAACAAGAGGATTTCAAATGTTGCTTAACTAATATATTGAGTGCATCAGATTCCTTTACATAGTAGCACATAGCACCAAAACATGTGCTTAGTCAACTTAGGACAAGAAAATGAAAGAGCCCAATCGACCAAAATTTGATTTGAATTTTAGAAAGGAAAGACTTGAGTCCAAACTTCTAAAAATACCCTTGGGTGGTCAAAGAGTCAAATTTGGGTGGCTAAAAACTATCTCTAGGGAAGTGCAAGGATGGATTTAATAAATGTGTGGATAAGGTGAATGTATAAATGTATATGTATAAGGATAAAATAGGTGCTACATACATAGAAATGCATGCATATATGGAGGTTTAAAAGCTACTTGGGAACAAGCCAAACTTCACACATTATTGTTGATATGTACATGTAATCAAATTAACTCTTCAGAAAATCAAAGGAAGGAGAAGTAAGAGTAATAGCAATTCAATTAATATTTCCTTTGAATCACCATCCTTTGAATTTTTTTGACTATGGTATTTGGAAGCTACTCATCAATCTCCATGTGAAATGTGCAGTAGTGGATTTGATCTCATTGAATATAAATGCCTCAAGAGGTCAAAATATTGAACTACAATTTTAGTAAATGACGAAAGAAAACCAAGATAAGACTATGAAGTATGTAAAAGATAAAGAAATTTTAAAAATGATGAACAAAAAGAAGCTTACATGAGCCCAAATAGAAACTAAAAAGTTCCCAAAATGAGAATGAGCCAACAACTTTGAGAAAATATAATTTCTAGAAAAATAAAACCCAACTCATAAACTATCTACACCACTATGAAGTACACAAAAATTACCCCAAATTAAAAAATGCTAAAAAAGTAGAGCTAGAATGACTAAGTAAAAAGCTTAGAAAGTTTGAGTGCAAAAATTAAACTACCAAATAGTGTAGCCTTTTCCAAAAGACAAGTTAGTATGTCACTAATTTTAGAACTTTGCTCGCTTAGCAAATTCTACCAAGTTTAGCATATTTTTCTAAAACTATCATTGAAGTTAGAGGTCAACTAAATAATTTTAAAGGAGGTTAAGATTTAGGAAAATTACTAGATTTAGTGGCCACTAGAATTCTTAGTGATCCATTATCAAAATGAAGAAATAACCAATGATCCCATCATCAAGTTGAGAAAATTCCTCTCCTCATCCTGCTAATAAATTGAGAAGTGATTCAAAACATTGGTGCAAAACATAAACAGTTGATTCCAAAATAACTCATACTCGTCTTTATGAAATTGTGAACACATTAATCACATATTACCTAATACTATAATATCTACAAAATAAAAAAAACAATACAAGAATAAACCAAATGCATTTGCATAGTTAGATAATCACACATTAACTAATACCATAATACCCATAAGGTCAAACAATCATCATAAAAAATACCATAAAATCTGCAAGGTCAAATAAATCATCATAACGAAATGCCACAATGTGAAATAACCATCATAAGAAAATGCCAAAATATCTTAAGGTCAAATAAATCATCATAAAAAAATGCCACAATGTGGAATAAGAATCGCATGAATGATGTTGCAATATCCACCAAGTGAGAAAATCATTCATATAAAAAATGTCATGAAAGTGAAGTAGCTAAATAAAACTTATATGTGCATCTAGTATGATAACCCAAACCAAAACATTTGTATACTTCTATTTGTTGAAATCTCACAAATAACTTCATACATAATGAAAGTAACTAGCACTTGCACTTGGAGGTGCAAAGGTTATGTCAATATAACACTATATATAAGTTAGTATGTTAGAGAGTACAATTTGATATGTGCATAGAAGATATATTAACTTTGTTTACAATATTTTGTGTATAAAATAGTACTTTGTATTATACAATTTTGAAATATAATATTAAAAATACATACAATATTGTTTATGTAAATCTATTGACCATGAAACACAAGGTTTTTTACCTCAGCAAAAGGGTTTTTGAGGGTCAATTACCTCTTACCCTAGTTGTTGTTGGTGGGGCCCAAGCTTCCATTGATTGTGTGAATTTCCCTATGAGTATAGTCATTATTTACAACATGGAAGTAATCTTGCCGACATATGTTTTTTAGTGTTCACACTTTTCTTTAAATTTTAATTCTAAGCTTAGAATGAGAGTGTGCAAAAAGAAGATAAAAATTAATAATAAAGACAAGACCATTTAATTTAAATTTCAAACCTTAGCATGCACTGTACATGAACTTCTCTAAAATTATTGAAGTCTATTATCACCTACGTAATCTTGTACAAAATTTAATGATTGTTGTGGATAAGAAATACTACTTGTTGATATTACTAAACCCTAAAACAATTATCTTAAAAGATAAAAAAGAACAAAAAAATATAAGAAATTAAACAATTTATTAGGATTTAAATTTTTGAAGGTATGACAAATTGGTTCCCCTTTTCCATGATATTTTGGTTGAAAAAACTTCTAAATTAGACAAGTATATGTTGAAATCATCTGCCACTATAATGTTGTATCCATACCTAAAACAATAATTTTGGTTCAAAAAATAAGGTGAACTTTAATGGTGGGTAGGTGACTATTTAAAATAGTGATGGTAGTGGAAGCCATGATCTAGTATTGAGTAGCTTATAGAATTTATAGGTTTTTTTCTTGGCCAAAAATTCACTCAAAGGCTAGATCCCTTCACAAATTTAACTTGCAACAAAAGAATAAGAATATGGAAGTAAATGATGTAAGAATAAACATGTCTTGGTTTTTACAAATGCACCAACCACACAATCTCTAAAATTCCTACATTTAACTATTGATGATCAAACAAAACTAGAGAAAAGGTAAATAGAGTTGCTCAATGATGAAACATTAAAATAGTGATGGTAGTGGAAGCCATGATGACATCAATGAGGCCATTGGCATAATGAGAGATTGAATAGTGATCAACCTAGATATCTTTTGCTCCAAAGGTTGAAACCAAATTAATATAAGTAGATAATTACCAAGTGAGTTGGACAAGTGCAACAATCTCACCATGATATATGCCACCTAGAAATATCTCACAAGGCCCATACCATCCTCTCTTGGATCACTCCATTACTTGACCCAACTTTATTTGAAGACAAATTTCTTATCTGATGACATCCCTATAGAACTTGGAAATTGCAACTTATTGAAGTACCCGAGGTTACATACAAACAAGTTAGAGGGGTGCATCCCTCCAGTATTGAGTAGCTTATAGAATTTATAGGTTTTATTCTTGGCCAAAAATTCACTCAAAGGCTATATCCCTTCACAAATTTTTGAGGTCAAGAGCATGCAATAAATGTATATGTACAACAATCATCTCTAGCTCAACCTATGTGAAATCATTATAATCATATCAAGAAATAGGAAGACATCCAAATTGGGTTAAGACAATGAATGAGGTACCTAAATTCAATTTACAAGATAGTTTGATTGGATAAACATTTTAACTTGCAACAAAAGAATAAGAATATGGAAGTAAATGATGTAAGAATAAACATGTCTTGGTTTTTACAAATGCACCAACCACACAATCTCTAAAATTCCTACATTTAACTATTGATGATCAAACAAAACTAGAGAAAAGGTAAATAGAGTTGCTCAATGATGAAACATTATATATTTTCACAAGTAGGGGCTTTGTACAAGAGAAAATTAATTTACCCATCTCGTGTCACACTTATAGAAAAACTCATATCCACACCTGCAATATATTTTAGGTGCTTACCACTTTCATAACAAACAATCATAAATATGGGTAAGCAAATAGTAATAAAATTTTAAAATGCTTTTGAAAAATATGTAACAAAATAACTTATGAATTGATGATTTAGCATTAAATAAAAAAAATGGTGATAAATAAGTTAAGTCATTCACAAATTTTAATTATTCTTTTTAAGTGAGATTTGTCAATGCATAAATTTTATCACAAATTTTTAGATGGATGTGATATGAATCTACCCTTGAGCTATTGGGAATCCTCTTATACTCAATTTCATGGAATATGGACTATGTTCCTAATGTCTCCATCAAAAAAATCTAGGTGCACATTGAGTCATTAAGATTGAGCAAGGCAAGAAAAATAGACTCAAATAAGTGTAAGGATTTAGCATTGAGATCTAGGTTCAAACATCTAGAAGGTTGGTAGGTGAAAATATTGTGTAACTTTAATGACATGGTTACACTCCCTATGGAACAACACTGGAAGAATGATTTCAAGAAAAAAGGAAGATCAAGGTTTTTAACCTGCATGTCATGTGATTGCATCAAAATCTCAATTCAATCATGCCCTTTCATTTCCCATAGCATTGTCATTTGTGATCCAAGGAAAGCTTCAAAGCATGTAAATCTACTTCACTTCTTTTTTCAAGAAACAAATTTTGGAATTGAGAGCTCTTAGGCATCCCTCAACCATCCTAGGGAAGGCCACAAATCCTCTACAACAAAGCAATTTTTTATAACATTTAAAAAAAATTGATTGCAATATTAAAATAAATTTTTAAATATATCATGATAGTAACATAAAAGTAATTAAATTAATCATGACAACAGTGAAAACAATTGTAGTATAACAAAAATAAATATATCATGATTCATATTCATAGTTAATAATGTTATATAATAATAAACACTAGCAACAATAATTTGGATTTCTAATTTTATTATTCAAAAAAGTATCAAACTTCAAAATTCTTGAATATGGTATTGGATTTAGTTAATAATGTCAATTGAAATAGAGATGAAAGCTACATTATTCATGGTCTAGTATAGTGTGGTATTGTGTGAGAAGTGCAAACAAATAATTTCTTTTTGGAATGTGGTTGGCATGCAAGCTTATACTAGCATCATCCAACATCTTTTTAATAGTGTCATATTATATTGTTGTTGTTCATTAACTTGTAGAAATTGTATCCTCTCTCTCTCTCTCTCTCTCTCTCTCCCCTACCATCTCGATGTCCCTATCCTAAAAATGCCATAGAACATAGATAATTTGTAAATGAGAAGAATAATTGCAAACATATTTTTCATGAATGATGCCCCACAATGTGAAGTTCCCTCAATGTCAACTACACATAATGAAAGAACTAACCATATGTTTGTCAAAAATATAACATGCTCAAAAACATTTTTTTGTTTACATCAAAATAATAATTCCATTTATTGAGATTCTCACCAAAATAAAAAATGGTCCTTTGATTTATAAATGTGGAATTCATTTGGTAAGTATTTGAAACATGCTAACAATAGTGACCTATATTTTATAAAAATACATTTTAACCCTCACTTATAAAGTGTAATGTCCCCTAGTTGGGGTATGCCTGATTTTGCCCAAAAGTAACAATTCCAACAATATAATTTGTTTTACAAATAGTATTATAAAATTAAAGCATATAAAGAGCACATGAACAATTAATATAAATAGCATTGCCTAATTGGATCTAATTTTTTGCTTCATTTCCAATAACCAATCATATAAAGGATTGGAAAGGAAAGTGCGATAGGGCACCTAGAGACTGTTCATCACAATTAAGCCCAAGAGCGTGGAAATCACCCCTTGGCCCCAAGTGGTAGGAACTAATGTTACCATCCAACATGGGGTGGTATACTTACTTTGTTGAGCCAGTATACCGCCTCTCCCAATCGTGTTCCCTTGACAATCCATGCTTGATTTCTTATAGGGAAACTAATAGATTAAATCAATAATTATAAGAGCCTTAAATAGATTAGCAATTCTCATTAGTAATTAAGATAAAGATACATAAGAGATTATATATATAAAAAAACTATACCCCATCATGATGCATACCAATTACTTATTATATTCAATGGTTGTTGCCTTTCTAAATATAGATGTTTATTTATTTTCGGATCTCCTTTGATTTATCCTTTAGTCTAGTTGTTAATATAATATAATTATTTTTCCTCTTAAACTCAGTTCTGATTTCTTAATACCAATTGATTAATTGATTGGAAATTATAATACATGCATATATATATATATATATTATATAGTTATTCCTTCTATAATCTTTTCTTTTAAATCTGCTAGTGCTTGTATATTTTATCTTAATAGTGTCCTACAAGGATGGTGGATCAAAATATTTAACCCAACCCCTGATAGGTTCTAAAACACCTTCTATGAACTAAGAAGTCAACCTCCTCTCAATCACATCAAAAACCATTACAAACAGTTGTTGAAACTATGAAATGTATTCTTCAAGTGGCCCAACCTATCTCAACTGAGCCAACTCTCTAGAGTGTGTGTATGAATTCTTGTGGTCAAACCACTTTATCAATGTAGTGCAAAAATTATCATAAGAAACTATCCCACCATTACCATGTGTCACTAAACCATGATATCACCACTCATTTCTCACTCCTTCAAGGTGAAGGGTAGAAAATTTGATGGCCTCAGTATCCTTCATCTGATTTAGGGAAAGGTAAGTATCCAATTTCTAATTCCAAGCTTTGTTGTTCCCTTAGTTGATCCATCATGGCTCAACAAGAATAGATGACTCAACCTTTTTTGTAGCCCATAATTTTTCTTCCCTTGACTCCACTGCTTATGCTTTGGATTTGTGCATTTGGTGACTCCAAATAATCTCTAAAAGAGATAATTGACTAAAAATATATCCCTAAATCTTGATACTTAGCCAAAATTCTAGCATCCTCATTGTTCTCCATGGGTTCCTCCTGTATAGGATCATCCTCTTTTAGAAAGGTAGGCATAACAAGTCTAGATTGTAATGAACCAAAAAATTTTCTAGTAGAGTGTTCATTTTTTTACAAGAAGCTTTGCTACTTTCCTCTCTCTCCACATGCACCATGTTTATTCCATTTGTTATGTTATGAGCCATCTGACTCAAATACAAATTTGTGTTTTGTAACTCTCTTAGCATTTTTGCAAACATTTGTTTCGCCTCCAATTCACTTGATGTTGGTGGTTGATCACTGCTATCCATTATTCCATTCTATTTTTTATCATTATGACCACCCTTCCCACGTATACAACCAACCTAAATAGGATGCCAAGACTTGCAACTCAGATACCACTGTAATATCCCTAAATAGGGATAATGGAAAAACACTATCTCCAAAAATATACGATAGAAAATTTTCAAATTTTATTTGCAAATACATAAACCTTCAACAATATCGAATCTATGCTCAAAATATCTTTTAGATTTATTTTTTGCAAGTATGAATGAGTATGGTGGTGTCGTCATTAATGTTGTCATTGATGTGAACATAATATACGTTGTTGGAGTGAAAGGAAATGAGTGATTGTAGGTGGTGCATGTATAGTTGAGATACTATAGAGATGTTGTGAGTACATGGAGCTATCTTTATGGTGTTGCAGGTGTGTCGATATGATGATTTTCCAAGTGCTTTTGAGAAAATTAATAAATAGTGAAGAAAAAATTGTGTGTTCAGAATGTGCTCTGGTATGTGCTCTACATTTCTTCTATGTTGATCCTATGCTTGTGCAGATCCGTAGTGTTGTTTAAGGGCATCTGTGGGTGATATATCTTGGATTATAGCTTCTAGTTTGTTGAAGAGTGAAAATTGAGTTCACTGGTTTGGCAGAGTTGTTTGTCTATGGACTAGGAGAAATCTATCTGCTTCGCAGTCTTCCACTGGTTGGTTTCAGGTCTTGCAGATCTGGAAGAAGGCTTGTATGGTGTTATTTGTGTTCTATCAAAGGTGTTCATGGTTTGGTGCTCTGGAAGACTAGTTTCAAAGTTATTATGTGTGTTTGTACAACTTGGATGGACTGATGGAAAGTGTTCTTTGTATGAAGGTTGTTGCAGTAGATGCAAATGAATCTAAAGGCATCTAAGATGTGTTCCATTGTATGGTGAAGCATGTTATGTGGTCTTCATGTTATCTTCTTGTTTCAAATGTGTGTACTTCAAATTTCATTGGTGTTTTCATTAGGTTTGGCTGACCCGATGTTTACACATCATGTGAAGGATAAGTATCAATTAAAGAAGTGTTTGATTGACTCAAGATGTTGTTTTGGGTCCTTATTAAGTGTTGGTTTTGTTTTCTCTCATTCTAATCCACCGCAGGAATGTTGAGTTTTTGACCTAATTTGAATTTATAAAATGAAGAGTGTGTAGTTGACCTTGGAGGAAGTTTCTAAGATTGAAGATGGTATAAATACAAGACAAGATGTTAAGGTTTGAATGCCACAAGTGTGAGAAGCAAGGTAGATGCGAGAGATTGTGTGAAATTAAACTGAGGCAACAAGGACTTCGATGTGTTAGACTCCTGAAAGTAGTGAGTTGATGGTGTCTACAATTATTTGTTCAAGGCTACAAATGTGTGCAAGTTGTTTTGGTGGATCTTTTGTTGCACTAAGATAATGTTCTCTATGTAACATTATTCTTTTTATCTTTCTTTATCTATAGGCAGTGAGCCTCCCTTCTGGACAATGAGTCCTTTCTTGGGCAGTGAGCCTCTTTGTAATTGGTTTTGCAATTACTCTTATATTGTGAGTTAATCCTGACCATGGTTTTTCCCTTATTGGGTTTTCGATGTAAATCTGGTGTTTCTTGTGTTTTCTTTCTGTTATTTGCACTTCATTCTCATACTTAATAACAAATTAAAGTGAATGTGGAATTGTTTAACATTTGTGGTGAATATGATTAGATACAACTAATTCATCCCACCCTCTCAGTTGTCTTGTTCATTTCAACATTTGTAATGGCACAAATTTGCACCCTAGGAAAATTTCCCATTTATTTGCCCTTACTTTAGAATTTCAAGTAAAATGATGCATAAACCCAGTGTCGTCTTCCTAATATTCCCACGTGTCCTTGTATTTTTGCATCGGTGGAGGAATATTTTTCAGGGATGTGCATGCCACATTGTCATCCTAACATATTCCTACCTCTAGGATACACAAAAGCGTTATGTTTCTTGGTTGGTTGTGAATGTAACATTCTCTGTTGGGTGATGAATGATGAAAATCATCTCCTTGCCTCCATTTTATCCATTCAAAACTCATATTTTCACTCTCTTACATTCTCTAACTCATTCTCTCAAGCCAATTCTCTCATTCTTGCAACTCTTCTTGATCATTTTTGCTCCTCCATAGTACTATCTTTGTTGCTACCAACTTTCTACTTGGTCTCTACAATGTCTTATTGCTTCAATATCACTGTCATTGCAGATATATCAATCTCTACCTCCTCGACATGGTGGTTTCATCTCTCTCCTTCCTCTATCGGCCTTGAGCACTCATAGCAAGAAGTTAATATTGTGTTTTCAATTTATTTGCATATATTGTCTTATAGAGTAGCATTTAGGTTGTCATTTCTCTCTACCTTATTGTGTCATTTCTATTCTCCCTTCTTTATTATTTTCTCTATATTGTTGCATATCTGGTTGTCTATGGATGTGGGAACATTGAAATCGGGGTCTGACTGATGCAAGCCTCAAAACACAACCCAATATTTTTCTTGTTTCCATGTGTGTATGAGTAGGTTTGTCCACTTCAAGTTATAGCTATAGAACTGGATTGTGTGTGAGTTGTTTCTCTCTCTCTCTCTCTCTCTCTCTCTCTCTCTCTCTCTCTCTCTCTCTCTCTCTCTCTCTCTCTCTCTCTCTCTCTCTCTCTCTCTTCCTTTTATCATTTTAGTGTTAGAATAGCTTTATAAGTATCATTCTTGTTGTTTTGATTATTTCTATATTTTCATATTAAACTGTAAAACTCTAATATTCTATAATTATTACTATCTTAACAATTAATTTATTATCTTATTTATATTCATAAAACTATTTTAATTTCTTTTCACCATTATAACATTTTACTTTAAATTTGACAATTGTAAGTTTGTGGCTTATTCCAATTAAGTTTCTTAAGCCTCCTCCCACAACTTTGTTGTTTTTTGGGAATGGAATATTAAGCAACTAATAAATATCCAAAATAAACCACATTCATTCTTGTTAATGAATCATAAAACTATGGAAAATAGCTGTTGTGCAATTTCACTAAAAACTACCTCAGTTGTTTACTATTGCTCATAGAGAAAGCAGTTTTTCACATAAGTTTGAAAGAGATTGCACTTTGCTTCAAAATATATGTATACATACTTCAAATAACTCCACGAAGGTAGTAGCTAGAAACACAGAGAGCTTTCCTAGCCAAACTTGTGTGTGTTGAAGACTTGATCTCAACTCGTTACAAACAATTTTTAACAACATTCCTAAAATTATAAGTACAGGGGTAGATGCTTGGTTGGGAAGTCTGATAAGAGGTCCTATTCTAAAACTTGGCAAGCACCTGAAAAGTCCATTGTGCTAAAAAATTTTGATTGTTTCACACCTATCTATCTTTGTAAAAGAAAAGCAAGGGACTTGTCCAACCTAGGGATTGGGGCAGTTGGGACCCTAGGAATTCTTTTATTGAAGTACCTAAGGTTACATGCAAACAAGTTAGAGGGCACATCCCTCCAGTATTGGGTAGCTTATAAAATTTATAGGTTTTTTTCTTTTCCAATAATTCACGCAAAGGCTAGATCCCTTCACAAATTTTTGAGGCCTATTGTGCCTATAGCACACATGCCCCGTTCGGAATAGGGACCCTCTTCCTTTTGCCCTGTCGGGTCATTTTGTTTTTCGCCTCATTCTGTGTGCCCCCTTTTTGGTGTCCTAGATGGTCAATGTGTCTCTCAAGTCTCATCTTAGGTTGAGCATGTATTGCCCCTCAAAAATTGCTAAGTCTTGGGTCCTTTCGGGGTTCCTTTGTTACTTTGCCCTTTTCTGGCATCCGTGGAACCTTTCAGGCCCGGCTTGTCAAGTTTCCTTGTTGCATTTTCTCTTACAAGAATCCTTTGGTTGACGTCTTTCTGGTTCCCAGAGCTCAGCTTCATGTTTTCCATCCGGTAACTTGTGCGACATATGGCCTTCTGTCACGTTCTCCAGGCCCAACCCTTCAGGTTTCCCTTGCATTTTCACCATTTTGAATGGTTGTCAGCCAACATCCTTCCAGCATTTGGACCCCAACACCTGCTTTTCCATCAACTTCTCACTTGGAAAATTTCAGACGGTCGTGCCCCAACATCATTCCGCCCTTCGGGTTCCGCTCCTCCCGTCGTCGTGCTTAATTTTAAACGCACCAACCTCACCAATTGTTGTACCTACATTTATTAAGGGCATTAATTGTGCATAAGGTTATAAATATTAGCTTTGACTTGTCATTTTCACATGTTAGGAACAATAGAGAAGTGTAGCACCTCCCTAACCTTCATTGCCCTCGCACCCGAGCCTCCACTTCGCCGTTCTTTGTGAATTCAACATCTATCTTCATCAGGTCTTTGAGGTATGCTTGTCATCCAACAAACTACCTTATTTTTCATGATTTCATGCTTGAGTGATGAGTGATAGGGGATATAATGATATGAATGTGATAGAGGGAAGATCATGCCACAAAACCCATGTGTTAAAATCTACAAAGCATCCCCTAAAAACTTGGAAATCAAACTTAGAATGTGTTCCTCCCATTGTTGTTCTTTGGGGCAGGCAACAGTGCCCTCGAGGCCCGGAGCTCCTTGCTGCCTTGGCCATTTTTAATCAAATTTGGAAAACTTTCCATGACAACAAAGCTCCTCATGGGTTCTGGACTCTAGAACTCCGCCTCTGGATTGCCGCTTCCTCTACGTAGTTCTAGAACAGGGATTGGACTCCGGCTTACCATCTGACATAGGACTTACCAAGAAAATGAATGATGCCTCCAAGCGCCCGTCAAGTCCCGATCCGCAGACTTCCATCCATGGACCACCGCTTCCAATTCGTCGTTTCCAATGACTATGAAGGGACTACCTCCCGACACTCGGATCTCAAGCTCATGAATTCCACTTGAACAAAACTAGTTGAAAATCAAGAAAATCTAAGTTCCTAGCGACCGTCGAGTCACAACCCTCGGACTTCCATCCATGAGATGTCATTTCCCTTTCGCCATTTTAGACGATCGTCAAATGATTGCCTTCTGTATTTCGGTTCCCGAGTGCCTCCCTGTCGCTAGATTTTGAGATAGAGTTAAACGAAAATCTCAGAGTCTTTACCATCCTCGAATCCCTGCCTCCAAACTTCCATTGTCGAGATTCCATTCCATCATGGCCATCCTAAACATAGAGCTCAAGCCGTCCTTCCGACCTTCAGACCCTTACATCCCGATTTCCACCAAGTTTTAACAACAAAGTGCAAAGCAAAACCTCTCTTTGGGTCTAGTCCACCGGGTTGTAAGTTCCAGAATTTTGTCCTTGCTTTGTCATTTCATATGGCTATCCTTCAACTGCTTCCCAGCCTTCATGGCCCGAACACTCAAATGATTGACAATGTTACAAGGCTTTGACGCATGTCCTTCTACCTTCCGGGTTCTGGACTCCAAAACTCTGCCTCTGGATTGTCATTTCTCCAAAGTTGTTCCAAACAACTAACCTTTGGCAACCTTCCCTCAATTTGATTCTGGATGCCCTAATGATGATCTAAATGACATCCAATCTGAAAACGAATGATGACCCACATGGTACAATGTGACCTATATAGACACATCATTATCCAAATCCAAGATTGGGAGAAATCATCCGGGTCTCCCTATCCAGTTCGCCCTTCGGGACAACATTTTTATAGGGGAAGTCCGACCTTTGGGGCCCAAGTCATCCAATTTCCCTCCTATGAACCTTCAATGACAAATTTGACTAAGTGTTAGACTTTTTGAATGATAAATTATTCAATCTCACCATGTGTTGCAGGGATTTGGCTAACCACTTGTATCACCATGTGTGTGTATACTAAACCTCACCTCTATGTGCACGATATATGAAATCAAGTGCAGAGGCCTCAGGGGCAGTCAAAGATAAAGGAAAAAGAACTGCCAAGGCTCCTTGAGGCAAGGAGGATAAAGATAAAATGAAATACCAATTCCAAGGATTGCCTTTGCACTCCAAGGTCACAAATAAGTGGAAGGCCATAATTGACACTAGTATTGGGCATGTTAACATCGATGACTTCATACAGAGGGTCAAGATAAACCCCAAGACATAAAATGCAAAGTTAATAAGAAGCAGTGGGATAGCTAAAGCTATTGGTTTCCCTCCTGCTTTGGTTGCCCCTGAGCTGGTAATGGCTTGCAGGGAGGCATATCAACCAAAAACAAGAACTATTATTGACAGAGATGAAAACATCTTGGCCGACATGTCACCGTTAGGAATAACGAAAACCTTCCATATTCCTATCTTCAGAAAGATAGAGCTGCCTACTATCCAAGAATGCAAGGAAATATGGGATGAAGACCCCATGAGATGCAAGAAGATTATAAATCAGTATTGGATGAAGGACAAAAGGGGCAATGATGCAAAGGTGCCTCAAGAGTTATTCAAGAGTGACTTCCATGAGGATTACAATGATCTGGTCACTCTATTGAGCAGAGTAATGGGCCTCCCCACTAGGGCATATTTTCAGGAATGGATGGTGTACTTCATCAAGAAAATTATTTGTGGGAAGGACACCACATTCTACTAGGGAAGAATATCAGTGTCTGCTTTCATAAATAATTCATGAATGTCAAAAAGACATCCAAGTTCTATATGACCTCTTAATTGATATACTCACTGGCCGATAGGAGGCATTATCATGGTTTATTCAGGGCTCCATACGAAGTGCCTGGTAGATAACTCAAGGCTTTCGACAAGTACCCTCAGCTACAGTTCAGGAACTTCAAGAAAGATTATTGTAGAGTGAACGATGCATTCATTTCTTATATCATCAGACTGCTCGAGGGTGACTTTGAGAGAAGAGTCTCCCACAGTGCCTGAGCCTTGCTCAAGAATTATGCCTTCCTGTTTATCCAATATCCTAAGTTCACCTACATCCGCGCCCAAGGATTCTCAGAAAAGCCAAACAAGCTACCCCAATACCCTAATGACCGGATCATATAGTTAGAGATCTCTTGGGAGTTGCGGCACATTCACACCATCCTGAGCAATAAGCATTAGTGAGGATCCCTTTTCCCCTTACACTCGTCCAAGGGATGTATGAGCTCTACACTTCCCAATGTGCCCACAATTCAAAAAAAGAGCTAGAAAAATATCATTTCAAGCCCCACACAGCCAAGCCACGAATGGATCCATATGGCCATATCAAGAAGGAAATTGGACAGAAGTATGCCCACCTCCACAATGTTGAGGATTTTTGGGAAAATTGCAAGGATGACTTTGAGGTGCGAATTAGGCACTATATGCGAATGACCACATACTTTGTAAAGAGGGTGAACTTATTCCTGGTGCTTGATCAGCTGGAAGAAGATGAAGACATTGTAATCGACCCTAGGTACAATTCCATTGTAAATCTACCACTACCAATGATTGTTTGGGATGATCAAGAGGTTGATGACCTCAACGTTCTTACCAAGCCTATCTAGGCTTGAACAAAGGCATGGATTGATGAGTGAGTTACTCAATTGAAGCAAGAAGGGGTCATCCTAACATACAAGGGGATCAAGAGTGAGCCAAGTGGATCTGAGGGTGTGATAGCTACATCAACTAGAGAGACATCAAAATCCCCTCCATCCATTTGATCAAGAAAGAGAGAGGAGACGAAAGAGGAGCAACCCAAACCAAAGGTGTATGCTAGAAAGGCCTCAGAGGGTGAACCTCCCAACAAACATAAGTGAACAAGAAATGTCACCGAAATGAAAGTAATCCAAGAAGACGTGCTCCACAAGGGAGAGGAGATGGAGGCCGATCAGCCGAAGTCTCCGCCTATTTCATCTGCTACTACAACCACTGTTGCTATTGCCACCACTCCGCCTATCCTGCACACAGTATTGACATCCTCTCCGCCTATGGTGGACATCTCTATCCATCTTGCTTCTACTTCTCCCATCATGCAGGTCATATTGGTGGATTCATTCTCCACCACTACCTCGCTAATTTCTTCATCTTCCATGTCTCCTTCTTTTACTCTTCCAACTGCCACTGTTACAACTGTAATGCCTGCCCTTGCCCTCTCGGAGTCTTTCATGAAATAAATGTAAAATGTGCCCTCCGAGCTCTCAGGGATGTTCGCAAACCTGATAGTGCAAGCTGCAATTTCCCAAGAAATGATCAACACTCTCATTCCTCCTCCTCCTACTGAGCCACCCAATATGGAAGCCACGATGCAATTTTTTGACGAATTGGAAAGACAACACTTGGAGGCAGCCAGGGGGCTAGAAGAGGAGGAAAATGATTATCATGAGCACCCCATTTATGAGCATCAAGAAATTGATGAGGTTTCCTATGAATCTTCTAGTGATGAGGGTGAGGGCCATGACACAAAGATAATTGAAGAAATATCCAATCCTGAGCTTGACGTTGAGCTGGTCAAGAAACTCAAGGAAATTGAGGGAAAGGAGGTTGAAAGACAACCTATAGTGAAGAAAGGGTTGCTGTCACAGAGATAGAGGATGATAAGTCTCTAGTGGAAGAATGTGACCATGCCTGGACATGATGAAGAGGTATTCCCTCATGAGGAGTGAGAAGATAAGGAAGAAGATAAGCCTGAAGAAGAGGCCGAAAATTATAAGAATATAGAGATTGAGTAGCCCGAGGAGCACGAGCATGATGAAGAAAGAGAAGAAAATAGTGTTGAAGGGAAAAGAAACCTTGATGAACACTTGCCCACCAAATCCCCTATCAAATGCATAGTGTTCATCCAAGAATCTGATGAGGAAAAGGAGGATACGAAGACCGAGTAGGAGGCTCTCAATGGTAAAGCAATTGAAGTCAAGGAAGAAGAAAAGGGGGATCAACGAGAATCACCTAAGAAAAACTCCTCGATGCCTAAATGGTTGGAGAGATGGCTGGAAAAGAGGTGTCACACTCCAAAAAACCCAAAGGAAAGGCTAGAGATTATATTATCTTAAGCTCATATCAGCACCAAGAAGGAGAAAAAACTAAAAATCAGATCAAAGGTAACGATGGATGCCTCCGGATCCAGAGCAGTACAAATAGCTATGTTGATGGTGGGAGAACAAGGAATAAGTTACAACATATCCACCATCAACTTGGGAGTGGCCACCAAAGAGAAAAAGGTTGATCATCTCCAAGAATCTGTAACCATGGTGGTGCATCTCATTTAGTAGGATAAAGTTTCCAAAGAGGAGCTTAAGGCACAGCTGGTTGATTTGATAGCCTACATCTGGCAGTGGTCATCCATGGAAGAACCAACCACATCCTCGACCCCACCTCAATTTTTGTCTAGAGAATGAATTGACAAATTAGAAAAAAGAAAAAATTTGGACAAGATCACGAAAAATTGGTTTCGACAGGTCTTGGATATCGAAAACGTGGGCATTAATCATGTTGTTTAGATAGAAAAAAATTATTGGAAGTGCAAAAGTCTCTTGAAGGTACGAGGAAAATCTGCATTGAGTTCTTGGTGAAATATGGGCCTGCTTACCCAAAGATTGAGGCTATCCTCAAATTTCCAAGCGAGATTTGGGAGAAGGACTTTACATTCAAAGAAGAGGATCAATGGCTCATGGATGTCTAGAAGAGAGATTTCGATCATCAGAAGGAGAGGCTAGAATAGGTACTTGAAAAGGTAAATCCAGATATTGAATGGGCCAAAGAAGTCTCAGAGGATTGCCTCCAATATTTGAAGCTAATGACAGGATATGAAATGCCCGTTGTCCAAATCAATCCAAAAAATATAAAGCCTCACTTCCAAAAGAGGATGGAAGATGGGATGTCGACCGAAATTACTATAGATTTCATGAGCTTTTTCTGCCTCAGCCTTCACCCATTCTGAGTTTTTCAAGGATCGCACTACTAAGTACGAGGAGGATTGGGGGAAGCTCATCGACAATTCCAAGGAGTGGAGCTACCAAGTGTTGAGATCTGACATCATAGAGGTTGATAAGCTCCAATTAGTGATCCTAAAATTCATGGAATATGCAAATTTGAAGAAGAAGGAAGGCAACCATGTTATTGATGAAGAATTTCTAAAGGAGTAGCTGCAACAAAGAGCAATCAACAAGAGGACAAATGCTACAGTGGTGCCACTAAAAGAAAAAATAGGAATATTTACAAAATGTAATATATTGGGGGTAGGTAGAACCCTAGGTTATAGTGAATTGTGGCCACACAAATTTAAATCATTCTTGGCCACATATTCTACTTTTGGGACACTATAAATAGGGGGCCTCCTCTCATTTTCAAAGAGAGTTGAGTTGTTGTAAAGGCATCCTGTAGAAATTGCAATAGAAATACATTGACTTTGGTTCATGTCTGGGTTTCTTCTCATGTTTCAAGATTCATCTCTCATAGTTAGATGATTTAGTTAAATTAATTTGTCGTTTTAGTTTCCTTTTAGTTAAATTTGGTAAATTTAGTAATGTTGTTCATGATTATGAAGATTTTTGTTGTGTAGATGCCTTCTTTGTCCATACTTTTGGTTGTTTGTTGCTGGTAGATGGTTGTGCAAAGTTAGTTTGGACCTAGATTTGAATTTTCTTTTAAGTATTTATCTTTGTTCATGCATATGTATGGTGAATGAATGGTAAAATATCTGTAGTCCTTAGAAGATAGCACAAATTTTATGAGACTGTGAAATTTTTGGTTAAGTGGAATTTTGTTTTAAGGAAGTTTTCCATAATAGAGACCTCCATGATCATTGTTCATTGATAGTTATAGGTTCAGGAACCCTCTCTCTTCCCTGCCCTTTTGTCCTTTTTTTTAAGAAGTGGCCTATGCTAAGGTTCATTGCACATTGTAAAGCAAAATCTTAAAATAGAAATGGAGTTCAAGATTGTTGTTTACCTGTAGCAAACGTACAGTAACTTCCCTGCCTCAAAAACTCCATTTGCAGATTTGATTCCCCTTCTAGCTTAACTCACGTAAGTTTTCCCTGTTATTACCAACAAAATCACATCAAATATCAACTGATATATTCCATGCAAGTCATGACCTGACACCCGAGAGACCTTGGGGCGATTTCAGCAATTTATTGGATATTTCCTTTCAAGAGAGGTGATGCACCCACACATCACCTGTGTTGAGAAAGTGCACAAAGCACCCATCAACAAGGCCATGAGCTTGCAATAAGTGTATATGTACAACAATCATCTCTAACTCAACATATGTGAAATTATTATAATTGCATCACGAAATAGGAAGATATCCAAATTGGGTTAAGACTATGAATGAGGTACCTAAATCCAATTTATGAGATAGTTTGGTTGCATAAACATTTTAACATGAAACAAAAGAATAAGAATATGGAATTAAATGATGTAAGAATAAACATGTGTTAGTTTTTAAAGATGCACCAACTCACAAGTATTTCTAGGTGCCCACACAATCTCTAAAATTCCTACATTTAACTATTGATGATCAAACAAAACTAGAAAAAATGTAAAGAGAGTTTCTCAATGATGAGCCTAGTTTATTTTCAATATCAACTATTATATATTTACACAAGTAGGGGCTTTGTCCTAGAGGAAAGAGACTATGTTCTTTAATTCATAAACAAAGGAACAAAATCTATATGCAACTTCAACTATTGGAAATTATATATAAGAATAAAAATATTAGAGTAGCACACTCAATTTAATGCAATTCATGGTGCAAGGCAATTCACAGTGGTTTGAGGACAAGAAAGACTCAAATAAGTGTAAGTATTTAGCATTGAGAACTAGGTTCAAACATCTAGAAAGCTAGTACGTGCAAATTTTGTGTAACTTTAATGGCATGGTTACACTCCTTGTGGAACAACATTGGAAGAAGAATTTGAAGAAAAAAAGAAGAAGGTTGAGGTTTCTAACCTGCATGTCATGTGATTGCATCCAAATTTTAATTTAATCATTCCCTTGTGTTTCCCATAACATTGTCATTTGTGATCCAAGGAAAGCTTCAAAGCATGCAAATCTACTTCACTTCTTTTTTCAATCAACAAATTTTGGAATTGATATCTCTTAGGCATCCCTCAACCATTCTAGGGAAGGCCATAAATCCTCTACAACAAAGCAAGTTTTTATAATGTTTAAAAAAATAGATTGCAATATTAAAAGAAATTGTTAAATATATCATTACAGTAACATAAAAGTAATTAAATTAATCATGACAATAGTGACAACAACTATAGTATAACAACAAAGTTTTATACACTTAATGGACACAAAACAACCTAACTAACCTTCCACAAACCTTACTAATTTGCACAATCTTTTTTTTTAAAAACATTAAATTAATAAACTACTTAAAACTATATTCAATTATATCACTATTTATTTTGGATCAACATAACATACCTCTTATCTACTCAAGAACCTCTTGCATGTAATTGTGTCATAATCCCCTCGCTCCCCATACCTTACCTACAATAACTACAAGACTTAGTGCACATGTAAGATTAATGGGTAATTAGTACATGATCGCCAAGATAAGCTAAACAAATCAAATGGTAGTTTACAACATCATAAGAGAATAATAATTCCAAAATATAATTCAAAAGAACAATCCTAAGGGCCAGACCTAATGCCTTGGGGGCTCATCACTTGGTGGCATTGCCTATGTATGTGTGCAACCACAAAGGCACTATAGTTCCACAACTTTAGTTGCTCCAACTCATTTGACTCGTCCACATAGGGTATATCCCCTAGGTTTCAATAGATGACTCAACCTCATTCATACTCATAACATAATAACATTGATATATGCTAAAATGCAATCCTCTACTCAAAAGCATCATGTGACCCATACAAATCACATAATATAATAGTGGGTACACAACCCTGTCTAGGGTCCATTACCCTAGACAATTTCTCAATCAACTACCACCCACTTCTAGGTGAAGCTAGGGATTAGAGACCTAGTTAAGCATATGCTAGTGGAAGTTGGAACATCTAAATAAATACTCTTGCATACACAACCAGTTCCACAAACCATAACAAGATGCTTGACAAAATTAAGGTGACTCTAATAGGTATTCACAGGGTAATAAAATTCACTTATAGTATCTCCTTGTGGTGGAATAGCTCATGATAATACATGTACTTATATTTATCATCGCTATCAACTATGAGAGAATATAATGGTATCATATCATAATTTTGTTAACAATCAAACCATCAATAAAATTAAACTTCCAATAGCTATCAAATCCTCATCTAGATAATCAAGTAATACTCAAGTACACTAATGCTTAAAAATTTAAGCATTCAATGAAATGAAATTATATATTAGTAATTTGATTATTAATGTATGAAGATATTTCAAGGGTTATTCGAAGTGAGAATCAAAAATATGAGAACAATTTTTGAATTATATGCTAGAACCATTCGTAATCATAATCAAGACAATAATCTATTTTATCTTATATGATAATATTTTGATAATAACTCAAAGATAGGATGTTGTATAGGGAACCATTGTTCCTAATTTATCATTGAATCTACTTGACTCTTAAAACCAATACTATTAAGTAAACTCTTCAACCACACAAATTACTTACAATCATGTGATGTAATAATATTTTGTTTTTCAGTAGTTAAAAATAAAATAAAATAACACTCTCATAATTTTGAAAAGAAAACAACATAATCTTCATTTATATCATCTCTTACCCCATGACATATCTTATCATTGGATGAAATAGAAGTAGTCTATCTAATACATTCCTAAATCACCTATAAAAGAGAATATATCAAGTAAGAATGAAGAGGTAGCTAAAATTACCATTAACACATGCATTCCTATTTCAACTAGTTCATCAAAAGGTGTAGACAAGAACTCATTTTCATATAGATAAGTTATTACATCTAGTGATCTCAAGCACATCTTTCAAATTAGATAGGAATAATGTCACAAGATAATAACTATTAAACATGTCAATATGTTTGAAATATGGATGAGAGTGAATCTCAAATCCTTCCTATAATTGAAGTTTCATGAAAACTTAAATCATGTCTAATCAAAATAAAAACTATTTGGATTATTGATTTATAAATTTATTACTATTCAGTACCAAAGGTTTATTGCATATAGGGTGATAATTAAATTCTGACAGGACACCCAGGATGTTATTGATTAATCGAATTAAATAAATTCTCCACTTTATAAATAAATAATAACCAACAAAATATTAATATATTATTCTTGTGGATGAGAAATACTCTCCAAATCAATGTTATATCATTAATCTATTAAATACCAAGCTATTGATCAACATTTCTAACTCATGTGCTAAATATCCGACAATTGATAATAAAGTTTTTACTAATTGATTTGATATCTATGTATCTATCAAAGGTTAGTCTACCTACCAAACAGGTCGAATCAAGTGTTACAACAATACATTAAGGACATAAGGAGACAACATATAGTAAAGATTTATTGTTACAGGTATACACCTTTACCCCTTAAGGCAATTATCCATTCAAATTTCTTCTTTAAATTCTAAGGAATACTATGTTGAATACACCATATATATTTATCTACAAATAATACTCTATAATATTTCAATCTCAAAAGGATACCCCTTATGGGGCAACCTAAAATAAATAAATACCGTGGCCATTAAATCTATTCCAGATGTCTAATTCAACATTATATGATATGCCTATCTATGCATGACAGACTATATGTATTTATGTGTGGCTTGGGTAGGCTACACAAAACTTAGTACCAAGCTTTGGGTGTCCAAAGATTACTATTTGGTTATGATATTTGTTTTGCAGTAGGGGAGAGGACTCAATAGTTGAGCATGTTTCATTAGTTGTGATAGTAGTTGTTTATATAATTCCCAATAGTTGTGATAATAGTTGTGACTTGACTACCCATAATTAAAAAAAAAAATATTCCTTTGATCTAAAAAAAAACCAATCATGTGATGCCACGTCAGTGCTCAACTACCCATGTTGTGAATGTACATGTATTGGTCTCACTTTTTTTGGGGGCCTTTTTGGACACCTTGACAAAAAGCATGTTGTGATCCAATTAAAATGTCAAGTCCTAATGTGAGATACTAAAATGATGCAATAAGAGGAAATAACATAAGAAAAGGGCACCTCAATGATTAGCCTAAGAAATAGTAAACATGAAAGAAAGATAAGATAAATTGATTGTTGATTATACCTTCATGTTGTTCCTTCCTTGGTTGGCCCTTGATCTTTGGATGTCTTGTGTGCTCCTTGGATGGAAATGGAGTTAAATGGATGCAAGATGCAAGATGGATTGATGATAAATGCTATGGAGAAACTAAAATGCTGCAAATGACTTGATTCTCAAAATGAGAGAAATGAGGGGGTATTTATAGGATAATTTAAATTCTCTAGAGAATTCAATGGTTGAGATTGATCCAACAAGATCAAGATGAAGGGCTGTGGTGAGTTGAGGACTCACAAACCCTCACATCTTGACATGTGGAATGTGAGATGTCCTAAGGTGGGATGATGTGGAAATAAGGTGGAAGAGAAGTACATGAGATGGAAGAGAAATACATGAGGTGGATGAAGGACAAGTACCTTGTAGGTACCTTGGGGGATGAGAATATTTCCTCAAAAGGAACTTCTTGTCCCCAAATGAGAAGGAAAGAGACATTTGAAGAATTTTAGAATTCCTCAAAAATCTCCATGGGAAAAGGGGAAGTGGTTGGAGAAATAAATGTGAATTAAAAATTCACATTCATTGGAGAGTTTATTGGATAAAAAAGAGTCTCCAAAAAGTTGGAGATTTGTCACATGTGGGTGATGTGACAAGTCCAAGGTTCTAGAATTCCTTGACACATGTAAAGTGACAAGTCAAGCCTTCTAGAACTTTGCATGGGGATGGGGATGACCTTGGAAAGACAAAAGTGAATTAAAAATTCACATGGGGAAGAGAGGAGCCTTGGATAAATAAATGTGAATTAAAAATTCACATGGGAAAGAGAGTCAAGGCCAAAAAAGGCAAGTGAAAAGGTTGACCAGAAAAGGTAAGCCAAATGTGGTTAATGACTTTGATTAAGGTTGTGCAAACACAGGATTAGGATAATTAATGAGAGATTAGAGGAAAGTGGGAGATTATGGAGGATGTGACACTTAATCAAGATTAAGTGGTGCACATCCTAATCACAGATTAATTAATTTAATCTGGATTAAAAGAAGGTTATGGAGAATGTGACAAAAAGAGAGAAAAAGGGGAATCTAAAAATTGGTTTTAATCCAAATGGGTTAAAAGACTAGATTAAATAATTTGTCATATTTATTTAATTTAGAGAAGAAAAGGGATAAGGTAAAGTATTTAATTTATTTAATTACATACTTTAAGAACCTTAGGCAAAAAATGAAATAATGATTAAATAAATTATTTAATCACTATCAATGAAATAGATGAATAGAGTAGATGATTTTGATCATATGGAAGTGATCAAATTTGGATGTCTACATTTTGCCCCTCTTCGAAGTACTGTTAGAATAACCGTGCTTCAAAGAAAAGAAAGTGCAAATGACTCTATAGAGGAAGTACTCGGAAGATGATGCCCCAACGTGGGGAGGAGGACCTGAGCTATCCAATTAGTGGGGAATGGATGAAGATGCCCCAATGTTAGAGGGGAATGACCATGACATGGAAAATAGATAAATGTGAAGGGTATGCCCCCTCGAGAGGACGACGGGGGAAAAAGAAGGGTCCTAGGCGACTTCTCGATAAGAAGAAATGGATGGTATGATTGGAAAGAGGGCAAAAAATTAGATAAGTTTGCCTTTTGAATGAAGTCAATCGGACAAACGGGGTGCAAATGGCGGCCCCGGGAAGGGAAGGGATTAATCAGAGGTGAAAAAGGTAAATAATAGGTAAAAAATACCTCTTAAAAGAGGGGGAAAGTGAATTCACCTCATTTTCACTGTAGCAGTTGAGAGAAGAGGAGAAGAAGGACAATAGATAAGGAGCAAAGATGTCGTAGGATAGTGACAATGAGATCATCCATTGGGCATACGAGGTTCGACGGTCCTACATTCAGCAGGGTGGGCCCCACCAGGTAGGCGACAAAACACTCTATGCATTATTTTCACAATTTTAATGCATTTGAAATGTTTTATGAAAAATGTAGAATATGGGTTTTGTGGGCACGTTAGCGAAGAAAAATGGGTTGTTGTTAAAATAGAAAAATGTGGGATAGTTTAAGAGGGTTGTCGAAAAAAAAAATTGTCCGCAGGAGGACGAATAAGCCCTCCAACGGAAAGACTCGTTGTGGCTCAAGGTGGGTCTTCCCCGCTGCGGGGGCGAGCTCGCCCCAACTAGGGGTGGGTCTGCCTTGCTATGGGGGCGAGCTCGCCCTGGCTAGGGGTAGGTTCGCTCCACTGCAGGGGCAAGGCCGCCCCGCTACGGGGGTGAGCTCGCCCCGGCCAGGGGCGGGTCCGCCCCACTGTGGAGGTGACTTTGCCCCGGCCAGGTGCGAGTCCGCCCCATTGTGGGGCGAGCTTGCCCTGGCTAGGGGCAAGTCCGTCCCACTGCGGGGGCAAGGCCGCCTCGTTACGGGGGTGAGCTCACCCCGACCAGGGGCGAGTCTGCCACGGTTGAGGCTGGGTCTACCCCGCTACGGGGGTAAGCTCACCCTGGTCAGGGGAGGGTCTGCCCCGCTACGAGGGCGAGCTTGCCCTGACGAAGGGCAGGTCCGCCCCACCATAGGGGCAAGCAGATGTTGTCGTGACTAGCGGCGGAGCCCTCCTCGGCCCTGCGGCGAGGGGCGGGTCCACCCTAGCTTGGGGCGGGTCCACCTTGCTGCAAAGGTGGGTCCACCCCTACCAAGGGTGGGTTTGCCTCGTTGTAGGGGCGTGTCCGCCCCGACCAAGGGCGAGTTCTCCCCGCTACAGGGGCGGGTCTGCACTAGCCAAGAGCAGATCCGCCCCACGATCGGGAGGGAAGGGGGGATGGGAAAGAGAGAGAAAAAGAGAGAAGAAGAGAGATAAAAATAGAGAAAAAAGGAAAAAGAAAGTTGTGGGATCAAAAATTGATGAAGAATTTGACAAGGTGGATGGTATGCAGGATTTTGGTTGATTACGGACCCACAAGCAAAGGCCAGAAGCACTGGCGGTGACGATAGACGTGATGAGTGGGGTGAACCACGCAACACTGGAGCAGGCGGGGTTACTGCACTTAGTGCAGTTTTCCAGAGATGAAAGCGCATTGGGTGGTGCTGACAACCTCGATATAGAGATGGAGCTCGGTGATGTTGAATTTTCATCTGCCAACAAATGAGATGATGGTGACTTTAGAGGATGTGTGGTAGATTTTGAGGTTACTGATAACAGGTTGGTTAATGAGTGAGGTGGTGTCGAGAGGAGCACAGTTAGATGAGACTGTCCTGGTGCTATTCAAGCAAGATGACTTGCCGATACAGAGGGGACAGATAGACGTAGATAGATGCCTGGCCTTGGGGGTGCCAACATTACCACTATTTTTGTGTTGTTTGATCAGTAGGATACTACTGCCAGATCGGAGCAGGTAATTCTATAGCTTACAGTATATGGAGGTGATTCGACATATTGTCGAGTGGCGAGAGGGACAATTTTCCTGGGGGTCATATGTATTGGCCCAGTTATACCAAGATATGCACATGATTTGTTATCGGGGGATGCAGAGCATGATGCACATGACGCTATTATAGGTGTGGGGGTGGGAGCATATCGTGGTGATGAGACCCATAGTGGTCAGGAGAGGAGAGTTGGATGATAGAGAGCCAGTGGCTTGGGAGTTCGGGGCAGCCAGGGGTTGCATCTTACGCTATGAGACGCAGGGAGAGATGGATTAGTGGAGGAAAGCATTTGATGATTTATGAGAGGAGAACATCATATGGCGACCATACATGTATCAGCGGTTTAGAAGATGGAGAACCAAGGAGGAGAGACATCAGGGATTATTTAGATGCAGATGTTTCCTGATTGGGAGTCAGGGGCACGTAGTGGAGATGCATCGTCCAGATAGAGTGATGTGGTAGTTTGGACTCATGCACGATATTCCAGGAGTGCCGACTATGTTTCGTCAGCTTACTAGAGAGGTACCATGGGGATTGAGGTTTTCAATGAGTAGAGCGAGGGAGGCATGGGTGATGGCAGGTGGGGTGCCCTTTCCAGGGAGGGGGGAGGGTCCAGAGGATGTCGGAGTGACAGATCGGTATGGTTGGTGGTTTCGCAACCATCGATGGGAGAGGGTTACACCAGAGGTGCCTGCTATGGGAGCCATGGAGTGGGGGCCAGAGGATGAGTAGAAGGAGGGGGAAGAGGAGGGTGTCAGTCATCAAAGTGATGGGACGGATGAGGGTGAGGCGAGAGATCAGCCAGAGAGGAGGAGGAGGGCTAGGAGGAGGCAACCTCAGAGGAAAGAGGAGGAGAGAGGTGGGAGAGAAGATGGAGGCAGGAGGATTAGGTGATGAGGGAGGGCTAGAGATAGAGGTGGTGAGACAAGGGAGTGAGCCGGAGGTGGAGATGCTCATGGTGGTGGAGGGGAGGGCTGCTCAAATAGGGATTGGCGGTAGAGTACATCGGAGATGAGTGCAGGTGAGAGCTGAGCAGGAGCAGGAGGAGGCGAGGGCTATAGATCCACAGGAGGGAGTAGAGGGTGTGGCAGATGTCAGAGGACATCTTGGGGGGATGACCAAGAGTAGTCATCAGAGGAGGGTCCAGCCAGAGATCAGGGTGGAGTAGAAGCCAGAGGGGGAGAGGTGGATAGGAGGGGAGCCTGTGAGATGGATGAGGGTGGGGAGGAGGGGACAACTAAGGAGGATTTGGTTGATGAGCCAGGTTGAGCAAGTGTAAGAGGAGATGGAGGGGGAGGCTATGGACTTGGATGTGCAGGTGGTGGAGCCTCTAGGAGTAGTACCAGCGGTTGCAGTTGATGATTCAGTAATATTACTGAGAGGGGCCCAGGCGAGGGTATGGGTGTTAGAGGAGGAGTTGAGGAGGGCAGAGGCAGAGGTGTAGAGGGTGAAGGAGTCAGAGATGATAGTGTTTGATCATGTTGTGGGTCCTCTGATGAAAAATATACAGGTGGTTGAGAGAGAGAGGGATGAGACGTGAGTAGGGATGGAGAGCGTATGGGGGGAGCTAGCTCGGGTGGCATGGGACCGAGATAGGTTAGAGACAGCGATGACAATAGTTCAGATGCAGAGCCAATAGGTGTAGGAGATCGTGTCCCAGTGGAGTGTTCTCAATGGACCGAGAGGGAGATGGAGACACTGAGAGTTCAGGTGGTAGGACTTCTGAAGGAGAGGACAGCGTTGCAGGAGAGGGTATCTACGACACATATATCTTTAGAGGAGATGAGAGCGGGGGTCGAGGCCGTAGAGGCCAGGTTAGAGATAGTGCAACAGGAGAGAGAGAGTGCACAAAGATAGGTGCAAGCACTACAGGGGGAGAGGGACAGTGTATTGAGACAGGCCCAGATCTTGCAGTTCCAAAGAGATGCAATAGTGGCACGGGCTGAGAGTGTCGAGAGGGACATTGCTTAGAGGTAGTCACAGGAAGTGCAGGGTGATGGGACAAAGCTAGAGGCTATGCGAGTAGAGAGGGAGAGGTTCATAGAGTAGGTACGACTACTAATAGCGACACAGGAGGCATGGGAGCAGGAGCGGCAAGCCATTAGCAGAGAGTGAGATAGATACAGGTATGAGCGCAATGCCGCTCGGTTCCAGGCTGGGCAGAGATATGAGTACATGCATGAGGCGACGTACTGTAGAGGTGTGTATGAGCAGACAATGTCAGATCCGATGCAGTGTACAACGTACAACGCATAATATTAGGCAGATACCACAAATGTCGGTACTGTCCCAGTCTTTAGGGACACAAACCAAGGGGTACAGTGAGTTTCAGTCGACTCCCTCTCAATTTGGGACTCTAGCTCGTGAGTCATAGGGCACTCTGACACATAGGGGACTGGTACTTGAGTCTCCTTAGAGGTCAGGTGTGGGCAGCTCAGGGCAGGCAGAAGACAGGTGACAGGATACAGGTACTTTTGACAGGTATCAGATGGAGGTGTAGCACATATTCTTAGAGGATGCACCTTATTTTGATGATGAGATGTATGTGATTATGATATGACTGTATTTTGGATATGAGATGGTTATTGTATTATTTTGATGATGATATGCGATGGTTCCCATTGATATTATGTTGAACATTTTTGTGACAGATGATTTATGTTATGCAAATGGTTAGATATTTATGTTTTTATGATAGATGATGTATGTTATGCATATGTATATGATGTTTTTGTGTTGATATGGATGTTGTGTTATGATGTTAATGATATATTTATGCATGTGTGGATGATGTGATTATGGATGATTTTAATGATTTATGAATGGTATATGATATAATTAATATGGATTTAATAATGATGCATAGGTGGATATGAAAATATATGGAAATGTATGGATGAATGAACTTAATGAATTGAAGCAAATGGATAAATGAATGTATGTAAATGGATAAATGAACTTAATGAATTGAAGCAAATGGATAAATGAATGTATGTAAATGGATAAATGAACTTAAATGAATTGATGCAAATGGATAAATGAACCTAAATGAATTGATGCAAATGGATAAATGAATGGATGTAAATGGATAAATGAACCTAAATTAATTGATGCAAATGGATAAATGAATGGATGTAAATGGATAAATGAACCTAAATGAATTCATGCAAATGGATAAATGAATGGATGTAAATGGATAAATGAGCCTAAATGAATGTAGGAAAAGGTATCAATGGGTAAGCATAGGGTGTGTGGGGCGTAGTACCTGTCAAGAACCGTAAGGATCCTAAGAAGAAAAGTTAGTAAGAGGGAATGGGAGTTTGCACAACCAAAATCATGAGTCATAGATGTAGGAGAAAGATTGAATGAAGGGGGAATATGCAATGAGATGAAATGCAACATGAATGCAATTTTCCATCCATTAGAGAACTGATTTTTGCTATAGCATGAGACATCGGGCATCAAGGCATGTAAGCCAAGACGGATTAATGTCTAATGCATACAACAAACAAGAAGGCTATCCCAATACCTCAAAGTCATGATGACTTTGGTTAGGCTAGGTATTGGGATAACCACAAGCACAAAGGGATCCCCCCACATAACGCAAGATTCGAAAGGAATCTTGGTGGGTACTACATGGAGCATCCCAACAAACAACAACAATACAATAGTCAAGAGATGTCCCTATGTTAACTAGGAAAAACACACCATAATATGAAGGATCATGGTGATCTTGACTAGTGATTATAGGGAGCTCAAATGATAAACAAAATCCAAAAGTACCAAAAGATCATAATCAATCACAAGCATCCTTTTCCATAAGATCCCAAGGATGGATGGGGTTGATGTGGTCTGTTAGGAAGGATGCATCCTATTAAGACTGATGATGGATACTAAGCTTAAAGTGACCTAGATGATGCAATATAATTGTCATTTGGAAAATTTCTTGATACGAGAAGATCTTGTTTGTGAAGAATCAACGATGATAGTGATAGACTTGACAACAGGACAACAAGAGGACAAGACACCACCTAAAGACCTAGGGGCTTGAGGGTTGATCAAA
Organism: Sequoiadendron giganteum; assembly: GCA_007115665.2. Lineage (NCBI taxonomy): Eukaryota > Viridiplantae > Streptophyta > Pinopsida > Cupressales > Cupressaceae > Sequoiadendron > Sequoiadendron giganteum. The sequence goes on from CM021109.1 coordinate 80,906,481, forward strand.
GATCAACCTTGCCTACATGAAAGCGCAAAGACCACGATAAAAGAGCAGAAAGTGGATTGATGAAATTGATGGATGACCAAGACAAACACAAGCCTCGGTGGCAGATCAAAAGATCAACCTTGCCTATGTGCAAGCGCAGGGGAAATGTAGTTCGAACATGAAAAAAGACTAAGGATGGACAAGATCGAAAAGTGGACTATGAGGACAGATGATGAAGGACAAAATTCCTCGGGGACCAATCCAAAGATTAGCCTTGCCTATGTGCAAGCGCAGAGGCGTCGTAGTTCACGAGGTGATGATGATAAAAGTGGAGAGAGGGTGATGATGACAAATGATGGAGGAAAACAATCAAATGGATTGACCACACAAGAAGACAAAGAGAAGCCCTGGGGATGGATCAAATGATCAGCCTTGCCTATGTGCAAGCGTAGGGGCAGCGTAGTTCAAAAGGAGACACGATGAGACCTAGATGGAGATGGACACGAAGAGTGAGCCTAGATGGAGAAAACCACAACAAAGAGATGACACAAGCTCAGATTAGGATAACAAGCTCAGGGTTTCAGATAGCGGATGACGGTCATCCAATGCTCAACCAAAATATACCAAGCGACGAGGTGATGCAAGCGGATGGGAGGATATGGGGATTGAGGAAACAACAGATAAGCCATAAAGTAACCAGGACGCGAGGTAGATAATGATTAAGCTCTATACGAGAGTCGCCTATTGCCAGGTTTTCACCAATAATACATATCCAAGGTGCCACGTAGGGGTGGTTTTCACCATAGGACGAATTATTTCTCTTTACTATTTTTGGATTTTTTGGATTTTTTTGTATTTTTGACTTTTACTAGGAAGGATACCCCAGCTGACCTAAGTGTAGAACTTCTTCAGATGCATGATGTTGATGGGTTCCTCCAAGGGCTCACCTTCAGGGGTGGAGAGCCTATAGGCACTAGAACCATACTTCGTGGTGATGACATAAGGGCCCAACCAGTTTACTTCAAACTTACCCTTTTTCTCTCGAACTTGTTGATTCTGTTGATTCTCTTTAAGGACCAAATCACCAACATTGAACTGGCGAGGGCATAATTTCTTATTGTAGCTCCTTTTGAGTCGGTACTAATAGGCTTGTAGATGGTTATAAGCATTGACCCATTTTTCATCTAGCAATTCCAATTGTGCCAGGCGTGCCACTCGGGTGTCTTCATTAGTGATGAGATTCTTGAGGGAGATTCGGAGTGAAGGGATTTCAACTTCGATTGGAAAGATGGCTTCAATGCCATAGACAAGAGAGTATGTAGTAGCACCATAGACAAGAGAGTATGCAGTAGCACCGGTAGGGGTGCATATGGATGTACGGTAGGCCCAAAGAGTGGGATGGATATGGAGGTGCCAATCATGGCCAGTGCTATTGACCATCTTCTTAATGATTTTGATCAATGTTTTTTTTGTTGCTTCTACCTGTCCATTACCTTGGGGGTAATAGGGAGTGGACCAACAATGTTGGATATGATATGTGTCACAAAGGAGCTTTATACACTTATTTTTGAATGGATTTTTGTTGTCGGTGATGATGGCGGAGGGGATACCATATCTATAGAGGATATGGTAGAGGATGAACTTAGAGATCTGAACACCAGTGATTTGAGTGAGTGGTATGGCTTCCACCCACTTGGTGAAGTATTCAGTGGCTATGATGATAGAGGTGTGACCTTCCGAGGATGGAGGGTAGATCTTGCTAATCAAGTCGAAACCCCATTGTGAAAATGGCCAAGGTGTCATGATAGGTTGTAGCTCTTGTGCAGGAGCGTGAATCGGATCTTCATGTTGTTGACACGGAAGAAAATTTTTGACATATTCACAAGCATCCTGTTCCATTGTAGGCCAGTAATATCCTACTCTGAGAATCCATTTGGCTAAGGCCATACCATTAGAATGGGCCCTACAAATACCGCTATGTATTTCCATTAATGTCATGTGGGCTTTAGTTTCATCTAAAAAATGGAGGAGAGTTCCATCATACCCACGTCGATAAAGTGTATCACCGATAATGGTGTAGCGGGCAATGCGTTGGATAAATGATTTACTTTGATTTCTCATGAGATCAGGTGGGAGGGTGTTGTCATGAATATAGGTGTAAATGTCATGGTACCAAGGGAATTCGGGACCTACAATAGCACACACCATGTCACTCTCAAGGATATTGTACATAGGGATTAGGAGTTTCTTGACTAGGAACTGACAATTTGTGCAATCTTTTGGCATGTCGAGGAGAGAACCAATGGTAGCCATAGCATTTGCTGCCTTATTCTGGAGTCTCAGGATCTGCTCAAATTGAATGGAGGTGAAATATTTTTTGAAGTCATCCACCATTCGTTTGTAAGGAAACTTTTCATCTTTTGTTAGAAACTCATTGTTGACCTATTTTATGACCAATTGGGAGTCACCAAAAACTTGTAGATGAGTGATGTGCCTTTGGACTGTGATTCTAAGGCCTATGAGAAGGGCTTCATAGTCAGAGATGTTGGTGCAGGGAAAATCCAGTCTAAATGATTTCGGTATATAATCACCTTGGGGGTTGATAAGAAAGACTCCTGCCCCCGATCCATTATGAGTGTGTGATCCATCAAAGTACAGTGTCCATGTGGTAGCTTCTGATACTGCAAAGACTCCTTCATCTAGGAATTCGACTTCTATGGGGTAGGCATCTACTAACGGAGCATATGCCAACTGATCTGCTATTACTTGTCCTTTGATGGCTTTTCTATCCACATATTCTATATCAAACTCACTAAGAATCATGATCCATTTAGCCATTTGGCCAGTTAGGGCTATCTTGGATAATAGGTACTTGAGGGGATCCACTTTTGATAGCAACTTTATAGGATGGCTGAGCATATAGTGGCGTAATTTTTGTGTACTAAAGACCACATCGAGACATGCCTTCTCCATTGGTGAGTAATTAAGTTCATAACCGACCAATGTTCGGCTAATGTAATAGATTGCTTGTTCTTTGGAGGATTCATCATTTTGTGCCAACAATGCCCCCAATGCAACCGAAGTGGAAAAGATGTATAGCAAGAGGGGTTTTCCAGGGATTGGTGGCATCAAGATTGGTGGGTGTGCCAAGTATCCTTTGATCATATCAAAACCCAACTGACATTGTTGATTCCACTTGAAGGTGGTGTCTTTCTTGAGAAGGTGGGTGAATGACTGACATTTATCCGCAAGCTAGGCTATAAATCGACGGATGGATTGTAGCTTTCCTTGGAGGCTAATTTACTATTCAGGTTTCGAGGTGGAGGCATATCCATGATAGATTTTACTTTAGCAAGGTCAACCTCGATGCCTCTTTGGGAGACTATGAAGCCCAACAATTTACCTGATGTGACACCAAACACACTTCTTTTCAGATTCAGTCTTAGCTTGTACTACTCCAAGCGCTCAAAGATCTTTTTCAGGATCACAGGGTGTTCTTCTCTAGTTCCAGATTTTCCCAACAAGTCATCAACATAATCCTCTAAGATAATGTGGATGAGGTCATGGAATATTACAGTCATTTCTCATTGATATGTTGCCCCCGCATTCTTGAGGCAAAAGGGCATGACATTGTAACAGAAGGTACCCCAAGGTGTTGTAAAAGCGGTTTTGTGTTGATCTTCAGGGGCAATTCGAATCTGATTGTAGCCATAGAAGCCATCCATGAGGGATAACATCTCGTGTCTTGTAGTAATGTCAACCAACATGTCGATGTTAGGCAATGGAAAGTCATCTTTTGGACAAGCCTTGCTAAGATCCCGAAAATGTGTGCAAATTATGATGTCTCCGTTAGGTTTAGCAATAGGTACTCTATTGGAAATCCAATCGGAATAATCAATGGGCCTGATAAAGCCAACATCCAGTTGTTTTTCCAATTCTTTCTTAACTAATAGTGCCACTTGTAGGTGCATCTTTCGGAGCTTCTTCTTGATGGGTTTGGCATCTAGATGGACATAAAAATGGTGTACAACAAGATTAGGATCCAGGCCAAGCATATCAGAATAAGCCCATAAAAAAATTGATAACCCCTTCTCGGAGAATTTGGACAATGGTGAGATATTCTTCTTCTAATAAAGATTTGGCCACATAGGTGATCTTTGGATGGATTTCACCTCAATCGATGAGGCCCTGAATGTAGGTTTTTAGGCCTTGACATTTATCTAAGGTATGTCCCTTAATCTTGTGAAATTCACAATATTCGTTGTATTTAAACCAAGCAGGCTTGGGTTTAGACGTATCAAGAGGCTTGGTGACAAGATACGTGATGGGATAATTAGCTTGAAGAAGCTTGTTAAACACCACACTAAGGGGTTCTCCCAACTGAGTGAACTGTCGTTTGTTTCCCCCTTGGTTATTTTGGTTGGATTGTTGTCATGGTGCCCCTTGGGGAACGAATATGGCATTCTAGACTGACGGTTGTTGCTGAGGAGGGTATCTTTGCGTGGTGGTGGCCACTTGAACATGTTTGATGTCAGTGACACCATCATTGACAACATTTTTATTTCTATTACAATAACAAGGTTTATCCCCAAAGGATTTCTCTCTATCATAATTGAAATGTTTGACTTTCCCTTTTGCAACAAGGGCTCGTTCTAAGATGGGACCTTTCTCCACAAGTCCCGCAAAGGTGGTGATACAATGGAGTTGGAAATTATGAGCCATATCTGGGTGGGAATTTGATAAATAGCATGACCATGTCTTTTTCTATTGGTGGGGATTTCATCCTACTAGCCAAGGCATGCCATCTTTGCAAGTAGCTTGCAAAGGTCTCTCCATCACGTTGTTTTTCTTTTAGGAGATCAAGTGTGTCAATATCCTTCTCTAGATTAAAAGAGAAGTGGGAGAAGAACTGTTCAGATAATTGTGCAAAGGTTTTGATAGATCCTTTTTCAAGACCCATAAACCAGTTAAGGGCAACCCCTTGTAGACTTTTTTGGGAAAAATCGGATAAGATAATTGTCATTATGCACGACCTCTTGGCAATGAGCGTAAAATTCTTGAAGGTGACCTCCAGGATCCCTGTTTCCTTTGTATTTATAAAATTTTGGTATCTCAAAATGTTTGGGAAAAGGAATCAAGGAGATGGATGGATCAAAAGGATAAGAACATATGTCCTCAAACTTGAATGATTGTTTACCCGCTCCACCTTGTAGATCCTTTAATGTTGCTTTTACTTCTTCCAAGTCCTTATTGACGGGAGTCGTGGGAGTCAAAGTGGATTTATTGTATGGATAGTATTGTGGATATGATGATGATGGCCCTATCATTGTTGGATCATAAATGGCTTGAGTCGGATATGAATGCGTTGGTCGATTATAAGTGGATTGATAGTTGGATGATTGATTGTGTTGAGTGGGAGCCGCTTGTTGTTGATAGTAGGAAACAAGAGAGGGGTCCTATTGCTGTGTAGCATTTTGGTAATGCATAGAGGTAGGGCCTCTTTGTTGATGTGATGATGGTTGTTGGTAATAGGAAGTGAAAGGTGCCCCCTGTTGGTGAGTTTTTTGTTGTTGAAAGTAGGGTGAATAGGATTGGTATTGTTGCGCAATGGTGGGTTGTTGTGTGGCATATGGGTATGGATTCGATGTTTGCTAGTGGGGATGATGTTGAGGTTGTGAAAGATTGGTGTAAGGTGGCGGTTGGGTATGTGTTTGGTTTTGCCCATTCTGATGAAGATTCGTATGGGATGGAACAATGTATGTGCTAGAGGGATGATAGAGGTACTTAGTAAGCGGATTATGATGTGGTTGTGTCAGGATATGCACATGTTGTTATGGAGGTTGTTGTTATTGTTGATGAGGTGGGTGAGATAGGATATGTTGTTGTTGATGAGATGGGTGAGATGAGATGTGTTGTTGTTGAGATGGGTGAGATGAGATGTGTTGTTGTTGTTGAGATGTAGGCTACACTACTTGATGTGATGGTTGTGTGAGAACGGTAGTGTGTTGAGGATGTTGTGGATGCAAGTGTTGAGATGAAGCTATAATAGTAGCAACATGTTGTGGTGGTGCTGGTAGTGTGGTGGATTGGTGGGGATTATTTGGAGGTTGTTGAAATGCAAGAGGTAGCACATTGGTAAGTTTAGGTGTGCCCCCAATATTAGAATATGGGGGAGGAAGCGATGGAGTAGATGGGATGTATGGTGGTATGCCATAGGTATGGGGATCATTAGGATCAGGTGGTGGAATAGTAGATGTTGTGGTTGGAAGATGAGGATAGTCTTGGACTTGATAGATGACAACATTTCCAAGTTCGGGGTGGTACCAATTTTTAGTGGGTGCACCTTCAGGAACGTAGGAACCTTCTGGAACATTTTGTGAGGTTTGTGGGTCAACAAATGCAGGAAGGGCATATTGTGATGTATTGAAACTAGACAATGGTTTAAATCCCTTCATGAGTAAGGTGGCAAGGATCTTATCCCCACGTTCATTTAGGAGATGATCCATCATTTGGACATTGGTAGGATTATTGAGATATTCGTCAACGGTGACTTCGGGTTGATTGACCATGTTTTCATCACTAGGTGGTGTGATATTTTGGATGTTGGTGTTTGATTGAGATGAGATGCTGTTATGGGGATTGTGTGGAATGTTATTAGGATCTTGAGGGACATTTGGCTAGGAACCTTGAGTTTGTTGGTCTGCCATTTTCTTTTTTGTTTGTGAACAGGTTTGAACGGGCATGAACATGCAAAACAACTAAGTGATTTCAAGATACAATCTCTAAAGGATGATCTAGGTGATGATTTGGATTGATTGATTTAGATTGGATGATGGATCAATTGATGATGAATCAATTGGATGATTTGGATGAGAATTGGTTTGGATCAAATGATGATTTGGATTGGGATTGGATTTGATCAATTGATGATGTATCAATTTGATGATTTGGAGGACGATTGGATTGATTGGATCAAATGATGATGTATCAATTGGGTGAAGATTGATTTGATTGGATCAAATTTGATGATGTATCAACTTGATGATTTGGATAAGGATTGTTGGATCAATTGATAATGTATCAATTTGATGATTTTGATTGGATGATGTTGGATTAGATTGGATGATGGATCAATTGATGATTTGGATTGGGATTGGATTGTTTGGATCAATTGATGATGTATCGCTTAGATGATTTGGATTTGATTGGATTTGAATGGATTTGATTGGATCAATTGGATGACGTATGGATTGGATGATTTGTATGAGGATTGGATGATGGAGGGGATCTTAAAAACTAATTTGGAAACCACCCTAGGTGACTTATAACATTGGTTGATCGGATTAAATCAATCATCATGATGTCGAATCCGCCTTGAGATGGAAGGGGATTGATTTGGGCCAATGACGCTGACTTACAACACAAATCTACCTCAAGATAGAAGCAGATTGATTAGGTTGAAGACAAGGATTGATATGTAGGATAATTATCAAACTTAACGCCTTGGTCAATTCGGGAGATAACTCCTAAAACAAGGTTTAAGGGATTTTGTGTTGAGAGATGATGATGAATGCAAATGGAAGATGTGTTGTTGAAGTGATCTTTTTGGAAAGTGCAAATTTTTAGGTCACACGGTGAGATGGGTATCCCAAATGGTGGAATGATCAATGAGAACGTGATAAATGGATGTTTTAGAAAGGTTAAATGGAGGTTTGGAATGATCAAATGGATGTTTGGATAGGTTAGATGAGTGTTTAGGATGATAAAATGGTCAAATGGAGACTTTGGGAGCTCAAACGGGGGTTTAGAATGGTTAAATGGATGAAATTATCCGTTTAGGGGGCGTATCCGCACTTTTGCGATAAAAAATGTTAGAAATGTCAGAACAGGGGGGCGTATCCGCACTTCTGCAGTGAAAAATGTTGAAATAGGGCAGCGTATCCGCACTATTGCAGTGAGAAATGCTGAAATAGGGGGGCATATCCGCACTTCTATAGTGAAAAGTGCTAAAACAGGGGGGGGAATCCACCCCTCTGCGGGAAAACAGTGACTTGATTTGGAATGAGGGATTATGGCAAGGACTTGAAATGACTCAATGAAGGTTTGACTTATCAAAATTTATTGGTTTTTCATAGAAAGACACTTTGAACAAGCATAATCCTATGATTAATAGTAAGGGGTATGGCTAGCAAAGGTCTTACTCGAGGATGAACAAGGTTTCTAGGGAGTCCTTGATATACACTTAGTATGTGAGGCACAACCATGAACACTAGTCCATCACAAGCATGAGTTGGGAACCCCAGTGAGATACTGAAAGACTCAGACCAACTCTTCACGTCTATCTAGGTATCACCCTAGCTTCGATGTTCTGCCAATTACGACGCAACTGGATTGGGGTACAACTTTGGCTCTCCCCCTTTTTAATACCCCGCTAGTACGCATGGTTGGGATCGTCCCTTGGGGTGATGAAATCCCCAAGCAGGTCCCACTAAGAGGAAGACACTAATCATTTCCAACTCCCCCCAGATCTGCACAAAGTGCAAAGGGGAAGGTGAAAACAAACTAATGCCCCCTTAGGGTAACACAAAGAAAAACAGACACAGTAAGCAGCAAGTATTACTTCCCCCTAATTATACTAGGTGAATAAATAAAACAATAAGAAAAACCTTAAAATTCGAATAAAATAAAGGCCTTGCAAGAAAATGTTAGTTGTTTTATCTTTTTCCCTTTGTGAATTTCAGCAAAATACTGCAAGATATCAGCAAGAAATCTGACTTCACCCACTGACAAATAGGGTTAGAGGGTTAGAGCTCAAAATAGAAAAAAACAGAGGGAAAAAAGAAGCCAAAATGCAACTTTTTTACCTTCCCGAACGTGCTGTTAGGGAAAATCCGCCCCTCTGCAGAAAAGAGTTAGAAAATGTTGAACCAGGAGGGAAAATCTGCCCCTCTATAGAAAATAGTTAGAAAACATCGGAACAGGACGGCGTATCTGCACTTCTGCAGAAAAATGTTAGAAAACGTCGGAACAGGAGGGCGTATCCGCACTTCTACAGTAAAATGTTAGAAAATGTCAAAACAGAAGGGTGTATCTGCACTTATGCAGTGAAAACTATCAGAAAACGTCGAAATAGGAGGGCGTATCCGCACTTCTGCAGTGAAAACTGTCAAAAAATCTCAGAATAGGAGGGCGTATCTGCCCCTCTGCAACGCCTGGGAGGGCAAGTCCGCCCCTTTGCGGGGCATATCCACCCCTCTGCGACCTAAACCTGCAAAAATATTCAACAACAACAAACGTGAAGAAAAGAGACCCATTTGTGGGTCCCACCGAATGTGCCAAAAATGTGATCCAATTAAAATGTCAAGTCTTAATGTGAGATACTAAAATGATGCAATAAGAGGAAATAACATAAGAAAATGGCACCTCAATGATTAGCCTAAGAAATAGTAAACATGAAAGAAAGATAAGATAAATTGATTGTTGATTATACCTTCATGCTACTCCTTCCTTGGTTGACTCTTGATCTTTGGATGTCTTGTGTGCTCCTTAGATGACAATGGAGTTAAATGGATGCAAGATGCAAGATGGATTGATGAGAAATGCTATGGAGAAACTAAAATGCTGCAAATGACAATTTGGTAAGAGTTTGGTAGCAAAAGAATTGATTCCCAAAATGAGAGAAATGAGGGGGTATTTATAGGATAATTGGAATTCTCTAGAGAATTCAATGGTTGAGATTGATGCAACAAGATCAAGATGAAGGGCTATGGTGAGTTGAGGACTCACAAGCCCTCACATCTTGACATGTGGAATGTGAGATGTCTTAGGGTGGGATGATGTGGAAATAAGGTGGAAGAGAAGTACATGAGATGGAAGACAAATACATGAGGTGGATGAAGGACAAGTACTTTGTAGGTACCTTGGGGGATGAGAATATTTCTTCAAAAAAGAACTTCTTGTCCCCAAATGAGAAGGAAAGAGACATTTGAGGAATTTTAGAATTCCTTAAAAATCTCCATGGGAAAAGGGGAAGTGGTTGGAGAAATAAAAATTCACATTCATTGGAAAGTTTATTGGATAAAAGAGAGTCTCCAAAAAGCTGGAAATTTGTCACATGTGGGTGATGTGACAAGTCCAAGGTTCTAGAATTCCTTGACACATGTAAAGTGACAAGTCAAGCCTTCTAGAACTTTGCATGGGGATGGGGATGACCTTGGAAAGAAAAAAGTGAATTAAAAATTCACATGGGAAAGAGAGGAGCCTTGGATAAATAAAATTCACATGGGAAAGAGAGTCAAGGCCAAGAAAGGCAAGTGGAAAGGTTGACCAGAAAAGGTAAGCCAAATATGGTTAATGACTTTGATTAAGGTTGTGCAAACACATGATTAGGATAATTAATGAGAGATTAGAGGAAAGTGGGAGATTATGGAGGATGTGACACTTAATCAAGATTAAGTGGTGCACATCCTAATCACAGATTAATTAACTTAATCTGGATTAAAAGAAGGTTATGGAGAATGTGACAAAGAGAGAGAAAAAGGGGAATTTAAAAATTGGTTTTAATCCAAATGGGTTAAAAGACTTGATTAAATAATTTGTCATATTTATTTAATTTAGAGAAAAAAAGGGATAAGGCAAAGTATTTAATTTATTTAATTACATACTTTCAAAACCTTAGGTAGAAAATGAAATAATGATTAAATAAATTATTTAATTATTATCAATGAAATAGATGAATAGAGTAGACGATTTTGATCATATGGAAGTGATCAAATTTGGATGTCTACATATGCTAATGTGGCATCATATTTGATGATGTGGCCCTAAAACAAAAGTTATAAGCAGGGGACTTGCCAAGTAAGCTATTGTAAAATATTGGGAGTGATTTGAAATTTTCATGTTGGATTTTGAGAAGAGCAAAGTTAGGGTCCACAACTACTGAGTCCTCTCCCCTACTTGTGCCATACTTTTAAAGGAATTTTTGAAAGTTGTGGTTCATTAGTTGATAGGCTATATAGTGTATGAGATTTCAACCTGAAACAAGTCTCACGCCATAAAACTACCATGGGTTGGTGTCAAACTGTCATTTTTTGTTATTGATCAAATAGGAGTAAAAGGTAATAATACATGCATGGATGAGTTGGGTGAGCATAAATGTAATTGGTCATATTTTTGTGTTTTGAAGTGTGTGATCAAAAGATGGACGGAGCCACAACCATAAAAAATGTACTTTCTAGATTTGAAATCTCAACAAGTAAAAATATCAACTTCCAAATTTTAAATCTCGGCAAGTAAAAATATCAACCTCCAGATTTGAAATCTTGGCAAGTAAAAATATCAACCTCTAGCAGCTCTATCGTCATAAATTTTCATCTTCTACATTTATTGTTGTTGGTAAATTTCTGAGAAGTCACCGCTTATTAGCCCTACAAGAAGAATGAATCGATTCACCACAAACACACGACTTTCATAGAGATATTACTAGAAGAAAATTGCAGGAGACTACACAGAGGACATAGCAAGAAAATGAATTTTAAGAGTGAAATGTACTTCCCACACTGCAAGTTCCATTGTAATTAATATCCTCTTTATAATTTACCTTTGTGGTAAGAATATAAGTTGACGGTAGTTTGTTCTTTTTTTTCAGTGAAAGAACATAAAGAAAACAAAAAAGTGTTATAAATAGACAACGAAACAAGAGTTTGATTTTAAAATTTCTAAGACAAAGTAGCTTTGTGTTTGTTTTGTGATAACAAGTATCATATGCTTTCAAACATATATGAAATAGAAATCATTTTTGTTTGTCATTATGGTTTTTTTTTGTTCTTTTTTCTATTCGCTCTTCTATTCTATCTTCATTGAAAACCCTTATCATGTCATTATTTAAGTTTTGTTATTATGGTGTTAGTTCTATGGTTGGAAAATTAGGAATAATCATAAGCTGGTATTGACCTTTCACTTCTCCAAACTCTTGCTCAATTTTATTGACCTTTTGCTTCTCCAATTTGGTGACCTGCAGCCTAAAAATAACTTGTACTATCTAATAAGTTTTGTTGTACATTTCATTTTTTCATCTTTTATGATGGAAAATTAATTCAGTGTCAATCCCTTTTTTGATTTGCATAATTTTTTTGAATTCCTGTAAAATCCAATTCATGTATTTTATGCTAATGTATCAACCATAATATCATTTGTCTCTAGTAGCTTTTAGTAGAGAGTAATTTTCACTGTGTAGTTTGTTTGTGTTAGTTTTGTGGTTGGAAAATTAGGAATAATCATAAGCTGGTATTGACCTTTCGCTTCTCCCAACTCTTGCTCACTAGTATTGACCTTTCACTTCTACAATTTGGTGACCTACATCCTGAAAATAAGGTTTCCACGAGGTTAGAGTATATTTATTAAAATGAAAATTACAGCCAATATCCTAATAATGAGCACATTTAGGTTTTAATATTACGACATCCTTTACCTTAAGTATATATTGGCATAATTAAAATATAATGTCTATTTTATATAATGAAAAATAAATTAAAAACAATATAATTATACTACTACTTATTATTATATACTATATTCTTTAACATAACTATTAAATACATGTATAAAATAATTAGATTTTATATTATAAAAAAATATACTATAGTGTAAAGATTTATTAATATACTATTTTTATTATAGATATAAAATATTTAATATCAAACTTATTAAAAAATAGATAAAACTATATGTTTACAAGTCTATATTAGATAAATATTAAATAGAAATAGGAAAAAATAATAAATTGAATTTTACTTATTATATTTTAATATATTTTTATTCAGATTTAACTCAAATAATGTAGAGATTTATAATTATATTTATTAGATTTTGTTATATTTGATCTCTTTTAGTAAATTTTACCACAAATAGTTTAAAGATTTTTTAAAGATATTTGTTTATTCTATTTTATTAAATATTTTATTCAAACTTATCACACGTAGTGTAAAGATTTGTTAATTCTATTATTTTTATTATATTTTACTATATTTTGTTATATTTTTAATGAATGTAACTCTCAAGGGAGCATCCAAGTTCTTTTTCCACTTTTTGATTTCCATAATATATTGTAGCCTTAGATAATTTTTAGTGACGTATGTTTAGTGACACCAATTTTTTTTACTCAATTCCTACTATAAACACTTGCCACTCCATTAGAAAAACAACCACCTCTACGAGTGAATTATCCAATGAGAACCCAAACTTCTATCTATAAAAACAAACTAACAATTAATTATTAATAATTTAGTTTTCAATGATAGATGATAGTTATGCTCCACTTAACATCCCTTGCAAACAGTTATTTATTTATGAGACATTATCTTAGATTATCATGCAAATAACAGTTATACTTCACTTAGCATCCCTTTCCAATAGTTATTTAATTTTGAGACACTATCTTAGATTAGCATGCAAATAAACATTTTTCAATTTCTTTTATAAAATCTTAATAATTCTTCTATGTATAAGTTTTATCACATGTTTAGGATATTAAATTAAAGAAATTTTTATTTCGATATTGATAGAGTAAAGTTTATATTTGCAATTTAAAAGTATTCATTTGTAAAGTAAAATAATTTTAAATAGTTTTTCTATTTTACAATCAAGATTGTCATCTTCCAAAAGGCAAGTCACATATTCTTATACATCACTACACATATAGTATATTATTTTCCGTTTTAAAAATTTAATTTCATTTAGGAATGGACAATTTGCATCAACCCAATGAGATTATTGACATCTCCAGTAGTTTCAATGCTCCTATTTTGTCGACCAACTCAACACCATCGATCAATTGCAATGACACCCCTACAAGCCACATACAAGATTTTGCAAACAACATTATAGTTAGTTGCCTTGACTTGCTACAACAAGAAAAGGCCATTATTCGAAACATGCCAAGTGTGTAGGATTGTGACATTCAATTGATGGAAGTAATAGTACATGATTTCCACTCAACTTGTGAGAAGTTGGGTTCCTTCTGCACTTTCCTTCGTGAAATGAAAGCATATGAGTTCGACGGACAAGGTGGTTCTATCTACATAAAAGAAGCATTTCAAAATTACTTGGATGATGTCTAATACAGTTTCTCTCTATGAATGTGTATATAGTATGTGATTTAACCATGTAACTATGAATTTTACTAACTTATGGATAGTAGGATATTTTGTAAATCCCTAAAAGAAATGTAAGTTCCAATATACTATGAACAAAGCACTTTGTCTAGTGATAAAAAATGCAATACGTCGCCTACTACAATACCGTGCAATAGGATTTTTATTCATAAATATATACACATACTATGTGCTCTTGTTATAATATCGGATCTTCGTTCTTGCCTTTTGCTTTTTCTCTTTATCTCTTTACTTGACCCATATGTTTCAATTCCAACAAAAAAATGACATCTTTGATTACATATAATTAAGAATAGTAGTTTATTTGTAATGTATGATAATCATTTCCCCATTTCACTTCAAGTAATTATAGTCTAATCATTGTGTTCACAACATTTCATTTATATCACTTTTTTAAGATACACCGCCAACAAATGCTATATGTCTCCTTCAATAATTGACTCTTTGTTGCACCTACATTCCTTACAATTTGTTCACTTAGTAGAATGATAATATCGTAATCACTTCCTCAAACCCAAACCCTTTACACTAAAGTATTATTTTAAACAAAGTCCATTCTTTTAAAATATACCACATTTCTAGTATATTATATTAACATACATAATAAACGTATACACCATACAACACATATTCCCATATGAAGGTTCACAAAATAAAAGAAGTCACCACCCTATATTTTCCTTATAGCTACAAAGATGGCTTACAAACTGTCTTTGTGCTCTCCAATATAGGTTAAATGTGTTAGGCTCATTTACTAAACACAATTAGTATAAAGTATAGTTAGGTTTCCTAATTCCATTGCACCCCAAATGATTAACACATTTGCGAACCAAGTAGCTTTCTTTAATTTTATTGTATGGTCCTTCGATGTTTTTCCCTTGCTAATAATGCACTAGATTTATATTCATTTATTCCAAAGCACTTTTCCTCTTGTGCCTATAGCATTGAATGCATAGTCAAACATCTATTGTGCTGGCAATTTACTTAGACTACTTAATAGAGTGAGCTAATTTTTTTACTCACTATGCTTTCTCTTTTTTTTTTTTCTTACAAATACAACAAGCTAACTTCCAAAGGCCACTATTTTGATATACAAACCTATTCAGAATCACATTTACAACTATTCTTCTTAATTTACTTTTACACTATGTAATTTTTTACACACTTTTATTTCAACTAGTGCTTGCATGGTTGCAATCAACTAGATTATGGATTTTTTCACTTATTATCAAATTAGTTAGCTATATTTTGTTGGTTATACAAAATATTCATTTCCTACTTCACAAAGAATGCTTTATAATGTCAATTATAGTAAGTAATATCTGCCACTTGCAATCTACTTTTGCAAGGACTAGTTCGCTCTCTCGTCACAATGTATTCTTTGATTGAGAATGCAGTTAAGTTGATCAATGATGTAAATGTAGACTTGCAACCCCATCTAAAAGTATTAGATATTTCATTGTTTGGCCATGGACTTGAACCAACCAATCACTATATAGTACAACTCTCTGATGGGGTGCATAAGTAGAAGGCTATACTTCCAAAATAGTACAACCACTACATAGATTTTGAAGAACTCCAGAAGGGCTCTATACTAAACTTATTAAATATAGTTGCCTTGTTATTTTCAATTCAAGGTGAGCCACCACAATTCAATTCTTTTCTACAATATTCCAAATGACAACTTACAAATTATCATTCTTGAACCCATTATGTCACATCTCGTCCTATTTATAATGCTTCTTCATTGTACACTTATAGGTGGATTGTCATATTGGAATTAGATTCACATGTTTGCAGTAGGATATCATTGGCCATCCTACCTACCTTTTTGAACAACAAACCCATCAAGTACATGCCACATCTACAAGCCTTGATGATGGTGATTAGTACCACAACCACCTCTCTTGAAAAAATATTCCTTGATTGAGAATGAAATCAAGATGATGAATTATGGAAACCTAGACTTGCAACCCCATCTACAAGCATTAGAAATTTCACTATTTGGCCATCGCCTCAAATTGGTTGATTGATATAGAGTGGAGCTTTTCGACGAGGTACATAAGAAGAGGCTACACATCCAAAAAAGTACAACTAATACATAGCTTCTAAAGAAATCCAAAAGGGATTTATACTTAAACTCATGGGATACAATTTCCTTGTTCTTTGCAATTCAAGGTGAGCCACCATATTTCCATGCTCTTCTACAAAATTCCAAATAACAACTTGTAGCTTAGAATCTTGTATCCACAATGTCACATTTGTTCCTACTCAAAATACTTACTCATTTTACCTTTATAGGTGGATTGTCATCTTTGAATTAGAAATCACATATTTGCAACAGGATATCATTGGTCAACCCACCTACCTATTTGAAGAACAAGCCCAACAAGTAAATTCTACAAGCTCAATTGATCCATCTACAAGCATGAATAACAACAGTATGGTAACAAATCCACCTCCTCACAGGGCACTTTTTGGATTATGCTTTTCCCTAAAAAAGAAAGACCTTCCCTCCAATATTAGTCCTATTAGAAATTTGAATCCATTTCAGACAAGGTGGCCATGTTACCCTATTGTCGTTGCCATGAATGCTACCCAGGAATGCACACCAACTCAACACAAAGTGGTTCAATTAGTTTTAGATGCTTTCATGAGAAAGGTAGACATCGTTTCTCATCAACTAATTTTATGGACCCAGGAGTACAATCGTACGAGCTGCAAACACTAACACAAGAAGAAGAAATTCTTATAGCACGAGTCAATCTGATAATACAATTAACACATGCTCGTGGAGGCCAATACAAATATAGTGGGAACACAATTTGTTTCCCGCAAGAAATCAAAACCATAGCAAAATACCTGCCACATAAAATTACAAACTTGGATGTGTTGGTGGTTTGAAGAACCAATACAAAAGGTGACCATTATGACTGCTATGTAAGTAGGCATTGTGTGTGGGCTGCACTAAAATATAAAATCACATATGACCCATATTACAAAGATGTTGAGGTGGATTTTGCATCTTTTGAAGAGCTTCCTAATACAATTAAAAACATTTCCAATTTGCTTCATAATATTATTGTTGACAACGACAATATGGTTGCACCAAACAATGCATCTACATTTTATGTAGACCCACCAGACAATGAATTCACTTGCTCCTCATCATTTATGGTTAAGTTACCAAATAAATTCCATGAAATAGAAATCATAAAATAAATATTGCAAGTTACGGATAAAAATGACACCATTGTCGATTGCCCAACACTTAGTCCTCACCAGATAATGAATACAATACCGAGGGACTTTTAGACATAGATTTTCCTTCACTCTTTCCCAATGCTAGTGCACTACATTTACAACCCTGCTATAGACAAGTTGAAATGCATGAATATGTGTTGCACCTAATGAGGTTTCATGATAATATATTTGGAAGGCATCCAAGGTTTTGATATTTTGTCTTGAATCTATTGATGCACCACCAAAGCCAAGGTTTTGCCTCTGATTTTGTCAAGAAAAATGTTGAGGACTACATACCAACCACCATAGACAATCTTTGTCTCCATATACAATAGTTTCCTGACACTAAAATATTTGAACTATTGATGCATTATGGATCATCCCTTAGAGGCACACGAGCATATTGGAATAAGTGTCATCTTGAATTGTCAAACATGATCAACCAAATAGGATCCCCCACACCATTATTCACGTTAAGTGTTGCAGATACGAAATGGCCTAATTTACACCAACTATTTTCAAATGGAGCAACGCCAACATCAAGAAACAATAAAGATCACATAGATAACATTGTTACGAACCCACATACCATATCCTTATACTTGCATCAACGATTCACAGTATTCCGTGAAGAAGTCTTAGAGAAGTTTTATTGTGCAACAAACTATTGGTATAGATATGAGTGTGAAAATTGAGGGTATGCACATGTACATGGATTTCCTTGGCTCAAAGGTGCACGAAACATAGAAAAACTTGACTAGACCAATCATGCAAATGTAGACATAGCGAAATTGTTCTTTGACAAATATGTTAGTTCTTGGAATCTTTGAAATCTAGGAGACAAGAACAACACATGCCATAGGTCTTCGCAAGACGATCCATGCTTACTAACAACACCTAAAATCTTCACTACAAATATACTTTTTGACTATGAAGAGTTACTCAACCATGTCCAGAGACACACCAAATGTTTATAATCAACCTAACTTTGTAAGAAAGGCAACAACATGGAGTATTGATATAGGGTGCCTTGGCCTGAATGTGCCACCTCTTCGTTGTACAGTGATGAAAATGGGAAAAAAATCATTTCCCCTGCACGTAATGATGATATGTTGAATATACATAGTCCAAAAATGCTTTCCATATGGAGAGCCAATATAGATTGTCATCTTGTGCTTTCAAAAACACTTGTTTAAAAGTACATTGCAAAATATGCTGTGAAGACAAAAAGAAAATTTGAATGTTGTATTGATCAATTGACACACATATGTCGAAAGCAAGCACCTGAAGACAATGTACTTGCAACATCCAAAAAATTCATGTCTAAGATTATTGTTGATCATGATATAGGTGCACAAGAAACGTGTCATATGTTGCAAAAGTTTCCCCTTGTTGTTTGCAATCATGAATTTATAGTGCTTAATGTTGGGAGAAATATTTTTCAACCGAATTAGGACAAACCTAAATGAAAATATGTTGTAGTTGAGTTACCTCCAATTATACACACGTCCAAATGGAGATAGTAACACTAATTGAATTTTCACAATCATTCTCATTCTCATCAAGTCACAAACAGTACATGTGGAAAGAAAGGAAATAGATGGAAATTATCAGTGTCTTCGCCCAATTTACTGCTATTCCAAAGGAGGATTCAAAACATTTTGAGACATTTTATTGGAGTGAACTACTTCTTTACAAGCAAGTTTGTAGCATTGTCGTAGACATCAGTATTGAGATGAATATACTTAAATATTATGTGTGGCATATTGACCATGTAACTGATGAAGAAGTAAATCAAGAAGAGGCGGAGGAACTAGAGAATGAAAGCAATATAGGAAATACAATACAATTGAATGAATGGGAGTTCTTATTGCAATTAGGTCTTGGTACTAGTGGAAATCTTAATTCCCTTGATATGCTTGGAAGATGTGACTTTGACAATTGCACCAAGTGGAATGACCGTACAATACCTCAAGCTTTACATGAAACTATAGAGAATTTCATAAGCACAAACAAGGTGAACCAATATAATGGCCCAACACCATTTGAGTTTAACAACCTCCCATATCTACTCTCTCCCAAACAACAGCTCACTCCTACACTTGTTTTTGGACCATTGTAGTTCTTGTGAATTTGATAAAACATTGCACATGATCATACAAGGCACAACAAGAACAGGGAAATACTATCTTATTTAACCACCAAAAATGAAGAAGGGGAAAGAGGATTCCCCAATAGACTCCTGGGGTTTTTCACCTAGGAGCTAGGATAGGAAATGTGGCTCTCTTTCACACCTTTTCCATTTTAGGGTTCATTCAAAAGGGGGTTAGGGGCTTAAAGTGATGTGTGTGGTATGCCCAAAATTATGGAAGCTAATGAAATAAACTATCTATTGAATGTAAACTATTGAAATGCAAAGTGCTGGAAAACACACAATGATATGCAAAATGACCTAAAAACATAAACAAACTATTACAAAAACTTATGAAATTAAAGGTGTGCACCTAGAGGCTGAAGAGGGATGGCATGAAGATCTAGAAACTTGGAAAAACTAATGCAGAAGCCGAGAAGGACACTTGCGCCATTCTAGGCGACCTAGTCCTTTTTTGTGAAAATCTGTCGGAACCCGTTTCTACCAAAAGAGTGCTCAAATCTACAGAAAACAAAAAAAAATTTGTATGGTGGGACTAGGTCGCCACTAATGGTGACCTAGTCCCTTTCAACCTTTCAGGAAGTCTGAAAGTGAGGTTTAGAGGTCTCAATTTGCACTTTCTGCTTCCCTAAGTGTCTAGATCCAAAATTGCAAAATTTGGTCTATAGAGGACTTTTAATGGATGTTTTTCCCTAGCCAATAAGGAGGTGTCTTCAACAAGCTTTCAATTCACTCTTGAATGATATACAAGCTTCCAAGATACCTAAATCTGCAAACACATAAAGAGAGAGGAGGAAATGTTGATTGTTAGGGTATAGGGGTTTGCCTTGGTCAAACCCCTTTGTAGATAATTAAATCAAATGAAGAGAAAAGATAGTAAAGCATGAAGTATGGAATAATGGATTCAATACCTTGACAATCAACCCTTGAGTGCTTTAGAGAGATGTCTTGATGACTTAGAATGCAGAAACCCTAGCTTGTTTGAGAAGAATAGTGGATGAGTGCTTGAGAAGATAGAGTGAGGAGAAAAATGAGATGGAAGAAGTGCAAAATGAGGGTAAAAACCCTTATTTATAGAATTTGTGCCCTAATTTTCCTGAAATAACACCATACAAGTCGACCTTAGGGTTTTAGAGACAAAATCTCGAAAGAATATTAAGTTAAATTTAAATTTTATCCCACATGGGACTAGGTCGCCCAAGGTGGCGACCTAGTCCACCTAGGCAATTTTCATTGGTTTTCGGGGATTAAAGTGTGATTATTGTTAATTGTCAGGATTGTCTCACAAAACACACAAAAATAAGGAATGTATGTGTATTAAGGGGTCATTATAGCATAAGAAAAAGTTGATTTGGTGATGATAAGTCTAGGAAAGTGTGAAAATGTTTTACAACATCTTGGAACAAGGCTTGGAAAGGGGTAAAAAGAGGCTAAAAAGGGTCCAAAATCCATAGACAAGGGTCCAACTGAGTGAAAAATGTCAAAGGCTACATTTTTTGGTGACACACTTATTCATTGCACTAAAGACCCCCTTTCCAGTTTAGTACCACAAGAACATAGCCTACTCCTTGTTGTTGCTCCTACGGGAATTGTAGCATTCAACATACATGCCTCGATTATACATTCAACCTTGAATATTCCACTCAAGGAAATGCAACCATTGAAGGGTCGCTCACTTAGAATGTTTCAACAGAACATGAGACACATAAAATACCTCCTAATTGATGACATGAGCTTTACAAGCCCAAAATTACTCTAGAAAATTGATACTAGGCTACGTGAGGCTTTCCCCTACAAACAACACTTGTGCTTTGGTGGAACATCTATCATTCCTATATGCAACTTTGCACAACTACCCCTATTATAGATGAATCTATCTATGTCTCCCACACATATATGAAAGCCCTATGGGAACAATTCACTATTATTGTCACACACGGAAAAATATTTTGACAACATGGGGACACTCAAGCTCAAATTTAATTTCAAAGAACTCTATTAAACATTCGTAATGCATAACCAAATGAATAATACTGGGAGCTAATAATGATTCGCACAAACACAATGCTATCAAACCATAAAAAGAAGTATTTTGACCTAGAAATGCACCTATTTCCGACCAACGACTTAGTTGGGACACACAACAAAAAATGGATACATTGTTAAATCTTCCTATTGCACTTAGTATTGCAATAAAAACAAATACAAAATAAAACATCGACAATGATGCTAACCAAATTCCCCATGAACTCTTTCTATGTAGAGGCCAATGCGTCATGCTAACTACAAACCTATGGATTTAGGAAATCCTTGTAAATAGTTCTCTTGGAGAGATTTTATATATTGTATATGCAGGAAGCTCTAAATCAGCGGATTTACCATTATATTGTTGGAAGAATGAAGAAGGTGCCTTCCAGATTTGTTGTCATTGATGCCAACATTGGTTGGTAACTGACTAAGTAAACTGTGCATCCATGTTAATCCGATATTTGGTCCAGAAATCCTCTCAATAAAAGGAAATACTATGAGTTTTTGATATGTTTCTCAGGAGTGTTAGTTACAGGTATAAATTTTTTTTTACCGAGTTTGTGTGATCCGGTTGAGTTATCCAAGTGACAAAGTTCAGTATTCTTTTGATCAACAAGTTTAACAATTATTTGTCCTATGTGTGTTCCTTATTAGGTCTAGGCCGATCTAATGTATGGATGACACATTTTTTTTTGTGTGCCAAAAGGAATTTTATATTGAGCTGACAAGTCATTTTGAATTTTGGGTATTCACATTCAATTAGGCTGACCTAATTGATAAAGGAAAACATCACCGTGTATATATGTGTGTGTATGATGGACATAAAAGGATATACATACATAGAAAAGAGACATAGAGTATGGTATGCGAGTGATGCGACAAGTGTATCAATGTGAAGTTACTGATAGTGATTGTATATCTGCAAACAGAGCATAATTTTTCTATTCTTTAGAGCTTAATTAGAACTGATTTATGCACTTTGTAGGTGCACTTCTCCAGTTCATTTTTTGGCAGTGAGCCACACCTTTTTGTATCTTGGATATAAGCCATATTTTTTATTCATACTATGAGCCTTTCAAGGATAGCGAGTCTTGGCAGTGAGCCCTGTAATATCTTTTAACTGGTTATAATATATTGTGAGCTAATACTCACCATGGTTTTTCCCACTTTGGGTTTTCCACGTAAAAATCCTGGTGTCAATGTGTTATGATCTCTTTTATGTTTTGGTTCACTATTGTAGCTAGATGTGGATTGATAATTGGATGGTTAATAATTAATTTTGTTAGCAAAATACCGATTCACCCCCCCTCTTAGTATTCGGTGTATGCAACATATATGTAGTAGTAAAATTTGATACTTATAGTGGCCCACCTTGGAACGTACATGCTCCAACAACTATTCTAATATCACCTATATCTCTAGGTGCTCACAAACAGTTACCACTATGCATGGCATGGGCAATTACAATACATAAATCCCAAGGATTAACAATTGAAAGAGAACCAATCAACATAGGTAAAAAAGAAAGACAAGGATTGAATTTTATAGCTATATTTAGAGTTAAATCAATACACAAACTTAGGATAGATCCATCATTTTCCTTCGATTGATACTCAAGAATGAAGAATAATCCATACATAATTATCAAGAAGAAAGAAGAGCTCTGACTATGTCTTCTCTATTTATGATGAGTACAGGTACACATACATAAACACACCACTCTCTCAATAAACCGTATTTATTTAATTTTCTCCTTACCATATTCATAAAGTACATATTATTATTTCTATATTTACACCACATTTGCAATCACATGCATGTGGATGTTCCAGAATCGTATACTCATGCAATGGTTGCTTTAATCCTAAGAATTTTCCCAAAGTATGTTGAACACCTTTCACCAAAGTCTAGCAATGGTCATTTCCAAGACATATAGACATCCCGCCAACTCATGGTTGCATATATTGAACAATTCCACAACTCAAAACTTGATCCAAATCCACTTCAAAATCAATAGAATATTTAGCCAATTCCCATGCCTAATGAATAAATTGAATAACACTTTGCAAAAAATCCATCCTTTCAAATTGATCCATGTTAAGAACATGAACCAAAACATATTGAAGACAACACCACATAGAATCAAGATCAAGAATCCGTACCTCCAATATACTACCATGATCTAATGGGAATTCTCCAATCCATACAAGATGGCACAACTAATGATCATATCCATATATCACCTACTCCTCCATCTACCCCTGAGAAGCTTAATCCTAAATGTACACGTAGATGATCTTCAAAAACAAGAATCTCCTACTCTAAACATCATTATCAATGAGCAAGAGTCTTCTACTCTTAAATATCAACAATCTTGCACAAGGTCTTGGCTTTATAGCAATTAAAGAATAGTGATAACTCTAAAACACTAGAGGGAACTTTGTCTAGTGCAAACACCAACATGGGGAGAATGTAGATTCCTTATGATAAAATTGCTATCAATGTTATAACTATTCATAACTTCAATCATCATCCACATATCATCCCATCCACAAATTGTGCCCAACCACATGAGAACAAGGTATATCAAAGAAAGGAACAAATGACTAAGGTAAAATAATCATTGAAGAAAAATGGACAAAAAAAATTCAAATGGATACCAAAAAGTACAAAAAAAATCATCCTTATCAACCTCCATTATTCAAAGAACCTATGGGGAAAAAATCAAGAAGGGATAAGTAGGAGGTATTTTCCACAGTGTGTCAAATTATGATATTGCTATTAGGATTTAACTATGTGGTTTTTTGAGTCAAACTCATTGACCCATATTTTATGAGTAGTGGTTCACATGAACCCATCTCTCATGAGTATGAATGGTCCACTCAACACTCATTGCATCTAGGTGATGCTCACAAAGGTAAGCATTGGGTCATCCTGAGAGGTCACCCATCCCAGTGTTACTCCAACTCAAGCACACTTAACCATGAAGTTTCCTCCAAAGTTAGGACCACTTAGCTTGCTAACCCATTTGTAAAACCTCCAGCAAGTGTTGTGCCTTGTGAACCATTCATCATAGAGCCCCTTTAGCTCATCAATTGATAAGTAGGAGTTATTTTCCACAGTGTGTCAAATTATGATATTGCTATTAGGATTCAACTATGTGGTTTTCGAGTCAAACTCATTGACCCATGTTTCATGAGTAGTGGTTCACATGAACCCATCTCCCATGAGTATGAATGGTCCACTCAACACTCATTGCATCTAGGTGATGCTCAAAGAGGTGAAGCATTGGGTCATCCCCGGAGGTCACCCATCCCAGTGTTACTCCAACTCAAGTGCACTTAACTATATAGTTCCTCCAAAGTTAAGCACACTTAGCTTGCTACCATTCGTAAAACCTTTAGCAAGTGTTGTTCCTTGTGAACCATTCATCATAGATCCCCTTTACCTCATCAATTGATAAGTAGGATGTATTTTCCACAGTGTGTCAAATTATAATATTCCTATCAAGATTCAACTATGTGGTTTTCGAGTCAAACTCATTGACCCATGCTTCATGAGTAGTGGTTGACATGAACCCATCTCTCATGAGTATGAATGGTCCACTCAACACTCATTGCATCTAGGTGATGCTCACAAAGGTGAAGCATTGGGTCATCCCGAGAGGTCACCCATCCCACTATTACTCTAACTCAAGCGCACTTAACCATGGAGTTTTCTCCAAAGTTAAGCCCACTTAGCTTGCTACCCCATTTGCAAAATACCTCCTACTTATCAATTGATGAGCTAAAGGGGCTCTATGATGAATGGTTCACAAGGCACAACACTTTTTATATTGAAGGTTTTGCAAATGGGGTAGTAAGCCAAGTGGGCTTAACTTTGGAGGAAACTCCATGGTTAAGCGCACTTCAGTTGGAGTAACATTGGGATGGGTTACCTCCTGGGACGACTCGATGCTTCACCTTTGTGAGCATCACCTACATGCAATGAGTGTTGAGTGGACCATTCATACTCATAAGAGATGGGTTCATGTGAACCACTACTCATGAAACATGGGTCAATGAGTTTGACTCGAAAATCACATAGTTGAATCTTGATAGCAATATCATAATCAAGAAAATACACAAGAAAAAATCGTCCTTTACTGAGAACCGCTATAGTGGCAAAATGGTGTCATGTGTATAATCAAACATCTACATGCACCAAATTAGGTAGAAGCATCTTACCCCATCCATAATAAATCCAACACTACATCCATCTTATCCATAATAAATCTGTTCATCCATAAACCATCTATCAAATCCATGTTCACCCATCGCCATCCATATTCCAAATCATCTTGATCTTGGTCGACGTTTAGTGTACACTTAACACTTGCTTATGGTAAATATCTTGACATGGGTCATTATCATTCATCGTACCCACCGTTATCTGAGCCATCAACTATTCTCCAAATGACCATCCGCAATCCAAATTGGAATCCCTACCATCCTTTGCATGTCTCACATATCCATTCATCCATTCAATTATCCATGCATCCACCCATTACATTCCATACACTACTACAAACTAGGGGCAAATACTTACATCTTGCTTCAAGAAAACATCATGATCTATATCCATCAACTCATAATATAAATTAGTATTTGTCTATTTAGAGGATTATGCCATCTTAGTTTACACATACATATTCATTTCATAGAATAAAGGAGTATGTAAAACATGCTAGAGGTGTTCTCTATATATTACAAATAATTTGTATTTAATTCAAACAAAATTGTATATATTTGGAAGTATGCAAAACATGTCAAAGGTGTTCTCTATATATTACTAACATTTTCTATATAATCTTAACAAGATGGAATGAACACATTGTATGTTTACATCTTTATTCTACACGATAGAGATGGTTATATGTCCATTATCTTTTCGTAATGTCTATTTTCTTCTTTGAGATTAAAACTTTTTACTGGTGTTGGTTGTATCTCCAAATATGTATTATATCCACTTTGTAAAAATATACAAACAATATTATACAAGTGTTAAACTGCATGCCATTCCCCTTCTTAATTTTCTATATTTTTCTATACATAACCCTTACACCCCCTTCGATGCAAGTGC
Source organism: Sequoiadendron giganteum (assembly GCA_007115665.2). Classification (NCBI taxonomy): domain Eukaryota; kingdom Viridiplantae; phylum Streptophyta; class Pinopsida; order Cupressales; family Cupressaceae; genus Sequoiadendron; species Sequoiadendron giganteum. The sequence continues at coordinate 80,933,175 of CM021109.1, forward strand.
TAATTTATAGCATAAACATGTTTTTTGAAAGCTTGATCACCTTAATTTTGATGCCATTTCCGAGGTTTTCTCTTGCCTTTACTAGGTAGAAGACACTTCTACTTCTTCTTCTTGTTACATTCTCATCTATTTATTTATTTATTTCCACCTTAATTTTGATGCCATTTCCGAGGTTTTCTCTTGCCTTTACTAGGTAGAAGACATTTCTACTTCTTCTTGTTACATTCTCATCTATTTATTTATTTATTTCCACACAAGAGACAGAACATTCAAATCACACCATTGCAGGATATGCTCAAAATGGGTTTATTGAAATGGCTTCAGAATCATTCAAGAGAATACAGTTGCAGGTATAGAGCCATCCTCCCTGTCCGAGCAGAACGGGATCTTTGGAACAGGATATGAACCTCCATCAACGCATAAAGAGGTATTTTTATCAGATGTTTCGGTTGCAACTGCCGGTGTAAACATACATGCAAAATGCGTAAGCGTAGACAAGGCACGTGAATTGTTTGACAAAATGCTGCAAGCCCTTCCCAGTATCCTCCCCGCATTTCCCAAAATGGTGGGGATATCCCTCAAGCATAAAGGGTGGAGGAATTCTGTTAGAGGTTGAAGTTGCAATTGCCTTCGTAGGCATGTATGCAAAATGCGAAAGCATAGTCAAGGCGCGTGAACTGTCTGACGGAATGCCTCAAAGGACCGTGGTTTCATGGAATGCAAAAATTGCAGGATATACGCAAAATGGATTTTGCAAGGATGATTTCCATGTGCTCGCATGGTAGGTTTGGAGCAGGGTATGGAAATCCACTAGAACATAACGAAAGTGCCCTGGTAGAAGTTGTACTGACAAGTGCCCTGGTAGACAGGTATGAAAAATGCGGAAGCATAGACAAGGAACGTGAACTGTTAAGCAGATTGCCTCACATGAATGCGGTCTCAGGGATTGCAATGATTGCAGGACCACAGAAGCAATGCTTCCATTTAACCGATAACAACAGAATTGTTTTAGAATGAGAGTCAAGCAAAAGCTCTAAGAAAAGGAAATTGGCATCATTGTGACCTCTGAAGAAGATTTAAATGTTCAGTGCCCCAGAACCAAATATGGAAGGAGATATTCATCTAGATGATTCTCAACATGAGCATGACATCAATGAATTAGTGGATGAAGCTGTAAAGATAGTACAAGAGATAACACCTGAAAGAAACATTGTTTCCTCCCTACACAATGGAGAACTTCAAGCTACTGATTGATTCTTTCAAGGAATATGCCTTTAGATAGAAAGAACAAGTTGAAACAGAAGTTGAAGCATGGCTTGTAAAAAATAAATTATTGGACATTATAGAGAAGTGTGCATTTGCACACAACAAAGTAGAAGAAAATTTGAAGGTTGTACAAGCCTGTGAAGAGGAAGCAAGGACCTTATTTTTGTATTGCATGAAATGGCCAGATACCACACAAAGCATAAAAGATGATATGGATGCAATTGAGACACAAATTAGCAATGCATCAAACACTTATGACCTGGTACAAGATAGAGATGATCGGACCTGGACTGCTTTAGTGAACTTGCATGAGAAGTACTTTACCCTGGAAATAATCAAACAGTTTGAAAAGCTAAGAGAATTGGTGAAAATGAAGTATATACCTATCTCAAATGCCTTGCCAATGCAGACAAAATTTCAAAAATAATTACCCTGAAAAGCTAGAAAGAAGAAATAATCAAACAGTGTGAGAAGCTAAGGGAATTGGTGAAGATAAAGTATATACATATCTCAAGTGTCATGCCAATGCAGACAAAACTTCAAACATAAATCTTACTCCTAGTACTCTGGAAGAAGGAAAGGAAATCTTGGTGAAGCTTGAGTCACAATACAGCACACTTCCAGTAGCAAAGAAGCATTGGGAAGAAGGTAAATCTAGAAGTGTTTTCTTTTGGTGGTTTGAAAGATTAGCAGCTACAACAAACTTCTAATGTTTTAATCTATGTTGAGAACTATGTGTAAATATAATATTGACTCTCAAATTTCTCTCTTTTGTGCTTTGTCTTTTGTGCCCACCATCTCTGCATACCCCCTCTCCACATTTAGTCTCCATCAATTTAAGTCATCACAATCGCGGGAAGGTGATTGTTGCAACTTTTTTTATAAAAAAGAAACGTTAAGGAGTTTAAGGTGTATTGCCTAATAAGTTCAATTTTGTGAATCTGTGAAGCAAGTTTAAAACTCATAACAATCAATTAGTGGACAAGGATTAAAACTAACCAAATAGCAAACAATAACTTTGAATTAGATACCTTCTCAAATTGAATACATGACTTCATGGCCAAAGACAAGTAGGAAGTATTGTCAATACCATTTCACTCTTGATTGAGCTCTAGAGACAAATCCTTTTGAGCTTCCCTTTCTTCTTTGAGTTGTTTTATTTTTTTTAAATCATCAACTCTATACAATCCATCTAATTTAGAAAGGGGTGAAGTCCTTTCTAATTGATAGTAATTATATAGATGAGTATTAGAGGATTGAAATTTCTTAACATTAAATTTATTTATTGATTATACTCAATTTCATCATGGGAATATATTACTCCAAGATATTTTGCTTAAATTGAAGAAAACTAACATCACATAAGTTACTAGATTATGTGAAATCATATTATTTCTAATGGCACTCTTGAAACCCATTATGAAAGATAGAGAATTTGGTCTAGATATTTTACATAGTTTGATATTCATATAGGTACAACTAGATAGAGTATTTCAATCTAATTCATTTGGTGAAAAGGGAGTCGGTAACAACACACAACAAAGCACAAAGTGAGGGTATATGATCTATAATTCCTTCGAAAATGTTTTGGTATTCATGTTGAAAAACTACCCTTTGGTAAGAAGCATAAGAGAATGTTTTTGAAAAGATAAGTAGCATTTACAGGGTGTTGTACCCTTCACAAAGGGCCCAAAGGGCCAAAGGACAACATAGTTCAAAACAAAATTTGAACTATAAGAACAAACAAAAACAGCTGACCGACAGTTGTAGAAAAACAAAGAAAATTGAAAAGAAACAGCTTAGGAACCAAAGGGGACCAAGCTAACTCCCTGAACCCGAGGCCGCAGAGAAGCAACGGGTTTGGGGAGTCCCTTCTTCTTTCTCATCACAACCGACCAAGAAGGCTCAAAAACAACCACTGAGCAGGGCGAGGGAAGAGGATCACCAACAGCCACCACGGGCGAGGAGCAAGGCGCCGACAGCGAAGAAGAGGAGACCGGAGTGATCATCGTACCAGCAGAGTCATTAAGCGAGGGATGAGCAGGAAACGTCTGCAGAGCGTCAGCAAACTGGGGCAGCAAAGGATCAGTAGTAGTGGTAGCCAAAATAGGAGCCTGGGGAGGCTCAAACACCAGAGGAGGGACAGGAATATCACCCTCCTCAGAGGAATTGTCAGAAGAGTCCGAAGAGGGAGAACCGACTGTAAGGTGATCCAATAGAGCATTCTTCCACCAAGTAGCAGCACCCTTGCGACGAGCAAGAGGACAACTCAAGGCCAAATGACCAGTAGAAAAACACCTCCTGCAACGAAAGGGGAGGCCCTCATAGTCCAACAGCTGTGACCAAGGTTTGTCCAACACCATCAGAACCACATCACCATGAAGGGGTTTGGAAATATCCAAATCAACCAAATACGGGCCACTATAGTGTGCCCCAAGTCTTGATATGTTGAGTCCACCTTGAGGAAATGTCCAATGGAGTTACCAATAGCTTCAAAATAGGACAACTCCCAATACTGAAGAGGGAGATTCGGAAGACGGACCCAAACAGGTCTGATATTCAGCGGCTCAATAAGCGGGTTGAAGGAGTGCGACCAAGGCCTGATGGATAGTGAATGGATACCCCACATCCATCCTCTATCCAACACACAGTACCTATCCGCAGGGGAGGAGAAGGTGACAAAGAAAAACCCCCGAGCACTGGGGTAAAGCTCAATCCGTTCAGAGACAATGGGCTTCCAAGAAACAAAAACCCACTCATGGAGATTTGGAAGGGAGGGCCACAGTCCATAAACCTGCAAACCACACCCTGCCTCAAATAATAATCTTCATTTTTAGCCACTTCAAGACCACAAACAACCATAGGGGAAGCCCGAGCACAAGGCAGAGGACGAACCTTAGAGGGAGCAGGTGCAGACTAAGTACCAACCTTAGATATCGCCTCAGAGAAAGACTTCTGACCAGCAGGAGCACCAAAGGTAGGAGCAAATGACACCTTAGGGAAAATAGAGGGGACAACAACATCCACACTTGGCAGAGCAGTGTCCACGCCATCCCCCACCAAGGAAATGGGAGGAGCTCCACAACCCCAATCACCAGAAACCAGAGTAGCCACAACCCTATCAACATTAATCTCTACCCAGAGGGCATCGCATACACTAGAATTTCTCCTGCAGAGAAAACCGGAAGGGGAAGATAGGACAGGCCCACCCATACCAGCACCCACGCCCAAGGCAGCCTACGGCAACCCCACGCCAATCATTGAAGCCATAGAACCGCCCGACAGGGAGCCATTCGACAGAGAGCCATTCATAAGAGATTTGTTTGAAGCAGGCACCACACCGTCCGCGGCAAACGCAGGAGGCCGACAAACACTCCCACCTAGAGACTCCTCGCACGCATGAGGCCATTGGAAATGCCCACCAGAGAAATTTTGAATTCACCCATCCAGAGTCGCTATGTTAAGTTAGTTATATGTTTAAATGTTACAATCATAGCATAAGAGAATGTTATGACCACTATGAATTGGTCAATTCATTGGTGTTGATGCAAGCTTGAACCACTATGGTGACATAGATAAATAATAGCTCCTAGTTTTCTAATAATAACTAAGCTTAATGAATGATTTTTATTTTTTTGGTAAGTTTGAAAGTAGTAAACCACACATTGCCATAAATAGAACTATAGGAAATGATCTAATATTAAATAAGATTATGGCTATCTTTCTCATCTCGATAGTGGTCTCAAAGTCTATTGAGGGATACTTAAAATTGTGGTTTGTTGGTCTCAATAGTTTTGAGGATTTTAAAAGTTTCATGTATTAAAATAAATTATTATATTTTATTTTAGATGATGTTACCATAATGGATGATTTCATCTTTTTGTTAGTTTATTATTTTTATGATGTCTATTTTATAAGTAAATTTATCCTAATGTTTCAACTACCTCAATATTTAATTTTTTTTTCTCAAAATATAGGCAACAAGGTTTGCATGCCTCCATCTCCATCATACGATGTAACTAATACATACCAACCTAGTGGAATTCCCACCAAATAAAGTCAAAATTATAAAACCCAAATTGTGTTCTAACAATTCAACCCACTACACCAAAGTTATCCAAACCACTTTTGGTTCCAACAACCTCACTTAGCCTTCTAGGTGCCATTGAACTAGAAAACCTTGCCACTAGGGTATATCTTTGGAGGATTCCCTCCCATGTACACATGATTCATTTTCATGGATTTTATCTTGAATTCCTAAAGGAGCCCCTATATGAATCCCTCAGATTATTTTATCATTTCAACTTATCTCTAATCTTCCCAAGTTCAAGGGAGATGAAGATTATAATGCACGTGTCAAGGCTTATGCCATCACCTAACAATTCTTATTTGTATAATGAACAGTATGAAATCTATGCTTGTTAGGTCCATTATCACGATGCAAGTAAAATAATCTATAAGTAGCAAGTAAAACTACCATAAACTATATGAACTCTGGGTCATGAGGTATATTGTTACCGCATACCAAAAAATCTGTGCATGTATTATGGGGAGTTGACTAGGTGACCTCACAAATAAATATGTCATGATTCATATTCATAGTTAATAATATAAGTTATATAACAATAAACACTAGCAACAATAATTTGGATTTCTAATTTCATTATTCAAAAAAGTATCAAACTTCAAAAATCTTCAATATGGTATTGGAGTCAGTTAATAATGTTGGTTTCAAAAGAGATGAAAGCTACATTAGCCATGGTCTAGTATAGTGTGGTATTGTGTGAGAAGTGCAAACAAATAATTCCTTTTTGGAATGTGGTTGGCATGCAAGCTTATGCTAGCATCATCCAACATCATTTTAACAATGTCATATTATATTGTTGTTCATTAACTTGTAGAAATTTGACTCTCTCTCTCTCTCTATATATATATATATATAGTCATTCCCAAGAAAAAAGCCCTCAGACTATCATCCCCAAAATATGTCCCCTATCATCTCGATGTCCTTATCTTGAAAATACATAGAAGATAGATAATTTATAAATGAGAATAACAATTACACACCTATTTTTCATGAATGATGCCCCACAATGAGAAATTCACTCAATATCAACTACACATAATGAAAGTGCTAACCATATGTTTGTCAAAAATATAATGTGCTCAAAAACTTTTTTTTGTCTACATCAAAATAATAATTCCATTTATTGAGACTCTCACCAAAATAAACAATGGCCCTTTGATTTATAAATGTGGAATTCATTTGGTAAGTATTTGAAACATGCTAACAATAGTGACCTATGTTTTATAAAAATACATTTGAACCCTCACTTATAAAGTGTAATGTCCCCTAGTTGGGGTATGCCTGATTTTGCCCAAAAGTAACAATTCCAACAATATAATTTGTTTTACAAATAGCATTCTAAAATTAAAGCATATAAAGTTATTGAACTTAAGAGTACATGAACAATTAATATAAATAACATCACCTAATATATAGTTATTCCTTTGTTTATATTGTTTGGTATTCATATATATATAGTTATTCCTTCTATAATCTTTTCTTTTAAATCTGCTAGTGCTTGTATATTTTATCTTAATAGTGTCCTACAAGGATGGTGGATCAAAAAATTTAACCCAACCCCTGATAGGTTATGACAAACCCTCTATGAACGAAAAATTCAACCTCCTCTCAATCACATCAAAAACCATTACTCATAATTGTTGAAACTCTGAAATGTATTCTTCAAGTGTCCTAACCTGTCTCAAATGAGCCAACTCTCTAGAGTGTGCGTATGAATTCTTGTGGTCAAACCACTCTATCAATGTAGTGAAAAACTTATCATAAGAAACTATCCCACCATGACCATGTGTCACCAAACCATGATACCGCCACTCATGTGTCACTCCTTCAAGGTGAATGGTAGAAAATTTGATAGCCTCGGTATCCTTCATCTGAGTCGGGCAAGGTAAGTATCCAATTTCTAAATCCAAGCTCTGTTGTGCCATTAGATGATCCATCATGGCTCGACAAGAATAGACAACCCAACCTTTTTTGCATCCCATAATTCTACTTCCCTTGAATCCATTGCTTATGCTTTGTCTTTGTGCATTTGGTGACCTCCAAATAATCTCTAAAAGAGATAGCTAACTAAAACTATATCCCCAAATCTTGATACTTAGCCAAAATTTTAGCATCCTCATTGTTCTCTATGAGTTCCTCTTATATATGCTCATCCTTTTTTAGAAAGGTAGGCATGAAAGGTCTAGATTGTAATGAACCCAAAGGTTTGCTAGTAGAGTGTTCATTTTTTTTACAAGAAACTTTGCTACTTTCCTCTCTCTCCACGTGCGTCATGTTTATTCCATTTGTTGTGTTATGAGCCATTTGACTCAAATACAGATTTGTGTTTTGTAATTGTCTTAGCATTTCTGCAAACATTTTTTTTGCCTCCAATTCACTTGATTTGGTGGTCGACAATCACTACTATCCATTATTCCCTTCTATTTTTTAGCGTTATGACCACCCTTCCCACACATACAACCAACGTAAATAGGCTATGAAGACTTTCAACTCCGATACCACTGTAATATCCTTGAATAAGGATAATGGAAAAAACACTATCTCCAAAAATATATGATAGAAAATTTTGAAATTTTATTTGCAAATAGATAAACCTTCAACAAGCTTAGATCTATGCTCAAAATATTTTTTGGATTTTGTTGTTGCAAGTATGAATCAGTATGGTGGTGTTGTCATTAATGTTATCATTGATGTCAACACAATATAGGTTGTTGCAGTGAAAGGAAACAAGTGATTTCAATTGATGCATGCATAGTTGAGATGTTGTGAGTACATGGAGCTATCTTTATGGTGTTGTAAGTGTGTTGATATGATGAGTTTCCAAGTGTTTTTGAGAAAATTAATAAATAGTGAAAATAGAATCGTGTGTGTGTTCAGAATGTGCTCTGCATTTCTTCTATGTTGATCCTATGTTTGTGCGGATCTGTAGTGTTGTTTAAGGGCATCCATGGGTGATATATCTTGGATTATAGCTTCTGGTTTGTTGAAGAGTGAAAGTTGAGATCACCGGTTTTTGAACTGGTCTGACAGAGTTGTTTGTCTATGGACTAGGATAAATGCATCTGCTTCGCAATCCTCTACTGGTTGGTTTCAGGTCTTGCAGATCTGGAAGAAGGCTTGTAATGGTGTTATTTGTGTTTTATCAAAGGTGTTCATGGTTTGGTGCTCCGAAAGACTAGTTTCAAAGTTACTATGTGTGTCTGTACAGTCCAAATGGACTAATGGGAAGTGTTCTTTGTATGAAGGTTGTTGTAGTACCTACAGTACCTACACATGAATCTAAAGACATCTAAGATGTGTTCCAATGTATGGTGAAGCATGTTATGTGGTTTGCATGTTATTTTTGTGTTTTAGATGTGTGTACTTCAAAGTTCATTGGTGTTTTCATTAAGTTTGGTTAACTTATTGTTTACACATCATGTGAAGGATAAGTATCAATTAAGGAAGTGTGTAATTGATTCAAGATGTTTTGGGTCCTGATTAAGTGATGGTTTGGTCCGCTCTCATTTTCATCCACTATGGGAATGTTGAGTTGCCAACCTATCACATATTGATTTTATCATTTATTTAAATGTAATTATTAATCAGGAGATTTTTAATAATTATGTTAGATGATTTTTTAAATTGAAATTGAAAGAGAAATTTAAATGCAAATGCAAATGAAATGATTTGAAATTCATTATTATAAAATTTGGGGTTTGTCATTGCTGATGAGAAATTGAGTGCAAGTGAACGCAGAAACGGGTGAATGAGAATGAAGGCGAGAACATTGATCAGATAGAGCCATTTTAGCCATTAGACGTTAATGAGGATGATGAAATCTCACACACAACTTAATTAATTAGAACGTAATTTGCATGATTAAATGGTTTAAATTTTAATGGTTATTATGGTTGTGCTTTGTTTGAACGTAATTGAGAAAAAGAATATGTTTGTTTTAAATGGCAATTTGATTATTGTTGTGAGGAAATTGATTTTTATTCAAAGAATTACTTCTTTGTGTAAATATTTTATTATTAGTTGAAAATACTAATGTGTTTTATTCTAAATTATTGGAATAAACTTTTAATTGTGAAAATATATAAAATGTAAAATTTATGTTATTGATTTATTTGTTATTTTCTCATTTAATAAATCAAAGAGGGAATAAATGTTTAAATAGATATTAAATTAAGTTATTTTAAACAATAAGAAGAAGCAATACATTTGAAAATGGAAATTGGAATTGAAAAGAAAACAACAATTAACAATTTGAAAACAATTACATCTCATTCAATATTTGCATGCAATCAAATAGAGGAACTTGGAGTTATAACCATATTTTCTGGAGATCAAGCTTAAAATGTGGATCGAACTTTATTAACAACTCCACCATTTGCATGAGATTGATATAGAGAGAAAATTCATTTTGGCAGAAGCAGGGAGAAATTAGAAAAAAATCTACTCTCTGAAAATACGCCAGTAGAAGAGAGTTTTGATTTGATTTTATTTTATTATTCTCATTCTCCTTATACCCCACGTGCGGCCAGGAGAGACGAGATAAACAACAACTTATGTTGTTATTTCATGATATTTTGCCTTCCTCATATGCAAGGACAATAGGTGAAGAGGCGCGTAGGAAGAGAGGATGCAACCAACAGGGAATGGGTGTGAGAGAAAGTAGAGAGGAGAAGTGTGTAGGAGAAGGATAGAGGACGCATCCAGCAGAAGGGAAAGAGGTACGTGGACAGAGAGACAGGCAAGGTGCGGCCAGAATAAAAGAAGAGAACAAATATCTCACTCTCATACGAGTGTGGAGATAAGAAGAAAGAGAGGTGGTCAGAAACAAAAGAGAATTTAGAACATAAAATTGACAGAGAAAGACAAATATTCATTGCCAGATTTAGGAAACCAAACAGCTATAGAAGATTCACAGGTAGATTCATTGGAAATTACAATTAGCAAACTCTCAATCTTAATAAGTTTTTAGTTACTATTTTCTGTTGCTCATATAAATTTAACAATTGAAATCCTATTTTGTTTTTATTAAATTTAGAAGAAATTTCATATACCAGATTGTGTTTTTATGGAAAATTATTGAACAAGCTTGAAACAAAAAACTAAATAGTAGATTTCTTTATTTAGGAAATTCTGATTTAGTAAATTGAAAAGTTGCACACAAAAAACATATTGTTTTAGATCTATTTAGATTTAGAAAAGCTTCAAAAAAATCAAATTGTCAGAGAAATAAAAAAAATTTAAACAAAAGAATATAAAAGATAGTGAAATTATTCCAGAATTATACAACTGAAAGTTCTTGGTTTAAATAAAAATAATTTTGTATATGTAAATATGCTTGAAAAACTTGAGTGAAATTTGACAATTCTTTAGGATTGACATTAAATTGTTACGAAATCGAAGTGTAAATGTGAGGTGTTTACGTTTTTAGAAAAGATAATATTTTAATGGAAATATTAAAAAAATAGAAAAGAAATAGAGAAAAATTAAAAATATAATTACTATGGATGCTAAAATCTACAAATGGTTAGTAAACTCACAAACCAACATGACAGAAGTAAAAATCCTTATGAAATATTGCATTTAGTTAAACATGTTAAATAAGACATTGAAACAACAAGGAAAACTAAATAAAGCATATAAAACATGAATGCAAATCTATTATGTAGCAGATTGGTGCTATCCTTTGTGTAGAAGAAAGTCCTTTCCCAACCCTAATAAGCAAGATGAGATGATAAAATGTTGTGATGAAGAGCAAAATTAGTTCTCGCATGTAGAGAGCAACTTTGCATAAAAATGTGTTGTGTGTTTAAAGGAGAGAAGCCTTCAATTTATAGTTGAGTTTGAAGAGAGGAGAGGCCAAATTGAAGAATGTGGGACTAATCCCCAACAAATAGGAGAGAGCCACTTGTCACAATGTGATTGGCCCATGATTGTGCAAGTTTTGGTCAATGTGCCCATTTCAAATTTGAAAATGGCATTAAATGAATGTAGTTGAGAGATTTGGGGGGAATTTTGTTTGGCCAAAAAAGTCAAACAAGGGGAGTTAATGAGGGCATATTCCTTGGGAATATACCTTGTGAGGAAAATAGGTGTTTAAAAAAATAAAATTAAATGATTTATTGTGCAAGTGGATGGGACATGGGTTAGTCTTAGCATTAATCAGATATTTGACTAATTAAGCTAGTAATTAGGTGGTGTGACATTTGATTTGTATTTTTGTATTTGTTTTTAAATCAAATGAGAGGAAAATGAATATTAGTCTTTTAATTAAATACATGTGATTTAATTAAATCAAGAAACCTTAGGAGATAATTAAATAATTTGATTTATTTAATTGAAGAGATAACCTTAGTGAATTAATTAAATTGGTTTATTTAATTAATAGACGAAATAATTTTGAATGAAGCATGATCAGATGCTTAAGTAAATTTTGCATGTCTACATTTTGCCCCTCTTTGAAGCAATGTACTCGTTGCATTGGTTGAAAGAATGATGCCACTGACATCGAAATTAAAAAAATTTGATTTTTTCAGATGCTCCAGTGAAAATAAGTATGTTAGTACATTGCCCCCTTGAGAGATCGAGCAAAAAAATTTGATTTGAGGTCGATCTCATGACAAAGAGGTTCAAAATGGATGTATGGATGGCTAGACTATAGATCTATATGATATAATGATGATGTAAATGAGATGTTTTTAAGATGCTTAGAATAACAAATCTATATTATCCTAAACAACTTAAATGATTATGCAAATGAGATGTTTGGAAGATGCTTAGAATAAATAATCTATATTATTTTAAACATCTTAAATGATTATGCACTGCATGTGAGATAGATGAGATGGGTGATGTTATCCTATGATGATATGACGTGATTATGCAAGATGAAAGTGTGGATGCGAGATGGATGTGTAGGAGTTGAGAAAATACAACACCACAAACCCCGAAGATCACCTGCATGCAAATAACCTGTCACAAAAGAAGAGATGGAGACAAACAAGCAAGGGTTCTCTGAAAATTGAAAATGTATATATCAGAGAGAATGAATTGATATGAAATACAATGGGATCAATCTTTATAAAAAGGAGATCATGCAAACCCTAATAAAACCCTAATAGAAGCCCTAATAGGATAACATTTAATTATTAAATGTCACATTATGCAAACTAACGTGAAATCTGAAGAAGGGAATAAAGGTAACTTAATCAACATAATTAAGTTAAAACCTTTACTCTAACATGCCCCTTAAGATGAGCAACATTGTAGCTACAAACAAATGCAAAAAAGAAAAGGTAACTACAATGCAAGAAGGCAAACATGGGTCCCGACAACTAGGCCAGATCAAGTACCCAAATACAACAAAATCTCTGTAAAGAGGAGAAATAGAGAAAACCTCATGGGAAAAAGCTCTACTACAAAAAAAGATGCAGAAAGCCAAGAAAAACATCATTGAAGCAGAAGAAGCTGCAAACAACTGTCGAAGGATGACTACTATGGTGCTGAAGAACCTCCGCTGAAGATGGAAGATCCCTTCCAAGGCGAAACCAAAGAAGAATTAGCACGAACAATATAATAACCCCCCCATAATGCTGAACTAGGAGAGCTTGACAGATCCATTTAAATGATGTGTAACACGTTGTAGTGCATGAGGAAGAAGAAACAACATCTAAAAGTGCGCAAGATAACACCTGCAACTAAAAAAGTGGTGTGCAAAACAAAGCACACATGCATGCGGCTGGAATCATATGGATCCATGGTCGTCGTGGAGGGACACTCACCGGACAAAGGTGTGATGGAAAACAAACGCAAACTACACAACCCCCCATGGTATGGATTCATTGTCATTGTGGAGGGACACTCACCGAACAAAGATGTGATGACAAAACAAAGGAAAACTACACAACCCCTCATGGCACTTTATAATAATAGTGCGAGTACAAAATATGGCACAACCTTATGTGCAAAATCCCCAAAAAATGTGCAATAGTGTGGCACTTTATCTCAGTGCATTTACATAAAAGATTGCTTACAAATGATGCTCAAAATGTCCAAAAAGGATAAAATGTTGGAAATACATGAAGAACAGCCAAAAACAAAGCATCCCATGCAAAGAAAAAGTTTTCAAGAGCAAAATATGTTCAAGTAATCCACCAGAGTGTGAAAACACAAATAACTGAATAAAATATACCTGGAGTGAAATTTGGAAAAATTGCATATATGAAACAAAAGAGCTCTAAAATACTGTTCCAACATCGCTGAGATTGCGAAAAACGGAGAAAGTGATCAAAAGTTGTGAGCTTGGGACTGAAAATAGCCCCTTTGTCTTCAACTAGCTATAGAATATACCAACAAAAAAATGAAGTGATGAGACCCACACCACTGGAAAGATGAAAAAACCAGCTTTCCGACGATATCTTGTTTTCCAAAAAACGATATCGTATGCCCAAGTTACTGCCTCTGGAATAAAACAGCTCCAAAGAGGGAAAAAAGAACCAAAGATGGGTTAAATTTGACGGTCATACGGCTGTCGCAGCAAAACGCGAGCTTAAATATGACGGCCAAACGACCGTCACCATAAAAGTCCGATTAGACTTATTTTGGAAAAAAATGTTTTTTAAATTAAAAAAAACTTTACAAAAGTTAATTTTTTTGTTTAAAAAAAAAATTTAGGCAGGCGCCCGCATGGGGGCTGTTGCCAGAGGCGGTCAGGGTACCGCCATCGGCGGCGATACTGACAGACCGCTGGTCGGTGGTAAGGCCACTGGTGGCTGTCAGTACACCGGTCGACGTACCAAAGGGCTTGCAGGTACACAGGTACATGTGGGTACCCTCATGCAAGGCCTGCAAGCCTTTAAACTGCAAAAAAATTACAATGAAATTTGTTTGCAATAAAATAAATATTTTTTTGACGAAAAATAAAAAAGTTCCGATAAACTTTTTTTTACCAGGCAGGCGATGACCGTATTGCAAAATAAAATTTGCCTCAAATTTTGACTTTGTCCAAAATGGACAAATGAACAGTCGATTTAGGGGTTTTGGACCGCCGCAGATGCAATGATGATGTCCGTTTTAACTAAAAATGCTTCAAAATTGTAGGTATGCCCTAGATCAAGAAAACAAACCCCAAACCCTTGAAGCTCCAAAAATCTTCAAAACAAGAACAGGAAGCAGCAGGTGTGGAGCTCTGATACCATGTAGGAGTTGAGGAAATACAACACCACTATCCCCGAAGATCACCCCTTGAATCTAGGAAGATGCAAAAGTTCAACAAGCCAACTTTATTAGAAATGATGATGAGTGATCATGATGTATTGCTTATCCAAAGATGGGAGAGATAAAGAGCATAAATTTTCTTATGTTTGATAACACACATAGGTGTGATGCATCAAGGTATAAAAAACCAGGATGGCATTGCGCTTAGTGTGATGGACTTTGACTTGTCAAATAGATAGAAGTACTCTTGTTCACACTTGAAAAATGAAACCTTATTCGGAATGCAGTTCAAATATTCTAAACATCTCGGGCCAAAACATAAAAAGGAAAGCTTTTTTATGTGGTCAACAAGACACCTAAAACATCCTCCCTACAAACAAAACAAAGTACGCATGACGAAGTTATTTTACAAGAATATCCAACAAGCACAATATATAAAAAGATAATGATCATCGCCTCATTCCTTTCTCTCTAAACCTGTTATGTTTAGGCATCATTGAGAGGTCCTTGGAATGAGCGCAAAATAAGATAAGTCTAAAAAGACCAAGATAAAGTAAACAAACAAGCTAATGTTCTTCGTACCGCTAGTCAAAGACTAAACTACAGTGATACCTAATGTTGATGTCCATCGCAGGAAGGTCGCATTCCTAGGACATGTTGTGATCAGGGTTTTGATGAAATTGATTGGATGATAAGCTATTGATACTCCGAGTTGACTAGATAGTTGACTCACTGATCTAGACTTGAGACTTTGACGATTGAGCGTTCACTTTGGAACCTGCTAGACTTGCTTCTGATTGACTCACCAAAGGATGAAGGCGGTGATTGATTTATTATTAACGGTGATTATTGCGGGTGAAATCGAGATGAGACGGGAGAACCATTTTTGTTTTTTTCAAATGTTTTGAGGATGGTTTTGGTTTTTTGAGAATTTTACAAATGTTTTTGGTATTTTCAAGATTTATGAATGTTTTTGGATTTTGTGTCTCGGGAGCCAATCAAGGATGGCCTTGCCTACGTTTAAGCTCAAAGACGACGTAGTTCGAACGACAACTCTTTTTGATTTTTTGGATTTTGACGTTTTTGACAACTTGGAGGTGGATATGCATGACAATATCAGTGCTTTGTTTTTGGATTTTGTTGAAAATCAAGCTTAATGTTGATCGATCAAATTGATGGATTGATAGTTTGACTAAGTGTGTTAAGTCAAACAAAAGTGATAATGCACTCTTAAACTCTAGGAAGTTGTGTTATCCGAGAGTAAACTCGTACACGAGAGGGTAGTTTGACTAAGTGTGTTAAGTCAAACAATTTGATAATGGATTGGATAATTTGACTAAGTGTGTTAAGTCAAATAAGATGATAATGCACTTGTAAACTCTAGGAAGTTGTGTTATCCTAGAGTAAACTCGTGCACAAGAGAGTGGTTTGACTAAGTGTGTTAAGTCAAACAAGGTGAGAATTGATTGAATTTGATTGATCAAGATTAATGAAGCTTGTTTTGGAACAAAATTGTTTTGATGATTTAATGTGATGCTGATGCACACGTTAGATACAACTGGTATGGATTGTTTGGATCGATGTTCGACAAAAGATAAAGCTTGATAAAGAACATCTTCCTATCAAAATATGTCATGGGCTAGTGATTTGGATTTTTGGTTCACAAATTCCTTGACCAATTTTATTTCATGTTCGCCAATGTTCGGATTACATCATAAGTTGGAGGATATAGATCAAGATTTATTCCCGAAGCAAGATGTAAATATCTACCCCTAGTGTCTAGCAATGTATGGAATGCCATGGGTGGACGCTTGGATAGATGGATATGAATTATCTTGCAATTAGATAAGGGTGTTCAAATAGAGGATTCTCATTTGGATAATGCTTCAAGGCTCAAAAAATGTTGGGTAGGACGAGATTAATGAAAATGACCCATGTCAAGATGTTTACCATAAACAAGTGTAAAGTGTGCACCAAACCTTCATCAAGATCAAGATAAGGTAGGTAGATCGCAATGGGTTGGATAAATGGTGCATGCATGAATGGATTTATTATGGATGAAATGATAGCTTCATTATGGATGTGATAAGATGCTTTCTCCTGAAATGACACACGTAGATGCTCAATTCTACACATGATGCCTGTTTGCCAGGTTTTCATCATGGTACCTGTCCAAAGTGCCACTGAAGCGGTTTTTGTCAGAGGAAGATATTTTTCTTTACTGTTTTCGATCATTTTTTTGATTTTTTTGGATTTTTATATTTTTGATTTTTTTGTATTTTCTAAGAGATTTTAATCTAATGTTGAATCATTTGGTACAGCAGACATTGATGCTTTTGTCATAATGTGCCATCGATATCCTTCTTGAAGAAGATGCCTTGCCAAGATATGTGCACTTAAATGCAACTTTTGAGATTTATGATCTATTTTGTTGATACTGGAGTTAACTCTGTCTTTGTGCGCACATCGCGATAGAGTGTCTTCTGAATCCTTATGATGAAGGGTCGCTACCAACACATGGTCAATGTAAGAATTGGGTATCACGTGTGGAGGCGTCGATGGTGTGTGTTTAGGAATAAAATATGGATTAGTTGACAGTTTGAAACCTTTGACTCTCCAAACTTGGGAAGATGAGCAATGATGGATGGATACAGAAGTGTGCATGGAATTAAGACCAACTGCTCGATATACTTTGTACGTAGGTTAAGAAGCTTGCTTTTTCCTTTGTGGACATCTTTGATGGATACTTTTCCCTTTTTTATTTTTCCCCATACTTTCTTTGACTGATGGAGCTTGATAGGGATAATCATTCTTGATATTTTTTGGTATCCTCTTGTATTTGATTTGTCCTTTATGGTTTAGTACTTCTTTTTCTTTAATGATGTTTTTCATGCTTTGATTCAAATCTTTCTTTTGATTTTGGTCCCAATTCATGGATGGGATGATGGGTGGATGAAGATTCGTGATCTAGCGAGTTGTAGTATTGGCATCGGTTTCATCATAAGGATTCTTCGTGCTCCCTATGTTGACATTTGCTTGAGATGAAGTTGCCCCCAGTTTTGTGGAAGTATCACTGATATGTTTATATCCCTTGCTTGTCGAATAGCCAAGGCCTTGATGTTTAGGATTACCAATAATCTGCACTGGTTCTAGGATACCTTGTTCATGCAGACCTAATCCTCTGCCTTGATAATTCATCTGCTCAAAATTTTTATCTATAACGGGATATGATTTACCTTGGAAACAAAATGCTAATCCTTTTTTTCTTTGTTGTGGACCTTCAAAAGTGCCAGCTTCTTTATTGATGAGATAGCTTGCCCTAAGAAAGGTAAGTGATCCAAGTTTATAAGTGATAGGATCCTCCATATGTGGGATGAATGCCTGATTGTTATCTTTAGCTTGATCTTGTGAAATATCAGATTGTAATGCTTCTTCAAGTGATGTTAAAGATTCTCTATAAAATTATTCCTCATGATTCATTCTTGATATGCTTTCATATGACGTTTTTGATTCACAAATTTTGTAGAAGCCTTCTTCATGATCTATTTCTGCTAGGTGTCCACAAGATGTTTTTGATTCACAACTTCTGTAGAAGCCTTCTTCATGTTCTTTTTCTGATACGTCTTAACAAGATGTTTTTGATTGGCAACTTTTGTAGAAGTTTTCTTCATGTTCTTTTTTTGATGTCTCTAGATGTTTCTATACCTTGATCATGTGTACAAATGTTAAGAGTAGGAGACTCTTGTTCCTTGGTAATGATGTCAAGAGTATGAAACTCTTGTTTTGAATGAGGATCATCTACGTGTCCATTTGAAGAAAGCATCTTGCGAGTAGATGGAGGAATATGTGTTATATGGATATGATCATCATTTGCAACATCTTGTATAGATAGAAGAGTGTCCATTAGATCATTATAGTATCTTGGAGATAAAAATTCTTGATCTTGACTAATTTTGGAATTGCTTTCGACATGTTTTGGAAAAAGTTCTTGACATGGGTCAATTTGAAAGGATGGATTGCTTATAGTGGGTTCTTGTACATCGTCCTTAGGCATGGGAAGTGGCTTAATGTCCACTTGTTTCTTTGAATGGATTTGGATCAAGTGTAAAGTCAAAGATTCTTTCACTATTCTCAACCGTGAGGTCAAAGGATGTCAATATGCCTTAGAAAGGACCATTGCCAGACCTTGATGGTAGATGTTGATCATGCTTCAGAATAAGTTCTTGAGATATATCCTCTAACTCATTAGGTGATGTAGAGACATTGTCAACATGATCATTGGTGGATGGATCTTGATCATCATTTTCAATGATTGTGGTGGGAATATGTTGCAAGCTTTGTTGTGGGAGTAAGGACTGCATTTGTTGTTTAGCCAACAATGCTTGTTGTTGGTCGTGTTGTTGTTGTGCTAACAATGCTTGTTGTTGGGCTACTTGTTGGTGGATTGCTTGCAATAGTGCCCGGAATTGTGCTTGCGTCTGTCGAGCCTAGTGTTGGGCTTGAGTTTGAGCCTATGCTTGTTGGGCTATTTGAGCCACTTGTGCAACTTGTGCAGCTTGTTGGGCGGCTAATTGTGCTTGCGCTTGTTGAGCAACTTGTTGGCTTTGGAGTGTCTTTTGGCGGGCGGCTTGTAACATGATGGAGAATGAATTTGTCATGTTGTGTTTTGGCGATGGTGGTGGTGGATTGGGAATGGTGTTGACCATTGGGGTTACTTGGATGGTTGTCATCTGTTGTTGCAATATCGATGGAAAAATAGGAGGATTTGATATGATGCTTTGATTTATGAAAGGGGTGTTGTTCATATTCAGTTGATTGATGGTTGGTAAAGGGGGAATGATCATGCCTTGATTGTTTGGTTGATAGATTTGTAAGTTTTGACTTTCATTTAAATCTACCAAAGGGAAAGGTGTTCCAAAATTTAGATTGGGAAAACTCACATTTGTTGTACCATTGAGGTTTGTAAGAGCTAATGATCCCATGTATGGATTGTACAAATGAAAGTTTTGAAAATCAATTGGCATTGTGAGACTTGGATAGTTTGGTTGACTTGGATTACTCGTGATTTATGAATCAAGTTTATATTTCATGCTCCTCTTGTGTTTTGACTTTGTTGACCTCTGAGGGGTTTAGGACCAATGATGAGATGAAGGATGAAAGGCGTGAATGATATGGGTGTTTAAATTTTTAGGAATTTTGGATCAATGCTAGACTTTAGGACTTGTTTTGATTCAATTTTGATTGTGGATAGTTTGACTAAGTGTGTTAAGTAAAACAAGGTGATAATGAACTTGTAAACCATAAGAAGTTGCGTTATCCTAGAGTAAACTCATACATAAGAGGATAATTTGGTTAGGTGTGTTAAGCCAAACAAGGTGATAATGAACTTGTAAACCCTAGGAAGTTGTGTTATCTTAAAGGTAAATTTTCTCAAGGGGATTGATAATTTGACTAAGTGTGTTAAGTCAAATAAGGTGGCATTGATTTTCCAAGAGTCTAGCATAAGTGATGTTTTCAAAGTTCCCAAGAGTTTGTTGGTGAGATGTGATTTGATTGATGTTTGAGATGGGTGAAGTGTTTGACTTGATCTTAGATGAACTTAAAAGGACCTATTTACAAAACCAATGTTTTGGAGAACATGTTTTTCCCTAAGACTAATTCAAACCAAAAGACCAATGTTCGCATGGAAAACCATAAGACAAAAGATTGCAAGCACATGTGTGGTTCAATTGTTTGTTATCTTGCTTAGATTCAATTTTTTTACACAAAGACTTTCTTGATTATGTTTCAAATTGACTGTCCAATGTCCTAACTTTCTTTTATCCCACAAAGTGTATTATGTGGAAATCAAGGAAATGAAGGCAAAGGTTACCTAATGTTGACTTTGGGAGAAACAAATTGAGATGTCTGAATGTTTAGAAGCCTTCTAGAGATAAGAATTCCTAGGGACAAGCAGTAACATGTGGACACCTCCAAGGTATTCGTTCTTCCAAAGGGTTTGAAATTCTGATGATTCATTGAATGTTTGTTTTCCACTATTTTGGATCCAAACAAAGTTTTTTCAATTCCAATAGCATGCACAATCCTAGGATGAAAAGACAGTATTTGTTGGGTTTCCACTTGGATAAATCCAGTTGCGCATATTCAGTGCAGATGATTAGATGCTTGACCACACAGACTCCCCCTTATAGTGCACTTGCTTCTTGGATCAACCAAGCATCAGTACCCATGAATCTCCCATGGCATACTTTTCATCTTTACAAAAAAACTGCATGTATAATGTGGGGTGGCTTCAAAGGACATGACCTTTTGCACCAACAAATAGATTGGATTTTGACCTTTGCTAAACAAGGGGTTTTAGTTCAAACTTTTTCGTTCGTGGAGATTGACCCATGCGGCGAGAGACCATTATTGCCCTTCTCATCAGAGCCAACTGCGTGATACTAGCTTTTGTTCCAGTACCCACTTTTATATCTCGATTGGAAATACACTTGGCTTTAGTGTGTTACCGGTTGGGTCGTTCCCTTGGGTGAGTACTTTTTCCCACAAGGTAGGCCCGCTAAGATAAACAAAAGCGAGTAAACATATTCGTAGTTCGATCAACCTTTGTTTAGAAATAAAGGGAGAACATTTGCAATAAGTTTACTCACACTCGCAAGATGTTTTTTTCAATTTTAAGTTCCCAAATCGAAATGTGAAGGCAATCTTTTGAACAAATTAATATCACCAAAAGACTTTTGATTCTCAAGGTCACTGTGAAGCACGAGAGAAGCACATACGCCTTTTAAACGATACTAAGTTGTGAAAAAGATTGCAAAACATGACAAACACTTGTTCATTTTAGACCATAAAGCAGTGATTTCGATTCATTTTAAAGCACCAAAACGAGATGTGAAAGTTGTGTTGTTCAATTTTTAGCCCAAATCAAAATCTACTAAATGTCTAAGGTTCTTTTTTAAATGTCTAAATCAGTGATTGATTTTAAGCCCAAATCAGTGATTGATTTTAAGCCCAAATCGGAAAGTGAGTTGGTTTAAAACATAAAACAAGAGTAGAAAATGGAAGCTCTAGATTGTTAAAACAAGCATTAAAAATTATTTTTTTCAAATCTCGATTTCAAAAAAAAGATTTCCAACTCCACTTAATTCGCCTTCATTTTCGCTTGATCCCAAAGCCAACCTATGAACAACACAAAGTTATCAGACATAGGATGTATGATATTTCAAGAAATCAATGATATGATGAATATATCTTTAAGCATAATGAACACATTCAGAAGGAACTAATAATAACCTAATGAAAAAATTCACATGACTTTGACATTGTTTATCCTAATTGTGAATGTGGAAATGTTCGTTTTGAAACAATTTATATCAATCATTGATGAATTATTTCTCAAAACATCCAAATAAAATTCCTAAAGTTGATCAAAATGAACATTCTCAAGAATTCGAATACTTTTATTTAAGATTGATATTGTTATAGCTTTTAACAAAAGAAGTTTCTAAAAGAGAATGCATATGGAAACTGTTATTGAATTCTCCTTTGAGTTTGTTGAATTGCATTTAGTCAATCTCTTGTCATTTTTTTTTTGAGCATGTGAAGTAATGCCTCATTAACTTCATATTATTCACCATTACTACCCATGACAAAGGGAACACCCGAATTCAAGAAACTTAACCAATGACATGAAATAAAATATACTCCCTTCAACTGCAGAGTATGCTTGATTGCACTTGGGAGTGGGTGAAAGGTGTGATATGTCTGCTTGCTCATAGATTTGATAAGATCTATAGTCCATCGCTTTAGATCACCTGAAATTCACCAAACATTCCTACTGAATATAATAATAATATTCGATAAGAAAGTCATAAAGTGTGAACAACATGAAACCTAATATCTACTGTAATGAATAATACAAGTTGCCTTAGAGAGGCTTGGTTTGATGAACTGCAATAATTGCAGCATAAGCATAGATCGGCGCCACCCTTTTGTCAGCATTAACTAGAGCTTGACCGACCAGCTATTACCTACGCCCTGAATTAATTTCACCTCAACTTTCGTCACTTTGCCTATGAGGTAAAATAGCTTGTGTTTGTATGTGTTAATGTATTTGCTTGTGTTTCCATCACTTTTTAAAGTGGCATGTCAACTATCTTAATGAAATTAAAAACAATCAGCCACACCCGATTTCTGCACACAATCTCAAATCAGTTTGCACCTCAAAAAAATTGCATTCTGGATATGCTGGGAAATGTGCGCCATTGGTGGAAGCGTTGGGCTAATCTACAGTACACGTAAGAGTTTAAGATATGGGGCACCAGTGACTGTCCTACTACCCACCTTTTGTAAAACTCCCTCATTGTATCTGTAACCGATAAATGGAACGTCAAATCATAAATAAACATCATTATTTTGTCGAATTTTTGAGTTACATTCAAGATCAATCATTTTGTCTGAACCATCAATAAGATTTTCAACTTTTATTGGACAAGGCGTTCCATGTAATTGATATCTTATCTAGTGGAATATACGATGAATTTGTTCCAAAAGGAAAAGCGGGTAGAGGAACTACGAACGCATTCAGAGAGAAATAAATTGTATCTCAGCAAAGGCAAACGCAGGCAGGGGATGGTCTTCAAATTCAAAGAAATCTACTTCAAACATACTGACCTCCAAAACTATAAGAAATAATACGGAGAATAAATCTACAGCAAGGCCTGTTCAGATTATGATTTGATCTTTTTAGATTACTTGTTTTCAGGATACATAAATATTAATGTTTGCCGCCTAACATTGGAACTCACAGTGACAAGAAAATCTAAGCAATGTAGCAGCAAAAGCATATAATTTAAAGCGAAGTGGGTGAGCAACAGGGACCGATCAACATGAGATATCAACTAATAATTAAAAGCATATGAGATATATGATTGCATATGAGATATCAACTAATAATGAAAAGCACAAGGATCGGTCAACATGGTGCTTTGCCCTCATTACTCAGAGGATCTGACATCAGAGAAAATGTACTCAAAGCAAATCTCAGATAGGCGTAAAAATAACTGAATTTAACATCCCTCGATCAGAGGTTTGCCCTATCAAACAAGCAACCAATGAATAAAATCTCTTTTATAATTTCCTTGCTTTTAATAAGTCATTTCTATTGACATTGACACCAACTGCAATGTGCAGAATAAATGCAAAACTGAGAACACCCACCCACGTAGATATGGAGAAAACGCTTTGTGAATGGGGCCATGAAAAAAACAGAGGAGAATATATGCTGAAAACAAAGAACATAATGGATAAAATATAATCTATGACAGGTTTATCAATGTTTTTGCTTATCTTAGAAAAAACACGTTGATCTTTTTTTTCTTTTTTAGTAAATCAAACCACAACTGTGATTGTATGATGGCAATCTTCATGTCCACCCATAAAAAAATAGCAGTGAGAAAATGTCTATTTAAGCCCTGTTTGAGTAGCGACTTGTTGACTAAATACAAAAATAAAGGAGATCATGACTGTGACTGTCTACTAAACACAAAGATTAAGAGCATGATTTTGTATGCTTATCAAAAATACGGATCACTGATTCTTCTTAACAGAAAATAGTTAGCTCTCTCTTTCACTAATCCAATTAAATCATCATTAAAGTAGCTCAATTTTCAATTAAAAAAAGAAGCACAAAATATGATTTTGTGAATGTGAATGTGGATAACTTCCAAAATTGGATCAAAAGCCCTCCTTCTAGCACCATTTTGTGGATGCCAAAATCTACAAATGGTTAGTAAACTCACAAACGAACATGACAAAAGTAAACATCCTTATGAAATATTGCATTTAGTTAAACATGCTAAATAAGACATTGAAACAACAAAGAAAACTAAATAAAGCATATAAAACATGAATGCAAATATATTCCATAGCGGATTGGTGTTATCCTTTGTGTAAAAGGCAACCCTTTCCCAACCTTGATAAACAATATGAGATGATAAAATGTTGTGATGAAGAGCAAAATTAATTATCGCATGTAGAGAGTAACTTTGAATAAAATGTGTTGTGTGTTTGAAAGAGAGAAGCCTTCAATTTATAATTGAGTTTGAAAAAAGGAGAGACCAAATTGAAGAATGTGGGACTAATCCCCAACAAATAGGAGAGAGTCACTTGTCACAATGTGATTGACCCATGATTGTGCAAATTTTGGTCAATGTGCTCATTTCAAATTTGAAAATGACATTAAATGAATGTAATTGAAACATTTGGGAAGAATTTTGTTTGGCCAAAAAAATCAAACAAAGGGAGTTAATGAGGGCATATTCCTTGAGAATATACCTTGTGAAGAAAATAAATGTTTTAATAAATCAAATTAAATAATTTATTGTGCAAGTGGATGAGACATGGATTAGTCTTACAATTAATTAAAGATTTGATTAATTAAGCTAGTAATTAGGTGGTGTGATATTTGATTTGTATTTTTGTATTTATTTTTAAATCAAATAAGAGGAAAATGAATATTAGTTTTTTAATTAAATCAAAAAACTTAAAGAGATAATTAAATAATTTGATTTATTTAATTAAAAAGATAACCTTAATGAATTAATTAATTAAATTGGTTTATTTAATTAATAGACGAAATAATTTTGAATGAAGCATGATCAAATGCATAAGTAAATTTTGCATGTCTACAATTACTTCGAAATTAAACGAGTTAAACAAAAATTATATTGAAGTGTAGTTAAATTTCATGAGTAAATGAACCGAAAGAATGTGTTCATCTATTTTGGTTGTATATGTATTTAGTTACATATTTGAAATACATCTTTTATTTTATTTTATTTAAATAAGAACTTAATGTTATTTGTGATTTAAATCTGTGAGATTATGTATTAAAAACATGTTTGCTTGAAAAATAAAGGCGTAGTAGTTCATATGTTTGAGAAAAATGATTTTTAAGTTTGAATGGAACCATGCATGCTTGATAATTGAATGCGCGTGACATGTGTTTAAAAAGTTACCTTCCAGAACGGATGTCGAATATGGGTTTTTAGAGAGCGTAGTTTTGTTTTTCCAAAACTACTATTATTTGTCGTGCATAATATTTTACTTGGCTAAATAACTTAAAAACCATTGAAATAGATGGAATGAAATTAACTCTCTATCATATCCTTGTATCGAACTTGTTTGTTTCTTAAATGAATTAGAAAAATGAAAATGCTTGTGGATTTACTAGTTATACTAAGCATGCCCCAGATTCCATCTTCTCAAATTTTGACAAGTACAACTAAAACCCCTCAAAATAAATGCAAATGCAATACAATACATGTTTTATGTTATATCTTATATATTCAAAATAGAAATGTTGGAGCTGGTAGTGGAAGAAATTTGAGAATTCAGCTTGTTGTAGCTTGTCGCATTGAACTATAAATTATGTCCCAGGGAGTGTAAATTATCATGTATTTTAAATTTTTAAATCTATTTGAATGCTTCTTCCATAAAACATTAACCTTGATAGTTTGACATTACAGATACACAAAAGTAGCATATCAATAAACCCTGGGGTCAAGAACAGTCGAGTACCTAACTAGAAAAATAGTATAGAATAAAAAATCCCACCAGTCACAAAAGCTATATTTCACCTGTAAGCCTTCAAATAAATACACCAGCCATCTTTATGTTACAAGCTCTCTGGTCAACAAGGAATAAACAAAAGGAATTAGAAGGATGAACTAACTTTACAAAGACCATGCCATCATTTAACAGATAACAACAAAATAGTTCTAGAATGAGATAAAGCATAGCAAAAAATGAAAATGGTCCAAAAAAATAAAGATCACTGAGACCATGGCAAGTGACTTACCTCAAGATTCTGCACAAATAGTGTCGTGAATAAAATGGGCAGAGCTTGCTTGCCGAATGTTTTTACAAAGCCCTACCATAGCAAAAATAAATTAAAAAAATTAACAGTAAACAACAATCGAAAAATTGTTTATAGGAAACCTGTTTCTGGGGTAAGACTTGTTTCCGGACTGAAAGCTCACACTGGCCTATCATTCTATATAGCCTATCGCCTAATTAGATGGCCATTTTAGAAATCTAACAATTTACAAGCGTACCTCGATTGAAAAGTAACTACAATCCCAAATCAGTACTTTGTGTACGAACCAAGTGAAGTAAGTTGCATTCCGTCTATTCTCTGAAATTGGTGCCTCAGGGAGAACAGCGTCAGGATCGCCAGCATTTCACATGCTACGGGATGGGCTTTCCTGAGTATTAAGGTGGGTTTTCAACTAAAAGTCTCATGGGCTTAACAATTGAAAAAATATCAAATGCTCAGAAACAGAAAACCTTTTTTCTTGAGCTTTTTGAGGCGTTAGAAATGGCTTGTTTATAAACAGTCCACAGAGCAGCGGATTCAGGATGCCCTTTTATGATCTGACCAACAAACTGGGCCTCGGTCATCTTAAAAATACTAATAAGTCGCATCGGATTAACCTTCCCCGCTCCATCCATTGCTGTCATATTTTGTAAAATTAAAAACCTGGGCCTCATTACCTTGTCTATACTCATTGACAACATGAGTGAATGCTTTGTCACAAAGTCTACAGAGAGTTCCATGTGGTTGAGCATGAAGTCCATCTTTTTCTTAACGTTTTCTTCCGAGAGGAGAAGGAATCGAGGGCAAACCCTAACTAATTCCCAGGCTTCTGCATACGAAAGGCCGCAAAGCTGAATATTCTCTATCCTGGCCTCTAACACTTCGACGCTGATGATGGCCACCATGTTCACAAGGTATTTGTACATTCCGCTTTCCTTGTCAATGCTAATCTTGCGAATGAGATCAAGTTTCGCAGGCGTCAGAGTACTGCGCGTCAAAACGAAAGGGTTTATCAACAAAAACTTGGAGAGCTCTATTCCACAAAAACCAAAATCCTCCCAAAAGGCAACCGAGGGTTTCAGGATCTTCTGCAAGTTATTTCTAAGAATATAGGGGTGATTCGTAATAGCTCTGATCAGAATAAACTGTGTCGGGAATACAGTCTTGAGAAGCTTAAGGTTGGAGCGAACGATCTCCAGCTTATGTGTCAACATGTTAGGGCACCTGGTTACAATTTTGACTATAAATTTCTCCTCCACGCCGGAATCTTTTAGCACTTGAATCTTGGGCTCCAGCAATCTTTCCGCACTTGTCAACATAAGCTTGGGCTGCGATCTAATTATTTTTGCGATTAGATCTTCGGTGAAGCCGTGTCTGTTGAGCATGTTCACGAGCTGTTCAACATTATCCAGCGTTTTGAGCCGTCCCAGCTGGGGCGCGCTTTTCAACATTTTTGCAGCGTCGGCTGAAGATATGTTAAATCTGGTGGTAACGAAGTGCGCGAAGAGATTTTCATTAGGGGTATTGCTGTTGCTAACATTACTCTTTGCCAGATTTGAGAAATTAAAGCGAAAATGGCATGGCGTTTTGAAGCAGAGGTTGCGCCGCACAGGTAAGCAGGAGAATAGTTTGCTGCTCATGTTTCAACAGACAAAAGGCGACCTAGGGTTTCCACACCCCACAAACGAATTAACGATAACAGAACAACTCGTCTCCAATAAAACAGAGCATATATAATTGTAAAAGAATTTTTTTTTTTTTTTTGGGTAAATGCAATCAATTAAATATAAATAAGTTTATATTAACTAAATATAATTAGATTCCTTTTTGATTTTAATATTATATCATTAGTTGTATAACAATATATAAGTTTTGAACCAGGATTTATCTGTAGAGAAATCGAACGGGGAAGGTTGGCGTGTGATATAAGTCTTGAACCAATTAAATGTATTTTAATATTATATAATTAGTTGTATAATAATATAAGTCTCGAACTGGGATTTATCCGTAGAGAAATCGAATCGAGAAGGTTGACGTGTGATACAAGTCTTGAACCAGGATTTGTCCGTAGAGAAACCGAAAAGATTTACTAATGTTAGAAGAGGAATTAGATGGGATTGGTCGTGTTGTTTGAGTGCCTTTTGTATGCTTCCACAATTTACATACAAGTCTGCCAGTGACTTCACAATTACAACATTTGACAGAAATCCACTTTCGATTATTTTTGTAAGGACTTTTATACCCTGTTCCATGGCTCCCGTTTTGGCACATGTCGTAAGGATATTGAAAAAGGTTGTTAAAATCTCTAGGGCTTCTTCAACAAGCCCATTTTGCGCATATCCAACAATTACTGCATTCCATGAAACCAAATTAGGTCGTGGCATTTCTTCAAAAAGTTACAGAGCTTCGTCAAGAGCAGCGTTCTGTGCATATGATGTGATCATTACATTCTAGGAAACCATGTCTACGTAAGGCATTTTGTCAAATAGTTCGCGTGCCTTCTCCATGTCACCCCATTTTGCATACATACCCATCAGGGTATTCACCACGATAACTTCAGATTTAAACCCACATCTTGTTATCTTTCCATGGATCTGCAAACCATGTTTTACCCACATCGGAACAAACAGATAGAATAGTGGAAAAAGTGTACTTATCTGGTTTAACCGTTGTTGACTGCATTTGGCGAAACAGTGTGAATGCCTCCTGAGAAAATCCATGTCTTTTGTAAGCCGCAACTTTCATATTCCATGAGAAGACGTTCGGTTCAATCATGATTTCGAAAACGTTATGAGCATCCACCAAATTCCGCACTTGTCATACATGTTAAGTGTATTCTGTAAAACTGGGTTTCCGGAAAACATAAAACCTCTTGTGTTGATGTGAGAGTGGATTTTCTTGCCCTTTGAAAGGGCTTTCTTGGAAATACAGGCGGCGTATAGTAGTTGAAAATATGTAGAAGACTTTACAGGATTGTACGAAGTAAATAGAATGTGAAGGGCTTCCATCAAATGACCATCCGTACAGAGTGCTCTGAGCTTCAAATTGAAATGGGAATTGGAACAAGAATCTTCAGTCTCGGAGAATTTGGCGGTTGCCTCGCAGGCACAACTAAAAGGGAGAAGCTTTGTAAAGGATGCCTGGAATTTGTGGCCAATACACCGTCTGAAGGCGTTGAATTGAGATCCCAACCACTGCTGTCATTTGCCGGAGCTTCCTCTCCATTCATGGCTGTAATCAACTAGGAAAATCTCTTAAGCCGTAGAAAATTTGTTAAGAAAACGTTCAAGTAGAGATAAAATCCTCCAGATTTCTGACTTTGCAACATTTCTTTGCCTAATAGCAGCGAGACCAAAATAAGGAATTTATAGCACTGCATTCACAAGAATACTACAGCCTACAGATTTATAGAGTAATGAATTTATAGTTGCAGAATGTCGGTGGAACTCTTACTGTGAGCGGTGCTAGAGTCGGCAGGAGTTAGGGCGGTAGCAAGATGGACCAAAAAATATCTTTACATTTATCACAATCTGGAATATGATCGACTGCCAGTGAATTAGATTGATACTGCATTTACTAAAGAGATCGCATTCCCATCTACCAGCAATTTACATTTATTCCACAGTACTCTAGCAAACCTGAACATTGTTTTATGGTAGCCCTGAACAGGTATAACGGTGTGAGACAGGTATGTCAGCATTTGTGGACTCAAAAACTCATAATAGAAGCCTATCGACTAATAAAAAATAAATGAGAAGGATAAAATTGTTTAGCTGTGTTAATAATGAAGATTTTAGAATCAAATTAGAGTATGGAAAAAAATAATCTTGTAGTTGCAAACTAAGTGGGTTCAACCTCGGAGAAAACTCTATAGTTAAACGCACTTGAGCTAGAGTAGTATTGGGATGGGTGACCTCCCAAGAAGGCCCAATGCTTCACCTATGTGAGTATCACCTAGATACAACGAGTGCTAAGTGGACCATTCATTATCATGAGAGATGGGTTCTTGTGAACCACTACTCATTAAACATGGGTCAATGAGTTTGACTCGTAAAACTACACGATTGAATCTTGATAGCAATATCACAATTTCACAAAGTGTGGGAAATATATCCTACTTATCAAAAAATAACGTCTTTATCAATAAGATTTTATAATTGAATTTGTCAAATTTCATAGGTCTAGGTTAAGTCTATATAGTTAGATTCATCTCGTAAGACCAAATTCAATCTTAAATGATATACAATTTTTTTTTATCATTTGATCAAATAGTCTTTTGATCGTTTCATTTCTTGATACTTGAGGGCAAATGATATTTAGGAATACTTTGGAAGAGGTCTTGTTATGTCCCATGGAGACAAGTTCTTCTAGGTCAATCTATAGAAATGTCTACAAATTTTCTAAGATAGGGGCAAGGGCCCTTGAATGGAGTATGTAGATTCTTTACTCTTTTAGTGCACTAAACTTAGATGTGCCACTATGTATAACTCTGTTAATTCTCTTGAACAAGAGGATTTCAAATGTTGCTTAACTATATATTAAGTGTATCGGATGCCTTTAAATACTAGCACATAGCACCCAAACATGTGCTTAGTCAATTTAGGACAAGAAAATGAAAGAGGCCAATTGACCAAAGTTTGAATTTGAATTTTAGAAAGGAAAGACTTGAGTCCACACTTCTAGAAATACCCTTGGGTGGGCAAAGAGTCAAATTTGGGTGGCTAACAACTATCTCTAGGAAAGTGTAAGGATAGATGTAATAAATGTGTGAATAAGGTGAATGTATAAACGTATATGTATAAGGATAAAATAGGTGCTACATACATAGAAATGCATGCATATATGGAGGGTTAAAAGCTACTTGGGAACGAGCCGAACTTCACACATGTTTGTCTATATGTACATGTAATCAAATTAATTCTTCAGAAAATTAAAGCAAGGAGAAGTAAGATTAATAGAAATTCAATTAATATTTCCTTTGAATCATCATCCTTTGAATTTTTTTGACTATGGTATTTGGAAGCTACTCATCAATCGCCATGTCAAATGTGCAATAGTGGATTTAATCTCATTGAATATAAATGCCTCAAGAGGTCAAAATATTAAACTATAATTTTAGTAAATGATGAAAGAAAACCAAGATAAGACTATGAAGTATGTAAAAGATAAATCAATTTTTAAAATGATGAACATAAAGAAGCTTACATGAGCCCAAATAGAAACTCAAAAGTTCCCAAAATGAGAATGAGCCAACAACTTTGAGAAAATATAATTTCTAGAAAAATAAAACCTAGCTCATAAACTATCTACACCACTGTGAAGTACACAAAAAATTAAACCAAATTAAAAAATGCTAAAAAAATAGAGCTAGAATGACTAAGAACAAAGCTTAAAAAGTTTGAGTGCAAAAATTAAACTACCAAATAGTGTAGCCTCCTCCAAAAGACAAGTTAGTATGTCACTAGAACTCTACTCGCTTAGCAAATTGATACCAAGTTTAGCATATTTTTCTAAAACTATCATTGAAGTAAGAGGTCAACTAAATAATTTTAAAGGAGGTTAAGATTTAGGAAAATTACCAAATTTAGTGGCCTACTAGCATTCTTAGTGATCCATTATCAAAATGAAGAAATAACCAATGATCCCATCATCAAGTTGAGGAAATTCCTCTCCTCATCCTGCTAATAAATCAAGAAGTGATTAAAAACATTGGTGCAAAACATAAACAATTGATTCCAAAATAACTCATACTCGTCTTTATGAAATTGTGAACACATTAATCACATATTTCCTAATACTATAATATCTACAAAATCAAAGGAACATTATAAGAATAAACCATAATACATTCACATAGTTAGATAATCACACATTAACTAATACCATAATACCCACAAGGTCAAACAATCATCATAAAAAATACCATAACATTTGTAAGGTCAAATAAATCATCATAACGAAATGCCACAATGTGAAATAACAATCATAAGAAAATGCCAAAATATCTTAATGTCAAATAAATCATCATAAAAAAATGCCACAATGTGGAATAGAATCTGCATGAATGATGTTGCAATATCCACCAAGTGAGAAAATCATTCATATAAAACATTCCATAAAAGTGAAGTATCTAAACAAAACTTATATGCACATCTAGTATGATAACCCAAACCAAAAACATTTGTGTACTTCTATTTGTTGAAAGCTCACAAATAACTTCATACATAATGAAAGTAACTAGCACTTGCACTTGGAGGTGCAAAGGTTGCGTCAATAAAACACTATATATAAGTTAATATGTTAGAGAGTACAATTTGATATGTGCATAGAAGATACATTAACTTTGTTTACAATATTTTATGTATAATATAGTATTTTATATTATACAATTTTGAAATATAATATTAAAATACATACAATATTGTTTATGTAAATCTATTGACCATGAAACACAAGGTTTTTTACCTTAGCAAAAGGGTTTTTTGAGGGTCAATCACCTCTTACCCTAGTTGTTGATGGTGGGGCTTAAGCTTTTGTTGATTGTGTAAATTTCCCTATGAGTATAGTCATTATTTACAACATGGAAGTAACCTTGTTGACATATGTTGTTTAGTGTTCACACTTTGCTTTAAGTTTTAAGTCTAAGCTTAGAATGAGAGTGTGCAAAAAGAAGATAAAAAAAAATAATGAAGACAAGACCATTTAATTTAAACTTCAAACCTTAGCATGCACTGTACATGACCTTCTCTAAAATTATTGAAGGCTATTGTCACTTACATAATCTTGTATGGACTTTAATGATTGTTGTGGATAAGAAATATTACTTGTTGATATTACTAAACCCTAAAACAGTTATCTTAAAAGATAAAAAGAACAAAAAAATATAAGAAATTAAACAATTTATTAGGATTTAAATTTTTGAAGGTATGACAAATTGATTCCCTTTTTCCATGATAGTTTCGTTGAAAAAACTTCTAAAATAGACATGTATATGTTGAAATCATCTGCCCCTATAATGTTGTATCCATACCAAAAATAATAATTTTGGTTCAAAAAATAAGGTGAACTTTAATGGTGGGTAAGTGACTATTTAAACTAGTGATGTTAGTAAAAGACATGATGGCATCAATGAGGCTATTGGCATAATGAGAGATTGAATAATGATTGAACTAGATATCCTTTGCTCCAAATGTTGAAACCTAATTAATATAAGTAGATAATTACCAAGTGAGTTGGGCAAGTGCAACAATCTCACCATGATATATGCCACCTAGAAATAGCTCATAAGGCCCTTACCATCCTCTCTTGGATCACTCCATTACTTGACCTAACTTTATTTGAAGAAAAAATTCTTATCCGATGATATCCCTATAGAACTTGGAAATTGAAACTTTTCAAAGTACTTGAGGTTACATACAAACAAGTTAGAGGGGTGCATCCCTCTAGTATTGGGTAGCTTGTAGAATTTATAGGTTTTGTTCTTGGCCAACAATTCACTCAAAGGCTAGATCCCTTCACAGCTTTTTGAGGTCAAGAACTTGCAATAAATATATGTGTACAACAATCATCTCTAACTCAACATATGTGAAATCATAATAATTGCATCAAGAAATAGGAAGACATCCAAATTAGGTTGACAATGAATGAGGTACCTAAATTCAATTTACAAGATAGTTTGATTGGATAAACATTTTAACTTGCAACAAAAGAATAAGAATATGGAAGTAAATGATGTAAGAATAAACATGTCTTGGTTTTTACAAATGCACTAGCCACACAATATTTAAAATTCCTACATTTAATTATTGATGATCAAACAAAACTAGAGAAAAAGGCAAATAAAGTTGCTCAATGATGAACTATTATATATTTTCACAAGTAGGGGCTTTGTACAAGAGAAAAATTATTTACCCATCTCGTGTCACACTTATAGCAGAACTCATATCCATACCTGCAATATACTTTAGGTGCTTATCACTTTCATAAACAAACAATCATAAATATGGGTAAACAAATAGTAATAAAATTTTAAAATTCTTTTGAAAAATATGTAACAAAATAACTTATGAATTGATGATTTAGCATTAAATAAAAAGAATGGGGACAAATACTTGAAGTTAAGTCATTCACGAAGTTTTATTATTCTTTTTAAGTGAGTTGTCAATGCATAAATTATTTTATCACAATTTTTTAGATGGATGTGATATGAATCTACCCTTGAGCTATCAGGCATCCTCTTATACTCAATTTCATGGAATATGGATTGTGTTCTTAATGTCCCCATCAAAACAATCTAGGTGCACATTGACTCATTAAGATTGAGCAAGGTAAGAAAAATAGACTCAAATAAGTGTAAGGATTTAGCATTGAGATCTAGGTTCAAACATCTAGAAGGTTGGTAGGTGCAAATATTGTTTAACTTTAATGGCATGGTTACACTCCCTGTGGAACAACACTGGAAGAAGGATTTCAAGAAAAAAGGAAGATCAAGGTTTTTAACCCGCATGAAATGTGATTTCACCCAAATATTAATTCAATCATGCCCTTGCATTTCCCATAGCATTGTCATTTGTGATCCAAGGAAAGCTTCAAAGCATGTAAATCTACTTCACTTCTTTTTGCAAGCAACAAATTTTGGAATTGAGAGCTCTTAGGCATCCCTCAACCATCCTAGGGAAGGCCACAAATCCTCTACAACAAAGCAATGTTTTATAATGTTTTCAAAAAATTGATTGCAATATTAAAAGAAATTGTTAAATATATCATGACAGTAACATAAAAGTAATTAAATTAATCATGACAACAGTGACAACAACTGTAGTATAACAACAATAAATATATCATGATTCATATTCATAGAACTAATAATATGTTATATAATAGTAAACACTAGCAACAATAATTTGGATTTCTAATTTTATTATTCAAAAAAGTATCAAACTTCAAAATTCTTGAATATGGTATTGGAGTCAGTTAATAATGTCAATTGAAAAAGAGATGAAATCTACATTAGTCATGGTCTAGTATAGTGTGGTATTGTGTGAGAAGTGCAAACAAATAATTTATTTTTGGAATGTGGTTGGCATGCAAGCTTATACTACCATCATCCAACATCATTTTAATAGTGCCATATTATATTGTTGTTGTTCATTAACTTGTAGAAATTTGACTCTCTCTCTCTCTCTCTCTCTATATATATATATATATATATATATCCCCTACCATCTCAATGTCCCTATCCTAAAAATTCCATAGAACATAGATAATTTGTAGATGAGAAGAATAATTGCAAACATATTTTTCATGAATGATGCCCCACAATACGAAATTCACTCAATGTCAACTACATATAATGAAAGCACTAACCATATGTTTGTCAAAAATATAATGTGCTCAAAAACCTTTTTTGTCTACATCAAAATAATAATTCCATTTATTGAGACTCTCACCAAAATAAACAATGGCCTTTTGATTTATAAATGTGGAATGCATTTGGTAAGTATTTGAAACATGCTAACAACAGTGACCTATGTTTTACAAAAATACATTTGAACCCTCACTTATAAAGTATAATGTCCCCTAGTTGGGGTATGCCTAATTTTGCCCAAAAGTAACAATTCCAACAATATAATTTGTTTTACAAATAGTATTCTAAAATAAAAGCATATAAAGTTATTGAACTTAAGAGTACATGAACAATTAATATAAATAGCATCACTTAATTGGATCTAATCTATTGTTTCATTTCCAATAACCAATCATAGAAAGGATAGGAAAGGAAACTATGATAGGGCGCCCAAAGACTATTCATCACAAATAAGCCCAAGAGAGTGACAATCACCCCTTGGCCCCAAGTGGTAGGAACTACTATTACCATCAACATGGGGTGGTCTACTTACATTGTGGAATCGGTCTACTGCCTCTCCCAATCGTGTTCCCTTGCAAATCCATGCTTGATTGCTTATAGGGAAACTAATAGATTAAATCAATAATTATAAGAGCCTTAAATAGATTAGCAATTCTCGTTAGTAACTAGGTTAAAGATGCATAAGAGATTATATATATAAAAACACTATACCCCATCATGATGCATACCAATTACTTATTATATTCAATGGTTGTTGTCTTTCTAAATATAGATGTTTATTTATTTTTGGATCTCCTTTGATTTATCCTTTAGTCTAGTTGTTGATATAATATAATTATTTTTGCTCTTAAACTCGATTATGATTTCTTAATCCCAATCGATTAATTGATTGGCAATTATAATACATGCATACATATATATATGTATATATATATTATATAGTTATTCCTTTATTTATATTGTTTGGTATTCATATATATATAGTTTTTGATTAGGGTAAAAACAAGTTCTAGATATATAGTTATTCCTTCTATAATCTTTTTCTTTTAAATTTGCTAGTGCTTGTATATTTTATCTTAATAGTGTCCTACAAGGATGGTGGATCAAAATATTTAACTCAACCCTTGATAGGTTTTGACAAACCCTCTATGAACCAAGAAGTCAACCTCCTCTCAATCACATCATAAACCATTACTCACAATTGCTGAAACTCTAAATGTATTCTTCAAGTGTCCCAACCTGTCTCAACTAAGCCAACTCTCTAGAGTGTGCATATGAATTCTTGCGGTCAAACCACTCTATCAATGTAGTGCAAAAATTATCATAAGAAACTATCCCACCATGACCATGTGTCACTAAACCATGATATTGCCACTCATGTGTCACTCCTTTAAGGTGAAGGGTAGAAAATTTGATGGCCTTAGTATCCTTCATCTGAGTCAAGGCAAGGTAAGTATCCAATTTCTAAATCCAAGATTTGGTGTACCTTTAGATGATCCATCATGGCTCGATAAGAATAGACGACCCAACCTTTTTTGCAGCCCATAATTTTGCTTCCCTTGACTCCACTGCTTATGCTTTGGATTTGTGCATTTGGTGACCTCCAAATAATCTCTAAAAGAGATAGTTGACTAAAAATATATCCCCAAATCTTGATACTTAGCCAAAATTTTAGAATCCTCATTGTTCTCCATGGGTTCCTCCTATATAGGCTCATCCTCTTTTAGAAAGGTAGGCATGAAAGGTCTAGATTGTAATGAACCCAAAGGTTTGTTAGTAGAGTGTTCATTTTTTTTTTACAATCAAATTTGCTACTTTCCTCTCTCTCCACATGCACCATGTTTATTCCATTTATTGTGTTATGATCCATTTGACTCGAATACATATTTGTGTTTTGTAACTATCTTATCAATTATGCAAACATTTGTTTTGCCTCCAATTCACTTGATGTTGGTGGTCGATCACTGCTATCCATTATTCCCTTCTATTTTTTAGTGTTATGACCACCCTTCCCACACATACAACCAAACTAAATAGGCTTCCAAGACTTGCAGCTCAAATACCACTGTAATATCCCTAAATAGGAATAATGGAAAAAACACTATCTCCAAAAATATATGATAGAAAATTTTGAAATTTTATTTCAAATAGATAAACCTTCAACAAACTCAGATCTATGCTCAAAATATTTTTCGGATTTTTTTGTTACAAGTATGAATGAGTATGGTGGTGTTGTCATTGATGTCAACACAGTATAGGTTGTTACAGTTAAAGGAAATAAGTGATTGTAGGTGGTGCATGTATAGTTGAGATGCTGTAGAGATGTCGTGAGAACATGGAGCTATCTTTATGGTGTTGTAGGTGTGCTAATATGATGAGTTTCCAAGTGATTTTGAGAAAATTAATAAATAGTGAAGACAAAATTATGTGTCCTTAGAATGTGCTTTGTATTTCTTTTGTGTTGATCTTATACTTTTGTGGATATGTAGTGTTGTTTAAGGGCATCCATGGGTGATATATCTTGGATTATAGCTTTTGGTTTGTTGAAGAGTGAAAGTTGAGTTCATCGGTTTGTGAGTTGGTTTGGCAGAGTTGTTTGTTTGTGGACTAGGAGAAATGTATATGCTTCACAGTCCTCCGTTGCTTGGTTTCAAGTCTTGTGGATCTGGAAGAAGGCTTGTAATGGTGTTATTTGTGTTCTATCAAAGGTGTTTATGGTTTGGTGCTCCTGAAAACTAGTTTCAAAGTTACTATGTGTGTTTGTACAGTTCAGATGGACTAATGGAAAGTGTTCTTTGTATGAAGGTTGTTGTTGTAGCTGTGGATGAATCTGAAGGCATCTAAGATGTATTCCAATGTATGGTGAATCATGTTATGTGGTTTGCATGTTATCTTCTTGTTTCAGATGTGTGTACTTAAAAGTTCATTGGTGTTTTCATTAGGTTTGGTTGACTTGGTTTTTACACATCATGTGAAGGATAAGTATCAATTAAGGAAGCATATGATTGACTCAAGATGTTGTTTTGAGTCTTGATTAAGTGTTGGTTTGGTCTGCTCTCATTCTCATCCATCGCGGGTTGAATTGTCAACCTAATTTGAATTTGTAAAATGAAGAGTGTGTAGCCGACCTTGGAGGAAGTTTCTAAGATTGAAGATGGTATAAATACAAGATAATATATTAAGGTTTGAATGCCACAAGTGTGAGAAGCAAGGTAGATACGAGAGATTGTGTGAAAGTGAACTGAGGTAGTAAGGACTTCGATGTGTTAGACTCCTAAAAGTAGTGAGCTGATGGCAATTCTTTGATCAAGGCCGCAGATGTGTGCAATTTGTTGTGGTGGATCTTCTGTTGCACTAAGGTAATGTCCTCTGTGTAAAATTCTTCTTTCTATCTCTCTTTATCCCTAGGCAATGAGCCTCCCTTCTGGATAGTGAGTCCTATCATGGGCAATGAGCCCTTTGGCAGTGAGCCTCTTTGTAACCGATTTTGCAATTACTCTTATATTATGAGTTAATCCTCATTGTGGTTTTTCCCTTATTGGGTTTTCCACGTAAATTTGGTGTTTCTTGTGTTTGATTTTTGTTATTTGCACTTCATGCTCATACTTAATAACATATTGATTTGAATTTGGAATTGTTTAAGATTTGTGGTGAATGTGATTAGATACAACTGATTCACCCCCCCTCTCAGTTGTTTTATTCATTTCAACATTTGTAATGGCACAAATTTGCACCCTAGGAAAATTTCCAATTTATTTTCCTTTACCTTAGAATTATGAGTATAATGATGCATAAACCCATTGTAGTCTTCCTAATCTTCCCACGTGTCCTTGTCTTTTTACGTCGGTGGAGGAATATTTTTTAGGGATGTACATGCCACGTTGTCGTCTTAACATATTCCTACCTCTAGGATCCATAAAAGCGTTATGTTTCCTGGTTGGTTGTGAATGTAACATTCTCTGTTGGGTGTTGAATGATGAAAATCATCTCCTTACCTCCATTTTATCCATTCAAAATCATCTTTCCACTCTCTTACAGTCTTTAACTCATTCTCTCAAGCTAATTATCTCATTCTTGCAACTCTTCTTGATCATTCTTGCTTCTCCATAGTTCTATCTTTGTTGCAACCAACTTTCTACTTGGTCTCTACAATGTCTTCTTGCTTCAATATTGTTGTTGTTGCAGATTAACCAATCTCTACCTCCTCGGCATGGTGGTGTCATCTCTTTCATTCCTCTATCAGCCTTGAGCACTCATAGCAAGAAGGTAATATTGTGTTTTTAATTTATTTGCATATATTGTCTTATAGAGTAGCATTTAAGTTGTCATTTCTCTCTACCTTATTGTGTCATTTATATTCTCACTTCTTTATCATTTTCTCTATATCATTGCATATCTAGTTGTTTATGGAGGTGGGAACATCGAAATGGGGGTCTAGTTGATGCAAGACTCAAAACACAACCCAACATTTTTCTTGTTTCCATGTGTGTAGGTGCAAGTTCATCCACTTGGAGTTATAGCTAGAGAACTAGACTGTGTGTGAGTTGATTCTCTCTCTCTCTTCCTTTGTCATTTTAGTGTTAGAATAGCTTTATAAGTATTCTTCTTGGTGTACTGCTTAGTTCTATATTTTCATATTAAACTATTAAACTGCAAAACTCTAATATTCTACAATTATTACTATCTTAACAATTTATTTATTATCTTATTTATATTTATAAAACTATTTTTATTTCTTTTCACCATTATAACATTTTATTTTAAATTTGACAATTGTAAGTTTGTGGCTTATTCCAACCAAGTGCCTTAAGCTTCCTCCCATAACTTTGTTGTTTTTTGGGAACAGAATATTAAGCAACTAATAAATATCCAAAATAAACCACATTCATTCTTCTTAATGAAGCATAAAACTAGGGAAAAAAACCGTTGTGCAATTGCACTAAAACCTGCCTTAGTTGTTTACTATTTCTCATAGAGAAAGTAGTGTCACATAAGATTGAGAGAGATTGCACTTTGCTTCAAAATATATGTATACATACTTTAAAGAACTTCACGAAGGTAATAGCTAGAAACATAGAGAGCTTTCTTGGCCAAACATGTGTGTGTTGAAGACTTGATCTCAACTTGTTACAAACAAAAAATTATAAGTACAGGGGCAAGTGCTTGGTTGAGAAGTGTGATAAGAGGTCCTATTTTGAAACCTGGTAAGCACCTCATAAGTCCATTGTGCTAACAACGTTTGACTGTTTCCCACATGTCTATCTTTGTAAAACAAAAGGCAGGGGACCCGTCTGACCTGAGGATTGGGGCAATTGGGACCCTAGGAATTCTTTTATTGAAGTACCTAAAGTTACATGCAAATAAGTTAGAGGGGTGCATCCCTCTAGTATTGGGTAGCTTATAAAATTTATAGGTTTTGTTCTTGTCCAATAATTCACTCAAAGGCTAGATCCCTTCACAAATTTTTGAGGCCAAGAGCTTGCAAGAAGTGTATATGTACAACAATCATCTCTAACTCAACATATGTGAAATCATTATAACTGCATCATGAAATAGGAATACATCCAAATTGGGTTAATACTATGAATGAGGTATCTAAATCCAATTTAAGAGATAGTTTGGTTGCATATACATTTTAACATGAAACAAAAGAATAAGAATATGGAAGTAAATGACATAAGAATAAACATGTTTTAGCTTTTAAAGATGCACCAACTCACAAGTATTTCTAGGTGCCCACACAATCTCTAAAATTATTACATTTAACTATTGATGATCAAACAAAACTAGAAAAAAGGT
Source organism: Sequoiadendron giganteum (assembly GCA_007115665.2). Taxonomy (NCBI): domain Eukaryota; kingdom Viridiplantae; phylum Streptophyta; class Pinopsida; order Cupressales; family Cupressaceae; genus Sequoiadendron; species Sequoiadendron giganteum. The sequence continues at coordinate 80,974,785 of CM021109.1, forward strand.
AAACAAAGTTGCCTAATGATGAGCCTAGTTTAGTTTCAATATCAACTATTATATATTTGCACAAGTAGGGGCTTTTCTAGAGGAAAGGGACTATGTTCTTTAATGCATATACAAAGAAACAAAATCTATATACAAATTCAACTATTAGAAATTATATATAAGAAACAAGTTATTGGATTAGCACAATCAATTTAATGCAATTCATGGTACAAGGTGATTCATATTGGTTTGAGGACAAGATAAAATCCATTTACCCATCTCGTGTCGCACTCATAGTAGAACTCATATCCACACCTGCAATATACTTTAGATGCTTATCACTTTCATAAACAAACAATCATAAATATGGGTAAACAAATAGTAATAAGATTTTTAAATGATTTTGAAAAATCTGTAACAAAATAACTTACGAATTGATGATTTAGCATTAAATAAAAATAATGGGGACAAAGACTTGAAGTTAAGTCATTCATGAAGTTTTATTATTCTTTTTAAGTGAGAGTTGTCAATGCATAAATTATTTTATCACAACTTTTTAGATGGATGTGATATGAATCCATCCTTGAGCTATTGGGAATCCTCTTATACTCAACTTCATGGAATATGGACTATGTTCCTAATGTCCCCATCAAAACAATCTAGGTGCACATTGACTCATTAAGATTGAGCAAAGCGAGGAGAAAGACTCAAATAAGTGTAAGTATTTAGCATTGAGATATAGGTTCAAACATTTGGAAGGCTAGTAGGTGCAAATGTTGTGTAACTTTAATGGCATGGTGACACTCCTTGTGGAACAACATCGAAAGAAGGATTTCAAGAGAAAAAGGAAGATTGAAATTTTTAACCCGCATGTTATGTGATTGCATCCAAATGTTAATTCAATCATGCCCTTGTGTTTCCCATAGCATTGCTATTTGTGATTCAAGGAAAGCTTCAAAGCATGTAAATCTACTTCACTTCGTTTTGCAAGCAACAAATTTTGGAATTGAGAGCTCTTAGGCATCCCTCAACCATCCTAGGGAAGGCCATAAATCCTCTACAACAAAGAAAGTTTTTATAATGTTTAAATTTTTTGATTGCAATATTAAAAGAAATTGTTAAATATATCACGACAATAACATAAAAGTAATGAATCATGACAATAGTGACAACTATAGTATAACAACAATAATGGCATGCCCACAATTTTACACACTTAATGGAAAAAAACAACCTAACTAAGCTTCCACAAACCTTACTAATTTACACTTTTTTTGTTTTAAACAATATTAACATAATACACTACTTAACACTATAGTCAATGATATCACTAGGTAGGAGTAAGGAAAGTAAAAAGTCTTTTTTTATACAATACTGTCTACTTATTTTGGATCAACATAACATACCTCTTATCTACTCAATCACCTCTTGCATGTTATCGCGTCATAATCCCCTCGCTCCCCATACCTTACCTGCAAGATCTACAAGACTTAGAGCACATGTAAGATCAAAGGTTAATTATTACATGATCACCAAGATAAGTTATACAAATCAAATGGTAGTTGACAACATCATAAGAGAATAATAAGTCCAAAACATAACTCAAAAGAACAATCCTAAGGACCATACCTAATGCCTCGGGGGTTCATCACTCTGTGGTCTTGCCTACGTATGTGCAACGCAGAGGCACTATAGTTCCACAACTTTAGTTGCTCCAACTCATTTGACTTTGTTGGGGATAAGTATTTCGGTTTGTCAACAAGATAGACATCTAAGACAATAGTGCCTTAGTGATTTCAATTCAAAATCACTTCAAAGACACACACAACTGTACCATAAAGTGGAAACAGACATAGAGTATCCCCCATTGATCCTACTAAGGAAAGTAAATGCTAAACATTAAAAATTCAACACAAACAAATAACCATGAAAGACAGACAAAGTTGACACACATATATACGTGGGGAAAACCCTTTCGGGTAAAAAACCCCACCCTCCAAAATATTCAACTCTTATGTATTATTTGAAGGGAAAAATGGCATGGATCTACAGACCCAATAGTGCAGAATACATTCCCTTAACACTAATACAACAGAGGAGAAGAGCATAAACCAGTTACAATAGCTTTCTAAAACTAATTGAGATGAATACAAGCATGTAAAAATAGAGAACACAAATTGAGCATTCACAGATGACACCAGATATACGTGGGAAAACCTTTACAGTTAAAAAACCCACCACACCAAGCCAAGAATATTTTGTATTACAGTAATAACAATATTACATACAAATCACAGTCTTGCTTCTATTCAGCTCACAACAGTCAATATGATTTCATCTCATTGTTACAATGTTCTTCATAACATACAGTTCGACTTTTTCTCTCCCATGCAATAATGTCATCAACTTCCTTAATTCAAACGCTGCATTCAATTATGTCAACCAATCGTCGATCACAAGGTACATCAATCTTTGATCCAATCACACCAATGATCTGCCCATGTCAATCTTCCTGCATTGAGCCACCCAGGCATTAATGCCATCACCCAAATCAGGTTCAAATTCGCCACCCTGGGTTGACCTGCACCTGCTGTAATTACACTTTTGGTTTCTGTCCAATCATCATTCAGACACTGAGCCACGTGTCCACATCTCATTCGTCAACCGCTTCTGACACCGAGTCCAACTCGATCAATACTGGCCCCGAGCTCGACTGAGCTCTCCAAGTCTTTACCATGCTACCGCCGAGCCCATCTAACCAACATGCAGTATGGCGGTAAGCCAACTAAGCTCATCCAAGCTCTTATTGCGCTACCACGGCCAGACACGAGACAACCTATGGTATAGCGGTGACCCGACTTGGTGGACCGTTGGCGGTCTTACCGCGGCCATTGTGGTCAGTCACTTGACTAGCCGTGGTACAACGGTAATCGCCAACCAGGCCGTTGGCGGTCTTATCGCGGCCACCGCGGTCAGTCACTTGATTGGCTACAGTACATTAGTAACCGCTAGCTAGGCCGCTGGCGGTCTTACCGCGGCCACTGCGGTTAGTCACTTGACTGGCTGTGGTATAGCGGTAACCGCCAGCCAGGCCACTGGCGGTCTTACCGTGGCCACCACAGTCAATCACTTGACTGACCGCGGTATGACGATAACTGCCAGCTAGTCGCAAAGATCGATACCACGACCACCATGGTGAGGAAGGCAACCGCACACCGTATGGCGGTAACCGCAAACCCTTCACCGCAGTACCTCCAGAACATAATGGAAGACCACCATGGTATGGCGGTAAAGGCAAAAATAAAAAAAATTCGCCAAGTCTGTAAAGATGGGGCTTCAAGCTGGAAGTTGAGACATAGTTTCTCCACAAGCTCCCACTTGGCGAACACTTCTAGCTACCCCCATGGCTTCGAAAAATCACTGTCTGTCATAGGCCCCAAGGCCCATCAATTCTGCGCACCATCTGAACTTGTCTGTGCTAATCGACTTTGTCAAAATATCTGCAACATTCTTCAAGGTGTCCACCTTTTCCAGACTGACCTTGCCATCTTCAACCATATCCCTTACGAAGTGATACTGCACATCAATGTGCTTGGTCCTAACATGAAAGGTAGGATTCTTTGCCAAAAAAATGGAACTTTGACTGTCACAGCAGATTGAAATCTGCCCAGCATTAAATCCAATGACTGAACACACAGTTTAACCGAACAACCTCTTTACAGACATGAGTTGCAGCCATGTACTCTACCTCTTTTGTGGATAAAGCAACTACAACCTGTGGCTTGCTCATCCAACTGATTGATCCACCATTGAGCATGAAGGTGTATCCACTGGTGAATCGCCTGCTGTCAATGTCCCCTGCCCAATCTGAATCAACATACCCAAGGATGTTGAGAGTCCTCTGTGATGCAACCAAATTGCCATGGTAACACAGTGCATAATTTGAAGTCCTCTTCAAATATCTGAATACTCTCTTCACAACATCCCAATGAGATCTGCCCGGATTTTCCATAAATCGGCTTCGAACTCCCACTGCTTGGGCAATGTCTGGTCTTGCATAGACCACAACATACATCAAACTGCCAACAACACTTGCATAAGGCACACTGGTCATGTCCTCCATCTCAGTAGCAGACTTTGGACGGTCTTCAACAGACAACTTAGTTCCATGCATGATTGGAACAACAAGCTGCTTGCAATCATCCATGCTAAACCTCTCCAGAATTTTCTTCACATACTTACTCTAACTGACCCAAAGCTTTCTACTTGTTCTATCCCTGGTAATCTCCATTCCAAGAATGTACCTTGCTGCACCAAGATCTTTCATTTCAAACTTTGCAGACAACTTAGATTTAAGATCAGAAATCATAGTCTTGCTATTTCCAATGAATAACATATCATCCACATACAGGGTAATAACAAGCACACGATCATTCTCAGATTTATAATAAATGCAATGATCAGATTTTGATCTCACAAATCCAATTGACAACACGAACGTGTCAAATTTTTGGTACCACATTCTAGGAGATTGTTTTAAACCATAGAGAGATTTATTCAACTTATAGACTAGATTTTGTTTACCTCTTTCAACAAAATGCTCAGGCTGGGACATGTAGATTTCTTCTTCCAGAGCACCATGGAGAAACGTTGTCTTCACATCCATTTTTTCAATTTCAAAATCATATACAACTGCCAATGATAACAAAAATCTGATTGATGTCAGCTTTGCTACGGGGGAAAAAATCTCTCCATAATCAATTCCCTCAATTTGAGAAAACCCCTTTGCAACCAACCTAGCCTTATACTTCTCAACACTTCCATCAAGGCATGTCTTCTTTTTGAATATCCACTTATAGCCAACAAGATTTCGCCCTTTAGGCAGTGGTACCAAATTCCAGGTATCGTTATTTTTCAAAGAATCCATCTCTTCATTCATGGCTTCCAGCCAAGAATTTGAATCAACCATGTTGATTGCTTCTTTTATAGTCCTAGGCTTATCAGTGTTGGTTAATAAAGCATAGGCATAGTTTGAATCTAACATAGATAAACCATACCTATTAGGTTGCCTTTTTTCTTGTGTAGATCTTCTTACAGGCTGAGGTTGTTCTTCATCATCAGAACTTCTAGAGCTGCTTGAGCTCTCCTCAGTCTCAGGTACACCATGCAACTCTTCCCTTTCTGGAGTTTGGGGAATCTCAACTGCATCCTTCTTCTTGTCACTCTAATTTGTCTCAAGTTGCTGATCAGTTACTGAAGGTTTTAGCTCACGAAATATCATGCTTTTGCTGTACAAAACATTTTCAGTAACAGGGTTCCAAAGCTTGTATCCTTTCACACCAACTCCATAGCCGATGAGAATACATTTGATAGCCTTGTTATCCAATTTAGATTTCTTTTCATTTGGCACATTAACATATGTTTCACAACCAAACACACGTACATGCCTCAGAGAGGGCTTCTTACCAAACCATGCTTCCAAGGGTGTATTGTCAAGAAGAGCAGAGCAAGGAGATTTGTTTATTAAATAACATGTTGTAGCCACAACCTCAGCCCAGAACTTCTGCTCCAGACCAACACCACTCAGCATACTCCTTGCCTTTTCTATCAGTGTCCTGTTCAGCCTTTCAGCAACTTCATTTTTCTGTGGAGTGTAAGGCATTGTCTTATGCCTTTTAATTCCATGATCAGTGCAATACCTTTCAAAATCTGTAGAACAAAACTCACCGCTATTGTCTATCCTTAAACACTTAATTTTCCTTCCAATCTGATTCTCTACCAAAGATTTAAATTGTTTAAACAGATTGAAAACTTCTGATTTAATTTTAATAAAGTATACAAATTCCCTTCTCGAACAGTCATCAATAAAAGAAACATAACATCTAGACTTCAATAATGAAGGAACATTAACTGGACCAAACACATCAGAATGAACATAATCCAGTATACCAAAAGATTTTTAAGGACTAGAATAAAAAGAAACACGATGTTGTTTTCCATAGATATAATGTTCGCAAAAATCAAACTCAAGGTTACAATCATCAAGCCCTTCTACAAGATTTTTATTCTTCAAGGTTTTTAAACCTTTCTCACAAATGTGACCAAGTCTGTGATGCCACAACATAGTCTTCTCAGCTGGGAGTTTTACCTCCATAGCATTTGCAGCTAGAGAAGAGTCTTCATCTTTCTCTACAGGTGCAACAATGTTTGAATTTATAGAGGCACTGTTGCAAAGAACAGGACGTGCATCCAGCTTGTACAGAGTGCCAGTACGAACACCCTTAGCCAACACCATTGCACCTCTAGCCATTTTACAACCCTTACTTGAAAAAGAAACTTCTACACCAACATCATTTAACTTACTGTCAGAAAGAAGATTTCGAGCCAGACCTGGTATGTGAAGTACGCCACCAATACCTTTGACTCTCCCATCAGGAAACTGAATTCTGACACTCCCTCTGCCAACTATCTCCAACATTGAATCACTTGCCAAGTATACCTTTCCACCATCATACTTCTTGTATTTAGAGAACCATTCTCTATTGGACGTCATGTGAAAAGAAGCATTTGAGTCAACTAGCTAGACATCATCTGATGCCTGAGTTGTCAAGGCTGCTGTAATGAAGGCATCTGCATCACTTTGAGAGGATTCATTTTCAGAAGCATTCTTCTTCTTCTTCTTCTTCTTCTTGCAGTCCTTCCTGATATGACCAGGTTGCCCACAGTTCCAGCATCTCACCTTGAACTTTTTACCTAGAGATTTTGATCTCCCTGCAGATTTGGATTTCAACTTGTCTTTATTTTTGCCTTTCTCCTTTGGTCTACCTCGAACAACAAGAGCCTCTTTGGCCATCTTTGAAGACTTCCTCTGCATATCTTCAGATAGCAATGAGGCAACAATGTCTTCCATCTTGAAAGAAACGGTAGTGCTTCCAATGGCCATCACAAGATGATCCCAACTGTCAGGTAACAAACACAACAGGAGCATGCAATGATCTTCCTCCTCTATCTTTACACCTACGGATGCCAACTGAGTAACACTCATATTAAACGAGTTTAGATGGTCTGCAATAGATGCACCTTCTTCCATCTTCAAGGAGTAAAACTTCTTCCTCGGGAATAACTTATTTACCAGAGACTTTCCCTGATAAATATCACCAAGCTTCTTCCACAATGAAGCTGCAGACTACTCCTCATGGACGTTCAGGAGTACATAATCAGCTAGACTCAGTCTTATCACACCTCTTACTTTTCTATCAGCAAGATCCCAAGCTTCTTGTGTCGTACTTTGTGGCTTAGTTCCAGACACTGCAATCCAGAGGTCTCTATCCACAAGCAAGTCTTCTATCTTAGTTTCCACAGCTCAAAGTTACTACCATTAAATTTTTCAATGTCTACTCTACCAGATGTACTTGCCATCTGAAACAAAAACAAGTTTCAACAATGCAAGACTCCCACTAAAACAATATTAGCACAAAAAACTAACCTTTCCTACAAGGATAACACATCTAGCCAAGCTCTGATACCACTTGAAGGGAAAAATGGCATGGATCTACAGACCCAATAGTGCGGAATACATTCCCTTAACACTAATACAATAGTGGAGAAGAGCATAAACCAGTTACAATAGCTTTCTAAAACTAATTGAGATGAATACAAGCATGTAAAAATAGAGAACACAAATTGAGCATTCACAGATGACACCAGATATAGGTGGGAAAACCTTTATAGGTAAAAAACCCACCACACCAAGCCAAAAATATTTTGTATTACACTAATAACAATATTACATACAAATCACAGTCTTGCTTCTGTTCAGCTCACAACAGTCACTTTGATTTCATCTCATTGTTACAATGTTCTTCATAACATATAGTATGACTTTTTCTCTCCCATGCAATAATGTCATCAACTTCCTTAAGTCAAATGCTACATTCAATTCTGTCAACTAACCGCCGATCACAAGGTACATCAATCTTTGATCCAATCGCACCAATGATCTTCCCATGTCGATCTTCCTGCATCGATCCACCCAGGCATTAATTCCATCACCCAAATTGCGTTCAAATTCACCACCCTGGGTTGACCTGCACCTACTGCAGTTACACTTTTGGTTTTCCTCCAATCATCATTCAGACACTGAGCCACATGTCCACATCTCACTCACCAACTGCTTCTGACACTGAGTCCAACTCGGTCAAGATTGGCCCTGAGCTCGACTGAGCTCTCCAAGTCTTTACTGTGCTACTGCGGAGCCCATACGACCAACACGCGGTATGGCGGTAAGCCAATCGAGCTCATTCGAGCTCTTACCGCGCTACCGCGGCCAGGCATGAGATGACCTACAGTATAGCGGTGACCCGACTTGGCGGACCATTGGCAGTTTTACTGCGGCCACCATGGTCAGTCACTTGACTGGCCACAGTACAATGGTAACCGCCAGCTAGGCTGTTGGCGGTCTTATTGCGGCCACCGCGGTTAGTCACTTGATTGGTTGCGGTATAGCGATAACCGCCAGCCAGGCCATTGGCGGTCTTACCGCGGTCAATCACTTGACTGGCCGCGGTATGGTGGTAACCGCCAGCCAGTCGCAAAGATCGATACCACGACCACCACGATGAGTAAGGAGACTGCGCGTGGTATGGCAGTAACCACAAAGCCTTCATTGCAGTACCGCTAGAACATAATGGAAGACCACCGCGATATGGCGGTAAAGGCAGAAATAAACATTTTTCGCCAAGTCTGTAAAGATGGGGCTTCAAGCTAGAAGTTGAGACATAGTTTCTCAACATTATTTAGTAACTAAAAATGGTTACAATAAAAAACCAGAGCTATGCTCTTCAGGAGATTACATATTGTCCATCTGGAGAAATAATTCAACAATAAAATAGAATCTTCACATGATTACAATGTCCTTAATGACATATCATGTAGATTCCCTTAAGCTCCTGACAAAACACTCTCAACCAACCTTACAACCATCCCATCCTCAAGGCATTATAGGTTCACACTGATCAGATCTGAGAGACTAAGTGTTCACAACTCAAACACTCTCAACCTCTCACTGGTCGCACACCCTCTTCTTCAATGACTGCATACGAGATTAATTATAATCTCACACCATGTGCATACATGTTTAGCTCATGCCTAATCAACAACGGTCATCAGGATCTTAACTATCCTACCTACAAGCACCCATACTTCCTGATAGCGTGCATTGCTCAAACAACTGCATCGAGCCACACAATCATTAACCCAACTTAGACGCGTCTGTCAACTTTTCATTAACAATACAACTCTATCACAATTAGGAAATAAATGTTTTGGCCAATTAGATCTTAAAGATCTACCACGTGTCACCATTTGAAATGTCTATCGATTTTGTCACCAAGTCCAACTTGGTCAATAGTGGCCTCAAGCTTGTTTGAGCTCTCCAAGACTCTATCGCTCCACCGTCGAGCTCAAACAAACTTGTTGTGGTATGGCGGTGAGCTCGCCCAAGCTCACCCTACCATCTACCACGCAACTAATACCATGTTCAAATCGCCTCACGGTATGGTGGTAAGCCCGTGCCAACCCATTCTCTGCATCCAACCGTGCTACCGTTGGGCTAGGATTTTCCCATCGCGGTATGGCGATAACCGCCAGCGCTGACCATCGCCATCAACTGCTCTCTCGTGGCCCCTTCCTTGTCTTCTTGCAGTGTGGCGTTAACCGCCTAGTAGACCGTCAGCAGTCATATCACGCTATCGCCAGGTCTCACCGCAGTAGAGTGGTAACCGCTCTGGAAAACTGCCAGTGGTCTCACCACAGTCACCATAGTGAGTATTCTCATCACCTGCGGTGGGGTAGTAATGAACACCATTGATCGCTAGCTGCTTATTGCGGCCACTGTAGTGAGTCTTCTCACCGCCCGTGGTAAGGTGCTAGACCATCACCTACCAGTCCGCCACCCCTGCATCGCTTACCGCATTACCTCGCCACCGATCGAACCACCCAACGGTAAGGCGGTAAGCCAAACCTTCACTAGCTCATCGCCAACCGCACTGCCTTGCCACCATCGAGCTACCTCCGCAGTAAGGAGGTAAGAGTCATCTAGACCGCCACCACTTCACCACACCACCACTAGTCTAGAACAAGATTGTCACGGTAAGGCGGTAACACCACCCAACCGTCGAACAGGGTGGCCCGTGGTATGGTGGTAAAGGCCCAAAACAAGAAGGAAACACTAATGCCAAAGGATAAATAACCAGAAAGCTAAGGAAAAAACCCAACAATCTCCCACTTGACGCAGGCTTTCAAGCATCCTCCAAAAACCCTAACAAGGATAAAAAACATGCATTCACATTCCAACCAAGATCTCTACAACGACATTCAAAAAAGTCCACCATCACAAGCAACAACTCCAAACATAATAGGAATAAGCCAAGGTGAAAAGCATCAGTTTCAGGAACACAAGAAATTTGACCCTTCAGGCGGCAACTTAGGCAAAACAATAGCAAACAACAAGACACCAAAATGCTAACACAGAGCAGAACACAAAATGCAATTCTCCAGAACAAGAAACTCCATCAGCTAGAACTGCAACCAGAAAAATGACTGCCTCACATCTAACTGACCAAAACCCATGCAATTGAAAACCAACACCCATAGCTCATGCTAAACCATCCAACCACCCATACCTCAAAGGTATGACCATCAAAAAACTCACGCCATCACATAACCAAACCCATCAACAGAAAGATAAGCACCATGTGCCAACCAGTCAAATGACCAAACACATCGAGGTACTCCCACTGCAAGGGTACTGTCCAGATGAAAGAAAAAAAAGCATCATCACACGTGATCCGGGCATACCAAGTCCACCAATCACTTGCATAAAGAAAAATGTACCATGTAGTTCCAAGGAACATCCACACTGATATGCACAACCTGCAACCACCTGCTGCAAGAAACATTTCTCTCAATTGTCTTCCACAGTTCTTCCAAGGTTCCATATCTGACTGGAGAAGAAAACACAGGAACCTTCATGTCATCACCCAAGTGACAACACATGACCACAAAAAAGTGACCATTGTGGCTCGACATACATCTAAAGTCATAGAATATTCAGGAAGACAAAACCAAAAAATAAAGAAACAACAGATCATAACATGTAGCATCCTCCTACAAACATTTCTAAATGTCAATGGTGTCAAGAATGATCTTCTTCACATCCCAAAGGGAAAATCCATAACAACACCCAACTGTTCCAAGGATGTAAGCACTTCAAAAGAAGATCAGGATAACCCATACACCATCTCCTGTCAGTCCTCAAAAGCATAAGGAGATACGCAATGCTATCCATCTTCCATTATGAATCCTCCAAAATCTTAAAACAACAACTCAAGATTCATGCTAATGAAAGATAAAGCATAACACAACTAAAAGGTATGATGGGCAAATAACTTTCACAAGAACACTGCTGAGTAGACCAAGGAGAAAAGAAAACATACTCCTCCAAGATATACAAGTCATCTTGACTTACCCAAGAGCATTCTCCTTCATGGTCTCTGTTAAACTCGTATTCAACCAAGGTGCAGGCATCTCGAACTTTCAGCTGTAACAACAACATTCTCAAAAGAATTACAGCCTCACCTTATTCTCCATGCATCCATGAGTATCACCAACCTGTCATCTCATGTTAAATCCAATCTGCAATACTGCAACAACCATGAAGTCCACCAGCATATGACCAATGCACTCAAAACATAGAGAAAACCCAGACCACTGTCAAAGCTCCAAACCATGGAACATGAACTTATCAAGACACCATGATCTACACATCCCCCTTGGGAGATACCATGCTTCAAGTGAACAAGCTATGGTCTCAAGAGCCAATGCAACATGCCAAAACTTTAAGCAAGAGTATACATGACAACAAGAAAGCAAACCTCAAAACCAATATCACCTGTCAAGCACCACCAACATCTTAGCCAAAACTAACAATGTCTTCCATGGCTCGAAGATGTTGCACATATTCAAATAGTGACCATGCAGATGCAAAAGGAACTCTTCTGCAACAAAGAAACCCACCAGAAGCATCTACAACACTAAAGAAGAACACCAGTCACTGCTAAAGCTCCCACTGCAACGTGACACTGAGCTTTCCAAGCATCATGATTGGTCACCTGCTATTCCAAACAACCTCTAGGTACAACCGACAACATGTCAAACATACAAGAAAACCAAACATCACCAAGATCTTTGGATCAAGCAGACTACACCATCACTGTCAAAAGCTTACACAAGTTAGTGTAACAAGCTCCATGACATCATGACCCACATGCTATAGGTCCCCATCACTGAATATTCAGGTGCTCCAATGCCATCCATCCTCTCATCTCAAAACAGCCATGCCAATGCACAAGTGACCACAGACAATTCCAACTAACAGATCTGCACCACACTGTTACAACATCATGGATATTGATAGTCCACTTCCGAGTTGTCTCACAACAAACATGTAGGTAAGGATGACCCACAACATTGCACAACTCGTGGATGCAACCAATGAAACCTGTAGATCTATCATTGCACTAGAAACTGCAAAATAGATCATCAAAGAGAACAACCAAAGCAAACTAACATGACTCAAACACTAGACCAACAATAGATCCGATTTTCCAATAACGTCCACAAGTCAAGCACCATAGTCTAGGAAAACTAGCAAGCAACACCTCAAGAAAGTTGAATGAAAAACACATACCAACTCTCCCATGCAAAGAAGACACCACACCTCCTCTAAGACATGTCGAACTACAACTATCTCATCCAGTCACACCCCAAAAGCCAAGGTCTGGAAAATAGTACACAACAAATCCACACAACACAAGTTTCTCTTGACCGTGTAAAACCTGCAAAACCACAGTGTTTATAGAACACCCAAACATCTTCATATTCACTACTCATCTGGAAGACTTAGGAGTCTGCACACAACCATCACGGTTAACCAAAACAATGAAAAACATGAAAATACGACATAGACTTTTTAGGAAAATCTACACAAAACCTTCAGAGCCAAAGACATGAATCTGAACCATGCAAGTGCAAGAAATAGGTAAGTAGGAACAACAGGTCCATTTCAGACTAGTTCCAAAACCTCAGTCATGCAAAAGCATACGAGAGAGCCAGGCTATCCAGAAGTCACAGACCACCAGGATCAACTTCATAGCCTCCATGCAATCAAAGCAACAAAGAAAAGGCCTTTAGTGCTAAGTTAGAACACCCAACACAAGCACACAAATTCATGGATGAACAACAACACAAGCAACTCCATACCTCCAGGGAGCCTCTCACACAGACACCCAATATGAACACCACGCTTTGCTGCAACACAACCATGAACATAACTCACACCCTTTGCATCAGGAACTTTGTTGCGAGCCAAGAGCCTCAGATCACATTGCCACAATATGATCAACTCCATCCATCTCCAGTGTCTTTCAAATTGTGTGTTGAATCAAAGAAGCACGAACCTCCACTCATCGAAGGATCAATCACCAACTGATTTCTCCAAACTTCCTCAAGCTTGCCAGGCTAAGAAATCAGCATAGGAGGAAACCCAAAACTTCAGCAACCAAGAGAAGGCTTTGATATGACTGGTTGGTATCATCAAGTCTTGACCTCCTTCAACCAACTCTGATACCACTTGTTGGGGATAAGGAGTTTGGTCTGTCAACAAGATAGACATCTAAGACAATAGTGCCTTAGTGATTTCAATTCAAAATCACTCCAAAGACACACACAACTGTACCATAAAGCAGAAACAGACACAAAGTATCCCCCATTGATCCTACTAAGGAAAGTAAATGCTAAACATTACAAATTCAACACAAACAAATAACCATGAAAGATAGACAAATTTGACACACATATATATGTGGGGAAAACCCTTTCGGGTAAAAAAAATCCACCCTCCAAAACATTCAGCTCTTATGTATTATTCAGTAACTAAAAATTGTTACAATACAAAACCAGAGCTATGCTCTTCAGGAGATTACATCTTGTCCATCTAGAGAAATCAGGCAGCAATAAAATAAAATCTTCACATGATTACAATGTCCTTAATGACATATCATGTAGATTCCCTTCATCTCCTAAAAAAACACTCTCATCCAACCTTACAACCATCCCAACCTCAAGGCATCATAGGTTCACACTGATCAGATCCGAGAGACTAAGTGTTCACAACTCGAACACTCTCAGCCTCTCACTGGTCGCACACCCTCTTCTTCAATGACTGCACACGATATTACTTATAATCTCACACCGTGTGCATACCTGTTCAGCTCATGCCTAATCAACAACGGTCATCAGGATCTTAACTATCCTACCTGCAAGCACCCATACTTCTTGATAGTGTGCATCGCTCAAGCAACTGCATCGAGCCACACAATCATTAACTCAACTCAGACGTGTCCATCAACTTTTCATTAATAATACAGCTCTATTGCAATTAGGAAATTAATGTTCTAGCCAATCAGATCTTAAAGATATGCCACATGTCACAATTTGAAATATCTATTGCTTTTGTCACCAAGTCCAACTCGGTCAACATTGGCCCCGAGCTCTCCAAGACTCTACCGCTCCACCGTTGAGCTCAAACAAACCTATCGCGGTATGGCAGTGAGCTCGCCCGAGCTCACCCTACCATCTATCGCGCAACCGCTGCCATGTTCAACTTGCCTCGCGGTATGGCGGTAAACTCGTGCTGACCCATTCTCTACATCCAACCACGCTACCATTGGGCTAGGCTTTTCCCATCGTGGTATGGCGGTAACCACTAGTGCTGACCGTCACCGTCAACCGCTCTACTGTGACCCCTTCCTCGTCTTCTTGCGGTGTGGCGTTAACCACCCGGTAGACCATCAACGGTCATACCACGCTATCGTGGAGACCACTAGGTCTCATCGCGGTAGAGCGGTAACTGCTCTGGAAAACTGCCAGTGGTCTCATCGTAGTCACCGCGGTGAGTATTCTCACCGCCTACGGTGGGGTGGTAATGGTCACCACCGATCGCTAGTCACTTACCATGGCCACCGCGGTGAGTCTTCTCACCGCCCGCGGCGAGTCTTCTCACCGCCCGCGGCAAGGTGGTAGACTATCACCTGCCAACCTGCCACCCCTGTGCCACTTACCGTGTTACCTCACCACCGATCGGACCACCCAACAGTAAGGCGATAAGCCAAACCTTCGCCAGCTCGCCGCCAACCGCAGTGCCTTGCCACCATCAAGCCACCTCCGCGGTAAGGAGGTAAGAGTTATCTAGACCATCGCCACTTCATCGCGCCATCGCCAGTCTAGAACAAGACTGTTGTGGTAAGGTAGTAACACCGCCCAACCGCCGAATAGGGTGGCCTGCAGTATGGTGGTAAAGACCTAACACAAGAAGGAAACGCTAAGGCCGAAGGAGAAACAATCCAGAAAGCTAAGGCAAAAACCCAACAAACTTGTCCACATGGGGTATATCCCCTAGGTTTCAATAGATGACTCAACCTCAATCATACTCATAACATAATAACATTGATATACACTAAAATGCAATCCTCTACTCAAAAGCATCATGTGACCCATACAAATCACATACTATAAGAGTGGGTACGCAACCCTTTCTAGAATCCATTACCCTAGACAGATTCTTAGTCAACTGCCACCCACTTCTAGGTGAAGTTGGGGATCAAAGACCTAGTTAAGTATATGCTAGTGGAAGTTGGAACATCTAAATAAATACTCTTGCATGCACAACTAGTTCCACAAACCATAGAAAGATGCTTGACACAATTAAGGTGACTCTAATAGGTATTCACAAGGTAAGACAATTCACTTATAGTATCTCCTTGTGGTCGAATAGCTCATGATAATACATGTACTTATATTTATCATCACTATCAACTATAAGAGAATATAATGGTATCATATCATAGTTTGGTTAACAATCAAACAATCAATACAAGTAAACTTCCAATAGATATAAAATCCTTGTCTTGATAATCAAGTAATACTCAAGTAAACTAATGCTTAAAACTTTAATCATTCAATAAAATTATATTATATATTACTAATTTTATTATTAATGTATGAAGATATTTCAAGGGTCATTCGAAGTGAGAATCAACAATATGATAACAATATTTGAATTATATTCTAGAACCATTCATAATCGTAATCAAGACAATAATCTATTTTATCTTATTAGTATTGATGTAATCAATAATGATAATGTTTTGATAATAACTCAAAGATAGGATGTTTTCTAGGGAACCATTGTTCCTAATTTATCATTGAATCTACTTGACTCTTAAAACCAATACTATTAAGTAAACTCTTCAACCACACAAATTACTTACAAGCATGTGATGTAATAATATATTATTTTTTAGTAGTTAAAAATAAAATAAAATAACCCTCTCATGATTTTGAAAAGAAAACGACATAATCTTCATTTATATCATCTCTTAGCCCATGACATATCTTATCATTGGATGAACTAGAAGTAGTCTATCTAATACATTCATACATCACCTAGAAAAGAGAATATATCAAGTAAGAATGAAGAGGTAGGTAAAATTACCATTAACACATACATTCCTATTTCTACTAGTTCATCAAAAGGTGTAGGCAGGAATTCATTTTCATATAGATAAGTTATGACATCTAGTGATCTCAAGCACATCTTTCAAATTAGATAGGAATAATGTCACAAGATAATAACTATTAAACATGTCAATATGTTTGAAACATGGATGAGAGTGAATCTCAAATCCTTCCTATAATTGAATTTTCATGAAAACTTAAATCATGTCTAATCAAAATAACAACTATTTGGATTATTGATTTATAAGTTTATTACTATTCAGTACCAAAGGTATATTGCATATAGGGTGATAATTAAATTCTGACAGGACATCCAGAATGTTATTGATTAATCGAATTAAATAAATTCTCCACTTTATAAATATATAATAACCAAAAAATATTAATATATTATTCATGTGGACGAGCAATACTCTCCAAATCAATGTTATATCATTAATATATTTTATACCAAGCTATTGATCAACGTTTCTAACTCATGCACTAAATATTTGATAATTGATAATAAAGTTTATACTAATTGATTTGATGTCTAGATATCTATCAAAGGTTAGTCTGCCTACCAAATAGGCTGAATCAAGTGTTACAACAATACATTAAAGACATAAGGACACATAGCATATAGTAAAGATTTATTGTTATAGGTATACACCTTTACCCCTTAGGGCAATTATCCATTCAAAATTTTGCTTTAAATTCTAAGGAATATTATGTTGAATACACCGTATATATTTATCTACAAATAATACTCTATAATATTTCAATCTCAAAAGGATACCCCTTTATGGGGCACCCTAAAATAAATAAATACCATGGCCATTAAATCTATTCTAGATGTCTAATTCAACGTTATTTGATATGCCTATCTATGCATGAGGGACTAGATGTATTTATGTATGGCTTGGGTAGGCTACACAAAACATAGTAGCAGGCTTTGGGTGGCCAAATATTACTATTTGGTTATGATATTTGTTTTGCAGTAGGGGAGAGGACTCAATAGCTGAGCATGTTTCAATAGTTGTGATAGTAGTTGTTTATATAATGCCCAATAGTTATGATAGTAGTTGTTTATATAATGTCCAGTAGTTGTGACTTGACTACCCATAATTAAAAAAAATATATTCCTTTGATCTAAAAAGCAACCAATCATGTGATTCCACATTAGCGCTCAACTACCCATGTTGTGAATGCACAAGTATTGGTCTCACTTTTTTTTGGGCCTTTTTGGACACCTTGACAAAAGAATGTTGATGTGGCCTTAAAACAAAATTTATAAGCAGGGGACTTGCCAAGTAAGCTACTATAAAAAATTGGGAGTGATTTAAAATTTCCATGTTGGATTTTGAGAAGCGCAAAGTTAGTGTGCACAACTACTAGGTCCTTTCCCCTAACTGTGTCATGCTTTTAAAGGATTTTTTGAAAGTTGTGATTCATTAGATGATAGGCTATATATTGTATGAGCTTTCAGCCTGAAACACGTCTCACGCCATTAAACTACCATGGGTTGTCGTCAAACTATCATTTTTTTGTTATCGATCAAATGAGAGTAAAAAGTAATAATCAATGCATGGATGATTTGGGTGGGCATTAATGTAAGCGATCATATTTTTGTGTCGGGAAATGTGTCATCAGAAGATGGATAGATCCACATCCATCAAAAACATACTTTCCAGATTTGAAATCTCGACAAGTAAAAATATCAACCTCTAGTTGCTTAGTCATCATAAATTTGCATCTTCTACATTTATTATTGTTGGTAAATATTTGAGAAGCCATTGCTTATTAACCCTACAAGAAGAATGAATCGATTCACCACAAACACACGACTTTCATAGATATATTACTGGAAGCAAACTGCAAGAGACTACATAGAGGACATAGCAAGAAAAGGAATTTTAACAGTGCAAGGTACTTCCCACGCTGCAACTTTCATTGTAATTAATATCCTCTTTGTAATTGCTCTTTGTGGTAAGCATACAAGTTGATGGTAGTTTGTTCTTTTTTCAGTGAAAGAACAAAAAGAAAACAAAAAAGTTTTATAAATAGACAACGAAACGGGAGTTTGATTTTCAAAATTTCTAAGACAAAGTAGCTTTGTGTTTGTTTTGTGATAACAGGTATCGTATACTTTCAAACATATATGAAATAGAAACTGTTTAATTGTCATTATGGTTTTTTTTTTGTTCTTTTTTCTATTCGCTCTTCTATTCTATCTTCGTTGAAAACGCTTATCATGCCATTATTTTAGTTATGTTCTTATGGTGTTACTTCTATGGTTGGAAAATTAGGAATAATCATAAGTTGGTATTGACCTTTCACTTCTCCAAACTCTTGCTTGCCAGTATTGACCTTTCGCTTCTCCAATTTGGTGACATGCAGCCTTAAAATAACTCGTATTATCTAATAAGTTCTATTGTACATTTCATTTTGTCATCTTTTATGATGGAAAATTGATTCGGTGTCAATCCATTTTTTGATTTGCATAAGAAAATTGAATTCCTGTAAAACCCAATTCATGTATTTTATGCTAATGTATCGACCATAATATCATTTGTCTCTGGTAGCTTTTAGCAGAGCATAAGTTTCACTATGTAGTTTGTTTGTGTTAGTTTTGTGGTTGGAAAATTAAGAATAATCATAAGCTGGGATTGACGTTTCGTTTCTCCAATTTGGTGACCTACAACCTCAAAATAAGGTTTCCATGAGGGTTTTAGAGTATGTTTATTAAAATGAAAATTACGACCAATATCTTAATAATAAGCACATTTAGGTTTTAACATTACGACATCCTTTATCTTAAGTATATATTGACATAATTAAAATATAGTGTCTATTTTATATAATAAAAAACAAATTAAAAATAATATAATTATACTACTTATTATTATTATATATTATATTCTTTAACAAAACTATTAAATACATGTATAAAATTATTATAATTAATAATTAATAATTAGATTTTATATTATATAAAAATATACTATAGTGTAAAGATTTTTTAATATACTATTTTTATTATAGATATAAATATTTAATATCAAACTTATTAAAAAATAGATAAAATTATATGTTTACAAGTCTATAATAGATAAAAATTAAATACAAATAGGAAAAATAATAAATTAAAATTTACTTATTATATTTTTATTCAGATTTAACTCAAATAATCTAGAGATTTATAATTATATTTATTAGATTTTGTTATATTTGATCTCTTTTAGTCAATTTTACCACAAATAGTTTAAATATTTTTTAAAGATATTTTATTTTATTCAAACTTATCTCACGTAGTGTAAAGATTTGTTTTTTATATTATTTTTATTATATTTTACTATATTTTGTTATATTTTTGTTGGAGTTGTGTGTCTCAATCCCACTGGCCTAAACCTTTGAGAGAGAAATGTCGGTGTGACCGCTGAGATGTCTGGCCGAATTGCATAATTGTTACGTTCATGATTGTACTGTTGTATCGCTAGGTAATGGTAAGAGAGGTGTGGTAGCGCGGTTACCGCCATACCACGGGAGCCTTCTGGCTGAGGTGCGGTAGTGCGATGTTACCGCCATACTGTGGAAACCTTCAACTTGGTAAGCGGTAGCGCAGTTACCACCATACTGTGGGAACCTTCAACTTGGCAAGCGAAAGCGCAGTATACCGCCACACTACGATAGGACTTGGAGGAGCCTGCGGTGGTGCGGTGTAGTCATCGCCACACCGCGAGGGTGTTGTGTCTTGGTTGTGGTAGAGCGATGGGCATTTGAATTTATCTAGTTGGACACGATGGTTAAATGAAGTTGACTTGGTGGACTGTTGAGGTGTATGATGGACATTGGTGGATTGTGTTGAGTTGGTGGCGACCGTTCTAAAACTGGAAAGAACGATTGTTGATCTGTAGGGAAACTGTACAAATGGTTTTGTACAGGAAATGAACAGATCATTGGCTTGGCTAAAATGGGGGTCCATTATGGAAGTTTCCATGTGATTGTTTGAGTGGTATGCACATAACATTGTAACTGTGAGAACATTGTGACACACAAAATAGAGAAGAATGTGAACCTATGGGGACCATGAGGCTGTGTTGGTCAAGAGGCTGGTTGAGTGAGTCAACTGGAAATGAATCTGCATTGTATGTTGTGTGAGAAAATTGGAATAGTGTGAGGGTTCTGAATAATGTTGTTGTCTGTATTCTCCAGATGGATAAGACATAAACTCCTGAAGAGCATAGCTCTGAGATTGTATTGTAACTGTTCTTGTTGCTGATTAATACAATTGAGTTGGGTGTTTTGGAGGGTGGGGTTTTTTACTCGAAAGGGTTTTCCCAACGTAAATTTGTGAGTTCATTTGTTTGTCTTCCATGTTGTTTGATTCTGTAATTTGAATATGTGCATAAGTGTTTAATCTGGTTAAGTTGCATGTGCTTTTCTCATAAGGGTTTATGTGGGAAATCAACTATGCCAATTTCCACTTTATGACATAGTAGTAAGTGTCTTTGAGGCAACCTAATTGAAATTAAAGTCTTTGAAGGCACTGCTATTCTTAGATATTTCTATCTGAGATGACCCGATTTTCTTAACAAGTGGTATCAGAGCCTTCTTCTGGATGTTGGTTCTGGGTATTTCTCCTGTGAAGATTTCTTAGTCTGTCAAGCTTGAGGAAATCTGGAGGAATTAGCTGATGATTGATCCTTTTTGGTGAGTAAAAGTTCTTTCTCTTTTGAGACAACACGCAACGTGAAAGACATTGAGGATGGAGAATTTGGAGTTGATCATACTATGATGATGTGGTATGAGGCTCTTAGTTGGCAGCAAATGATCCTGATGAAAGGGGTGTGAGTTTATGCTTATGGTTGTGTTGCAACAGAGCATGGTTCATATTGAGTGTTTGTGCATTAGGCTCCCTAATGGTATGGAAATACTTGGGTTTTTTTTTCAACCATGGAGTATTGTGCTTGTGTTGGGTGCTTTGACTTGGCATTGAAGGCTTTGTTCTCTATTACCCTGATTGCATAAAGGCTATGAAGTTGATCTCTGGGTGGTCTGAAAACTTCTGAATAGCATGACTCTCTCAAATGCATGTGCATGCTTGTGGTTCTAGAATTGGTCTGGAATGGGCCTGAAATTCCTGTACTACTTGTTCCTTTTTGGATACCTTGTAATTGCATGTTTCAGATTCACGTTCTTTGGTTCTGAAGGATTTTTTTATAGATTTTCATAAAAATTCTATGATGCATATTCATGTTATTTCATTGTTTTGGTTAAACGTGATGGTTGTGTGCAAAATCTTGAGTTTTCCAGATGTGTAGTGGATATGGATGAGCATGGGTGTTTTAGAAACACAATGGTTTTACAAGTTTTGCACGGTCAAGAAAAACTTGTGGTTTTGTGAAGCTGCTGGTAAAAACTATTTTCTAGACCCTGGTTGTTTGGGGTTTTATTGGATGAGATAGTTGCAGTTCTACATGTAAGTGTTTTCTTGCTGGTTTCCTAGACTATGGTGCTTGATTTGTGGACATGATTGGAAAATTGGATTTGGTTTTGATCTGGTGTTTGAGTCAAGTTTATCTGCATTGTTGTTCTCTTTAAGATCTCAGTTTTGTTGTTTCCATTACAATGATGGGTTTGCACTTTTGTTGTGATTGATCTTCGAGTTATGCAGTTGGTGGATTAGCTACCCATTGGCTACAGTGAGATAACCCAAATGTGGACTGTCTATATCCATGAGGTTGATTCACTGTTGGTGCAGATCTGTTAGCTGGCCTTGTCTGTGGTCACTTGTGCATTGGTGTGGTTGCTTCTAGATGAGAGGAAGGATGGCATTGAGTACCTGAATAGTCAATTATGGGGACCTGTAGCGTGTGTATCACAATGTCATGGAGAGCTTGGTACACATTATAGTGTAATATTTTGATGGTGATGGTGTGGTCTGTGTGGTTTGGATATCTTAGTGCTGCTTGGCATTGTTGTCAGATGGACATGTTGTCAATTGTACTTGGAGATTTTTTAGAGCAACAAATGTTTGGTCATGATGCTTGGGAAGCTTAGATGTCATGGTTTAGTGGGAGCTTTAGCAATGACTATGGGTTCATCACTTGGTGGTGAATTATCTTCTTCAGTGTTGCAAATGTTACTAGGAGGGACTCTTAGATCCTATTGTTGCAGAAGGTTTCTTTCGCATTTGCATGGACACTATTTGGGGATGTACAACATCTTGGAACCATGGAGGACATTTGGAGTCTTTGACTGAGGTGTTGGTGGTGCTTGACAGGTGATGTTGGTTTGGAGTTTTTTTGCTTGATGTCATGTATACTTTTGCTTGTGCATTAGAGTTTTGGCACGAGGCTTTGCTCTTGAGACCATGGTGAAGTCATTTGGAGCATGGTATCTCCTAAAGGGGATGAGTAGATCATGGTGTCATGTTAAGTTCCTATTTCAAATGTTTGGGGCTTTGATAGTGGTCTAGAGTTTCTCTATTTTTTGAGTACATTGGTCATATGCTTGAGAACTTCATGTTAAGTGCAGTAATGCAGATTGGAGTTTAGCATGAGATGATCGGTTCTTGGTGCTCATGGATACATGGAGAATGAGGTGAGGCTAAGATTATCTTCAGATGAGAAAGGTGATGATTATAGTTGAAAGTCTGAGTTTCCTATACCTTGGTTGAACGTGAGTTCAATAGAGACCAATGAGGATATTGCTCTTGGATGAGTCATGGTGGCTTGTATATCTTAGAGGAGCATTTTCTTTTCCCACTCTTGGTCTTCTCGGCAGTGAATTTTATTTGAGGTATTTTCCCATTATATATTTCAAATGTGTTTGATTTTTTCTTTCATGATATGGATCTTGAATTATTGTTTTAAGGTTCTGGAGGATTCATAGTGGAAGGTGGAAAACATAGTTTATCTCCTTGAGCTTTTGTGTTATATCATTTTTTATGAGAACTAGTAGGAGATAGTTATATGGGTTGTTTACTTGAAATGAGAAATGAAGTAGTTTGATCTTCTTTGAGAGGCTTACATACATGTTTGGTTACATTTTACATATTTTAAGTTTGAAAGGTTGGGTGTTGTTATGGATTTTCCTTTGGGATGTGAAGGAGATCATACTTGACATAGTTGGCTTTTAAAGGTGTATGCAAGAGGATGTTATGCAGAGTTTCTCTCTTTGGTCTTGGTTGTCTTCCTAGAAGTTTGATTTCATTTTACATTGGTTTGAGATTTGGTCAGAGCTTTTGTTTTCACTCAAGTTTTGATTGGTAACTTGGAGGTTCTTTATCTTTTTCCTATGTTGGGTGTTGAAGAACTTGGAAGAACTCTGGAATATTGTTGAGAGAAATGATTCTTGTACCAGTTGGTTGCAGGTTATGCATTTCATTGTGGATATTTCCTTGGTACTACATTGGTTACACTTTCTATGTGTTTTTATTGGTAGACTTGTTATTCCTTTGATCTTTTAGATTTGGCATTACCCATGCAGTGGGAATACCTGGATGTGTTTGGTCTTCTTTGATTGGTTTGCACATGGTGCTTGTATCTACGGTTGATGGGTTGGTTGTGTTGTTGGCATGAGTTTACTAATGTGGATACCTTGAAGGTATGTGTGATTGGATAAACTAGCACTTATTGTGGGTGCTATTTTTAGTCACATGGGTTTATCAGTTGGATAGGAGAAGTCAGACTGGTTGTTGTCCTAGTTGATGTTTTTATATTGTTTCTGGAGTGATGGCAGTTTTTTGTTGTTGATATCACTAGGATCTTTTGCTTGTGTTCATTGGATTGGTGCATATTCACCTTGGCTTGTACCTTTCTTCCATAGGTGGCATGTTGGAGGATGATAGGGATTGTTACCTAAATGGTGGACATCTTAGATGTTATTAAATAAGTCTTGATGGAGCATAAGAGCATGATTGAGATCTATGTGGTTTCATGGAAGACTGTGATTGGTTGCAATGTTGGATAGTTAGTTGTAGTTGGATACTTTATTTTGTTGCATATTGTCTGGTAGACTGTTATCTGTGGAAACGTGTTGGTTGGGTGTCTTGAATGATGTTAAATAGGGTTTGAACTGGTGGTGCTAGCGTGATCTTAGTAGTTCTTGAGTGCTCTAGAGGTGCTAGTGTGATCTTCATCAAGTGGGAGATTGTTGGAATTATGTGCCTCAATCCCACTGGCCTAAACCTCTGAGAGAGCAATGTCGGTCTGACTGCTGAGATGTCTGGCCAAATTGCATAATTGTTATGTTCATGATTGTACTATTGTACTGCTAGGTAATGGCAAGAGAGGTGTGGTAGCACAGTTACCGTTATACCATGGGAGCCTTTTGGCTGAGGTGTGGTAGTGCGGTGTTACCGCCATACCACAGAAACCTTCAACTTGGTGAGCGGTAGTGCAGTTACCGCCATACCGCAAGAACCTTCAACCTGGTGAGTGGTAGTGTGGTATACCACCACACTGCGATAGGACTTGGAGGAGCTTGTGGTGGTGTGGTGTAGTCACTGCCACACCGCGAGGGTGTTGTGTCTTGGTTATAGTAGAGTGGTGGGCGTTTGAATTTATATGGATGGACATGATGGTTGAACGAAGCTGACTTGGTGGACTACTGAGGTGTACAATGGACATAGGTGGACTATGCGGAGTTGGTGGTGGCCATTCTAAAATTGGAAAGAACGATTGTTGATCTACAGGGAAACTGTACAAACAATTTTGTATAGGAAATGAATAGATCATTGGCTCGGCTAAAATGAGGGTTCGTTATGGAAGTTTCCATGTGAGTGTTCAAGTGGTATGCACATATAATTGTAACCGTGAGGATGTTGTGACACACATAACAAAGAAGAATGTGAACTTATGGGGGCCGTGAGGCTGTGCTAGCTAAGAGACTGGCTGAGTGAGTCGACTGGAAATGAATTTGCATTGTATGTTGTGTGAGAACATTGGAATTGTGCGAGGGTTTTGAATAATGTTGTATGTATTCTCTAGATGGACAAGATGTAAACTCCTGAAGAACATAGCTCTGAGATTGTATTGTAACTGTTCTTGTTGTTGATTAATACAATTGAGCTAGGTGTTTTGGAGGGTGGGTTTTTTTACCTCAAAGGGTTTTCCCCACATAAATCTGTGTGTTCATTTGTTTGATAATGTAATTTGAATCTATGCATGTGTTTAATCTGGTTAAGTTGCATGTGCTTTTCTGAGAAGGGTTAATGTGGGAAATCAACTGTGCTAGTTTCCGTTTTATGGAATAGTAGCAAGTGTCTTTGAGGCAATCTAATTGAAACTAAAGTCTCTAAAGGCACTATTGTTCTTAGATATTTCTATCTGAGATGACCCAATTTTCCTAACAATTTTTTATGAATGAAACTCTCAAGGGAGCATCCAAGTTTTTTTTCCACTTTTTGATTTCCATAATATATTGTAGCCTTAGACAATTTTTAGCGATGTATGTTTAGTGTGGCACCAATTTATTTTACTTAATTTCTATTATAAACACTTGCCACTCCATTAAGAAAACAACCACCCCTACGAGTGAATCCAATGAGAACCCAAACTTCTATCCATAAAATCAAAGTAAAAATTAATTATTAATGATTTAGTTTTCAATGATAGATGACAGTTATGTTCCACTTAACATCCCTTTCCAATAGTTATTTATTTCTGAGACATTATCTTCGATTAGCATGCAAATAACAGTTATACTTCACTTAGCATCCCTTTCCAATAGTTATTTAATTTTGACACTATCTTATATTAGCATGCAAATAAACATTTTTTTTAACTTCTTTTATAAAATCTTGATTATTCTTCTATGTATAAGTTTTATCACATGTTTAGGATGTTAAATTAAAGAAATATTTATTTTGATATTGATAGAGTAAAGTTTATATTTTCAGTTTAAAGGTATTCATTTGTAAAGTAAAATAATTTTAAATAGTTTTTCTATTTTATTATCAAGATTGTCATCTTCCAAAAGACAAGTCACAGATTCTTATACATCACTACACATATAGTATACTATTTTCCATTTTAAAAATTTAATTTCATTCAGGAATGGACAATTCACATCAACCCAATGAGATTATTGACATCTCAAATAGTTCTAGTGCCCCTATTCCATCGACCAACTCAACACCATCGATCAATTGCAATGAAACTCCTACAAGCCACATACAATATTTTCCAAATGACATTACAATTAGTTACCTTGAATTGCTACAACAAGCAAAGGCCACTGTTCGAAACATGCGAAGTGTGTAGGATTGTGGCATTCAATCGATGGAAGTAATAGTACATGAGTTCCACTCAACTTGTGAGAAGTTGGGTTCCTTCTGCACTTTGCTTCATGAAATGAAAGCAAATGAGTTCTACGGAAAATGTGGTTTTGTCTACATAAAAGAAGCATTTCAAAATTACTTGAATGATGTCTAATACATTTTCTCTCTATGAATGTGTATATAGTATGTGATTTAACCATGTAACGACAAATTTTACCAACTTATGGATAGTTGGATATTTTTTAAATCCCTAAAAGAAATGTAAGTTCCAATATACTATGAACAAGGCACTTTGCCTCGTGATAAAAAATGTAATACGTCACCTACTACAATACCATGTAATACACTTTTTCTTCATAAATATATACACATACTGTGTTCTCTTGTTATAATATCAGAGCTTCGTTCTTGCCTTTTTCTTTTTCTCTTTATCTCTTTACTTGATCCATATGTTTCAATTCCAACAAAAAAATGACATATTTGATTATATATAGTTAAGAATAGTAGTTTATCTGTAATGTATGACAATCCTTTCCCATTTCACTTCAAGTAATTATAGTCTAACCATTGTGTTCATGATGTTTCATTTATAGCACTTGTTTAAGATACATAGCCAACAAATGCTATATGTCTCCTTCAATAATTGACTCTTTGTTGCACCTACATTCCTTACAATTTGTTCAATTAGTAGAACGATAATATCATAATCACTTCCTAAAACCCAAACACTTTACACTAAATTATTATTTTAAACAAAGTCCATTCTTTTAAAATATACCACATTTCTAGTATATTAGATTAACACACATAATAAATGTATACACCATACAACACCTCTTCCCATATGAAGGTTCACAAAATAAAAGTCACCACCCTATATTTTCCTTATAGCTACAAATATGGTTTACAAAGTGTCTTTGTGCTCTCCAATATAGGTTAAATGTGTTAGACTCGTTTACTTAACACAATTAGTATAAAGTATAGTTAGGCTTCCTAATTCCATTGCACCCCAAATAATTAACACATTTGCGAACCAAGTAGCTTTCTTTAATTTTATTGTATGTTCCTTTGATGTTTATCCCTTGCTAATAATGCACTAGAGTTATATTATTTTATTCCAAAACACTTTTCCTCTTGTTCCAATAGCATTGAATGCATAGTCAAACATCTATTGTGCTTGCAATTTACTTAGACTACTTAATAGAGTGAACTATTTTTTTTTTTCACTACGCTTTCTCTTCTTCTTTTTTTCTTACAAATACAACAAGCTAACTTCCAAAGGCCACTATTTTGATATAAAAACCTATTTAGAGTCACGTTTAGAAGTATTCTTCTTAATTTACTTTTACACTGTAATTGTTTACACACTTTTATTTCAACTAGTGCTTGCACGGTCACAATCAACCAGATTATGATTTTTTTCACTTTTTATCAAATTAGTTAGCTATATTGTGTTTGCTATATAAAATATTCATTTCCTACTTCACAAAGTATGCTTTTATACATCAATTGTAGTAAGTAATAGCTGCCACCTGCAATCTACTTTTGCAAGGACTAGTTCGCTCTCTCGTCACAATGTATTCTTTTACTGAGAATGCAATTAAGTTGATCAATGATGGAAACATAGACTTGCAACCACATCTACAAGCATTATATATTTCAATTTTTGGCCATGGGCTTGAACCAACCAATCGCTATATAGTACAACTCTCCAATGGGTGGCATAAGCAGAAGGCTACACTTCCAAAAAAGTACAACCACTACATAGATTTTGAAGAACTCCAGAAGGGCTCTATACTAAAATCATTAAATATAGTTGCCTTTTTATTTAAAGTTCAAGGTGATCCACCATATTTCAATTCTTTTCTACAATGTGCCAAATGACAACTTACAAATTATCATTCTTGAACCCATTATGTCACATCTTGTCCTATTGATAATACTTCTTCATTGTACAGTTATAGGTGGATTGTGGTATCAGAATTAGAAATCACGTGTTTGCAAAAAAATATCATTGGCCAACATGCCTACCTTTTTGAACAACAAACCCAACAAGTACATGCCACATCTACAAGCCTTGATGATGGTGTTATAGTACCACAACCACCTCTCCTGACAAAATATTCCTTGACTGGGAATGAAATCAAGATAATGAATGATGGAAACCTAGACTTGCAACCCCATGTACAATCATTAGAAATTTCACTATTTAGCCATGGCCTTGAACTGGCTGATCGATATAGAGTGGAGCTCTCCAATGGGGTACATAAGCAGAAGGTTACACATCCAAAAAAGTGCAACCAATACATAGCTTCTAAAGAACTCCTGAAGGGATCTATATTTAAACTCATAGGATACAGTTGCCTTGTTCTTTGCAATTCAAGGTGAGCCACCATATTTCCATGCTCTTCTACAAAATTCCAAATAACAACTTGTAGCTTAGCATCTTTTATCCACAATGCCACATTTGTTCCTACTCAAAATACTTACTCATTTTACCTTTATAGGTGGATTGTCATCTTCGAATTAGAAATCACATATTTGCAACATGATATCATTGGTCAACCTGCCTACTTGTTTGAAGAAAAATCCCAACAAGTAAATCATACAAGCTCAACTAATCCATCTACAAGCATGAATAACAATGGTATGGTAACAAAGCCACCTCCTTGTAGGGTAGTTTTTGGATTATGCTCGTCCCTACAAAAGAAAGACCTTCCCTCCAATATTACTCCTATTAGAAATTTGAATCCATTTCAGACAAGGTGGCTTATAAAGGGTTGTGTTACCATGAAAAAATAAATGCGTTGCTTCAACACACAAAAGAGACAAGGGTAGGTCTTTTCATTTGATATTATTGATTGTGAGTGCACTAAAATACGTGTAACTTGCTTTAATGAAGTTGCAAACCTTCATTACATGAATGTTCATGTTGGAGAAGTATATTCAATATCTGGTGGAACTATTAAGTCAGCTAATAGGTTGTACAACAACAACTTGAAATTTGTTTAGTTGAGGATTCCAAAATTTCTCTCAGAAGATGACCTTGCAATTCCCAAACATCAATTCTCTTTCATGCCCTTCAAGGACATTTTAGAACTAAACAATAATATACTTTTTGATGTTATTGGAATAGTCATATGTGTGGAACCAAGCTCAACTATAAGGAGGAGGACTGAAGTTCTTCGAAAGAGCATCAAATTGATAAATATCTCTTCATCTACCATTAATATTACTTTATGGGGTCTAGCTATTGAAAAGGAAGGCAAACAACTCCAAGAGATGTATCACTTAAATCATGTTGTTGTACTTGCAATAAAAAATGGCCATGTCACTAAGTATAATGGAAAGTTCATGTAAGCACTTTGGCAAGCACCCACCTATCTATAAACCCAAGAATAAAGGAGGCAAAACAACTCAAATCATGGTTTGAATAGAATGGGACTAATGTCACTCCATCAAATACACAACTATTGGATGTACCTCTCATGCTTACGAGGAAAACAATTGCTAATATTGAAGAGAAAACTACCAATGTGAAACAAACTGTCCAATGCATTGTAAAAGAAACAATACAATTCATAAAAACAAATTCATTTTGCTATCCATCTTGCCCCCTTGAGTTAGATGGAAAACAATGTAAAAATAAAGTTGTACAAAATGATGATCAAATATGGTACTATTCAAAGTTCAAAGCTACAATTGCTAAATGTACTTACATATACATACTCCAGCTAAAGCTCGTAGATCATACATGAATATTATGGGTTGTTGATTTTGATAACCAACCACCAAAATTCTTGGAATGTCTATAGATAATTTATACATGCTACAATTCAATCCTGGAATAGAAACTGAAGCTGAGACCATAGTCAAAGCAGTGTTATTCAAGCAATTTATCTTCACAATCACATATTCGTATGATTCAAGTGGTGCTCAAGGACGGGTAAAATCAGCAATCACAAAGGTTGATGAGCTATTATTTTTTGTAGAGAATTCACTCATGTTGGGTGGAATCATTGATATATGTCATATTTCTAGTGTTTAGATGTAGCTCGAGTTCTTATGTAATGTATATACAATTTTGTAACATCTTATATAGTATACTTTCTATACTTTTGATTGCATACATGGAATTTCGAAGTCACATGTGTATTGAATATATTGGTATTATGAAAATAATGTGATTAATCTCTTCCACCAAATAACTTATATATATAGCATACCAATTGTATCTCAAATAATTTTCAAAAATAGAATGATCAAAGAGCTCGTACCATAAATGTTTAGCTTCTTTAATTTTGTATGTATTTGTAATTGTACATTTGATGATTGTAGTTCCTATTTCCTTTATAGATGGCAACCTCTAACCCTAAAAGCATACAATCTTGTAAAAGAAGTCACAACTACTATATTCAACATAAAGAAGAAATAAGCATTCGTCGTCATATGCAATGCATACAAAAATAGACAATACAATCTGACACACCAACCTCCATTGAGTCAAACCAACACAACATTGAACCATATGAATCTGCATCCCAAACTAAACACCTTTCTGATTGAGGTTTGTCAATGTGTTCACACCAAACAATGCACACTCTTCAAAATCAGTCCACAAGCTTACCACATACCAAAAAAAACTTTATAGAAGCTTCTAAATGATTTCGTTCGAGATTAGATAAATTATCAAACTTGCCAACTTGCACAGTTTTCCATGAATGTTACCTAGGAATGCACACCAACTCAACACAAAGTGGTCCAATTTGTTTTAGATTCTTTCATGAGAAAGGTAGACATCGTTTCTCATCAACTAATTTTATGGACCCAGGAGCACAACCATATGAGCTACAAACACTAACACAAGTCGAAAAAATTCTTATAGCACGAGTCAATCTGATAATACAAGTAACACATGCTCGTGGAGGCCAATAGATATATAGTCACTACAATAGAATAGGCAATTAGCACCTAAAATAGCGCCGGATTTTAGTGCATTTGAGTTCATGACTTGGACACTTCTGTTGGTGCAAAACTCGGCGCAAACTGGCATGCTCACTTCGGTCTCGGATTTAGCATTGGATTTAACGCTGGATTTAGAACTAGATTTAGCGTCGGATTTAGTGTTGTATTTTTTTGCTTCTAGTTTGGCTTCCGATTTTGCTTCTGGTTTTTCTTCTTATGTTGCTTCCAAGTTTGCTTCCAGTTTTTCTTCTGGTTTTGCTTCGAGGTTTGCTTCCGATTTTTCTTCCAATTTTGCTTCCAATTTTGCTTCCACTTTTGCTTCTAGTTAATTGCTTTTGTTTTTGCTTCCTAGATAATGCCAAGTTTTGCTTCCAAGATTGCTTCTGGTTTGCTTCTAGTTTGGCTTCCATTGTTGCTCCCTTTTTTGCTTCTAAAATGCTTCTTTTTTTGCTTCCATTTATTAATTTAACATGTTTTATTTCAATTTAGTTAGTTAAATATATCAGGCCTCTTAAATAACTCATATGATTATAGAGTAAGTAAATTAAATAATATTTTTTATTTCAATTTAATTAGTTAAATATATCACGCCTCTTAAATAACTCATATGATTATAGAGTAAGTAATTTAATTATTTAACTCATATGATTAAATAACAAGATAATTATTGTTACTTGCTTTTGCTTCCAACTAAATCAGGTAGACTTATGATTGTGTTTGCATTTAAACAATAAAGGGTACATATTATTTTCTACTAATTTTCATCCATGTGCATAAAAGACAGTATAAAAAAACTGCATTATTTGATTAAGGGAATTGCATACAATAGAAAAGAGAGTCAACATTTATTGCAAAGGTAGTCTTTATTGATAACCATAAGTGTATAGTTTCCCTCACAAGCCAAGGGACTGACTATTTTTGTGCATATAAAGAAAAAACTATACATTTATAGATAAAAGTAAATGCATATGTAAAGAAGGGGGACCTGTCATTCTGAATGACGAATCCCGGTTGAGTTGCCTTGCATCAGCTTTAGTCCTCCTACCCATCCAACCTCTAGTTGTCACTTGCCCCTGCTACTCTGAGTTTCCATTCATTTTTGAGAAGAAGTTGGTTAGAGCAATGAAGGATCACCAATCAATACATAGGAAAACATTTGTAAACATATAATCTGATCCTTATAAACATTAAAATAACTAGCATATCATAGATGTCCAAAAAAAAAAAGAGTTATCAAACACATCTATCATATGCTTTGTTTATCTAACACGTTTTCTCTTTGTGCAGATATAGGACAAAACTTTGTTACTATTTTGTTTTAGCTGATTACAACATATGGAGTAAAATGTGTCTCCCACGAGGGTTGAGCCCAACATGTTGCCCTTGTGTTTTAGGAGGGATACAAAATTGAGAAACTTGATCAAATCAATGATAAGCCTATTCTTGATGCATTAAATCAATATGGAATCATAACAATTGATCAACTTTCATTATCAGATTCAAAAGATGCAACAAAACGATGTGAGTTATCAAGAAAGTTACTCTGCATCTTTCACAATGAATCAAACAATAGGCTGCTTTGAAAAATTACTCTACTGGATATGTCTTTCAATCTTCTTAAGTTGGATCCAAAGTCCATTTAAATAATGATATGAGTTGTATTTCATTGTCAACATTTTCAAGGAGCCAGTAAAGAAGGGAACAAGAACAAGGACAACAATCATTCAAAAATGAAACAATTTGTCTCTTCTTAAGAAATAGATGATTTTTGTGATAATATGAACATTGAAGCACAAATTTATCACGTTCAATTATGGATAGTCATTATGGTCGAGTTAATCAATGAGTTCATACAGGTTATCAAGAGCTATCAAGATCTATCATGAGGTACATGGAGCAACACACGGTGAACAATTGAATGCAAGGCCAAAGCCATCATGGTAGTATGTTGTCTTGAAGAGCAATGCATGAGAAGGAAAGCACATTGATGCATATGAGTAACTAACATGCATTGGTAATCATCTTGCTACTGATACAATGAGTATTCACAAAAAAATACAGTGCACACTCTGATAAACAACCAATGCATGATGGTTTGAGGAGATACCAATGATTCTACAAATGAATGTAGGACAGTCATGAAGGGAAACCTTTGAGAAGGATTTCTTGGTAATCATGTCAAGGGAAGACTTGGTAAAGCAACTCATCATGCTAGTAACAGTGTGAAAAGATACATGTGAAGTATTTCAAAGTGATGCAAAAGTTGACAGTAATGATGTTGACAAGAGATTATGGGCATGGCAAGAACTCTGTTGATTCAAAGACAAGCTATCATCAATATAAGGTAATGCAATGGCATTTCCACTTTTAAAGGCTACATAAGATTAAAGTATGCAACAAGTGTATGTAACTCAAAAGGTTCATGAAATCCTATATCAGTCATGCATAATGATGCTATGATTTAAATCAACAAATTACAAAGAAGATGAAGATTTAAGTATTCATTTTCTCCAAGAAAGGAAATATAGAGCCTCGACCTATGTGAAACAAAACCTCAAAAATAGAAAAATACCTAGAAATGAAGGAGCACTGTCATATTTCCTTTTAAGAAAATACTTATGGAAATGAAAATTGAATGCAAGCATGGCCACAACCATGATAAAAGGCATTTCTTCCATTTTTGTACATAAAAAATACTATCTTCTTAAGAAAATACAAGTTCCATAGAGGGTTTTTCATTTTTCTTACATAAAGACCAGAGACCGAGCATACAAGAATGAAGCATTAAAACATAGAAAAATAGAGCATTTTCACCATTGTGCTGAATGGAGAGAGCTTGAAATGAGCTTTGATTCACAAAAAACAAAAGAGAAAATCAAGGTTTACATCAACATAGAGCTAACCTGAGCTCGAGTTTGTTTGTTTTCATTGAATATGCAAGTTATTTTTCACCATGGGAAGCTTCAGAAAACTCAATCATGGTGGCCAAGACCAAGCAAAGCTTCCACAAAATAAATGAAGAGAAGAATGCATCAAAAAAATTAGAGAGGCCGCAACCAAGCTAAGAAGCCTCGAAACCCTTCGAAAATGGAGTGAAAATGCTACAAAATACTCAAGAAGCAACTTATCATCCAGTTGCAGGAGGATTTTGACCCCAAGCATGGAGGAACCAATTGAAAAATGCATGGAGAATGCTCAAACCCTAGTTCATCATGGCGACCGAATACATAACTCTTTTCTTCCAAAGTTGCCAAGTAAAATGATTCACGGGTTTTTGAAAAACCCCAAATCAAAGACAAACCCAAAATTCCATTGAATAGAGCTTGCAGCCATAATCATGGAGCCATGAAGGAGACTCAAAAATATAATAAAGAAAATTTTACACTTTATTTTTTTTGGAAATAGAAAAAATATTCTAGAGAGGTTGCGACCAAGCTATCACCAGGAAAGAGAAAAATGCAAAAATGCAAAAATATTTCATTGTTTGATCAAACAAAATATCGAGAGTATGATTTGTTTCATTTCTTTTGCTAGTGAGCTAAGTCTAGAGAAGCCAAGCCAATATAGAAGGGTTTCAAAATAAGGATGCATGGTTGAAACAAAACACCCATTCATTCATATCTATTGAGTAAATTGAGCTTGTTTTGATAGAAAAAAAAGGTAAGATACAAAGAAATGGCACATAGAAACTTACTCAACTTCTTAATGTTCAAAAAAATGTGAGCTCCAAAAGTGCTTTGATGTCAGACTCAAGACAAGCAAGGTGTCGACAGAGTAAAGCAAGAGAAAAATGCATGAGAATCTGAGAAGGAATGTCTTTGAAAACACATTCAGATAAGTGGAAACAAATGATGAACCATGAAAGCTTTACTTGATTCAGCCTCAACAAAAATTTCTATGAAGAAAACTCTTAAAAGCAGTAAGAAAATTGACAGAGACTCCTTCAGAAAGCTTAAGGTTTCAAACTCTAATGATGGCGGCATGTGCAGGGCAAGGGAGCTCGAAAAAACCTAGTGAAAATGAGAGTTGAAAATTAGGGCTTGGGTATTTTGTTCTAACTCATCATGGCGACAAAAATATTGATGTGAAAAAACTCAAATATGTTTAATCAAATATTCAAAAAAATTTAGAAAATAAAATATATATATTTTATAATAAACAATTACTATTATCTACTAAATTTATTAATTTGTATGTTCAATTAATAATTAAAAACTATTGATGTTATTTTATATAAAATAAAAATATGAAAAATATCTTTAACAATTATTAATTTTAATTTTAATATATATATATATATATATATATATAAATATTTATTTAAATAAAACTAAAATGAATATTAAATTAAATATATAATTTAATCATTAAATTATGATTTTAATTATTATAATTTTAAAAAATTATGTGATTGTGATTGTGATATTACATTATATTCCTTGCACCCTAACACTTTTTTTAATTAAAATAGATCTGCCTCTTGCATTTCTTCCAAACCATTCATATATTATTGTGAAAAATAAATTCTAAATAATGATTAATATTCAACATATAAATAATAATGTGTTAAGTTCATGCTTTTACCTCTGTACCGTTGGATGATTGTGAGAGAGGTGTGGTAGCATGGTATATCGCCATAGTGCGGGAGATTTCTTACCGCCTAGCAGTATTGCAGTGTATATTGCCATACCGCAAGCGGCTTCTGACTATCTGGTGGTAGCACGATATATCGCCACCCCGCGGAAGCCTTCTAGTAGCCGAGCGATAATGAGATTACCGCCATACCGCGAGAGTCTTCAACGTATCGAGCAATAGTGCGAGGTATACGCGAACTTGGTTGACAGCTAAGGTGTACACCGAATAGTGGAGGACGTTGTTGACTTGGCTCTAAACTCGATGCTAAATATGGTGCTAAAACTGACACTAAATCCGGTGCTAAACCCAACGCTAAATCCATACTGCCATACCATGGGAGATTTCTTACTGCTTGGCGGTAGTGCGGTGTATACTGCCATATCACGAGACGCTTTTGACTGTCTGGCAGTAGCCTTCTAGTAGTCAAGCAGTAGTGCGCTTATTGCCATACTGCAAGAGTCTTCAACCTGCCAAGCGGTAATGCGAGGTATACGCAGACTTGGTTGACAACTGAGGTGTATGCCGAATAGTGGAGGGCATTGCTTACTTGGCTCTAAACTCAACGCTAAATCTGGCACTAAAGTAGGTGCTAAATTCGACACTAAATCTAGTGCTAATTAGCGCTTGATTTAGTGCCTACTTGTCCTAATTGGCACAAAAAAACCAAAAATGGCACTAGCCCGATAAATAGAGCCAATTTTTCAAAAAAATAGAGAAAAATACATTAAAACAATGGATGGAAGCAAAAAACGGAGCTAAAAAGGGAGCTAATCATAGGGATTTGTTGTAGTGAGTGGGCACACAATTTTTTTCTTGCAAGATATCAAAACCATAGCAAAATACTTACCACATAAATTGCAAACTGGGATGTGTTGGTGGTTTGAAGAACCAATACAAAAGGTGACCATTATGATTTCTATGTAAGTAGGCATTGCGTTTGAGCTGCACTAAAATATAAAATCACATATGAACCATATTACAAAGACGTTGAGGTGGATTTTGCATCTCTTGAAGAGCTCCCTAATACAAATACAAACATTTCCAATTTGCTTCATAATATTATTGCTAACAATGACAATATGGTTATGCCAAATAATGCAACAACATTTTATGCAAACCCACCAGAAAATGAATTCACTTGCTCCTCATCATTTATGGCTAGGTTACCAAATAAATGTCATGAACTAGAAATCATAAAAGAAACATTGCAAGTTAGAGATCGAAATGACACCATTGTTGATTGGCAAACACTTGAGTCCTCACCATTTATTGAATACAATACTAAGGGCCTTTTAGACATAGATTTTCCTTCACTCTTTCCCAATGGTAGTGCACTACAGTTACAACCTTGTTATAAACAAGTTGAAATACATGAATATGTGTTGCACCTAATGAGGTTTCATGATAATATATTTGGAAGGCATCCAAGGTTTAGATATTTTGTCTTGACCCTGTTGATGCGCCATTGAAGCCAAGGTGTTGCCTCTATTTTTGTCAAGAAAATTTTTGAGGACTACATACCAACCACCATAGACAATCTTTGTCTCCATATACAACAGTTGCCTGACACTAAAATAGATAACCAATTGATTTATTATGGATCATCCCTTAGAGGCACACGAGCATATTGGAATAAGTGTCTCAATGAATTATCAAACATGATCAACCAAATAGGCTCCTCCACACTATTCTTCACATTAAGTGTTGTAGATACCAAATGGCTTGATTTACACCAACTATTTTCAAAGGGAGCAACGCCAACATTAGGAAACAATAAAGATCACATACATAACATTCTTATGAACCGACATACCACATCCTTATACTTGCATAAATGGTTCAGTATTCCACAAAGAAGTCTTAGAGAAGCTTTACTGTGCAACAAACTATTGGTATATATATGAGTGGAAACATCAAGGGTTTGCACATGTACATGGATTTCTTTGGCTTGAAGGTGCACTGAACATGGACACACTTGACTAGAGTGATCATGCAAATGTATACATATCGAAATCACTCTTTGAAAAATATGTTAGTGCCTAGAATCCTCAAAATCTAGGAGATAAGAACAACACACGCCATCGGTCATCACAAGATGATCCATGCTTGCTAATAACACCCAAAATATTCACTACAAGTACACTTTTTGACTATGAAGAGTTACTCAACTATGTCCAAAGACACACCAAATGTTCAGAATCAACCTCCCTTCGCAAGAAAGGCACCAACATGGACTATTGATGTAGGGTGCCCTAGCCTGAATGTGCTACCTCTTCATTGTATAGTGATGAAAATGGAAAAAAAACCATTTCCCTTGCACGTAATGATGATATGTTGAATATACATAGTCTAGAAATGCTTTCCATATGGAGAGCCAATATGCATTGTTAGCCTATGCTTTCAAAAACACTTGTTTAAAAGTACATTGCAAAATATTCCGCAAAGGCAGAAAAAAAATATGAAAGCTATATTGATATGTTGACATGCATATTCGAAAGAAAGCACCCGAAGACAAAGCGCTTGCAACATATTAAAAAATCATGTCTGAGATTATTGTTGATCGTGATATAGGTGCACAAGAAACATGCCATATGTTGCAAAAGTTTCCCCTTGTTGTTTGCAATTGTAAATTTATGGTGCTTAATGTTGGGCAAAAAGTTTTCAACTGAATTAGGACAAAACCAAATGAAAATACGTTGTAGTTGAGTTACATCCAATTATACACACGTCCTCCTCAAACGGAGACAATAACACTACTTGAATCTGCACAATCATTCTCGTTCTCATCAAGTCACAAACAATAAAAGTAGAAAGAAAGGAAATAGAAGGAAATTATCAGTGTCTTCCCTTGATTTACTGCTATTCCAAAGGAGGATTCAAAACATTGTGAGACATTTTGTTGGAGCGAACTACTTCTTTACAATCAATTTCATAACATTGTCATGGACATCAATATCGAGAAAGAAACAATTGTTGCAAATTGGAAGAACATGAATATACATAAATATTATGTGTGGCATATTGATCGTGTAACCAATGAAGAAGTAAATCAAGAAGAGGTAGAGGAACTAGAGAATGAAAGCAATATAGGAAATGCAGTACAATTGAATGAATGGGAGTTCTTATCACAATTGAGTCTTGGTACTAGTGGAAATCTTAATTCCCTTGATATGCTTGGAAGGTGTGACTTTGACAATTACAACAAGTGGAATGACCGTACAATACCTCAAGCTTTACATGAAACTATAGAGCATTTCATAAGCACAAACAAGGTGAACCAACATGACTGCCCAACACCATTTGAGTTTAACAACCTCCCATATCTACTCTCTCCCAAACAACAACTCGCTCTTACACTTGTTTTTTGACCATTGTAGTGCTTGTGAGTTTGATAAACCCTTTTATATGATCATAAAAGGCACAACAGGAACAAGGAAATCCTATCTTATTCATTGCATTAAACACCCCCTTTCTAGTTTAGTACCGCAAGAACATAGCCCACTCCTTGTTGTTGCTCCTATAGGAATTGCAACATTCAACATGCATGCCTCGACTATACATTCAACCTTGAAGATTCCACTCAAGTAAATGCAACCATTGAAGGTTCAATCACTTGCAATGTTTCAATAGAACATGAGACACATAAAATACCTCCTAATTGATGAGATGAGCTTTATAGGCCCAAAATTACTCTTGAAAATTGATACTAGGCTACGTGAGGCTTTCCCCCACCAAAAACACTTGTGCTTCAGTGGAACATCTATCATTCTTGTAGGCAACTTTACACAACTATCCCCTATTATGGAAAAACCTATCTATGCCTCCCACACAAATGTGAAAGCCCTATGGGAACAATTCACTATTATTGTCACACTAGGAAAAATATTCTGACAACATTGGGACACTCAAGCTCAAATCGACTTTCGAAGAACTATATAAAACATTCGTAATGCATAACCAAATGAACAAGATTGGGAGCTACTAATGAGTCACACAAACACAATGCTATCAAACAATATAAAAAGTATTTTGACCTAGCAATGCACCTATTTCCAACCATTGACTTAGTTGGAACACACAACAGAAAAATGATTCAACTGTTAAATCTTCCTATTGCACTCAGTATTGCAATAAAAACAAACACAAAATCAAACATCGACAATGATGCTGACTAGCTTCCCCATGAACTCCTGCTATGTAGAGGCCAACACGTCATGCTAACTACAAACCTATGGATTCAAGCAAGCCATGTAAATGGTTCTCTTGGAGAGGTTTTGTATATTGTATACACAAAAAACTCTAAACCACCGGATTTACCATTATATTGTTGGAAGAATGAACAAGGTGCACTCTATATTTGTTGTCATTGATGCCAACATTGGTTGGTAACTGACTAAGTAAACTGTGTGTCCATGCTAATCTAGTATTTTGGTCTGAAAATCCTCTCAGTAAAAGGAAATACTATGAGTTTTTGATATGTTGCTCAAGAGTGTCAGTTACAGGTATAAAAAAAATTTCAGCGAGTTTGTGTGATCCGGTTGAGTTATCCAATTGACAAAGTTTAGTATTCTTTTGACCGACAAGGTTAGCAATTGTTTTTCCTATGTGTGTTCCTTATTGGGTTTGTGTCGACCTAATGTATGGATGACACATTTTGCTCTGTGTGACAAAAGGAATTTTATATTGAGCCAACAAGTCATTTTGAATTTTGGGTATTCACATTCAATTAGGCCGACCTAATTGATAAAGGAAAACATGACCGTGTATATATGTGTGTGTATGATTGACATAAAAGGATATACATACAGCGAAAAGAGACACAGAGTATGATATGCGAGTGCTATGACAATTGTATTAATGTGAAGTTATTGATAGTGATTGTATATCTACAACCAGGGCATAATTTTGGTATTCTTCAGAGCTTAATCATAACAGATTTCTGCACTTTCTAGGTGCACTTCTTCAGTTCATTTTTTGGTAGTGAGCCACACCTTTTGTATCTTGGCCATAAGCCATATTTTGTATTTAGGATATGAGCCTTTCATGGATAGTGAGTCTTGGAAGTGAGCCCTGTAATATCTTATAACCGGTTATAATATATTGTGAGCTAATCCTCACTGTGGGTTTTCCCACTTTGGGTTTTCCACATAAAAATCCTGGTGTCAATGTGTTATGATCTCTTTTATGTTTTGGTTCACTATTGCAGCTAGATGTGGATTGATAATTGGATGGTTAATAATTAATTTTGTTAGAAGAATACCAATTCACCCCCCTCCTCAGTATTCGGTGTATTCAACATATGTGTAGTAGTAAAATTTGATACTTACAATGGCCCACCTTGGAACATACATGCTCCAACAACTATTCCAATATTACCTATATCTCTAGGTGCTCAGAAATAGTTACCACTATGCATGGCGTGGGAAATTACAATACATAAATCCCAAGGATTAACAATCTAAAGAGCAACAATCGATATAGGTAAAAAAGAAAGACATGCATTGAATTTTACAACTATATCTAGAGTTAAATCGATACACAAACTTATGATAGATCCGCCATTTTCCTTCGATCGATACTCAAGAATGAAGAATAATCCATACATAATTATCAAGAAGAAAGAAGAGCTTTGACTACATCTTCTCTCTTTATGATGAGTATAGGTACACATACATAAACACATCACTCTCTCAATAAACTATCTATTTAATTTTCTCCTTACCATATTCATATAATACATATTATTGTTTCTATATTTACACCACATTTGCAATCACATGCATGTGGATGTTCTAGAATCGTATACTCCTGCAACGGTTGCTTTAATCCTACAAATGTTTTCCAAAGTATGTTGAACACCTTTCACCAAAGTCTAGCAATGATCATTTCCAACATATAGACATCCTGCCAACTCATGGTTGCATATATTGAACGATTCCACAACTCAACACTTGATCCAAATCCACTTCAAAATCAACAAAATATTTAGCCAATTCCCATGTCTAATGAATAAATCAAATAACCCTTTGCAAACAATCCATCCTTTCAAATTGATCCATGTCAAGAACATGAAACAAAACATATTGAAGAAAACACCATGTAGAATCAAGATCAAGAATCTGTACCTCCAATATACTACCATGATCTAATGGGAATTCTCCAATCCATACAAGATGGCGCAAATGATGATCATATCCATATATCACCTACTCCTCCATCTACCGCTGAGATGCTTACTCCTAAATGTACACATAGATGATCTTCAAAAACAAGAGTTTCCTACTCTAAACATCATTATCAATGAGCAAGAGTCTTCTACTCTTAAATATCAACAATCTTGCACAAGTTCTTGGTTTTATAACAATTAAGGAATAGTGATAACTCAAACACTAGAGGGAATGTTGTCTAGTGCAAACACCAACATGGGGAGAAAGTAGAGTCCTTATGATAAAATCACTATCAATGCTACAACTATTCATAACTTCAATCATCATCCATGCATCATCCCATCCATAAATTGTGCCCAACCACATGAGAACAAGGTATATCAAAGAAAGGAACAAATGACTGAGGTAAAATAATTATTGAAGAAAAATGGACAAATAAAATTCAAATGGATACCAAAAAATACAAAAAAAAATCATCCTTATCAACCTCCATTAGTCAAAGAAACTATGGGGAAAAAATCAAGAAGGGATAAGTAGGAGGTATTTTCCATAGTGTGTCAAATTATGATATTGCTATTAGGATTCAACTGTGTGGTTTCAAGTAAAACTCATTGACCCATATTTCATGAGTAGTGGTTCACATGAACCCATATCTCATGAGTATGAATGGTCCACTCAACACTCATTGCATCTAGGTGATGCTCACAGAGGTGAAGCATTGGGTCATCTTGGGAGGTCACCCATCCTAGTGTTACTCCAGCTCAAGTGCGCTTAACCATGGAGTTTCCTCCAAAGTTAAGGCCACTTAACTTGCTACCCCATTTTCAAAACCTTCATCAAGTGTTGTGCCTTGTGAACCATTCATCATAGATCCCCTTTAGCTCATCAATT
Organism: Sequoiadendron giganteum; assembly: GCA_007115665.2. Lineage (NCBI taxonomy): Eukaryota > Viridiplantae > Streptophyta > Pinopsida > Cupressales > Cupressaceae > Sequoiadendron > Sequoiadendron giganteum. The sequence goes on from CM021109.1 coordinate 81,018,324, forward strand.
GATAAGTAGGAGGTATTTTCCACAACATGTCAAATTATGATATTGCTATCAAGATTCAACTATGTGGTTTTCGAGTCAAACTCATTGACCCATGTTTCATGAGTAGTGATTCACATGAACCCATCTCTCATGAGTATGAATGGTCCACTCAACACTCATTGCATCTAGATGATGCTCATAGAGGTGAAGCATTGGGTCGTCCCGGAAGGTCACCCATCCTAGTGTTACTCCAACTCAAGCGTGCTTAACCATGGAGTTTCCTCCAAAGTTAAGCCCACTTAGCTTGCCACTTCATTTGCAAAAACTTCAACAAGTGTTGTGCCTTGTGAACCATTCATCATAGAGCCCCTTTAACTCATCAATTGATAAGTAGGAGGTATTTTCCATAGTGTGTTAAATTATTATATTGCTATCAGGATTCAACTATGTGGTTTTCGAGTCAAACTCATTGACCCATGTTTCATGAGTAGTGGTTCACATGAACCCAACTCTCATGAGTATGAATGGTCCACTCAAAACTCATTGCATCTAGGTGATTCTCATAGAGGTGAAGCATTGGGTCATCTCAGGAGGTCACCCATCCTAGTGTTACTCCAACTCAAGCACGCTTAACCATGGAGTTTCCTCCAAAGTTAAGCCCACTTAGCTTGCCACCTCATTTGCAAAAAATTCAACAAGTGTTGTGCCTTGTGAACCATTCATCATAGAGCCCCTTTAGCTCATCAATTGATAAGTAGGAGGTATTTTCCATAGTGTGTTAAATTATGATATTGCTATCAGGATTCAACTATGTGGTTTTCGAGTCAAACTCATTGACCCATGTTTCATGAGTAGTGGTTCACATGAACCCAACTCTCATGAGTATGAATGGTCCACTCAAAACTCATTGCATCTAGGTGATTCTCATAGAGGTGAAGCATTGGGTCATCTCAGGAGGTCACCCATCCTAGTGTTACTCCAACTCAAGCACGCTTAACCATGGATTTCCTCCAAAGTTAAGCCCACTTAGCTTGCTACCCCATTTGCAAAATAAAAAGTGATGTGCCTTGTGAACCATTCATCATAGAGCCCCTTAGCTCATCAATTGATAAGTAGGATGCTTAACCATGGAGTTTCCTCCAAAGTTAAGCTCACTTAGCTTGCTACCCCATTTGCAAAACCTTCAGCAAGTGTTGTTCCTTGTGAATCATTCATCATAGAGCCCCTTTAGCTCATCAATTGATAAGTAGGAGGCATTTTCCACAGTGTGTCAAATTATGATATTGCTATCAGGATCCAACTATGTGGTTTTCGAGTCAAACTCATTGACCCATGTTTCATGAGTAGTGGTTCACATGAACCCATCTCTCATGAGTATGAATGGTCCACTCAACACTCATTGCATCTTGGTGATGCTCACAGAGGTGAATCATTGGGTCATCCTGGGAGGTTACCCATCCCAGTGTTACTCCAACTCAAGCGCGCTTAACCATGGATTTTCCTCCAAAGTTAAGCCCACTTAGCTTGCTACCCCATTTGCAAAATACCTCCTACTTATCAATTGATGAGATAAAGGGGTTCTATAATGAATGGTTCACAAGGAACAACAATTTTTACATTGAAGGTTTTGCAAATGGGGTAGCAAGCTAGGTGGGCTTAACTTTGGAAGAAACTCAATGGTTAATCGCACTTGAGTTGGAGTAACATTGGGATGGGTGATCTCCCAGGACAACCCAATGCTTCACCTCTGTGAGCATCACCTAGATGCAATGAGTGTTGAGTGGACCATTCATACTCATGAGAGATGGGTTCATGTGAACCACTACTCATGAAACATGGGTCAATGAGTTTGACTCGAAAACCACACATTTGAATCCTGATAGCAATATCATAATCAAGAAGGGAAGTTCATCCATCAAAAAGGTCCAACAATGCACAGGAAAGCTTCAAGAGTGACCTACAAGATATATGGAAAATTTTGTCCCGTTTGAATCTCCATATCCACCTACCATTGCTCATCGTCCCAAGTTTGGAAAAAAAAGATCTTAACTATCAACCAATCAATCTACATGTCATATCTCTCAACGTACACCACCATAAACTTTGACATCCATGATATCCAAATCTCGCATTAACTACGTGTTGACAACAACTCTTTATCATAAGGACTCTAATGGCTCCCTATCATGATGTGCACATCTAGATGAGGTTAACTGTGATATTTGCAAAGAAAAAAAGACACTTCAAAAAATATATATATATACAAGAAAAAATCGTCCTTTACTGAGAACCACTATAGTGGCAAAAAGGTGTCATATGTATAATCGAACATCTACATGCGCCAAATTAGGTGGAAGCATATTACCCCATCCATAATAAATCCAACACTCCATCCATCTTATCCATAATAAATTCGTTCATCCATGAACCATCTATCAAATCCATGTTCACCCATCGCCATCCATATTCCAAATCATCTTGATCTTGGTCGACGTTTAGTGTACACTTAACACTTGCTTATGGTAAATATCTTGACATGGGTCGTTATCATTCATCGTACCCACTGTTATCTAAGCCATTAACTATTCTCCAAATGACCATCCACAATCCAAATTGTAATCCCTGCCATCCTTTGCATGCCTCACATATCCAATCATCCATTCATTTATCCATGCATCCATCCATTACATTCCATACACTGCTACAAACTAGGGGCAAATACTTACATCTTGCTTCAAGAAAACATCATGATCTATATCCATCAACTCATACTATAAGCTAGTATTTTTCTATTTAGAGGATTGTGCCATCTTAGTTTACACATACATATATTCTTTTCATAGAATAAAGGAGCATGCAAAACATGCTAGAGGTGTTCTCTATATATTACAAATAATTTGTATTTAATTCAAACAAAATTGTATATATTTGGAAGTATGCAAAACATGCCAAAGGTGTTCTCTGTATATTACTCTCATTTTCTAAATAATTCGAACAAGATAAGAATGAACAAATTATATGTTTACTTCTTTATTTTGCATGATAGAGATGGTTATACACCCATTATCTTTTCATAATGTCTATATTTTTTGTTGTGATATTAAAAATTTGTTTTTTCTATTATTGGTGTTTGGCTGTATCTCCAAATATGTATTACATCCACTTTGTAAAAATATACAGACAATATTATACAAGTGCTAAACTGCACATCACTCCCCTTCTTAATTCTCTATATTTTTCTATCGACATAACCCTTGCACCCCTCCGATACAAGTGCTGGTTTATAGCATAGACATGTTTCTTGAAAGATTGATCACCCTAATTTTGATGCCATTTCCCAGGTTTTCTCTTGCCTTTACTAGGTAGAAGACACTTCTACTTCTTGTTGCTACATTCTCATCTATTTATTTATTTATTTCCACACAAGAGACAAAACATTTAAATCGCACTATTGCATGATATGCTCAAAATGGGTTTATTAAAATGGCTTCAGAATCATTCAAGAGAATACAGTTGCAGGTATAGAGCCATCCTCCTTGTCTGAGCAGAATGGGATCTTTGGAATAGGATATGAACCTCCATCAACACATAAAGAGGTATTTTTATTAGATGTTTCGGTTGCAACTGTCGGTGTAAACATACATGCAAAATGCGTAAGAATAGACAAAGCACACAAATTGTTTGACAAAATGTTGCAAGAAATATGGTCTCATGAAATAAAAAATTGCAGGATACACACAAATTGGATTTGTTGGAGTAACTTTAGAAACTTTCAAGCAAATGCAATTGGTGGGTGTAAAGCCAAATTTCATCTCCCCTTCCCAATATCCTCCCCACATTTCCCAAAATGGAGATTTTTGGAGTAGGGTACAGATATCCCTCAAGCATAAAGGGTGGAGGAATTCTATTAGAGGTTGAATTACAATTGCCTTCATAGGCATGTATACAAAATGTGAAAGCATAGGCAAGGCGCGTGAACTGTTTGACAAAATGCATCAAAGGACCGTGGTCTCATGGAATGCAAAAATTGCAGGATATGCACAAAATGGATTTTGCAAGGATGATTTCCATGTGCTCACTTGGTAGCTTTGGAGCAAGGTATGGAAATCCACTAGAACATAACGAAAGTGGGGGGAGTATTTTTTGTCTGATGTTGTACTGACAAGTGCCATGGTAGACAAGTATGAAAAATGTGAAAGCATAGACAAGGAACGTGAACTGTTAAGCAGATTGCCTCACATGAATGCAGTCTCAGGGATTGCAATGATTGCAGGACCACAGAAGCAATGCTTCCATTTAACTGATAACAACAAAATTGTTTTAGAATGAGAGTCAAGTAAAAGCTCTAAGAAAAGGAAATTGGCATCATTGTGACCTCTGAAGAAGATTTAAATGTTGACCTCAGTGCCCCAAAACCAAATATGGAAGGAGATATTCATATAGATGATTCTCAACATGAGCATGACATCAATGAATTAGTGGATGAAGTTGTAAAGATAGTACAAGAGATAACACCTGAAACAAACATTGTTTCCTCCCTACCACAATGGAGAACTTCAAGCTACTGATTGATTCTTTCAAGGAATATGCCTCTAGATTGAAAGAACAAGTTGAAACAGAAGTTGAAGCATGGCTTGTAAAAAATAAATTATTGGACATTACAGAGAAGTGTGCATTTGCACACAACAAAGTAGAAGAAATTTGGAAGGTTGTACAAGCATGTGAAGAGGAAGCAAGGACCTTATTTTTGTATTGCATGAAATGGCCAGATACCACACAAAGCATAAAGGATGATATGGATGCAATTGAAACACAAATAAGAAATGCATCAAACACTTATGACCTGGTACAAGATAGAGATGATCAGACTTGGACTGCTTTAGTGAACTTGCATGAGAAGTACTTTACCCTAGAAATAATCAAATAGTTTGAGAAGCTAAGAGAATTGGTGAAGATGAAGTATATACCTATCTCAAGTGCCTTGCCAATGCAAACAAAACTTCAAAAATAATTACCCTAAAAATCTAGAAAGAAGAAATAATCAAACAGTTTGAGAAGCTAAGGGAATTGGTGAAGATAAAGTATATACATATCTCAAGTGCCTTGCCAATGCAGACAAAACTTCAAACATAAATCTTACTCCTAGTACTCTAGAAGAAGGGAAGGAAATCTTGGTGAAGCTTGAGTCACAATACAGGACACTTGCAGTAGCAGAGAAGCATTGGGAAGAAGATAAATCTAGAAGTGTTTTCTTTTGGTGGTTTTAAAGATTAGCAACTACAACAAACTTCTAATGTTTTAATCTATGTTGAGAACTATGTGTAAATATAATATTGACTCTCAAATTTCTCTCTTTTGTGCCCACCATCTCTACATACCCCCTCTCCACACTTAGTCTCCATCAATTTAAGTCATCACAATCGCGGGAAGGTGATTGCTGCAACTTTTTTATAGAAAAGAAACGTTAAGGAGTTTAAGGTGTATTACCTAATAAGTTCAATTTTGTGAATTTGTGAAGCAAGTTTAAAACTCATGACAATCAAATAGTGGACAAGGATTAAAAATAACCAAATAGCAAACAATAAATTTGAATTAGATACCTTCTCAAATTGAATACATGACTTCATGGCCAAAGACAAGTAGGAAGTATTGTCAATACCATTTCACTCTTGATTGAGCTCTAGAGACAAATCCTTTTGAGCTTCCCTTTCTTCTTTGAGTTGTTTTTTTTTTTTTTCAAATCATCAATTCTATACAATCCATCTAATTTAGAAAGGGGTGAAGTCCTTTCTAATTGATAGTAATTATATAGATGAGTATTAGAGGATTGAAATTTCTTAACATTAAATTTATTTATTGATTATACTAAATTTCATCATGGGAATATATTACTCCAAGAATTTTTGCTTAAATTGAATAAAACTAACATCACATAAGTTACTAGATTATGTGAAATCATATTATTTCTAATGGCACTCTTGAAACCCATTATGAAAGATAGAGAATTTGGTCTAGATATTTTACATAGTTTGATATTCATATAGGTACAACTAGATAGAGTATTTCAATCTAATTCATTTGGTGAAAAGGGAGTAAGTAACAACACACAACAAAGCACAAAATGAGGGTATATGATCTATAATTCCTTAGAAAATGTTTTGCTATTCATGTTGAAAAACTACCCTTTGGTAAGAAGCATAAGAGAATGTTTTTGAAAAGATAAGCAGCATTTACAAGGTGTTGTACCCTTCACAAAGGGCCCAAAGGGCCAAAGGACAACATAGTTCAATTTTTTTTTGAACTATAGGAAAAAACAAAAACAGCTGACCGACAGCTGTCGAAAAACAAAGAAAATTGAAAAGAAATAACCTAGGAACCAGAGCGGACCAACCTAACTCCCTGAACCCGAGGCCGTAGAGAAGTAACGGGTTTAGGGAGTCCCTTCTTCTTTCTCATCACAACCGACCAAGAAGGCTCACAAACAACCATCGAGTAGGGCGAGGGGAGAGGATCACCAACAACCACCACGGGCGAGGAGCAGGGCGCCGGTAGCGAAGAGGAGGAGACCAGAGTGATCATCGTACCAAGAGAGTTGTTAAGCGAGAGACGAGCAAGAAATGACTGCACAACGTCAACAAACCGGGGCAACAAAGGATCAGCAGTAGTGGTAGCCAAAATAGGAGCCTGAGGAGGCTCAGACACCAAAGGAGGGACATGAATATCACCCTCCTTAGAGGAATCGTCAGAAGAGTCTAAAGAGTCTGAAGAGGGAGAACCGACTATGAGGTGATCTGATAGAGAATTCTTCCACCAAGTAGCAACACCCTTGCAGTGAGCAAGAGGACAACTCGAAGCCAAATGACCAGTAGAAAAACACCTCCTGCAACGAAAGGGGAGGCCCTCATAGTCCAACAGCTACGACCAAGGTTTGTCCAACACCATCAGAACCACATCACCATGAAGGGGTTTGGAAATATCCAAATCAACCAAAATATGGGCCACCATAGTGTGCCCCAGGTCCCGAGAAGTTGAGTCTTGTTGTGCCTTTTGCACACACGCCCCGTTCGGAATGAGGACCCTCTTTTCCCTCTTCCCTTTTTTGGTTCCTTTTGTCTCGCCTCGTTTTTCGTACCCCATTTTTTGTGCCCAAAAATAGGGGTAGCACATTTCCCAATGCTATATTTTAAGTCTTGGGCTATCCAGGTTTTCCTTGCCGAAATTCTGGCATTTGTGGCAATTTTCGGGTTTCCCTTTCCGAATTTCCTATTTTGGATTGCCTCTGCTAGGTTTCCCCTTTCAGTTTTCCCTTTACGGATTTTCTATTTCGGATTGCCTCTGCCGGGTTTCCCCTTTCAGGTTTCCCTTTCCGGATTTCCTCTTTCAGATTGCCTCCATCAGATTTCCCTTTCCGGGTTTCCCCTCGGTCTTCACTGTTTGGAGAACGGCTGCCTCGGGACGACTTTTCGGACCCCGGACTCTGAACCTCCCACCGCCTCTGCGTTTTTCGGAAGCTCACCAACCAAACCTGCAACTGTACGGAGGATTTAATGCTGCATTAATGGCTGCTTTTTGCTATAAAACCGATTTTCCGGCCGTCATTATCAAAGCCTCGAGTGATAGAGAAGGATTGAAGAGCTCCCGGCGAATTTGACTTTCGTCCTATCGGATTTCGAAGTGCTTTCCCGGTGACCTCCGCGAATTCGACATCCTGTTCTTCAGATTTTCGAGGTAGGTTTTCCGTCCGCGCGCCCTAGCTTTTGTTTTGCAAATTTTTTGATTTTCTCGAGGGTAAAATGTAAAATGAAACCTAAACTAAGTATATTTTCCCCCTGCGCGCATAACCCATATCTTAGAATCGAAAAATCCACCGTTAAATCGCCCAAAAATCGATTCGGAACCTTCTTGCGTCGCAGCTGTTCTTCAGAACGGCACTGGTGTCTTCCGAGCCCGAGTTTTCCCGCGGCCGTCCGTACCGCCATCTTCCTTCGAATTTTTGACCTTTTCCCTCCTTTCGGATTCCCATCTCCGGAATTCCCTTCTCGGGATTCCGTTGCATCTCTGCCGTTTCAAACGGCCCCGTCCGAGCGTATTCCCGACCCTTGGATGCCCGACCCTCCATTTTCGTCTAAAATCAAACTTCACAATTTTCTTCAAATTCGTCCCCAGAATTTGGTTCCCGAGATTTTGTTCCCAGAATTCCGTCCTCATCTCGCCATTTCAAACGACGTCCACCTTGCGGCTTCCTGGACTCCGTTTCCCGACCGCAAAATGTTTCACCTCCCGGTCAAAACCCTTACCATTTTCTTTCCCTCGGACTTTTGCCTCCGGGATTCCTTTCCCGGGATTCCGTAGTGTTCTCACCATTCCAAACGGCCTCGTCCGAACGTCTTCCCGAATCTTGGACCCCGGTCCGCTGTCCACCGGAACCCCATGCCTTTGGTCTTTTTTCCTCCAAGCTTCTTCCAGATTCTGGATGCCGGAATTCCCTCCTCGGGATTCTGTTCCTCTTGCACCGTTCTTAATGGCGAGCTTCGAGTTTCTTCCTGACCTCTGGGTCCCGACGCCTCATTCGCCATCTGTTTGTCTCGAATGCTCTGGTCATTCCCGGAAGCTTCCTCTTAGGTTTCCTTCGCCGGATTTCCTCTTTCGTTTCACTGTTCTGCACGGCTGACTCCAAGCCGCTTCCCGACGATGGCAATCCGAGACCCAGATTCCATTGCCCGGAATTTCGTCTCCTCTGCGCCGTTTCCAACGGCTTCCCTACAAATGATGCCCAAACCCCCAAATGGGGCATCAAATGACCTCCAAATCCAAAATGGATTTCGACCCACTTGCTTGAATTTGGTCTTCTTCCATTTCCAACTTCAAATCTTCAAATCCAACTTCGGGAAGTGCATATGGGAATTCCATTCTCATTTTTCCCTTTCAAGCGGCATTCTACTAAGGGATTTCCGGCCTAGGAACTCCGGATTGTTTGCATTGCCCTCTAATGATGAAATATCTTGCCTCTGTGATTGTTAAGTATGAATTGTGATTGTCGAACTAATTTTGACATGCAGGTATTTGTTGCTAGCCATTTTGTCAAGTTCTTTGTTACTGTTTCTCGTATGCTGTGCAGGATTTATGGAATCCGGCCCAGAGACTTCCGGTGATTCCAGAAAAGGAAAAGGAACAGCTAAGCCACCAAGGGGCAAGGAAGACAAGGAACTGATGAAGTACAAGTTCCAAGGGGTCCCTATCCAGTCTAGGGTCACTACCCTTTGGAGGGATGTTTTAGATACCAACATCGGACAGGTCGATGTTGATGAATTTACGCAGAGGGTTAGAATGAACCTGAAAACTGCGAATGCCAAGTTGATAAAGAGCAGTGGACTTGCTAAGGCTGCAGGTTTCCCACCGGCCCTACTGGCTCCAGAGCTGGTAATGGCATGTGTTGAGGCATACCAATCTGATACCAGAACAATTGTGGATCATGAGGGGAATATCCTTGCACATATGTCTCCGTTAGGCATTACGAACACCTTCCACATTCCAACCTTTGAGAGCATGGAGGTCCCCACCTTGGAAGACTGTCAAGAGGTGTGGGAACAGGACCCATTGGATTGTAAAAGGCTCATCAACCAATGCTGGTTGAAGGACAAACGGGCTAGTGCTGGGAAGCTCCCTTAAGAGCTCTACCACAGTGACTTCCATGAAGATTACCATGATCTGGTAACGCTGCTCAGCCGAGTCAAGGGCCTTCCTGGTACGGTTTTCTTTCAAGAATGGATGTTCTATTTCATAGAATAGATCCTTTGAGGTAAGGGTACCGCTTTCTATTGGGACGAGATAATTAGTGACTATTTCCACGAGTAGTTTACCACTGTGAAGAAAACTAACAAATTCTTCATGACCTCTTACTTGGTGTATTCCCTCGCCAATCGATGACATTATCAAGGTTTGACAGTGATGCCAAGTGATCCATCAGGGCCAGAGCTCAAACCATATGACAAGTACCCTTAGTTGCAGCTTAGGAATTTCAAAACAAACTACTGCAAGGTGAATGACGCATTCATTGCCCACGTAATCCGGTCAGTGGGAGGAGATTTTCATAGAAGGATGTCCCATAGTGCCAGGGTCCTCCTCAGACAATATGCCTTCTGGTACATCCAGTTCCCAAGGTTCACATACATCTGTGTCGAAGGCTTCTCGGATAAACCAAACAAGCTGCTCCGGTACCCAAATGACCGGATTGTTCTCTTAGAGCTGACTCGGCAGCTGCGACACATTCACAGTGTCTTGAGTGAGAAGCATCTGGCAGGCCCCATCTACCCCATGAACCTTGGTCAGGGGATGTACAAGGTCCACACTTCCCAGTGTGTAGGATATTCAGAAAGGGAGTTGGTAGAATATAATTTTGAACAATATACAGCAAGGCCACAGATGGATCCCTACGACCATGTCAGAAAGGCACTGGGGCACGAATATGCCCACCTCCATAATATTGAGGACTTCTGGGCCAACTGTAGGAATGATCTTGAGGTATGGTTGTGATATTATATGCACATGACTGTCATCCATGTACGAAGGGTGAACTTATGCTCGGTTCGTGATCAGTTGGAGGAGGATGAGGAAGCAATTGTGGATCCAGTTTATGATACAGTTTCCAACCTACCGATGCTCGCTATCAACTGGGATACACCGAAGCTTAATGATATTGGTGTGCTCACCAGGTCCGTTGAAGCCCGAACGAGAGCATGGATCGATGAGAAGGTGGCCCAATTGAAACAACAGGGGTCGTCCTGACATACACCGACCTTGCAAGTGAGCACGTGAGTGAGCCAAGTGGCTCTGAGGGTGGGGAAGCCGCTGCTGCAATTAGGGAGAGATCTAAAGCCCCACCACCTCTGAAGACCAAGAAAAGAAAGGAGGCAAGCCAACAACTACCCAAGCCAAAAGTCTACGCTTGTAAGTCTTCCGAGCCAGAGCCCTCTAAGAAGAAAAGAAAAACAACAGGAGGCACGGGGACAACGATGATGCCTAAGGGTTCGCCCCTCAGGATCACGAGCAAAAGATCTAGCTCGTTTCGATCTCCACCCATTATAATCACCGCCGCCACCCTGCTTGCTTCAATTCCAGCTTCTGCTTCCTCCCCGCCTGCGGTGGATATCTCAGTCCACCTTGCTCAGTCTCCTCCAATATCGCAGGTCATTCTCGTGGATTCATCATCCGCCGCCACCTCGCCAATGACCTCTTCCTCCATGTCTCCTTCCCTTCCTTCCATTTCCGTTGCCACAACGCCAACTCCAAGCCTTCCAGAATCTTTTGTGAAGTATATGCAGAATGTGCCTTCTGAGCTTTCGGGGATGCTCACCAATCCAATAGTCCAGGCTGTGATAGCTCAGGCTATGGCCTCCACTACAACGACATCCCCCTCTACCAAATCACCAAAGATGAAGGCGATCATGCAGATATCGGAAGAGCATGAACGACAACATCTTGAGGCTGAGAAGGTGCTGGGAAATGAAGAGTTTGAATATCACGAACACCCCTTGTTCGAGCGTCAGAAAATTGATAAGGTGGCCTATGAATCTTCAAGTGATGGCAGTGAGTCTAGTGAGGCCAGTGAGGACCTTGACATAGAATTGATCCGAGAGTCGAATGATCCCGAGCTCAATGCAGAGTGGGGAAAATAGCTCAAGGAGATTGAAGACAAGGAGGTCGAGGATCGGCTTGCATAGGAAGATGAGACTGCTGCTCCGGGGACAGAAGGTAACAAGTCTCCAACCGAAGAACATGGCAAAACTCCGGAGCATGGTGAGGAAACTTTCCTCCAAGAGAGTAAATAGACAGGGAGCCCCGAGAAGCATCGAGATACTCTAGACACGGAAGAGGATACTGAAAAGAAAGATTCACCCAAAGAGCAGCTACGTACCGAGTCTCGCTGGACATGAGACATTCGAGCAAGTTTCTGATAAAGGAAAAGAAGATACGGGAACAAACGAGAAGGCTCTGGTTGTCAGTATTGTCGAACTCAAAGAAAAGGACAGTGGGACTCAGAGTGAGGCACCAGGAAAAGAGCCTCAAACGCCTGATTAGCTGCAAAGGCAGCTCAAGCAAAAGACTCTCGCGTCAAAGGATCCCAAGGCAAGGCTGGAAGCCATCATGGCCAGAGCACGGGTGAGCACCAGAAAAGACAAGAAGCCGAGGGTTAGATCGAAGATAACCATGGATGCCTCGAGATCAAGAGTAGTGCAAATAGCAACACCGATGGTTGGGGAACAAGGCATAACTTATAACGTCTCCACCATCGATCTGGGAGTGGCTACAAGGGAGCAAAAAGTTGAGCATCTCCAAGAGTCGGTCGCCACAGTGGTGCACCTTATCTAGCAGGATAAGATCTCCAAAGAGGAATTAAAGGAGTAGGTGGTTGATCTGACAACTTATATTCAGCAGTGGTTGTCTCCAGATGATCAGCCGACAACATCATCGGCCCCGCCTCAGTTGCTGTCTAGAGAAAAAATTGACAAACTAGAAAAGAGACGGAACTTGGACAAAACTACGGAAAATTGGTTCCGATAGGTTTTGGACATAGGGAACACAAGTATCAACGTGGCCACTTGGGCAGCCAATAGGTTCCTAGAGGTTCAGAAAACTCTCAAGGACACGAGGCAGATCTGTGAGAAGTTCCCTAGGAAGTACGATGCAGCCTACCCGAAGATTGAGGCCATTCTCATGCTATCAAGTGATATCTGGGAGAAGGACCTTGCCTTCAAGGACGACGACCACTGGCTGGTGGATACCTGGAAATGAGATTATAACCACCGAAAGAGAAGGCTGGAGCAGATTTTGGAACAGATAGCGCCTGACATTGAATGGGCAAGGGAGTCCAAGGAGGAGTGTACTCAGTACCTCAAACTGATGACGGGATATGAAGTGCCCGTGGTTGAGATCAATTCCGAAAACATCAAGCCCCACTTCTTGAAGATTATCGAAGATGGGATGTCCGCCGAAATCACCACCAAGTTCATGTGTTTTGCGGCTCGAGCCTTCATGCAATTAGAAGTTTGCAAAGAGAACGATGCTATGTATAAGGCGGACTAGGAGAAGCTAGGCAGCAATTCCCAAGAGTGGAGTTACCAGATCTTGAAGGCTGACATCCTGGAGGTGGAGAAGTTTTAGTCTCTGATCCTGAGTTTCATGGAGTATGCCACGTTGAAGAAGCAAGAGGGCAACCCAGTCATCGATGAACAGTTCCTTAAAGAATAGCTACAACAAAGGGCAAATCACTAAAAGACAAATTTGCTACAGCGCTGTCACTAGATGACGAAATAGGGAAGGGACAAGAAAGTATATATAAATGTAATATATTTGGGGGTAGGTGAAACCCTAATGTAAAATGAATCTTGGCCACATAATAGAATCGAATCTTGACCACTTATTTTGTTTTTTGAAAACTATAAATAAGGCTCTCCTCCTCTCATTTTAAAGGAGTTGAGTTGCTGTAAAGGCATGCTGAAGAAATTATAAATAGCAAATACAGTCAATTTTGGTGTATTTTATGGGTTTCTCAATATGTTTCATGATTCCTCTCCCTTTTAGTTATAGCTTTGCTTTAAGTTACTTTGCTGTTCTAGCATCTTCAGTTTAAACTTGGTAGATTTAGTATGTTATTTCTGGTTTTGGAGATAGTTGTTGTGTGTATGCTTTACTTGTCCATACTTTTGGTCATTTGCTGAAGGTAGATGACTGTGCAAAGTTAGTCTGGACTTTGATTCCATTGCTACTCATTGAACTTTATACTTTATTCATGTTTCCATAGTGAATGAATGATGAACATCTGCAGTCACTAGAAGATATCACAGATTTCATGATATTGTGAGAATTCTGATTAAGTGAAATCCCGTTTAAGGAAACTGTCCACAGCAGGAACCTCCATGATCACTATTCATTGGTAGTTGCAGGTCCGAGAAACATCTTTCTTCCTCACCCTTTCTTTTTTCCTTTTTTTAGAATTAACTTGTGCCAAGGTTCGTTGCATATTATAAAGCCAAATCCAACGAAATAATGGAGTCTAAGATTGCTGTTTGAACCTGCAGCAAAGCATATCAATTCCAGACCTCTAGAACTCCATTTATTGACTCAATTCCCCTACAGCTTCAACCACGTAAGGCCGCCTTGTGATTCTAGCAAATCACATAAACAACTGAAATATTCCAAGCATCGTCAAGACCTGACATCTGAGAGACCTTGGGATAGTGTTTTGCAATTTGATTATGGAAGATTGTCTTTCAAGAGAGGTGATGCACCTACGCATTACCTGTGTTGAGAAGTGCATGAAAACACCATCAACAAGTCCACCTTGAGGAAATGTCCAATGGAGTTACCAATAGCTTCAAAATAGGACAACTCCCAATATTGAAGAGGGAGATTCGGAAGACAGACCCAAACAGGTGTGATATTCAGCGACTCAGTAAGCGAGTTGAAGGAGCGCGACCAAGGCCTAATGAACAGTGAATGGATACCCCACATCCATCCCTTATCCAACACACAGTCCCTATTCGTAGGGGAGGAGAAGCTGACAAAGAAAAACCCCTGAGCACTAGGGTAAAGCTCAATCCGTTCAGAGACAATGGGCTTCCAAGAAACAAAAACCCACTCATGGAGATCTGGAAGGGAGCGCTATAGTCCATTAAACCTGCAAACCACACCTTGCCTCAAATAATAATCTTCATTTTCAGCCACTTCAGGACCACAAACAAACACAGGGGAAGCCCGCGCACAAGGCAAAGGACGAACCTTAGAGGGAGCAGGTGCAGACCGAGTACCAACCTTAGATACCGCCTCAGAGAAAGACTTCCGACCAATAGGAGCACTAGAGGTAGGAGCAAACGACACCTTAGGGAAAACAACATCCACACCTGGCAGAGCAGTGTCCACACCATCCCCCACCAATATGGTATTGGAGTCAATTAATAATGTTGGTTTCAAAAGAGATGAAAGCTACATTAGCCATGGTCTAGTATAGTGTGGTATTGTGTGAGAAGTGCAAACAAATAATTCCTTTTTGGAATGCGGTTGGCATGCAAGCTTATGCTAGCATCATCCAACATCATTTTAACATGAATATCACCCTCCTCAGAGGAATCGTCAGAAGAGTCTGAAGAGTCCGAAGAGAGAGAACCGACTGTGAGGTGATCCGATAGAGAATTATTCCACCAAGTAGCAACACCCTTGCGGTGAGCAAGAGGACAACTCAAGGCCAAATGACTAGTAGAAAAACACCTCCTGCAATGAAAGGGGAGGCCCTCATAGTCCAACAGCTGCGACCAAGGTTTTTCCAACACCATCACAACCACATCACCATGAAGGGGTTTGGAAATATCCAAATCAACCAAAATACGGGCCACCATAGTGTGCCCCAGGTCTCGAGACGTTGAGTCCACCTTGAGGAAATGTCCAATGGAGTTACCAATAGCTTCAAAATAGGACAACTCCCAATACTGAAGAGGGAGATTCGGAAGACGGACCCAAACAGGTTTGATATTCAATGACTCAGTAAGCGGGTTGAAGGAGCGCGACTAAGGCATGATGGATAGTGAATGGATACCCCACATCCATCCCTTATCCAACACACAGTCCCTATCCGCAGGGGAGGAGAAGCTGACAAAGAAAAAACCCTGAGCACTGGGGTAAAGCTCAATCCGTTCAGAGACAATGGGCTTCTAAGAAACAAAAACCCACTCATGGAGATCTGGAAGGGAGGGCCATAGTCCATTAAACCTGCAAACCACACCTTGCCTCAAATAATAATCTTCATTTTCAGCCACTTCAGGACCACAAACAAACACAGGGGAAGCCCGAGCACAAGGCAAAGGACGAACCTTAGAGGGAGTAGGTGCAGACCGAGTACCAACCTTAGATACCACCTCAAAGAAAGACTTTCGACCAGCAGGAGCACCAAAGGTAGGAGAAAACGACACCTTAGGGAAAACAAAGGGGACAACAACATCCACACCTGGCAGAGCAGTGTCCACACCATCCCCCACCAAGGAAATGGGAGGAGCTCCACAACCCCCATCACCAGAAACCAGAGCAGCCGCAACCCTATCAACATTAATCTTTGCCTGGAGGGAATCGCATACACCAGACTTGCTCTTGCAGAGCAAACTGGAAGGGGAAGATGGGACAGGCCCGCCCACACCAACACCCATGCCCAAGGCAGCTTGCGGCAACCCCATGCCAATCCTTGAAGCCAGAGAACCGCTCGATAGGGAGCCATTCAGCAGAGAGGTATTCGACAGAGATCCATTCAAAGCAGGCACCACACCGTCTGCAGAAAACACAGGAGGCCAACAAACACTCCCGCCCAGAGACTCCTCACACATAGGAGGCCGTTGGAAACACCCGCCAGAGAAATTTTGAATTCGCCCACCCAGAGTTGCCATGTTAAGTTAGTTGTATGTTTAAATGTTACAATCATAGCATAATAGAATGTTATGACCACTATGAATTGGTCAATTCATTGGTGTTGATGTAATCTTGAACCACTATGGTGATATAGATAAATAATAACTCCTAGTTTTCTAATAATAACTAAGCTTAATGAATGATTTTTATTTTTTTGGTAAGTTTGAAAGTAGTAAACCACACATTGCCATAAATAGAACTATAGGAAATGATCTAATATTAAATAAGATTATGGCTATCTTTCTCATCTCGATAGTGGTCTCAAAGTCTATTGAGGGATACTTAAAATTGTGGTTTGTTGGTCTCGATAGTTTTGAGGATTTTAAAAGTTTCATGTATTAAAATAAATTATTATATTTTATTTTAGATGATGTTACCATAATGGATGATTTCATCTTTTTGTTAGTTAATTATTTTTATGATGTATATTTTATAAGTAAATTTATCCTAATGTTTCAACTACCTCAATATTTAAAATTTTATTCTCAAAATATAGGCAACAAGGTTTTCATGCCTCCATCTCCATCATACGATGTAACTAATACATACCAACCTAGTGGAATTCCCACCAAATAAAGTCGAAATTATAAAACTTAATTTGTGTTCTAACAATTCAACCCACGACACCAAAGTTATCCAAAGTACTTATGGTTCCAAAAACCTCACTTAGCCTTCTAGGTGCCATTGAACTAGAAAACCTTGCCACTAGGGTATATCTTTGGAGAATTCCCTCCCTTGTACACATGATCCATTTTCATGGATTTTATCTTGAATTCCTAAAGGAGCCCCTATATGAATCCCTCAGAGTATTTTATCATTTCAACTTATCTCTAATCTTCACAAGTTCAAGGGAGATGAAGATTATAATGCACGTGTCAAGGCTTATGCCATCACCTAACAATTCTTATTTGTATAATGAACAATATGAAATCTATGCTTGCTAGGTCCATTATCACGATGCAAGTAAAATAATCTATAAGTAGCAAGTAAAACTACCATAAACTGTATGAACTCTGGGTGATGAGGTATATTGTTACCGCATACCAAAATATCTTTGCATGTATTATGGGGAGTTGACTAGGTGACCTCACAAATAAATATATCATGATTCATATTCATAGTTAATAATATAAGCTATATAACAATAAACACTAGCAACAATAATTTGGATTTCTAATTTCATTATTCAAAAAAGTATCAAACTTCAAAACTCTTCAATATGGTATTGGAGTTGGTTAATAATGTTGGTTTCAAAAGAGATGAAAGCTACATTAGCCATGGTCTAGTATAGTGTGGTATTGTGTGAGAAGTGCAAACAAATAATTCCTTTTTGGAATGCGGTTGGCATGCAAGCTTATGCTAGCATCATCCAACATCATTTTAACAATGTCATATTATATTATTGTTCATTAACTTGTAGAAATTTAACTCTCTCTCTCTCTCTGTGTCCCTATATATATATATATATATATATATTGTCATTCCCAAGAAAAAAGCCCTCAGACTGTCATCCCTGAAATATGTCCCCTACCATCTCGATGTCCTTATCTTGAAAATACATAGAAGATAGATAATTTATAAATGAGAATATAATTACAAACATATTTTTCATGAATGATGCCCCACAATGAGAAATTCACTCAATATCAATTACACATAATGAAAGTGCTAACCATATGTTTGTGAAAAATATCATGTCCTCAAAAACCTTTTTTTGTCTACTTCAAAATAATAATTCCATTTATTGAGACTCACCAAAATAAACAATGACCCTTTGATTTATAAATGTGGAATGCATTTGGTAAGTATTTGAAACATGCTAACAACAATGACCCACGTTTTATAAAAATACATTTGAACCCTCAATTATCAACTCTGACCAATCTCTTATAACAATTACCTATATTTTATGAGTGTGACATCATTTATAGAATGGCCTATCTTTTATAGCAACAAAGTGACCTATTATAGTTGGAAAGATTTGTATTTGGTCATAAGTTGTAGTCATAGCAAGTAAAAATGTATGATCATAGGAAGTAAATAGTTTGTACAATCATAGCATGTCATAATTTAGAACATGTAAATAGTTTTGTACAACACAAGGTCTCATATCACCACTCATCCTCCTGTCCAAAATTATCATTCTCTCACACACCATTGTATGGTGATGGGTCATTATCATAGAAAATTTGACACACTTTTATCAAGAAAATTAATTCACAACATAAAGAATTTGTATACCATAATTTGCACAAAAGAACTTGAATGATGGGATAACATAATGCACTAAAAATATGATGTTGTACTTGCACTGGATGGTACATGACAACCATTCCTCTATAGGGGCAATGCACTTGTTGTCTTTCTTCTCACTTGAGCAACCGCATAAAACACATAGTTTTGTACTTGAGAGTACAAGTGTCCATGATGACTGTTGGACTGCTTGTAACCTTCCAAATGCATTTTTCAAGGAAA
Source organism: Sequoiadendron giganteum (assembly GCA_007115665.2). Lineage (NCBI taxonomy): Eukaryota > Viridiplantae > Streptophyta > Pinopsida > Cupressales > Cupressaceae > Sequoiadendron > Sequoiadendron giganteum. The sequence continues at coordinate 81,037,227 of CM021109.1, forward strand.
AGGTTAGTTCATGGTATAAAGCATCTAGCCACACAACGAAAACTCAATCTTGATTCAAATATACAAAAGTCAACTTCGAAGCCGATCCAAATCATGGCCTTATATTGAAAGTTGAAGTACTATGCATAATTATCAAAATGTTTGAGACTAATATTTGGCATCTAATATATTTTGCTTAACAACTCTCAACAATAAAAGATATTTATCAATATTATTCTATAATTAAATTATAATATACGAGATTAAAGTGGGCCTCTATATGTCCAATATAAATAATAGTTATATGTTAAAGATAAATAATAACCATTATTAAGTACTACTCCTTTTAAGAAGTTGAAAAATAAAGGTGATATACAAACTTTTCAAATATCATCTTTCAAATTTTTAAAGTTTTAGAAGCTCTCATCTATTTAGTCCACACTTTATATGGAAAGAGAAGGGTACATTATCAAATTTTAATTTTTGCATGGATTGTCAAACTGCATGTATTCCACATTTCACCCACCAACATCCCACGTTTGTTGAGAGCTACTCCATGTTTTATTGCTAAGAGCTTTGAAAGGGAAATTTATGGTCCATTATCTTTGATAGAGCTAATCTTAGCAATCTAATTTGAATCATCACAATAAACAAGCAATCCTTTAAGAGAGGAAATTCTTTGATTTGCCTTTCCATTTAACATGGGCAGTGATAATGGAATCCCCTCTGCCTAGGAATGTTTGGAGAGATTTTGGCTTTAAGAAAGCAAGCAACCGCTTCCTTAGCTCTTTTGCTTCATCCCCAACTTTCAAAACAACCTGGCAATAAAAGACAACCAAGTGTGTTCCACACTAATATTGTTTGTTTTTGTTTCTATTTGCTAGGCACTGAACTTTTTTTTACTGGTCACTAAAATGTTGAAATAGTTTTAAACGACCCTATTTTGAGATGATTCTATAGAGTTGTTTAATCGGTCTCGATTTCGCGATTCTAGATGGATATATTTATTTATTTGGTGGTTGCAAAGCCCAAGTAGTTTTTCCATTATTAATTGTTTCTTTCGATGAAAGAAGAGTTAGAGAATTTTTATTGAAGATATTTCCAAAGGGCATAGAAACAATGAGTTGATGCCAAACTTAAAATTGAGAACCAAGTGGATTTCTTTTCTAGCTTACTATTGTGCATTCTTAGCAGAAAAATGTTTCAAATTGAGAAAGAAAAATTTGAGTAGGGCCCATTGAATGAGTAGGTAGATAATGAGTGAACAACTTAGTCTATGATCCATGTCATCCAATTTTACTTCATACTCAAGCACTATGTTGGCATTTCAAATCGCACCTCTAGAATGCATTCTAGAAACGGACATCAATGTGCAATAAACTGCTCTTCGAATTAGGAGGGGAAACTCTCTCTTTTGCTGAGTTGCATAAATAAAGTAATCTAAACTTAATTACGCCTATCTTTTTGGTTCAACTGCGAGAACACAAGGTTATAGAACACTAGATGTTGCGGCTGAGGTTTTCCCTTTAATGAAACTAGACAACTACAACTTAACCTACGCTTAAAACATTTCTACCCTCTCAAGTAAACACAGAGCAAAAGAGTTTAGAAATGGACGAGTTTGATTTCTGACAAAGATACTTAAATAAGCTATTTTTCAACATACGTTTTAAGGCAAGCTGAAAAAGAGATCATAAAAGCATTACGGAAATACGAGACTTTTATTTCAAGGCAGACAAAGCACGCTCAAAATTTCATTTACTCATACCTCTAACACAAAACAAATAGACTGAAATTTGAGATATTTATATTGGGGCAGACAAAGCACGCTCAAGATTTTATTTACTCAAGTTTCTAGAACAAAGGATTACAATTTTGGGACAGCAAGTTGTAGCAACATGCTTGAAACATGCGATCAACCTGATTATAATCAACACAACACATGCACTAAACAACTATTTGTAGCTAAGGAGGCATGTAAACTTGCTTTTTACACAAAGTGAACTGACACTAAATTGATAACAAACATGAAGGCATAAGCTCAACAATTTTGTTATCACAAGCACGGTTAAACTAAAATGAGCAAACACTGCTCTTATTTATAACTAAGCAGAGGAGTAGGTAACCCTAAAATCTCCTTGCTTTTACAACTACTGCTTGCCAACATGCAAGCTTTATTTCTAAATCTAGAAAAGATAAAACATCTAAACCCTAGAAAGCATTTAAAACGGAAAGTGCCAACTCGTGACAACTTGATACAATGTTCTCTTTCTATCCTTAAAGAATGGATAAGATTTGAGACCAGAATAGAAAGAAAGCATGGAAGATGCTTCTAGAAGAAAGTAGATTTAAAACTCGATCACATCCGCTAAAAAGCGGGAAACTTCATATGTAGTAGGAGTGTTGATGCTATTAATAGCAAAATGCCGCTTTTCCAAGATTTCTTTGCCATCTGCAATAGATCCCAAGAAATATTCACTCTCATTGGCCGCTTTCTCGAACCTTGCTGACATCATGGAAATCATCATCATTCTCCCAACACTACCTTCGCTGCCATGCAAAACATTTTGAAACTCTGTTTGGACTACGTCAAGCCCAATGTATGAACCATCCTCAAGGCAATACTGACAAGGAATTGCTGCAACTAATTCTCTGATGAACCTAAGAGTATCAATGAATCTTTGTTTATACACTGCAAACTCCTTAGATATTCTGACATATGTCAGAACTTTGTATCTTAACTGGAAGACCTGTATCAAAAATTCTTTTCCTTTGTTGATGATCTCTTCAATCCGCTCATTAGTTTGTTTTTGACTAATAACTAATTGCCTTAACTGCTATTGATCAGTTGGTGTTTCTAAGACTTGAGGCAACAACCAAGTTGTTTGTGAGGTGCTTTGAATAAGATTTGATATGTATAACCGAAGTTGACGATTTTCAGCCTTGAGGGCTGCCTTGTCTTCTCCATCCTTTTGCACTCTTTTTTGAATGTTTTCGGTTACCATTTTAAACAAACTCATATCAACATGTCAGTGCTTTTACCGAGGTTTTCTTTGACCATTATGAAACCATCAACATCCATCTCATCTTTGATTTTATCCTCAAGAGGCATAGCTGTCTCCATGACCATTTCACCCTCAAGATTCCTCTCAAAATGTATTTGTTTATTGGCCTTCTTTTTGGGTGCTTCCTGATATATACTGAGGTCATCATCAATCACTTGATATGAAGGCCTTCTTCTTGTCCTTCCCAAGGAGCTCTTGAGCCAAGATGTGGTATCTCTACTAACATCCAAGGGAGGAATATTTGCAACATTGGCCTCTATCTCCTTGTCTTCCAAATCAATGTGAATTGGCAAAGACCTAGGAGATGGTAAAGGATCTTGTATCAAAGGCTCATCATGTACTTCTTCTTGAAGTATGGGCTTTGGTAAAGGAACTTCTGTTTCAGCTATAGGCTGCTCCTGTATAACAATTCATGTGTAGTCCAACCTTTTTTTAGCACTCTTTGTTGATCTACTGCCCTTTGTGACCTCTTGAGACTAAACTTTTTCTTTATTCTTTGTTTGTACTCTTGAAGAAGAGGGAAGAGATGAATGTTTCTTTGGCGGCTCTGCTACTGGAATAGATTCCATTCTCTTGAGAATCAAGAAAGTCTTACTGTACTCTACCACTTGTCTTGTCCTTTCTTCCATTGTACTACATTCTTTGTGAGCCCAATTGACTTGTGGAAGAGGTTGCTACTCAACCTTAGTTCTAGTATAGATTGGGAGAATTACATACCCATCATCATCTGACAACCCTTCAATGTATTCTGATAAACAATCTTTCATTTGATGAAGGGTTAACCTATTGTGACTTCTCCTTCGTACCTCATACTTGTCTCTGCAATTAGCCCAAAAGTCTTCAAGTGCGAGCACATGAGCATAGTTTTGACCAAGTCGAGATGCATAGAAGCCATGTGGATCATATGATCGTCTTTTGCTGAAAGGCTTGAGACCAAATTTATCTAACTCGTTACCCATTAGTTTAGCTTCCGTGGATGATCTACAAGTGTAAATGCCTAAAGCAAAAGGAAAGCTGAAGGTTGGTTTCTTCTTGTTACGTAGACGGGTGTGAACATTTGAAATCTGCCTGAAGAATTCCATGCATACCACTTCATTTGATGGATACTTCGGTAACATAAGTGGAGCCCCTAAATAACCATACACCCTTAGATAAGTGAAGGTGGCAAACTAAACAAACCAATCTGCCCATTTTGATATTGCAGCCCTGGCAATGGATGAGATGTGAACATGTAGCTCGTTGTCCAGGTCTCGCACTGTGTGAATCAAGAATGCTTCATTCACCCGTTTGTAATGATGTGATGCAACAGTGAATTCTAACTGAATATAGTAGTTGTAGACATGTTGAATGTTTAGAGAACCCTCCGTGTTTAACCCTCTGAATTCACCCTAATAGGCAACCAAATAGACTAGGTAGGAGACCATATGAAATGCGTGTCTATAAAAATACTTAGTTATCTGATGATGCAAGCAATCACTGATCAATGTAGGCTAGTCATAGAACTCTGTCTTTTTCATTATATGAGGTATTACATAGAACATCGAAGGTTGAAACCTTGTTGCATCTGCTTGACCGGTAACTCGATTAAGTAGGGTTATTATGATGGCGAATTCATCCTTGAACTGTCCTCTTCCAACATTCTTTGGCAATGTAGAATGTTTCTCTTTCAGCCACCTATGTGCAATCTTGTTGTATTTATCTTGATGTTCTTCCCATATCCTTTCACATTCTCCCACATTGATGGTAACACTCTCAGGCCATGGTGGAATGGAGAAGCATTTCTCAATCATGTATGGTTTTAGGCTACATATGATTCTTCCATCAACTGACTGTATCTCCCTTGTAGTTGGATTATAATGCTTGATGCAAGCAATTATGAACTCTAAGCTCTATATTGAAAAAGGTATGGATGTTGCTGCAAGAAGACCCGAATGGCCAAGATGTCTGATGGTGGTGTTGCCTGCATCTTCTAAAGGACGTAAATTGAACAATGGTTTGATATGATGCAAGTCTGTCTCGGTCGTTTCACTGAAATCATGGTACAATATTGATTTAGTCTTGAACTTTGCAGGAGTGTATTCCATTCTGAAAGACTTGAAGATTGATAGTAAACACGCCTAGGTTTTGATAATTTTAGCAAACTTTCTAAATTTAGCTTGGTGATTTTTCATCCTCCAACAGATGAAATTTTGAGATTTTTTTTGAGATATGGGTTTTGATTAGAATTTCGTTACAAGCCAACCCAAATTGTTCGTTTTTGAAAATATGAAGTGAAGACTGAAAAAGTAGCAAACCCTAATTTTCTCCAAAAAAAGCAGAAAAAGCTAGCATTTGGTTATTGTTCTTGAGCATAATCTGAATGGACCTAGTTGATTAGATTTTGAAAACCTTGGCTTCTGAATGAAAAAGCAACAACTTTTAGTTTATTTGAAAAAGCTGAGATATGGGTTTTGTCTAGAAGAAGGTTTAGCATAGACCCAGAAGACTAGAAATGGATGAATATGAAATTTTCCCTGACATGCAAAATAAAAGCAATTGCTGCAACTTAGAGAAAATTCTTCAACAATTTGTCCAGAAGATAGAACAAAAATGGACCAGCTTGCTGAAAATTAATAGTATTAGCCTCCTTCTTCTTCACAAATTTGATGTTCTTGATGAAAAAATATGAAGAAGGAAGCTTTCTTTGATTGCTGATCTAAATTTTTATGAGAAATCAACAAGTTAGGGTTCTTGAATCTTGAAAAATATAAGTTTGAAGCTGCTGCTTTGTTTCTCCTTCAAGGAACCTACAAGAAAATATAAAAAATAATACATAGAGATGTCCTTAAATAAGTTTTTGCTTTGAAAACAGCTTCTCAAACCCTAATTTGAAGAAACCCTAAATTTAGCCCATGCCTTGAGCAAAGGCGTTTTTCCTTCTCTTTGAAAATTTTGAAATTTCTCAAAAATAAACTAAGTCATGAAGAGTTGGGCACCTTTTTTGAGGTATGCCATCCTTTATTTTAGACTTAGCCACTTTTTTCATCATTTTTATCTTTTGTTCATTTTTCCATCCTGTTTCAGCTCTGTCTCCCGGCTTCTTGATTTGTCTGACAAATGAACTGAACATTCCATTACGGAGCCTGATCAAATCTGACAATATGGTTATTGAGACGTCATCTGCTAAAAACTTCATTTGACCCTTCGAAATGTCAGGTGCCTATCCTTGATAAGGGCGCCCATTTTCTCCAAAGTTAGCCATTTTCATGATATTCAAATCTATACTTGTCTTCTGACTTTCAGATGAATTCATGATTCCGGGTGCTGTACTTGTTAGATTGACTGGCTGATGGATTCACTAGATAGCTGAGATGATTCTGAAAGGGGTCTTTTGGATAACTCATCTCCGTAAATTGACTTCTGATGACCTTAAACCCTAGGCGCCCTTCTTGAGGTATGGCGCCCATAGCTTCCAAAGTTAGTTTTTATTCTGGTTTTCTTTACTTTTGCTTTCAACTTCTGCCATTTCTCACACTTTTCTCTTATGTTCCCTTCAAGATATCTGATGCCTACTAACTCTAGCGGATGAGCTGATGGATTCGTTGGAGAGCTGGATCCAGTCTGACGAAGTCATGTTGGTGAAGTCTTTTGCAATTTTGGCCATCTGATACCTCAAAAGTTTGGGCGCCCTTCTCCTTCAGGGGCGCCTATCTTCTCCAGACTTAGATTTTATTTCATGTTCTTCGTCTTCAATCTCTAAAATATCTTTCTCCGTGACCCCTGTTCATCTTGGATTTGCCGGTGACTAGATAATCTGACAAGCATGCCGACTAATTCGTTGCGGAGTTGGGATGAATTTGAGCAACATTGACCTGGAGACGAAAACCCTAATTTTGTTTTTTTGGCTTCTTGAAAAGCTGGGCGCCCTTCTCCTTCAAGGGCGCCCATGGTTGGCAGTGTTAGAAATTTTTATCAACTTTTCAACTTTTACCTTGTAAAACGTGCCTCCCTTGTCTTTTGACTGTCGAGATGAAAAATATTCTAAGGCATTGAAACATGGGCGCCTCTTCTTGACTGGGGTGCTTGAAGTCTCTAGACTTAGGCAAACTTTGGCATATTTCATTTTTCAAACTTCCTTAGCCCGTTCCTCATTTTTCGTGCATATTGTTCACTAACAGTCTCTGTTTAATGCTGGACCGCTTGATTCTGACACTTGGCAGCTGACTAACCTCCATAGATGACCTCGATTCTCTGAAATAGCTTCCAGAAAAGCAGAATAGACCCAGTAGAGTAAAACTAATCTTTTTGTGATTCTAATTGCACCAGCCTAATGAGGAAGTATTTTATGCCAATCAAAATCAGTCTTAACCCTAACGACCAAACTTTCTATTTTTAGAAAATTTTACAAATATCCATTTTGTAAGAAACCCATAAAAACCCATAATTTTTTATATTTTTAGAAAACTGCTAAAAATAGAAATTTTCCTAAAATTTAGGGATGAAAAACTAAAATCTGGGTATTGTTGGTTTGATTGTTTTGGACCAACCCAGATTGTCATATTTTGAAAATTTCAAGCTTTTGACCCCCCATGCAAGACATGTAGACCCCCATCTTGACCTTTTCTGATAGATTTAACAATGTCTTGACTCAATTCTTCAAAATGCCTAAGTGTAGTGGAAATTTTAATTTGGGGTACAACACACTATAAACCATTTAGAGATAAGAAAATAATAATAATAATAATAATAATTTCATAGGTAGAAAAATTGAGGTTAGGAATATATGTAGACTAGAGTACATGCACTACAACTCAAATTAAGAAACAAGAGTTTGTAGCTATTCTGAGGAAGTAAGAAGAACTAAAGATTTTTTTTTTATTATAAAATACTAGTTTTTTTAATTTTAAAAATTCGTTTTTTTTTCTTGATAACCCAAAAAGCACAATGGCAGATTTATTGAGTTTAAGTCAACATGACAGATTATTCTTGACAAACCATGAACTTCTATAATCATTTTTTCATTATATTAAGTGCTACTTTTCATTTGCCTGCCATCAAATGCCTTGAAATGTTGGGCTACATTTCAACAAACAACTGTCATAAATTTCACTCTCCTCTCCTATAAACGAAAAGATAAACTTAAAAAACGATGGTCAAAGACTCAAAATTACTTTATTTAAAATTGTTAAAAGTAGTACTTCATTTAAAATTGTTAAAGGTAGCAGTACCAAGCATAATGAACTTTCTTGAAGTAAAACATGTAGCACACCCCATCTGCTCCCATGGAAAGTCAGACTAATATCCATTATTAACAAATTGAGATTGCTCACTTTATCAACCCTTAGGAGGAAAATTTAGGCAAATACTAGATGGGCTCTTGAAAATATGGCTTTTTAATCTCCACTGCAGGTGCCTCTTCTTGTGATGGTCCTACAAAAGACAAAGCACAAAAGAGAGAAATTTGAGAGTCAATATTATATTTACACATGGTTCTCAACATAGAGGATCTATGTTGGATTAAAACATTAGAAGTTTGTTGTAGCTGCTAGTCTTTCAAACCACCAAAATAAAACACTTCTAGTATCATTCTGTTTAAGAGCATGAATTGATTTAGAATATCCCCTGTGTTTATTTAAATGTTAGACAATCATGTGAAAATCCAGTGCCAATCTTGCTTGAAAGAATTAGATGATTGAAAAAATAAGTTCACAGTTGGTTTCAATTGTTTAGGTTCAATTACTTTGCAAAATTATTAACTTGCTTGTTTTTTACCAATATTTTCATAGCATGACAAAAGTGTGACCTATAACTTCTATGCAGAAACTTTATAGACAATTAAGGATGACAATCACAAAAGGCTTTGTTTTTTCTGGAAAACAACAACATCTTATTAAGTTACTTCATCTATGATGCTTTTGCTTGAAAACACTACTAAATATATCATTGCTTCTAAAACCGGTTCTAATAACCTTAAACATGAGGCAAGTGGCATTGTGAAACCACAATGGAAAATTTAAATCAATAATTCCCTATTTGTGTCTAGAAGATATTGGATTCAATGGCTAAGTTCACAATCTCCTCTTGCATGGCAGGATCAGATTTATTTCACATACCAATTGCCAAATTTACCATCCAAAAGCATTTCTCAAATGTGGGCAAGTACAACTGGAGCCACAATGTGAAATAAGCATAAAAAGAAAGTAAAAATATTATAAGATCAAATAAATCATCATAAAAAATGCCACTATGTGAAATAATAATCCACATGAATGATGCTACAATATCCACCAAGTGAGAAAATCATCCATATAAAAGATGCCCTGAAAGTGAAGTAGCTAAACAAAACTTCTGTGTACATCTAATATGATAACCCAAGCTCACAAATAACTTCATACACAATGCAAGTAATTAGATGGTCATGAGTTAGAAATCTAACAATTTACAAGCATACCTTTTATTGAAAAGTAAATACAATCCCAAATCAGTAGTTTGTGCATCGGAGCAACAAGTGAAGTGAGTTGCATCCACCTATTCTCTGAAATTGGTGCTCTCGGGGAAAACAGGGTCAGGATCCCCACCATTTCAACTCAAAGTCTCATGTGATTAACAAATCAAAAACCATAAAATGCTCAGAAAACAGAAAACCCCTTATCTTGAGCTTTTTGAGACGTTAGCAATGGCATGTTTATAAGCAGTCCACAGAGCAGCGGATTCAGTATGCCCTTTTATGATCTGACCAACAAACTTGGCCTCGGTCATCATCAAAATATAACAAAGTCGCGTTGGATTAACCCTCCCCGCTCCATCCATTGCTGTTATATTTTGCAAAACTAAAAACCTCACATGATATATAGTTCTACTTTGTCATTTGTTCAAGTAGTCTCTGTTTGCTTTACTTCTTGATATTTGAGGGCAAATGATATTTAGGAATACTTTGAAGAGTTGTTGTTATGTCCTATAGAGACAAGTTCTTCTCGATCAACCTCCAAAAATGCCTACAAAATTTTCAAGATAGTGGGCAAGGGCCCTCAAATGGAGCATGCAGATTCCTTACTCTTTTAATGCACTAAACTTAGATTTGCCACTATGTATAACTCCTTTAATGCTCTAGAACAAAAGGATTCCAAATGATGCTTGACTAATAAAATGAGTATTTGATGTCTTTAAATACTAGTAGATAACACCAAAACATGTGCTTAGTCAACTTAGGGCAAAAAAAATAAAGGGGTCAATTGGTCAAAATTTGACTTTGAATTTAGAAAGGAAATACTTGAGTCCACAACTCTAGAAATGCCCTTGGGTGGGCAAAGAGTCAAATTTGGGTGGCTAACAACTATCTCTAGACAAGTGTAATGATAGATGTAATAAATGTGTGGACGAGGTGAATGCATAGAGGTATGCTTATAAAGATAAAATATGTGCTACATACATAGAAATGCAAGGATATATGGAGGGTTAAAAGCTAGGAGAACGAGCCCAACTTCACACATGATTGTCGATATGTACATGTATCAAGATATTTCCTCAAAGTGGATGCAAAACTAGAAAGGAAAATAACATAGATATGCAAATTTCACAATTACAAATATTACTTTAAAAAAATAACATAAATTTATCTTAAAAAAATGTCAATGCTACACATAAAAAATAAGTCACACCAATTCAAATAAGTAAAAAAACACACAAGACAACCTTAATCCCAAAAAGGAAAAAAACAATCACATCGTCACAATATCATAATAACATGATAATAAGAAAAACTAAGCTACAAGAGCTATCAAACTCAAAGGTGGATGAAGCTCCTTACTATCAAGCAATCATAAACTCTATTGGATGGCTCATTTCCATCATCAATAAGCTCCCACATAGTGAGTATTTTTTTCATTCTCTTGTGGCTAATTGTTGTACCTCTATTATCATCACTTTGAACATTCTATCACTAAGGACAAATATCTAAAAGATGGCCCAAGCCTCTATAGATGAATGATATTTCATCCCAACAAAATTTTATTAGGACTCATAAGCATATCTTCATGTTATGTAATGCTTTTTTTTTCTCTTATAATATGATCTCCCCATGCACGTACTTGTATAAAATGAGTACATACATGAATGCTTTTCAATTTTACATTGAGGAGAAAATACGAATTAGTATTTTTGGTAGTAAACTTCAACTCTTTACGCCATCTTCGTATTCCTTGCAAAACAACTTCTGAAAGAGCAGTCTATGTTAGACTGACATTTTCTGTTGTATACATAAAAAATTGTTTTGGGTAACTAATAAATTATGAAGAATACGTATATACTTGATAGTCTAGATTCTTTCATGAAAATCAATACACATGCGATATAATTTTACAATAATTCATGGTTCAATAGAACAATGCCTGTGCAATGTGCTTACATGCCATTCCTAGAAATATTAGCGTCAAATTAAAAATATAACTATGAACAAAGAACAAATCTTAGTATTTGCCGAACTGCGGCACAGTACTATTTTGCACCACCCAGGAAACGCGAATCTAAAATTTCTGCATCACTAAAAAGAGGTAGCAAAATTATTTCTTTATTTATTTTTGATATGGAACTTTCTCGTACACGTCTTTAACCTAAGAGTTTACGCTTGATCCTATAACCCCTGATTGGGAAAATAAAAATACGATTTTTTTGGGCAATTCCCTTTTGTAAATTTGAAGCATGAACTGTTATGTAAAACCGATGTGTTTCACCAAAAGTTTATCTAGATAGTACCAGAAGGTTTGTTGTCCTTAGTAGTGTTATGTAGCTCATCTGCCTCTAGGGAATTCCCTGTATGTATACTAAATCAATGAAAAATAGCAAACACTAAACTGAAGCTGTGAAAAGATCAACTTTAAGTACAGTTTGGTTGTTAGTAATTTAGCTTCATTGGTCTCTTGTTTGATGTCCAGATGTGTCACGTAAATGGGGCATCTTTCCATTGTAGCTTTTGCTAACCATTTTAGTTGAACGAATGGCTTTCTGATGATCTGAGGCAGCAAATTTATTATCTGCTTTTGCTCTCAATTTCGTATAGCGTTCCTCATAAGTAGCTGCATGGGAAGTAGCAAAGATTTACTCGATAGTAGAAAGTTTACTAAAACTGTAAAAGAAGAATTGAATTCACAAAAAGATGTCATTTGCAGAAGAAGAATATAAACAGAACAACACTATCATATATAAACTTATTGAGCCAATGCAGTAAGAAACACTGAATTTCTAACAACTGTACACCAAAATAAGGACATAGAAACAGTGTGCTCTGATAAACCAAATTTTAAATGTAATGTGCCCAATTTACCTGATAAACATTTTACAATCCCCCTAATAACTATTCAAATTTTGTGAAAATATGATAACCAGATCAAAGAAACGATGTGAGCTGACAAATTTTATGATTTGGTTCTCAATTTGTTATATTTGATTGAAAGTAGCAGTTTAATTAATTAAAGAATTGATTTAATATAAAACATGTATTTCTGTATTTTTTTCCCACGTGTACATAACTTAAAGAACTACCATCTAGTTTAATATGATTTATCTTAGATTACTTTCTTTTTGACATTTGGACATGCGTTGAAGAACTTGCTCATGATCATTGTAGAACAAATGCAGTATAATGGAAACGTGACAGAACATAACACATTAATGGCATCCATGACTTTACAACTCATCTCCATTTAATCGAGTTAATGACTTTCCTATCTTTCTCAGTATTCTATCTTCACATATAACACTAACTGTAGAAACATATTGGAAAATAAAATGCTTATAGCATAGGCATATTGTTCAATCAATGGAGTCGGAAATCTTCAGGATTCTACAGGACACAAGAATAGTATATGGGGAGAGATCCAATAAGTACTTGTTTGCACATGTGAATTCTAAGCTAACGTTTCAATCAGAAGCAGCTATCCAACCATCAGAAATGACCTATGCTCCATGCACAACATGGGTGATTTTATGCTGCCCAAAGAAGAGTGTTAATTCCTCATGTAGTCAGCCGACAGTGTACTCGGTCGGCCGTGAGTCGATATAGTCGGCCGAGAGTGTACTTGGTCGGCTATGAGTCATAAGTAAATAAGATTTTAGTTAATATTAATAATCCATGTACTTATGTTATGTATGGGTCATGTTAGTTAGTTGTCTCGGGAAGAATTCCTGATGAAGTAATTAGTTATAATGAAGGGACGTGACGGTTGGCACCTTAACCACCGTCCGTGTACTATATGTACTTGAGTCATGTAGTCAGGAAACATCATGGTTCTACTATGCTATGCTATGTTTTGTCTGGAGACATTATGATGTAATTGCCGAATACTTAATAGTATATTTATGTTCTGTGCGATTGCCATGTGATTATTATATGCTGTCAATGTTATTTTATATCTTCATTTACTCCGTACGTCATTGTACCCGTAGCGAGTAAACACCCAAGGTAGTCCTGTATTTGCAAATCTTCATTATTTTGTTTGCTAGTGGATTGGTATATGTTTGACATGGCAAGTATGGTAAGCATCTGCCTCAGATAGTCTTTGTTGCATGTAGGAAAATAGCCAAATATTTAGAACTTCTATTTTCAATAAGAAAGTGTTGGCGTTTCAATTCACACCTCTGGAGTGTGTATTGGAAACAGACAGCTATGCACAGTATTAACTTCTCTTCAAATTAGGAGGGGAAGCTCCCTCTTTTGCTGATATGCATAAAAAGTAAAGTAATCTAAGTTCCTATTTTTTTGACTCAGCTGATAGAGGCACAAGGTTATAAAACCAAATACATTGCAGCTAAGGTTTTCTCTGGTTTCCGCAGATCTTAACTACAACTAGGCTAACGCTAAAACTATCCTATCTCCTTAAGTAAAATCAGACCAAAAGGAGTTAGGAGCAATTTGGGAATGGTTGATGATAAACTCTATCTCAGGTTTCCCAAGGAGGTGAAACACTCTATCCGATGTGTAGGCTGAAATAAAGGTTATTGGAAACAAACATGAAACGACAAGCTAGATCTCAAGATTCCCAAGGAAGTGAAACATTCTATCCGAGGTGTAAGCTGAAAAGAAGATTACTAGAAACAACATTTAAACGATAATCTTTATCTCTAAATTCCCAAGGAGGTTAAACACTCTATCCGAGGTGTAGATTGAAAGAAAGATTATTGAAACAACAATAGTAAGTCTGGGACAGCAAATTGCATAATGAAACACACACACAATAGACGATCAAACTAGATTTACATTAAACAATGTGAACAAATACTGAATAGCAATATTGCAGCCAAGGTGGCACATCAATTTGTTATCACGAGCAAAAGTTAAAATACAATGAGCAAGGTGCTCTTATTTATAGAATCTTAAAGGAGTAGGCAACCCTAAAATCTCCTTGAATTAACATTCAGTCTTGCCAACATGCAAGATTTATTCCTATGTCTAAATGCATGCAACTTAATAGTTAACTGAAAAAACTACCTCAGTTAACTAATTTTAAACTAAACTAATTGGACTCGCCAATATCCAAGTCTTATTGATATGAGAGTCAACTGATAACCAACATCAGTTAACTGAAACCTAATTGAAAGTTCCACCTCCATATGTACATAGGTGACTCCAAAATAGAGATACACTTGTAAAGGTGGGACAGCAAGTTAACTTGGAAAGAGGCATCAAGTTAACTGCTATGTCTAATGTCTATCTTGAAAAGGTGGGATGTCCTAACTACTGGCCGTGATTTCGAGCAATTAACTCCTCCAAGAAGTTGTTAACGACATCACCATCTGAGACATTGATACTCTGAAGTACTCGATGTCTTTTCAGCATCTCTTCAACGTCTATGATCTGATTCTGCAGTTCTCTTCCACTCTTGGCCGCCTCATCAAATTGTGCTGACATGGCTCCCAATTGACTCAACTTCTAGCTACCTGAATCACTATTGAAAATACTACATATGAGAGTTTGAAACCCTGACTGCACGTCGATAAGCTCAATGTATTCACCATCCTCACCTTGATACTGGCAAGGGACTTGTGATACGGAAGTTCTTACAAACTTGATAGCACTTGCCACCTTTTCTCTACTCTCGGTCAATTCTACAAAAATTATTTCATGTTATGATGTCCCCATCCTAGTCAGCGCAGCTAGATATGTGGTTAGCCTATCATCCTGGTCCTCATAGGCTGACAGATATGTGTAGAGGATCACTTGAGGCAGTTACCCGGTGTTCTGGAGCTTCATTCTTTCAGTTGATTCAAGTTGGGCCTTCGCAGAGTCGTTCGGAGAGGTTTTTCAGATACTTACTATTTTTAGTAAGTCAGGCAGGCGGAAGCTGCTATTTTGGCAGGGCACCTGGTTCAGCGGGTCAGCTCAGATTCGACCCAGTGCATCAGTTTGTTGGTCAGATGGAAAAATAACGGAGTATTTAATGATTTATTAAATAATTAATATTTTGACTTTATATTATAAAGTCACTTTATTAATGTATTTAAATATTATGATAATGGCGTATTATAAAGTATTTTAATACTTTATAATAAAGTGGCATAATTAATATAATGAATAAGTATTTATTCATTAATGGTGGGGGCGCCATTTATTAAAGATTTTTCCTAAGTCCAAACAGGCAAATTTAATCATTTATTTAAATGATTATTAAAAAAGAGGGTTTGGTTGAATTTCTCAAGAGGGGGTATATATTGACTGCCAAGACAAATTGAACTCTTATGTTATGATTATTCAATTTGTCTTATTTTGCTCTGAGCATTGGAGTTTGCAAAACCTAGGGTTTCAGCAGACAGAAGATTTTGGAGAACGTTCCCTCTTCAAGATCTGGCATACTGAGACTGTGAAATACCAGTTGAAGATTGTCGTACTTGGTGACTTCATACAGAGGTTGCGGTTGAGCTTACAAGATCGATTCAGGAAGGATTTATCAGAGTTTATTCATCTGTTGACTGGGGTGACTTATCAAAGATTATTCTACAGAGAGCTGGCACTTTATTTATTGAGGCCATACTTTATTTGCTGCTGCTGCTGGGCCGTACTTTTCTGTACCAGCAAGCCATACATTCCTTCACAGGAGATCACGCCATCATTTCTCAGCTTCTGTGCATTGAGCTTGGTGCACCTAGGGTATCTGGAGCTCCAGCATCGATTTCAGGCCCTGAGGATTGTTTCTCTTCTTTGGCCGTACTATTCTTCATTGTTTTCTGGCGCCTGCAAGCCTACAGGTTCTTTTCAAATAAAACATATTGTTTTACCTCTGTGTGATCGATTTTCTTTATCTTTGTATTCTGGAAGTTAGTACATGTATGCGCCTTCATCTGGAGATCAATATTTATGCATATCTATTATCCATTTATTTATTATGAATTTTTAAAGCATTTCCTTGCAAAATCGCAAATCCTTGTTTGCTGCAAAAAACCAAAAAACATCATAAAATTCAGAAAACCAAAACAAAATACAGTATTCTTAGACGGTGACCGGGTTGAGAAACACCAGGTTTCTTACAGTGGTATCAGAGCACAGAAGTCCTGCCAGCCTGTGCTTTTTCATTCAGAAGTTTGCTTTTAGATGCTTTTTCATGAGTAGAGACATTATATTTTACAGTAAGGGTAGAGGAACAGGCAGAGTTGAGGATTGGACAGGTCCACCTATTCCAGAAGGTGAGACAGTATCAGGGATTCTTGGTATACACAGGTCTAGCCCTTGCAGCAGTGAAAACAGTGTGACTACACTCATGGCAGATCAAGAAATTCCTAGAGATTCAGGGAAAGAGAAAGAAAATGCTGAGATGACTGAGGCAGAATACAGGAGTAGACATGACAACATGATGGACATGATGTCACAGCTGATAGGCACCATAAGACAGTATACTCCGCCTCACCAGCATTACATTCAGATAGGGCAGTCCAGTGGTTCGGGAGGCATAGACCAGCCACAGATGTCTACACGACTGCAGCTGTCACCGGTTGTTCACGAGCGTAGGCCTGGACAACCTACCTTTATCAGTAGAGAGGCACCACCGACTCCGGAGACGGAGCAACAGGGTCAACATACAGAGTTTCAGCCACAGCATGGTACTTCAGTGGCAGACGTGACCAGACTGTTTGGAGAGTATTCTACACTGACTCCTGAGATTAGACAGTCGTTGACATTTCATGAGTTTATGGATGTGCATAAGCCCAGAGGTGGAGGTAGATTTGAGCGCAGAGCTCATCAGTACCAGCAACCACCACAGGTGAACAGAGATCTTCAGCATGCAGTGAGCAAGATTGTCTTGCCTTATTTTGATGGCTCGGATAAGAATTCAGCGAGGTCGTGGGTCAGAAGTTAGATAATTACCTATCTTTGAGACCTATGCAGGAGGACGAGGCCATTAAATTTGCCACACTACACCTTGATGGATTGGCGCATGATTGGTGGCATCACGGCATGTACACACTGGGTCATCATCGGGTTACTACTTACCAAGATTTCACTGGCAGGCTTATTGAGCGATTTGATAAAAAAGATCCAGAACTTTACTTTAGAGAGCTAGCACAGCTCAGACAGACAGGCAGTTTGGATGCTTACATTGGGGAGTTTCAGAAAACGGCAGTCATGGTGACAGGTATTTCGGAGAGGAGACTTGTCATCCTCTTCACCGAGGGGTTATATGAGCCGATGAGAGGATGGGTCAAGGCATTTGATCCCCCCACCCTTCAGGAGGCGATGAGGAAGGCACGCAGTATGGAGCATGCAGCACCTCGCAGCAGGTTCTCTTCGGGTTCTACGCCAAACTCAAGGCCAAATAGATCGTTTGATAGAGATAGACCATTTGACAGGAAGAGAGATCCACCTGATCCTAAAAGAAATAATGCACCACCGTTTGACAGAGAGACATTGAACGAACTACGCAAGAAGAAGTTATGTTTTTGGTGCAAGGCACCCTATGATGAAAAACATATATGCCCTCTTCGTCCTAAAGCCAAAAGTAATCAAATGGAGTGGTTTTATGAGGGTGAAGAGCAATCTGATCTGTCAGACCAGCAAGCTGATTCAGAACATTCAGATGATGAAAAGTCTGAAAATGATAGTGAACATGATGGTGGAAGGAAATTACAGGAGGCACACTTGACTAGTCTTCAGAGAGATGGCTCTTTTAGGCTACGTGGGCTCCTAGCTGGTCAGAAAGTTATAACACTGCTTGACACAGGTGCGACACACAACTTCATAGATGCACGTTTGGTTGAGAAGCGTGGCATACAGACAGAAGAGTTTGAGGGCATTCAGGTTAAGGTAGCTGATGGATACACCCTCAAGTGTGATAGGAAAATAACTGATCTTCCGATGCGATTGAACAACTATGAGTTCAAGACTGAATTCTATGTTGTTAATATGGGGGATACTGATGTGGTGTTAGGGATGGCATGGCTTCATGATCTGGGTGAGTTCACACTCAATCTACGAGACATGGAGATGAAGTTCAAGGCTAATGGGAGACCTCATGTCATCAAAGCCATTAGAGACAGTAATCTGAGGATGGTATCGTACAGACGGATGGAGAGACTCATTCGTCATGACATGGTTGACTGGGCTGCAGAGTGTATGTTAATGCCAGCACAGCAGGAGCAGCAGAAGACTGAGTACCATCCAGACATCCAGATACTGAGGACTAAACACTCCAAAGTGTTTAGCGACATTCCACCTGGTAGACCTCCAGACAGAGGCACTGAGCATATCATTGAGTTGGAGGAGGGCGCAAAGCCCATTATGATTACACCCTACAGGCATCCGAAACGACTCAAGGATGAGATTGAGAAGACCATCAATGAGTTATTGGCTATGGGACACATTAGACCTAGCAAGTCACCTTTTGCTTCATCGGTTGTATTGGTGAAGAAGAAGGATGGGTCACTTCGGATGTGCATAGACTACCGCCAGCTAAACAAGAGGACGATTAAGAACAGGTACCCGATACCATGCATTGATGAGCTGATTGATGAGTTGCACGGTGCTATCTTCTTTACGAAGATTGATTTGAGATCAGGGTACCACCAGATTCAGATGAGGGAGCAGGACATTGAGAAAACCGCTTTTAGGTGCCATTGCGGTCACTTTGAGTTCTTGGTTATGCCTTTCGGCTTAACCAATGCACCTGCCACCTTTCAGGCTACCATGAACAGGGTCTTCAGTTCTCAGCTGTGGAGATTTGTATTGGTCTTCTTCGACGACATTCTGGTTTACAGTAGGTCATGGGAGGAGCATCTAGCCCACTTAGACATAGTTTTGGGTATCTTGGCTGAGGAGTCCTTTTACGCCAAGGAATCCAAGTGTGAGCTAGGTATGGAGGAGTTGTTGTATCTGGGGCACATCATTAGTGCCAAGGGAGTGAGTATGGACCCTGAGAAGGTCCGATCTATAGTTGAGTGGCTGGTACCTGAGAACCTTACGCAGCTCAGAGGCTTCATTGGGTTGTGTGCTTTTTACAGGAGATTTGTTAGCGGGTTCTCATGTCACGCCGCACCCCTTACTGATCTGACAAAGAAGGGGGCTTTTACTTGGTCACCACAAGCGCAGGAGTGCTTTGACAGGTTTAAGGTGATCATGACTTCATGTCCAGTGCTAGCATTGCCTGATTTTACGAAGTCATTTGATTTGTTTTGCGATGCTTTAGGAGAGGGCATTGGTGCGGTTTTGATGCAGGAGAGGCACCCTATTGCTTTTGAGAGCAGGAAGCTTAGGGGTCCTGAGAGGTTCTACAGCATTTACGACAAGGAGATGTTAGCCATTATGCATGCTTTGGCTAAGTTCAGGCAATACTTGGTAGGCAGCAAGTTCAGTGTGTGCACAGACCACAATAGCCTGAAACACTTCCTTGGACAGTGAGACCTAAATGAGAGGCAGCAGAAATGGGTCAGCAAACTACAATCATATGATTTTGATATTACTTTCATTAAGGGGAAGCAGAATGTTGTAGCTGACGCCTTGTCTCATAGACCTCAGTTGAATGCCATGGCACAGATCTCAGAGGATTGGAGGCATCGGATTATTGCAGAGTATGCTAAAAACCCATGGGCTTCTAGCATTGTTGATGGGATAGAGCAGGATAGTAGGTACACCATTGTAGATGACTTGATCATTTACAAGGGGCCGATTTTTTTGGTTCTTGGTTCTGAGGTGAGGGATACAGTTTTGAGAGCTTTTCATGATCTTCCTATGGCGGGCCATCCCGGGTACTACAAGACATATAAGATGGTTCGGGAGCGGTTTACTTGGAAAGGGCTGAAAACTGATGTTCTACAGTATGTTTGAGAGTGTTTTGTTTGCCAGTAGAACAAGCAGGAACATACATATCCTGCTGGATTGCTCTAGCCACTTCCGATACCTGACAGGAAGTGGGAGTGTTTATCGATGGACTTTATCACGGGTTTGCCGAAAGCCCAAGGTAAAGATTGCATCTACGTAGTGGTTGATCGGTTGACCTATGCACGCCTATATCTCGGGATAATAATCATTTGATAGAACTGATCCGGTTCATAAGACAGCAGGAGTTGTTCCCGAAATCTATGGAATTGGCCCGACATTAAGTGCAATACCATCGCGAATGAGATGAATGAAATTGTCAATAAAATTGGTGGAAGGTTGCCGCAATTACGCCAGCTGAACCAGCTGAAGCGGTAAAGTGGATATACCTCTGCGAGTATTGCTATAACTCGACTCACCACATGACGATACAGATGACACCCTTCATGGCTTTGTATGGGTATGAGGCGCCCAACCTTTTGGATCTGATATTGAGTGATAGCAGAGTGCCGAGTGCAGGGGATATGATGCAGAGTCAGCAGGACATTTTGAGGTCCCTCAGAGACAATATCCATTGGGCACAAAATCAGCAGAAGCAGTATGCTGACCAGAAGAGGGTTGAGTGTTCCTTTGATGTGGATGATATGGTGTATCTTATGTTGCAGCCGTATCATCAGTCTACTCTGCGGAAGAGTGGTGCAGAGAAGCTGAAGCCTCATTACTATGGTCCATTTCGTGTTGTCAAACGAGTGGGCGAGGTTGCTTATGAGTTGGACTTACCAGTAGATAGCAGGGTTCACAACGTGTTTCATGTTTCTCGCCTGAAGAAGGCATTGGGTCAGCATGTCATACCCTCCCCAGTTTTGCCACCACTTGATGACGAAGGGAAATTGATACTAGTACCTGAGGCCATCCTCGAGATGAGAGAGAGACACCTTCGGAGGCGGGTGATCAGGGAATATCTGGTCAAGTGGAGATTTGCAGTTGAGATATACATGAAGTCAGGAGGATTTTAATCGAGTTGGGAATTGCTTGGGGACAAAACCAATTTCGGAAAGGCGGTTGTGATCTTCCCCATCCTGATACAGTAGCGGTGCCTTCATGAACAGCTATCATCACGGTCTATTAAAGAATTTGGATATGTAGAGGATCACTTGAGGCGTTACGTCATTACGGAGCTTCATTCTTCAGTTGATTAGTTGGGCCTTCGCAGAGTCGTTCGGAGAGGTTTTTCAGATACTTACTATTTTTAGTAAGTCAGGCAGGCGGAAGCTGCTATTTTTGGCAGGGCACCTAGTTCAACGGGTCAGCTCAGATTCGACCCAATGCATCAGTTTGTTGGTCAGATGGAAAAATAACGGAGTATTTAATGATTTATTAAATAATTAATATTTTGACTTTATATTATAAAGTCACTTTATTAATGTATTTAAATATTATGATAATGGCGTATTATAAAGTATTTTAATACTTTATAATAAAGTGGCATAATTAATATAATGAATAAGTATTTATTCATTAATGGTGGGGGCGCCATTTATTAAAGATTTTTTCTAAGTCCAAACAGGCAAATTTAATCATTTATTTAAATGATTATTAAAAAAGAGGGTTTGGTCGAATTTCTCAAGAGGGGGTATATATTGACTGCCAAGACAAATCGAACTCTTATGTTATGATTATTCAATTTGTCTTATTTTGCTCTGAGCATTGGAGTTTGCAAAACCTAGGGTTTCAGCAGACAGAAGATTTTGGAGAACGTTCCCTCTTCAAGATCTGGCATACTGAGACTGTGAAATACCAGTTGAAGATTGTCGTACTTGGTGACTTCATACAGAGGTTGCAGTTGAGCTTACAGGATCGATTCAGGAAGGATTTATCAGAGTTTATTCATCTGTTGATTGGGGTGACTTATCAGAGATTATTCTACAGAGAGCTGGCACTTTATTTATTAAGGCCATACTTTATTTGCTGCTGCTGCTGGGCCGTACTTTTCTGTACCAGCAAGCCATACATTCCTTCACAGGAGATCACGCCATCATTTCTCAGCTTCTGTGCATTGAGCTTGGTGCACCTAGGGTATCTGGAGCTCCAGCATCGATTTCAGGCCCTGAGGATTGTTTCTCTTCTTTGGCCGTACTATTCTTCATTGTTTTCTGGTGCCTGCAAGCCTACAGGTTCTTTTCAAATAAAAAATATTGTTTTACCTCTGTGTGATCGATTTTCTTTATCTTTGTATTCTGGAAGTTAGTACATGTATGCGCCTTCATCTGGAGATCAATATTTATGCATATCTATTATCCATTTATTTATTATGAATTTTTAAAGCATTTCCTTGCAAAATTGCAAATCCTTGTTTGCTGCAAAAAACCAAAAAACATCATAAAATTCAGAAAACCAAAACAAAATATAGTATTCTTAGATGGTGACCGGGTTGAGAAACACTAGGTTTCTTACACATGTGTTTTTACCTTGAAGATTTGTTGTTCTCTCCAAGTAAAAAGCGCTTCTTTATCCTCTTCTCTAGTGATCGAGTCATATGCCATCCTCAAGTGAGAGATCATGATCTCATTCCGTGGTTTGTCAACTGCTAGGTCCTGCTCCGAATCCTGAATCTCAGTGAGAAGTTCGTGGGCATTGTACCTCAACTGATAGAACTCCGAAAGTATGAAATGGCCCCTTGTGACAAACTCTTCTTCCCAGTCTTTCAGGCATTTCCCATAAACTGTTACACCCCGAATTGTAAGCTACTACGTAATAGTATTGCATAGGGCCGAAAGATTGTAATGTGAACTCAATGCTTGAATAAAATGTGTACCTTATTGTCAATCTGAGTATTGTTACATTTAATGATTGTCTCATTTTAGTGTATTTCAATTGATGTCATTCTTGGTGTAATTATGCATATTAAGTTATAGAATTGTTAATATTCTAACTTGTGAAATGTTGTATCTATACTGTTATGTTGTGAGCATTTGACTTCTGTGGACGTATGTCAGTGGATGCAGGTACAGGTACCATTCCTCCAGGCGGAGGGGAAATATCACTTGGGAGAGGGGCTTGGTCGGTTAACCGGTAATGTGAACTATCTGAGTATACACACACTTCACCTTAGAGTGAGTAACTGAATCAATTGAGTTAGATAAGTCATCCATAGTCATAGACTGGCATTAGGAGTCGTGTCTTCTTCTATACCTCTTATAAGTAATGTTTATTTGTTAACTGTCTCATGGTATTAAATTCATTACAATGGATCGTATTTGAATGCAAGTAATTAGGAAGGGTATATATATATATACATATATATTATATACGCATACGTGTATATTGAAATATATATGGACATATATATATGTATATACACCACCTGTTGCATGAAGGATATTAATAAAATTATATTATTATTGCCTGTTGATATATATACATATACATATTATATATATATATATAATATTAGTAAATTTAATAAATGGAAATCTTTGATTATTCATTTCTCATCACAAATTTGGAATCGAATGTTTCCTAAGTATAATGAAATCAACTTCTTCTATTTTCATCATTGAATAAATCGAAAATGTAAAAGGACTCAAATGTTAAAAAGGAAATATTTGATTCATAGCTATTGACTTAATAAAATCAAATTTGAAATATTGAAAAGTTTCTCCTGTGAAATGGAAATGGCAGAGGAAGAGAAATACGCACGACTGTATTGAGCACTTCACCAGGGAGAATGAATCAATAGGGGCGACACAACTCATGAGGGTGTTGCTGTTGGAAATTAAACCAAGACTTTTTCTCAGCAAGATGAATCACCTTCTTGTTGGCGCCATATTTGGGAATTACCTGTAAGTGGCGATTTCTGATAAACAGTTGAACAATTCTGATTTTGCTGGCATAAAGGTAAGTCGAATCACTAGCAAAATCACTGAGTAAGGGCTTGGAAACCCGCCAAGTGCCTTTGAATAAGTCTGGCTGTGTGTGTGTTGTCAGTTTTCATGCATTCCTATAAGGAAATGCATTGCATTTCATAGGTCTATATAAAGGCTTTCAACTGCTGCGAATTAGTACAAATTCCTACTCATTGAGACTCATTCATATTGATTACTACGAATTCATATTCATTCATACTCATTATCACACATTCATTTTGATTCTTGATCAATCTCTTGTCATTTTGAGCATCCTTATACATACTCATTACTGTGAGAAGTGAGTTGCTGTAGAAAGCCATAGGTGTGAGAAGTGAGTTGCTGTAGAAAGCCATTGCTGTGAGAAGCCATAACCTATGAGAGACCATTGTTTGTGTGAAAACAATTTCTGGAAAGAATATTTTATTGTGAGAAAGAACAAAGAAACTCTGCAAACTTAGTTACTACAGGAAAAGACCATCATCACCCATGGAAAGCTTAATCCAGGCATGATTACTTTATTTTCATTTCATCTTTGATTTTATGAAGTCATGCTAGATCAATGAAGTACTATTCTGCTTTTTATATCTTCAAACTTGATAAGTCATGTTAGGCAAACAAAATATGATACTGTTGTATGATGCTTGCATTTGACTATCCAATGTTGCATGAAGTAAATACGGTATAGGCAATGCATGATTGTATTAAAAAGTAATAGTTCATCTTAAAGGTAGACAATGCATTTAGTTCTGTTTGCTTTACTTTTATGATCTCTATTTATGGAGAATATGATTGTATTAGTTACTAAATACTAGGATGGAAATGAAGGCATTAAGTCAAGTAACGAACCGCAACTTAAGTTAATAGGTTAACTTAGACAACTTGAGGTACTCCTAGGATGAAGATGTCTAGTAAAGGAAGGGAATTTATGATTACTTGTTATGCTGTTTCATTTCTAGTAGTTTAGCTTGATGTAGGATGTCTGGGGTACGGATTACCCAGTGAAGGATAAGTATGGATTACTCAGTGAAGGACAAAGACCTACGCGTAGTGTAAGATAGCCCTAAGTCAAATTGACCCTGAATAGTGTATATGATAGATGACCTTCATTCAAAGTACTGAATGAGAACACTTTGGCCAAAGTAGTGAAATGTACGACATCCACTTAGATGTGAGATAGTTGAGACTACACTGTCAGTTCATCGTGATCTTTAAAGCAAGCTAGTTCGGGATTGTGAAATAGCAAGTTCTAGTTTTGTAGGACACACCACTATGCTCAGTTGGTAAACAGTATCGGTTACCCTACCAATCTCTTCGTTGAAAGGAGGGCTATCTATCGAATGGTAGATGTCCGGGGGATCGCATTATAAGTCCGTGATTGGCGGAAAAGCGCCCGAGTGATGTTTCTCCTCCTTACTAGGCTACTGAGGCACCGAGATTTGGAAGGCGGGTTCTTGGACCTTCTTACCACTATTAGTTCAAAAGCTCAAACGAGCTATGTATGTGCACGTATGTATATTTTCTCTGGTGTTCATTTGAAAAGAAAAGTTTCGTTATTTGAAATATGTTGTCTTGTTCATTTGAAAGGAAAATTGTTAGTTAGCATGTATCTTATTTATTGTTAATGAAAAAGAAAGAAATGTTTCAGTACTTTCTTATATGCATGTTATCTATGTTTAAAGTTGTAGTTTAAGAAAAAAAATTCTTACGTAGAATCGGGTCGTTACATAAACAACCAACTGACTTAGCTGATTTTGTTTTGTTGATAACTCTAACATCTGTGGGAGCAAGGCGGTGACATTTTCAGTGCTGTGCATAAGGTTGGAGATATATTGGCGAAGCTGCTGGTTTTCAGCCTTGAGGGCTGCTTTATTCTCACCATCCTTTATCACTCTCTCCTTTATGCTTACTGTTGCAACTTCGAGGAGATCCATGTCAGCCTGGTGTGTGCTTTTACCAAGGTTGACCTTATATCAAGGTGAAGTCATCAACTTATACCTCATCGAAGTTTTTATCCTTTGGTGGTGCGGCAGTCTCAATTACAATCTCTTTATCAACGTTCCTTTCCACATGAACTTGCTTCTTGCACTTTTTATTTGGCGTGTCTTGGTAGACATGATCAAATTCCACAAAGTCCAGTTGATAGGATGGTTGCCTCCTCTTCCTACCTAGAAGATTCTCAAGCCAAGACGAATCTCGACTAATCTCGCTGGAAGGATTTGTAGAAACCCTAGTTTCCCCGTTTCCTGAATCTGACTGATTTTTTTGTGTTTTGCGTTTTTTTGATTGTTTTTGGGTTTTTGTGCAATAAATGTAAATTGCGATTTTATGCAAAGAATTGATAATAAATTCAATAAAAATGCTAACATGCCAATATGGATAGGAAATACCAAATCTACTGAAGGCGAAACTTTTATTGTTCAAATGGAATCAATACAATAAAAATCCGGAAGCATGCAATAAGGAAATAACAATATTTTTTATGAAGAACCTGGCAATCAGCAAACTGAAAATGATTGGTACGGCTGTTGTAAACTTCTTTCCCCCTCCTTCTGAAGATCCAGAATCATGCCAGTGATATAGGCGCCCTGTCTGGTGATGAAAGATTGAAGAGATAGAAGGCGTTTTTCCTCAAGGCAAAGGTACGGCTCAAAAAGATGAAGTACGGCCTGCAACAAGGTACGGCCCTGTCATAACCAGCAAGTACACTTGTACGGCTTCTTGAAAATCTTGTCCAAACCCTCTAGAATGATGCGCCTTGGAGAATATCTGTTCTCTGATTAAAACCCCAACAAAAACTCTGATGCTGAATGAATCTGTGAAGTTCTATAATTTCTTCTGAGTGAAGAAATTCCTCTGCTGGCAATAAATCAAGTGGTATCTCACACCCTCTGAACTGCTTTCAATGAAGATGGCTCGTTCTCCAATGAATTTGAGACTGAAACCCTAAAGCTTCTTGCTCAGACTAAAACTTGATCAATTTCAATTATCAATAATCACATAATGGCTCGAATCCCAAGGCAAATGCACTATAACCCTCAAAAGTGCGAATTCCTTAAAGATAGGGAATTTTTAAATAATTCAACTTTTTAATCTTTTAATATTTCAATAGTTTCACTCAAATTTTTAATTATAAAATATAATTAAAAATTGGCCCCCTTTCATGATGGCCGACCCCCTTCAGCCAAATCACTTAAGTTATAATAAAATATTATAACTTCATATTATAATCTCCCATAAATTAATATTTAATTAATTCAATTAAATATTAATATCTCTCTCATTACTCATCCGATGCCTGATCCGTCTGAAGCTGACGAACACTGAAGTGATTCTGAACACTGCCAAAACCATACTACTAAAAATAGCAGGGGTCCCACACTGACTGCCAAGAACTGCTAAAAATAGCAACTTCTGCAAGAAATGTCCGAATGAGTCCGAACGAAAGCCAAATGATCAAACTCTGCCAACAGAAGCTGAGCCAAGCTCCAACGTGACCCTCTATCCAGTCTATCAGCCTACGAGGGTCGTATGATAGGCTAATCCTGGTCGAGAGATGTCACTGAGAAGGGGACATGATGATTGGTGTGCTAGTCCTAGGAACTCCGATGAGCAAGAATGCGAAGCATTGCTACGGTTTGAGTCGGGCTCCAACATGCAAATTGAGACAAATTGTGTGATGGTGAAGGGAGGGCTCTGCTTTTGTTTTCGTATGGTCTTAGCTATATCCGTGGCCTTTTCACATGTTCTTGGTGGTTTATATCAGCAACCGGTGCTTTTCCCTTTGTACTTCGACATCCTTCCTTTAGGAGTATTACTCCATGTTTTTGTCTAGGTTTTGATTTTGACATGAAAGGTAGTGAAGTAGTAACTGGTGGCAGCTCTGTGTTTGGAATGACTACCTTCCTCGACCTCTTACTATCCAAGTAAAGTATGCTATTTCTCACAACCCTGCTTGTTCTTTCTTTAACAAATGTGCTTTCCTTTGCATACCAATCAATGGTGGAAGTAGCCGCATGTCAACTTGATCTCTGAAGAATTGAGGAAGTGTGACATATCCATCATCATCTGATAACCCTTCCACATCCTCTGACATGAAATCAACAATTTGTGAAAGGGTGAACCTGCTGTAGTTGCGCCTTCATACCTCGAATTCATCCTCACGGTTGAACCAATAGTCTTCCATAGAAGGTTTGTGTGAAGAACGACCGCCAAGGTGTGTTGAAAAGTGATCCCAAGGGTCAAATGAGCGTCTTTCGACGAGATATTTAAGATTAAGTTTCGTCATCTTATGGCTCATAGCCTTGGCATCAACTGCTGACTTGCACCTGTAAATCCCCGTCTAAAATGGAAAAGTGGCAACTGTCTTGCGTTTGTTGTGAAGATAGGAGTGAACTTTGTGCAACTGTCGTAGAAATTCCATGAACACCTTATTCGATGGATAATGAGGTAAAATGGCTAGATGACTTGAGTATCTATACATGCAGATGTAGGTAAAAGTAGGGAACTGGATGAACCAATCCACCATATCTACCATCGCCGATTTGGCTTTTGCTAAAATACACACATGTAACTCACGATCAAGATTCCTCACTGTATACATTAGGAATGATTCATACACTCGCTTGAAGTGTCGTTCTGACTATGTGAATTCAAGCTGAGTAATACTAATGAACCTTTTGTACACTTAGAATGCCCACAGTATTCAACCCTCTAAACTGGCCTTAGAAGGCTATCAGATACACGAGGTATGAACACGTGGAATTCGTGAGACACCAAGAAATCGATCATCTCCTTGTGGAGAATGTCGCTAATCAAAGAAGCCCAGTCATAGTGTTCCTTGCTGTTGATGATCTGAGCCATGATGTAATACATCCATGGCTGAAACTTGTTGGCATCTGCTTGACCGGTGACATGGTTGAGTAGGGTAATCATAACCGCAAATTCATCTCTGAACTCTCCACGACCCACATTCTTTGGCAAATTACTTCTTTTATGTTTGAGCCACCTCTCTACCATTCTTCTCTAACATTTTTCCCTTTCAGAATTGAATGCCTTTTCACACTCATGGATATGACCAAATTGTTTGTATTTGGAAGAATACCGAAGCACTTCTCGATATCTTTTGGCTTGAGACTGCATATCATTCGCCCATCCACTGATTGGATTTCTCGTGCAGTAGGGTTGTAATGCTTTACACAAGCAATTACAAACTCTAAACTTTGTGCTGTGATGGGAAATGAGGCTGCTTCAAGCAACCCAGATTGCTCGATGTTCTGAAGTGTTATTTGGTCTATGCCTTATGAAGTGTTCAAGTCAACCTCTGAATGTACTTGATGTAAATCAGTATCAGTTGTTCTGATGAAATCGTGAATTAAGACTGATTTGGTCTTGAATTCAATTTGAGTGAATTGCATTATGTAAAACTAACCTGTTGACTATAAACATGGATATGTTCTGACAACTTTTTCCGGTGAGCTAAAAATAGCCTATCGAGGGGCAATTTTTGCAAAAAATTTTGAGACGTGGGTTTTGTAGAGAATGTATTTCTAAGAAAACCCACAACGTCAGAAATTCGAAAAAGTGTCTTCTGCCTTGGGATGCAATGGCTTTTTGGAGTAGAAGCTATAGGGGGCAACGAAGGCTACAAAAGCTTTTTTCTTTCTAAAAATTCCGATACATGGGTTTTGTAGCCACCAATCTGCTGATCAAACCCAGTTTCTCCGTTTTTTGAAATGTTGATATTTTCACCACCATGCAGAAGAAACTTCAGAAAAAAACAAAACTTCGAAAAGAGAAGCAACGGGGCAATTTTTTTTGAAAAATTCTAGAACGTGGGTTTTGTCACCAACGCTATGCTCAACGAACCCAGATGACCAAATCTGTGAAAAATTGCCGTTTACTTGGACATGCGAAAGAAAACCTAAGACAAGGATAGAATAAATGTGAGGGTGCGAAAGAAGTTATAAACTGCTTTTTTCAATCCTCAAGAAAATCGCCTCTGTATAATCCCAATTTGATGAATTCTTGGCAAGAACATACTGGAAAGATGAAGCATGGAAAAATATTCCTTTATGCAATCTAAACTTGGAATTGCGAAGAACATTAAAAATAGCCTTCGCTTTCCCCTTCAAAATGTGTTGGAGAGAAAATAGCTGATTTTAGCTTCAACCTACAAGAAAAAATGAAGTTGTGACACCTATGCTTGAATAAATAAGTATTTTGGAGGTGGGAGTGCCAGTTAGGTGTGCCAACCCTAATTGAGGAGTTATTTGTTGTGCATGCATTCCTAACTGAAGTTCTCTAATTTTAGGATGCCATATGCAAGAAGCATGCAAAAATCACAATTGAAAGTTAATTGGTCAAACTTTGACTTTTGGCACCCAAGCTTGAGAGAATTAGAAACTTTTTAAAGATTTTCAACTTCCGCTCTAATGAACTACCTCTATTTGACCTTGAATTCTAGATGCCCGGTTGATCCTAAAGCTTAGTTGACAGATCCATTACGAGGCTAGATCATCTTTGAAGAGATGTTGCTGGGAGATACAAGTGCTAAAAATTGAATCTAATGCCTTGAATTCTAGGGCGCCTTTTCCCAAAAGGGTGTTTTTTTTCGATAGACAACCAATTTTTGGATGTTTTTTCAACTTCGTCAACTTGACCCTCTGTGCTTCAATCTGCAGCTATAGGTGACTGACGACTCCCGCGAACATGCCGAGATATGTGAAATATTCTCTCTCAATTTTTTTGATTTTTAAACCAAACATTTACAATAGAATCACTCACCCGTTAAGGTTAGCATAACCAAAACGTACATGAAAGAACTCTAACCAAGAATGCGCCCTAAAACCACTTAAGCAGGAGGGGCAAGCATATGGTCATAGGATCCCTAGGATCTACAGAATCAACAAGTACGAGATTATACTGAAAGAGAAATATTAAACTCAACACCAAGGATGTGCACTCAAGATCCTTTTGCAAGCAAGGTGCTAACATATGGTGGAGTACTACTGCTGAATTGAAATAACAACAAGGCGGATAACCAGCCAATGAACTTTCCACGCTACCACCAAATAGTGGGGGGAAGGATTACAACATTAAAGACTTCTTCTGCTGCGGCAGGCATCCACTAAAGCGTGGGAATTCTCCACTAGAAGTGGGTATGAAAGAGGTTACAAACAGATTGTCCTCATTGGCGGTAAACCATCCAGGGGTGCTTAGTGTGAAATTAATTAAATAGAGCAGCAATAATAAAACTGAAATAGTACTACTGTCAACAGCTTGTACAAAAGAGAAGGCTGCAATTTACAATGCCAATTTCACCAATATTCAAACACCTTGTTATACATTATCTCTTTGTTAGAATATAAAGAGAAAAGAAGAAGAAAAATGGAAAACAGCAATTGATTTTATTTTTGATCAGCGAACTGTAATTCTGGAAATGTATATCAGCAACTACAGAAATTCATAAATTGCTCACAACTCAATCAAAGTACCTCCGATATGCGTGAAATCAAAAACGTAGATCAATTGGGAGATAGGCGCCCCTGTTGAGACACAAAAAACAGCTCCAAACACCTGCAATAATTAATGGCACACTTCCCAATGCAATGCTGAAAGGTACGACCCTTGAGAGGGGCAATTTTTCATTATAAAAATGCACACTCCAAAATAAAATCTGAAATTGCTTGGAGACGGTCGCCTAGACCTTAGGAATCTTATTATCAAATGCCCAAAACAATATAAAATTCGTACATTCAACCATGAGCAAAAACAACATTCAGTTGTATGCAAACATCAACTATAAAACTGGAAAATACATCAATATTTCACCTTGAAACACAATCTGCTAGTCTGGATGAGAAGCAACAATAACTCAACTAGGTGTTGTCTTGCAAACACGAAATTGAAGGAAGAACTAGGAGGTCAGCATTTTCGAAGTATAAAATGATAAATCATTTTGACAGCATAACTTTAGCAAAATAATGGATGATCAACTACTGGAGCCAAGCCTCAATTTTAAAAGAAGATAGGAGATTGTTCAAATCCTCCAAGAAGGTACGCCAAAAGCCAAGCCTTTTCAAATTTCCAAAAAGAATATAACTTCTTCAAAAATACGCCCCACTTGAGATAATAAAGAAATAATATTAAAACCTTTTAACTCCTTCATGTGGCGCCACCCTTAAAGTCCCCTTTTTAAAATAACTTTAAGTTAATGCCTTAGGCCAAGTGGTCAATTGCAAATTAGAATAATTTGCCTTTTAATGCAGAGATTCATTAAAACAATATTTTTAAATAGCCAAAGCTTAGTACTGAATACTGCTTCCAATGGCGTGATGAACTGAAGGCTGACAACTGCTTACTGCCAGAAATAGTATTTACTATAAATAGTAAATAATGAGGAAAGATCACAAAACCTCCAAAACTGGAACCCTTTGAAACACCTCAACGAGCCTACAGGATTCCGAGATAGGCTGATGAGCTAATGACAGGATCACTGCCAAAAGGGGAACATTACAATCCGCAACGAAAAACCAACTCAATTCCGGAAAGATTGATTGGTATTGCAACGTTTGAAGGTTGATTTAAGAAGCTGAAATGCAAGGGCGCCCCTGGCTTGCAAGGGCGCAATTGGATCTTTGAGATACATTTTGCAATTTTTAACCTTTGATGAAATGCTCCAATTTGACACTCGTTGTCGGGAGTTTGACTACTTCGATGTTCGTGTTGATGGTTTCATCGCGAAGACTGAAGAACTTTGAAACGATGTTCTTGGGAGTCATGAAGTCAGAAAGTTGCATCTAAGGCCCCAAAAATTTGGGCACCTTTTCCAAGAAGGTTGCATCTTTCTCAACGCTTAGTCAAACTTTCATGTTTTTCAACTTGCTTTCGTCTTTGGTGTTTGACGCTTGATCTTCATTTACGGGCATTCGACAGGTCTCGAGATCTGACCGATGGATTCATCGTGTAGCTAGAAGGATTCTGAGCAGATCTCTTGAAGAAGATTGCTACCGAAAATCTCATTTGGTTGACCAAAAGGCTAGGCACCCTTGGTCTGCAGAGGTACAATTCACCTTTTGACTTGCATTTTATACTCCGTTTTACGTGCTCGCTAGATCAACAACTATTGTCATTTGATATATCTTCTGAGTTGGCGAATGGATTCATTGCGAAGCTAGGCTGAATTTGAAGAGATCATCTGGAGATGATTACTGCAAAAACTGACATTTGATAAGCTTTATTCTTGGGTGCCCTTGGGCTATAAGGGTGCAAATTCCGTAATTTGACTGTTGTCTTGATGTTTGTTGCCTTCAACATCTTCTGCTTCTGCTGTCGTTTGTTGATGTTTGACAAATCAAATGGATTTGCTTGATGATTTGCTGGAAAGCTAGCAGAAATCCGAAGAAGATGATTGGTTTTGCAAGCATTAACCACTGCATTTGACCTCTCAAATTTAAGGGCGCCCCTGGCCTACAGGGGTGCAAATGCTCCAAACTTGGTGATTTCCTGATGATTTTCACCTCTTTCACTCTTTGCGATCACCGTGTTGCTATGCTAAGTTGACTGTGTTGAAGCATTGTTGTTGCCAATGTGAGTATGTAACTACATTTCCCCATTTTTACATGTACGAACACTGCAAAGTTGACTTGGATGTTGACTGCAAAGGCACCTCCCTTGTAGCAAGGTGTACCGTTTCCAGACTGAATAATTTTTACATTTTCCACCTTTTGAAAATCCCCTCTATTGCGAAGCATCTTTCGCCGTAGAATCTTCTGTGATGAATTTGGGGTTTAGATTTTGACACATGGTACTGACCAACAACCATTGACAACCTCGGAGGTCCTAACTTTTCTCCTGGAAAAGTGAAATAGACCCACTAGAGCTAAACTGATTTTTTCTTGATTCTGACTTGACCAATGTGATCGTGAAGTGAAATAAGCCAATCAAAATTATTTTCAGCCAATTCTAGAAAGATCCTATTTTTAGAGGTTTTTCTAAAAATATGGGCTTGGAAACCCTAATTTTCAAAATTTGCCAATATCTTGTGGACTGTAAACCCACAACAAGCCCATGCTTCATTTGACCTAAAACTGACTTTTGATGACAATTTTACAAGATTTAGACCATTTTAATCAAAATACCCTATTGAAGCAAATTTTTTATTTTGGGTACAATAGAAAGCAATGTACAACGTGTGCACATGCAAAATGTGTGTTCAGGTGTAGTTAAGTGAGTTAAAATAGGAGAGGTAGAACCAAATTAAGTTGTCTTTTAAAAGGACTCACACTTGTTTTTCTATATAACAAGTCACTATTTCATAATGTAAACTTGTTGAGTGTGAATAAGATAATTCCAAGATATAATTTATGCTAAGTTTGATTTCTTGTTTCTTTATAACAAGTCAGTATTTCAAAATGTAAACTTGTTGAGTGTGAATAAGATAATTTGTCATGTCCCCGAAATAGCAATACCATAAAGACCAAGTGTTAAAATACAAATAAATTAATAAATAAAATAAACAACAATATTAATATTAAATATAAAATAAATGTGTACCATAGCAATATAAAAATATATAAATATGAAATAACAAATATAATAATAATATATAGGCAAATTATTGTTATTACATTCTAGTATTAAATAACTTAATATCAAAAATAATAATAATAAATAAATATTATAATCATTACACATCAAAGATTGTAATAAATTAGAATAAAATAATAATAAGATAGTAGCAAATTGGTTTTATTATTATACTTTAATGTTAAAATATGTTCAATAAAAAAACAAAATAAAATAATAAAATAAGTATATAATCTGAAATATCATAATTATTAGTAATAATATATTATTTTCAAAAATAGATATTATTGTGATAATAAAGGCAGCAATTAAATCTAACAAAGGGATATATTTTATGAAAAGTCACCTCTTTCACCAAACAATACATTCCCCCCATGAGTCACCTACCTTGAATGGTATAAATAGAAGGAAGGAAACTAAGGAAGAGGGAAAAACATTGAGAAATACGATCTGCAATTTAGAACAGCAGCAACAATGATTGTTATGCATTGGAATATAGAGCCATTTTATATATATATATATATAATTTAATAGGCATACAAGTATATATGCATAGATATAGATAAATTTTATAATGAATAATATGCAATGAATAAAGAATATATATATATGTATGGATAAGGAAAGAATAATTATATATATGTATATGAAGTATATATATATATATATATATATATATACGTACACGATTATGCAATCATGATACTTATAAGTAATGACGACTCTTTACTATAAACATAAGTAGATTATGTATATTTATGGATTGTCCTCATCCTATGATCAATTCAGTATAAGGTAGAAGGAGGCAAGTAAGGAAACATGGAGAGAGATAGCAACTCAGGTGATGTACTCACTTAGCAATAATATTTAGCATATTTTGAATATAAGAAATAGATATTGCTAATCTGATTATTGGTGTAATGCTTTCTTTAGTATTATCATGATGATAATGATGTTGATATTCACTTAAAGAATTAGTAATAAATGCAAATGTATTTGATTGCTAAAAGATTGTCTTCTGAGTGTTTGCAAGCCTACTAGGGAGGAAGGGCCTAAGAAAAGTGGTGCCTAAAAACCCCACTTAACAATCCGCTGCGGCCATGGAGGGGTGGGGGTCCCACTTAACAATCTGTTGCAGCCATGGAGGGGTGGTAGGCCCAAAACCACTTATAAGCTCCGTTGGCTTCCCCCAGTATGTTAAGTGTCTTCTGAGGTGATGGCACGGGTAGAGAAAGCAAGTACAAGTGTTTCCTCTAAGCACACCACTTTGAGACATTCATGCCGCTGGGGCCAAGGGTTGGGTTGTCTTGATAGGACGCTTGTGCTCTTGGGCTTAGATGGATAGCTTCAAACGGCTCTACCCATGCCCCTCCTCATATGTCTTTTTTGTTTTTGATCCGTAAGCACTTTTGACTGGAGCTATGAACCAGTGAGACCACATTTTTTTTTGGGGGGACCTCATCCCCAGCATTTCTCTTTATCTCTCCATTGTGCACCGAGACACTATGCATCAAGGTTCTACCACAACCGTCAACAACAGTCGTCGATGGGTGAGCCGACTATGCGCCGAGTTCTTGGCTGAACCCCAGACCATCGTATCAGCCTCCCCTTCCATCCATCCACCTAACTCTCTACTTCCTTCCTCGGGCCTCCTCTGCAGCCTCCATACCATCCTCTGCAACCTCCGCACCTGTTATCTCTCCACTATCTTCTACCTCTATTCTGCCCTCCCACAACCTCTTTCTTCTCTTCTTATCTCCACTCCACCCACCCTCAACCTCCTTCTCTTTATCGCTCCACCACACCTTATCACTCCACAAACACCTTATCTCTCCATTCCTACCTCCTCCCGCTGGCTCCACGCGACCCCATATCGTTCCAACACCTTATCACTCCATGGATTCCTCCTTATGTCACCATTCTTACCTCCTCCGACAAACACCACCTCTACCATCTAATGCCGAAGCCTCTACCTTCGCTTGGCAACAACACCCTGCATCTGTCGTGGGGCCAAGTGTGTGGCCTGAACACCACCTATAGTATCCACATCCTTCGCTTCTTAGCGAGCCCAGCGATTCGTGATCAGTCATCATGTATTGTGCAACATCCTTGAGCCTTGGTCCTCCCTTCGTACCTACAAGCGGTGGGTGAGTCTCGAACAGGAGACTGCCCTCTCAAAAGGGCCTGTGACTTACTGTCACATTGCGGGGTCATCCCCATTCCTCATATGTCTTTATTATTGATTTGTGCTTATATTTATATTTGGATATCTAGATATTAATGCTAACAGATATATGGACATGTGGAAATATTAAATGCAGATTTCAATCCAAAATTACTTAGTCAAAGAGAACATTCATTTGATAAAGAAGGAACCCTAAATCTAATCAACAAGCGAATTCTAGGGCAAAGTCGGGTAAGGGACATTACATAATTCCAGAATATATTTTACTCTAAGTTTGATTTCTTGCATATTAGTCTGTTTCTTTTCTAATCTATATGTTGTGGTAGCTTTGTGTAAAATTTGTGTAAGTTTTTCACATGCTATTAGAGCAGATTCATCAAACAATGAGTGCTTTTTTCTAAATTCTGAAAATAAAATGCAGAGAAATGGCCACACTTGCTGCTGCAGATCCTCACAAACTTGATGAACATTTTGATGGTGTCAAATTTAATCTCTGGAAGCTTGAAATGTAGATGATTTTGCTGAAACTAGACTTGCTCAAAATAGTTTAAGGGAACGAGACTAAACTTACCCAAGATGTAGGCTTGATCACTAAGTGAGATAAAAGAAGGTAGGTTATTCCTATATACTTTTGAGTCTATGTTACTGATTTGGCCTCACTGCAGCTTGGGTCTGGGTCCTGTTGTGACCTATTTCACACATCGCCCCATTGCAAATGGGGACCCCCAAGTTTTGGTTTCGCCCTCGGCATTGCCAGTTTGGAGTCCTGAATTTGAATAATTTTTTAGAGTCGGTCCGACCAAGTTGAGAGTTTGAACCCGTTTGTGTGCCTAAACGTCATGGAAGGCCTCAGAGGGTCCGAAAGACGAGGATCGACTGTGCTTTTGATCATTTCTAACACTCCCTATTTTTTAGGGATTCTGCTTTTTTGCTTTTTTGGCATTTTTGGGCCATTCTAGAGTTCCTATTTTTTAGGGATGCTTTTTGCTTTTTCTATTTTTGGAAAGTTTCTATTTTGGGATCCCACTGAGCATGAAGTCATTACGCCTCTAGAAGTCAACATGAAGATCAAGGTAAATGGTGAAAAGGTTGCAGAAATGGCTAAGTTTGAGAAATACGCCCATGAACAAGGAATGGGAGGCCAAGCATGAAGTCCGCCCTACCTTTGGCAAGCCAAAGGCAAGCAATGGCGAGCCAAGGTTGAAGTCCGCCATGGCACAAGAGGCCTCCAAGTCCGCCATGGCAATGAGAAGGGTCAAGTCCGCCCTTGGAAGGATATAAGTGGATGGCGAGAGAAGAGGCCAAGTCCGCCCATGGCTTGAGGAAGGGTGAAGTCTGCCCTAGGCACAAGGAAGCATAAAGTCCGCCCCAAAAGTCAATGGAAGCCAACCTCCAAAGTCCACCCAAACCAAGTGAGTGGCAAGACAAGGGGTGAAGTCCACCCAAGATAGAAGAAGAGGTAAAGTATGCCATGGCAAGGGAGAAATCTCCAAGTCCGCCATAGAGAGAAGGGTAAATGGAATGAACAAGTGCCAAGTCCGCCCTTGGACAAGGCAAGGGTAAGATGCGCCATTGGCAAGGAAATGTGAAGAAATTCGCCCAACTTAGGAAAATAAAATTTTGATTTTTCTAAGGCATGGTAAATGGAGAAAGAAGAGGTTAAGCAAGCACGAAAATCACTCCTCGGCGTAACGGAATGAAATTTTTTGGCAAGGAAGGAAGAGTGTAAGGCAAGGCAAACATGAAGACCATCCCTCTCAGCTTGAATAAATTCCCAAGGCTTGAATGAAAAATGGCAAAGTGGCAGAGAAATCTCCAAGTCCGCCAACCCAGAAGGAGAGAGAAAGTGAATTGTTTGGCTAAATATAAACGTCCAGAGAGGCTAGAAGTCCGCCCGGAGAGTTGAAAATTGGCAAACGAGTTATTAAGCACATTTTGGCTAGGCAAACAATTGGGAAATACAATATTTGGCCACGGACAAACGAATTTAGCCATGTATCAACTTTAAACGAGTTGGAATTTTAATATTTTAATATTTTAAATTATTTCCCAACAGTTAGGGAATTTTAATTAAAAATTCGAAATTTGGAGATTACTTGGAAAATTAAATCATTTCGCCTTAGGTAAAATTAAATTTGCCATGATTCGAGGATTAAACATGTTGGGAAATTAATTTTAATGTCTTTCGATATTTTTCCAACACTTAGGCAAATTTTTAAAGAAAGTTGAAGATTTCAGATAGAGGTGGCGCCATGGGAAAATTAGAAACTTGCCTCAACGACTGCGAGGAAAATTAGAAACTTGCTAATCGGAGAAGAGAAAATGTTTCTAAAATTGAAAGAAACTCAGGAAAAAGAAAGCAATTCCTTTGGAAAATCACACTTCTCAACCATAAAATAAGTTTCAGCAACTCATTTTTTACAATTTCGATTGAGAAGAAGTTATCTCTCTCGAATCTGCAAAGAATAATTTTTGAAGGAAAGGATAGTGAGAATAACGT
The DNA here is from genome assembly GCA_007115665.2 of Sequoiadendron giganteum. Classification (NCBI taxonomy): domain Eukaryota; kingdom Viridiplantae; phylum Streptophyta; class Pinopsida; order Cupressales; family Cupressaceae; genus Sequoiadendron; species Sequoiadendron giganteum. The sequence continues at coordinate 81,076,723 of CM021109.1, forward strand.
TGCTTCGTGAGTGGAAGAAGTAATTTCGTGTCGGAATACATGATTTTTGGAAAGAAATAAATTACTTCTTTGCTGAAAATCACACTTCTCAGCAGATTGGCGCACTTTCTCTGTCAAAATTTCAGAAATTTTAATTCATTTGCAGCCAGAGGACAATCTCGGAGGTTTGGAAATTCATTGGCAACACTTTTATACTCTTTTCTATCTTCTACATTCATTCCGGCACAAGATTTATTCATTGCTTGGCGAATTTATTTACTTTCAACTTGCTTTTTCACAGAAATTTTACTTTAAACAAGCTGAAAGTGCGATTTTATCAAATTAACACCCCGAAATATCTTGAGTTTTTAAAGGTCTCGTATTAATGTTAAGTATTTTATGCTTGCAAGTGGATGACGAACCAGAGAGAGCCGTCCAGACAAGCGCTCATGAAGTTCGCCAGCAAAGGGTCGCAACCGGAGTCCAAGATAAAGTCAAAATGGAAGAATAATACAGACACCAACCTTGGGCATATCAACCTCAAAGAATTCAAGCAAAGGATGTACGGGCATGACGGATTCCTGCCGACACGTATCGCCAGAAGAATGATGAGAAACGGGATTGTTCAAGCTGCCGGATTCCCGCCTATGATTGAGTGTGCTGAGCTGATGGTAGAAGGTGCCCTCCACTATGATGCTGAAGAAAGGCGGATTGTTGCACCCGATGGAAGAATACTGGCTCATCTGGGAGAGTTGGCCATACAGGAGGCTTTTGGCATCCCCACGTATCCCAAGACCATTTACAAAACCAAGGAGGACGCCCAAAGATTGTATGATGACAAGTTGGACCTCTGTGCTGCCAACATCAATAAGTCATGGTTGGACAAACCGAGAGCGTCAGTCAAAAAGATGCCGAAGAAGCTATTGCGCACAGACTTCAAGGAAGATTATGAGGATATTATTGTCCTACTGAACAGGATAGTTGGCAACCCTTTGGGAGCGCCCTTCGAGACCTAGATGTATTATTTTATTGAGGATATCACAGAAGGGGTCAAAATGTTCAACTGGTCGCGCATGATAAGCAACGGTCTCCATAAGCAGCTGGTTAACCTGGAGAAGACCAAGACTTTCTATACGAGTTCCTACGTCATCTATATGTTGGCTAGGACGTACAGGTATGTAGGCTTGATCTGCAAAGGCACAGTTGGCAACGGCGAAAATGAGCTGAAGTCTTACGACTGCTACCCATAGCTGTAGTTGAGTGAGAAGTCCCACTTCAGGCGAGCTCACGATGCCTTCCTTATGTAAATAACAAGGATACTTCAGGGAGGGACACACCAACAGTTAACTCATGAGGCCAAAATTCTGATAGGTAAATACGGATCTTGGTTCATTCAGTATCTGAGGTATACATATATTAGAATCCAGGGATTCACTGGGAATCCATACTGATTGCCTATCTTTCCTACAAACAAAATGATCCTGCTCAAAGTGCTGCGACAGTTGGAGGAATACCAGAATTTCTAGAGGGCGAAGTAGAAGGCGGTAGTCACCTTTCCCTTCTTTATAGGGAACATGCTGGAGACATGCACATCGGCACAGGCAACTGATAGCACCAGGCTTGAAATACAGCATTACCCCTTTGCCACTTATCCGTCCAGGGACCACTTCGACCCACATCATCAAATTAAGACTGTGGATGGGAGAAGATATAAGCATAGGGTCGAATTAGAAGACTTTTGGGCAGACGTTGCAGATGAGTTCGAAGTCAGACGAAGAATGTGGTCCAGACTGCTTGTCAACTCGATTAGGAAGACCGAGCTTTGTCGGGTGACCGATCAGCTGGAGGAAGATGGAAGGCAGGTACAACCACGCTTCGATGAGAGCTTACCCCTGCCGGCTGTAAGGTGGTCAAAACCTGAACATGCTGATGAGACCAGTCATCCAATACACACAATGGTGGGTTGACCAACAGATCCAGGAACTAAGGCGGATGAAGGTAACACTAACTTATGATATGCTGAGCGAGATGGAATCCTACTCTTCTAATGTGGAGGCATCTCAGGGTGTAGACATGGTAGAGGCCACTACTTCTAGGAAAAGGAAGGAGATAGCTGCAGGCAAGGAGCTGGCTCAAAAACAAACAAGGGTAGAGGCTTCACGCTTCGCCGCATCTAGAAACATCGAGGAGATCCTGGCTACTGTTGATGCTTCATTGGCTGACATTAGGAATCCTTCTCCGATTTTTGAGGACAATATGGATCCTCAATTGGATGATGATGAACCACCGTCTCCCACTTGCACAGAGATATTGGGGTCTGATGATGATATAGGCGCCCAAAATGATGACTTTCAGGAGGGAATGATTTCAGCCCTTCGAGGAATTTTGGATGCTCCAAATGGAGACAGTATACCAGAGGATGATGGTGTAGAACAACTTACAATCCCGGACTGGCTAAAGGAAAGGATGAAAATACAGGTGCCGGAGGAGGAGCAGGAAGAGGATGACGCTGCAGACTTCTTGGCCAGACTTACACAAACTGCAATCAAGAAGCCGGCAAAGAAGTTCTCAACCATACAGAGGGATGAGGCTGGCAATCGAACCATACAGCTCGCAGTGCTTACAATGGACAAGCCACAGGAAGACATAGCCCCACATGAGTACGCTGTTACCATCATCGACTTGGGTCCATCCATGAAGGGCCAGGAAGTTGAGGATTTGGACAATTCAGTGTCCACTATCAAGTCTAGGTTGGCAAAGGAGGTAGCAAAGACGAAAGAGTGCCAGCAGGAGATCGAGCGCTTGAAGGAATACATCCAGCATCTGATCAAGCCACTTGATCAAGATAACACGGTAGCTCCTCTTCTCCCAAACTCTTCACAGGAGGCAGCAAAGGGTATAGAAGAAGACAGGATCACGGCTAGTGAGGCTAAAGAGTGGATAGCGGTCAAAGGCACAGAGGTTGATGCGTTCATGGAGAGGTTGACCTTGGTCTATGGTTAGGCCACTTCTTTGCTCTCTAGATTGGCGGCCTTGGCAGAAATGTGGGATGGCCTTCCGGATATACAGGAGAGGATAATTCCTTGCCTTAGGATTTTGAAAGGGATTCCGAGGCAGGAACTGGTAGATGGAGGCGTCATTGCAGCAGGAGCAGCTTATGACTTCCACATCTGGTATTGGACTTTGACAGCACGAGGGGAGGTCTTGGAAAGAGTAAAGGCTGATGGGCTTAAAGTAGAAGAGCAGATTAGAGAAGTCCAGAACAAGATCCTCAATATGGTGGCCGACCTCCTGGACAAAGAGGTTATTCGGGAGAATGATTGCAGCTAGAGGCTTTGAAGAAGAGGGTGCGAGAAGAATTCTTTTCCATCACTGAGCCTATCTTGAAGCAGAACTGGGCAAAAATGGTGAACTTCCTGGACATCCGGGAATCTTTTGTGAAGACTGAGCCAAAATGGGAAGACATCTTTGTCAGATGCGCTAAGAGTCTGGACGGATTGGAGTTCAGGATTGGAATGCTTCCACAAGTCACCATGGAAGAAGTTGCCTTAATCATGTCTAGATTCATTGAACACATGACAACGCGGGAGGATAGGGATGTAATTCCTTGAAAATAGCTCCAAGCGCCAACTCACCTTGTCAACTCTCAGTCTATTGGTGTTATTTCAGGAAACCCTAATTAGGGTTTATTTGTTTCAATCTTGGCCATCGGCTCATTTTTTAATCTGAGCCGTTTATTCATTTTTGAGAACTCTACATAAACTTGCATACTCTCATTTTCAATTTGTGAAGTGAGTAGTATGAGATTGTTGCGATAAGACTATTTCCGTTTATAAAAGCTCTAATACATGATTTGTTTAGAACCACTTTTGTTTTCAAATAGTGTGCAAGGTCTACATCTTCTCCTTCAACATTTAGAATAGAGTTAAACTAGTATTTCATTTGTATGTTTGTTAGTGAATGATAGATTTGATAGCAGTGGTGGATGAAATTAAGCTCATACTTTTGTTGAATGGATGATTTGTATTCAATGTGTAAAGTTAGCCTGAGCTATTAAAGTTGTGGATACTTAACTTCAGTTTGGATAATTACTAATTCAAACATTAAAATCATTATCACCCCTGTTGAAGATTGCACCCACTTTGCATAAGTTGTCCTAAAGGAGGCGAAACAAAGTGCGGTTATTCCAATTTTATCTAGTCGCTGCCACCTCTTGAGTTCTTAGGCATAGCTTAGATCTCTAAACCCTTATCTTTTTGCCCCTTTTTTTTTTGGAAAATCTAAAGTACCCATCAGAAAGAGCCTTCTATGATAAAATTGTCTAAGCCCTCAATTTGCAAACAAATTCAACGTAAGTCCCCTTGTGATTACTAGCAAATCACAATGCCCACTGGCCTTATCCACATGTCATGACCTGACTAAAGAAACATTGGAGTTATTGCATCATCTTCTTAGGTATTTGCAATCACTTTTCAAGAGAGGATAGAGTGTCCTTGGGCATTTTATTCTATGTTCGATGGGTATTCAAAACACACACCAACAGGTCCCTTGTGGGTTTAGCTAGGGGCCTGCAAAACGGACCCAGATTCATACGGATTCACTCTGTAATAGACCCAAGCAAACCTGGGAAGAACCTATGAAGAAGGCCATCACATTTCACAGAAAGAATGAATAACATGCTCCTGCACCTTGCTGCTACAAACATCATTTCTATGTTAATTGTAGAGGACTACAAACAACACCATTACCATTAGGAAGCTGAGAAGAATGTGGTAGGCATGCTGTTTCTTTGTTAACAATGCCATTACTTCTTTGTCCAATGATGGCTGATGAGTATGTGCAATAAAATGGTGTTCTGTGGTGTTGTTATTGCCAACTACATTTTCCACATATTCCTAGATATCCTTTCCTTTATCAAGGTTGCATCCAACCATCCATAGAACTGAAGTGGCTCTAGTACCTTATTGTTTATTGGCCATATAGGGCACATGGCATGCTTGGACTATTGCTTTAGTTTTTTACTTGGTTGTTGGCTTTAAAATCATCCATGCTTTCAAGTAGCAGAAGAAGATAATGTTGTGGCGCATTATTCTACAAAAAAATTCAATTTTTTCCCCCACATTTAAATAGATTAGCACCCCATCACATTTACTCCATATCTTTTCTTTAATCTTTTTATCACCACAAAGACTTAGAAATTTTTAATATACATATATAACCCATATTTTTAGGTGCCTATGATGTATGGTAAAAAAAGGGAGTTCTTTGAATAATAACATAATCAAGATGGAGCACAAAAATTGGCAAAGGCAGGTCGAGAAGAAAACAAGGGAAAAAGAATGAAAGCATATGCAAAACGCTATTGGGGACACTGACAGCATTGGAGGAATCAATCCCAGTCAACCAAAGGATAGAGTGGGAAGCTCAATGAGGGGAGAAATGACACTAGAAGGTGGGAGAAAGGGCATAGTAGCTGCCCCTCTTTCTAGACTAAAGGGTTTGAAGGCTTTTCAAGTATTCAAGTAGGTAGAAGACCCCCTCCCAATTCTTCTACTCTAGAAATTATTTTGGAGAAGTTAGATATTGAGGATAACATCAAAGAACTAGAAAACAAATGCTTAATTGGAAAATTTTAAGGTTGTTTGCCATCCATTGCAGCTTGAATCTCGGATCATTGATAATTGGGCAGAAACCGTGAAATTCAAAACCCTCTCAAAGGATTTCTTTGTGGCCTTATGGAAAGACACCTAGAATAAAGCCTTGATTCTTTAGGGTGGCCCTTGGACAATGGATGGGGCAGAATTGTTTCTATAATCTTGGAGACCCAATTTCAATCTCGTCAATTGTGTTGTACGCTCTAGTCCCCCTTGGGTGAAGCTTTGCAATCTCCCAATGTAGTATTGGAATATCAAGAGCTTGACCAAGATTGGGAATTGTCTGGGCAAATTTATAAAAGCAAACGAGACTGTCCATGGAGGACATAGGAGTTTATCTCAGGATTTGCATAAAATACCATTAACATAAACCTTTCCCCAATTACCTCAAAATCAAAGTAGAAGAAGAGGTATGGAATTAGAGAATTGAATTAGAGCAACCCTTGATCCAAGAAAGAGTGGAAGAGAAAAAACCACCACTGCCCAACCTTTTCAACACAAGCTATCAAATGGATTTGGAAGGAGGTAGTCTCAATCCCTTTGAACCCTAACAATAGGAGTCTTAGGGCTCCCATAGCCAAGGGCATAATTGCTCATTCAAGTTTTTAAATCTCCTCAAAGGTAGAAGTTTCACTTGACAAGGAAATTCCATTGACCAATCTCTTTAGGGATCAAGAAATAGTCATATTCAAAGAATAGGAGCCCAATGCGCTTTCCTCACTGCAAAAGCATCCAAAACCTTCAGCTCTAATGGATCTATCTATCCATGTGTGTAAGATTTCTCACTGAATTTGGATACAAATTTTTACGATTTTCACAAGTTTGACAATGTAGGCATTTTGTCAAACTATTTGCAAGCTTCCGGATTAAAGATATTTTCAGCTCTATTTTAATATTAGATAAATTCTCATCACAAACTTTTTTCCAGACTTCCACATGATCATTTCCAATTTCAACATTACAGATTGCAGATGCAAAATTCAGCAGTACAACTTAAATATGATATTCAAGATTTAGATATTAATATTACAACTTGCAACTCTACAAGATATTTCATAATTTTTCTCTAATTAACATAATAGCTGACCTGGAGCAGTGACTGTGCCTTTTACTCAAGGACCTGCAAGCCTTGGAAACACTTCTAAACTCATATTGATCCCCTTCCAAATGATTGTAGACATACGACAGCTTGGATTATATTGTAGTATTCAACTTCAGGGGATCACACCTTGTCACCTCCATGCCACCTTAAACCAAATTTCCTTACTTGTACTGTTTAGCTGTGTGGCATTTAAAGGGGCGACACTGACCAAATGGAGTTGTGTTGCATTTTATTGACCATAAGAGACTTAATCTGAACCTCCTTGGAAATATCACACAGTACGGCGCCAGCTTGTTTGGCTGCGTATCATTCACCATGATGTATATGACCCATTTTGTGTATGGCAGTTTAATAAAGTCGATAGATCGGTGTTGTAGGGGTGTGGTTCTTGCAAAGGCAACTCTTACAATATTTAATACTTTCAACTGTAAATATTATAATATTCCAAGTTTTGAAAATTATGTTTCACTTCCTTATTTTTCCACTTCGGTAATTACCTTTGCCAATATTCAATACAAATCTGCTTTGAACATACTCCAATGAATTCTTCAGACCCCTTAATATCCAAAATCCTTCAAAATTTAACAATTAAAACCCTCAAATTTGTCTTTGCTAAAAGCCTTCACAAATTTCCGACAATCATTCCACTAATCAATGAAGCACAATGTCAATCCAGCTATGAATTCACCTGTAAATGGATTTGGGTTTTTGTCCAATCCACATAACTTGAGGATTTTCATCCTCAAGCCTAAAAAGTAAAAATCAAGCTCTCCAAATTACCTCCCGATAATAAGTTTTCACAAGATGAATAATTCATTCGTTCCTTGTCTTTTATACTTCATCACTTAATTAAATACATTGCCTTTGTAAAACAACTTTATTTAATATTTGAGCATATTAATTAATAAAGTCACTTTAACATTTAATTAATAAATTTTTTTCAATAAAAAAGGGGTAAAAACTTTATTGAGCTAGTAAATCAGCACAAAATAAAAGAGAATAACAAACCCACCAAGGGTCAAGATCCCAAAGCAAAGCCATCAAGAAACTCCCAAGAAACATCTCATATCCTCCATAACAAGATCTTCTAGTACTTAGGAAAGGTCCTCAGAAAGGCTGCCGGAGTCTTCCACATTCCAAGTCCCCATCTGCTCAAATGCCCATTTAGCCAAGCCATCAGCCACCTTATTCCATTCTCGTGGGATATGAAGAAAGGTGATGGAATCTAAAATCCCATGCAGAAAAATGATTTGCTTAACCACCACAACCAACTACCAATTCACATCATCTAATTGACGCTTGTTCAACATATCAATCACAACCCGAGAATCCGACTCACAAATAATCCTTCTCCAACCAAGGGCACAAGCCCGTTTCAATGCCAAAAGAATAGAGAAAGCCTCCATAAAGTTGTTAGTTTGCTGACCTCTATAAATCAAAAAGAACACCACCACCCCGAGCTATCCTTGCCAATACCTCCAACCCCAACATGCCCGGGATTGCCTTTGGAAGATCCATTAGTGTTAATTTTCAACACCCCAAGAGGAGGGGGTTGCCAATGACCACATCTTTGGATCTTCCTTGGGCCACACCGACCCAGCCCAGGCAGGGGGCCACTCCTATCATAGATAGGAAGCTCCAAAGTCTAAACCACACCCGAATCTCCAGGATCCACAGGTATAGACAAATCACACTTAGCTGCCAAAGTCTCTTGGAGAAGCCAAAAGATTCTCAACCATAGCTGACGCACTAGAAGCTTCTCATCCAGAAAGATCTTGCGGTTGAGTTCCAACTAGATATGCTAGATAATCAAGTTGGGGCCAATTTTCCAAGCAATGTGAAGGAAAGAAGTCTTAGTTGGACAGTTCCCCAACCCAATCCAGAAATCATCCAAAGAAGAGGCATGTCTACACGGTCGGTTCTAAACTCCCCCCTAAAAGTGCCAAATCATTCTAGCAAAGGGACACTAGAAAAAAAGGTGAGAAGTGCACTCTTCATTGCTAGTGTACATGAGACACATAGAGGGACCTTGAAATCCATGCTTCCTGTTGTACCCAAACCAATTTTTTTGCTTCATTAAGGCATTTTGCTTAAAATGGTTTAAACCTTGTAAAAATGATGTCAAAACATAGTTTTTGGGCAGATTAAGTATGGGATTTTAGTTAGTTTGATGTTAGGAAGATACTAGGAAAATTTGAAAATTAGGGTTTTTGGACCCTTGTTTTTAGGTCAAAAAACCCTAAAAATTGAAACTTGTCAAAATTGACTAAAAATTGTTTTGATTGGCTTATTTTGTTTAACGATCACAATGGTGAAGTTAGATTCAATTAAAACTCAGTTTAAGTCTGGTGGGTAGTTTTCGCTTTTTCAAGTGAAAAGTTAACATCTCCGAGGTCAACAATGGCAGATGACCAAGTACCAGGTGTCGAAATCTAAGCTTGAAACGTTCTGGTGAAGATTCTATGGCAAGATATGTCCAAAATGATGTTTTTCTAACTCTGGAGCAAAAGCGCACTTGTTAGCTAGGGGCACCCTTGATTTTAAAGGCCCAGATCAACTTTTTGAGTTTTGTTACTTCCAAGAAGACTTCTTTGGAATCCTATTAGCTTTGCGATGAGCCTACCAACTAGTCTGAAAGATTTGTCTAACACCTAAAACTGGAGATTGAACGCGAAATGAGAGAGATGAAAAAATGACTTAACACTGGAGTGAAAAGCGAGCCTGCTAGCCAGGGGCACCCATCTTTTTGAAGCACCAAATGGAGGCTTTTGACCAAATGACACCTAGGATGTTTGTCTCAAACTTGGTCTAGCTTCACAATGCATCTGTCAGCAGATGAATCTGAGTTGTTGAACTACCAAAATCAGGAGTCAAACATAGGGTTTTAGTCATGGTCAAAAATGTCAAGAAAAAGAAAAAGTGCCCCTGGAGGCCAGGGGTGCCCAAGGTTTTGGAGCCTCAAATGTAGTCTTTTTGGTCATCTCAAATATTCATCCTATTCGTTACGCTTCCAGCTTTTCGTTGCATACCTTAGCCAGGTCTGAAGACTTGTCAGCAGCCTACAACTAGAGGTCAAGTGAATTTTTAGCTAGTTGAGAAAATGGCCATGTTTGGAAAGAAAAGCGCCCCTGGAGGCCAAGGGCGCCCATGTTTTTCAGTTGCCAGATGATGTTTTTAAGAGAAGTGCTCTTCAAGAGCTCTTGTTCAAAATCTAGCTAGCTCCGCAGTAAGCTTGTCAGCTAGTTCTGAAGTTTTACCGAACGTCGAGAAACTCGAGTTGAAGTAAGGTTAGAATCACCTTCAAAATGATGAAAATGCATTGATTTTTTTTGAAGTCTAAGGCCAAGTGCGCCCTAAATTTTGAAGCTTTAGATGTTAGAATTAGGGTTTGCAGCCTCAAGGAGTTTCTTGTCAGTTTTGATCTTGCTCTTCAATGAAAACATCAACTAGTCAATCTGACATGTTAGTCAATCAGAATCAGTGATCGAACATGGACTTCGGTGACATTTGCAAATTCAAATTTTTGAAAAATTGGCTGTCTAGAAAGTGACACCTAAAGTCAAAGTTTGACTTTTTGAACACAAGAGAAGTGGCGCCCTATAAAGGTGGGAGTTGTGAACTGAAATTAACTCTTCAAGTCGACTTCAACTAGACTTCATTTTTGCTTGTGATTGGGCGATTTATTTTTGCATGTGAAGTTAACTAAGGTGTTTAGAGGTGGTGCTCTAATTAGGGCTTATTTCTTCAATCAGTTAACTGTTTTGAGGTCCAATCAAAAGAAGGCATTGGTTTTAGAGGTCCAATAAGAAGGCTAACGCCATTTTAAAGAAAATGCATGCATTTAAGACGCCTTGATGAGTTTTTATTTATTAAGGCATAAGCGTCCATTATTTTTCATTACAGGTGAGAGCAAACACGTCTTTCTTGAGCAAATGAAGATCTAAAGGCGCTACAGGTGTCAAATTTCAATGTTCTTCACAATGCTAGGTCCAGATTGTTCAGAGGAAGCATTTGCTAGACTTCATTTTTCGAGTGCATGTAGACTTCATCAAATCCAATTCAAGCATAAGCGACTTTTTCAAAGATAGAACAATAAACTTCTATTTTTTTTATCCCAAAATTCTTCTATTCTTGTCTTAGGTTTTCTCTCGCATGTCAAAGTAAATGGCGAAATTTTCAGAAACAAATCATTTTGGGTTCACATATTTCAACATCAACAGCAAAACCCATGTCTTAGATTTTTTCGAGAAAATTGTCCCACTGCTTCCATTCTGAAGCACTATGCTTTTTTTCGAAGATTTCTTTGCATGTGGGCCAAGAAGTCATTTTTTCCAAAATTGAATCATCTGGGTTGGCTTAGAATTCCATTTCCTTAAAAACCCATGTTTTAGATTTTCTTGGAAAAATTTCCCTCAGAGCCCCTACAACCATTGCAATTCTCGACTGAAAACCCTTTGCATGCCTTGATAAAACTCATCCTTTCGAATTTTTGACGATCTGGGTTTGCTTTGAATTCAATTCTCTACAAAACCCACGTTTCAAAAAAGTTCTGATTTTTTTTACCTCAACCGACTATTTTTAGCCTATCCTAGAGCTTTTTCTAAAAGTTGTCTGAACATACTTGACTTTACAGTCAAAAATCCAGATTTTCAAAATGCAATTCAACCCCATAGATCACAAGGCCAAATTGGTCTTGGTACACAACTTTTTGAAAACTACTGATACAGACTTGGGTCACATATATCCAGTATCTGAGCACGTTGGAAGGCATTAGCAGTACAACAGTCAAAAATTTTGAGCGTTCTAGGTTGTTGGCAGCAACATCTATTCCTATTACAGTTTTTGATCTCGAGTTTGTGATTGCTTGCATTAAGCACTACGACTCATCCACAAGACAAATCAGATCAGTTGATGGGAGAGTCATTTGCAGCCTCAAGCCAAGGGACGTTGAAAAGTGCTTTGCTATTCCTCCTCGCTCAGACAATTTTGCCATAGCCATTGCGGATTGCAACAAGATAAGCATTGAGAAGTACAAGGCTAGATTTGTGGCTAGGGGGTTCTCTCAAAAAGAGAGAATAGACTATGAGGAAACATTTGCTCCAGTTGCTCGTTATACCTCCATCAAAACTATCATTGCCATTGCAACAGCTAAAGGATGGAAGTTACATCAGATGGACATGAAGACAACATTTCTAAATGGTGTAATTGAAGAAGAGGTATACATTGAGCAACTTGATGGATTTGAGGTTCATGGGAAAGAGTCTCATGTTTGCAGATTGAAGAAGGCTTTGCATGGCCTTAAGTAGGCTCCTCATGCCTGGTATGACAGGATTGATCGATACCTGTTGAGCTTGGGCTTCTCCAAGAATGATGTTGATTCTAATCTATATTTCAAGGTAATTAATGGTGAGCCCTTGATCTTGGTTCGCTATGTTGATGATCTATTTCTTACTGGAGATGAACACCTCATTATCAAATGCAAGAAGGAGTTGGCTTCTGAATTTGAAATGAAGGATCTTAAGTACATGCATTACTTCCTTGGTTTAGAAGTATGACAAAGGCCTGATGAGATCATTCTAAGTCAAGGGAAGTATACAATAGACATCTTGAAGAGATTTGGTATGATGGATTGTAAATCCATGTCTACACCTATGGAAACCAATTTTCAGAAGTTAAAGGAGGCTGCAGCTAGTTCAGATCTGGTGGATCCTACCATGTATAGGCAGTTGATTGGATTGTTGATGTATCTAGTCAATACTAGACTAGATATTTGCCATGCAGTGAGCGCACTTAGTCAGTTCATGTGTGAACCAAGGCAAATACATCTAGTTGCAGCAAAGCATATCCTGAGATACTTGCATGGCACAAATGGATATGGCTTGAGATATTCTTCGGGTGTGGACTTGAAGCTGCATGGTTATACAGATTCTAATTGGGCAAGTTGTGTTGCTGATCGAAAGAGCACCTTTGGATGTTGTTTCAATTTGGGGTCTGCGATGATCTCCTGGTGTAGCAGGAAGCAGTCTTTAGTGGCACTGAGCACCGCAGAGGCCGAGTACATTGCAACATGTGTGCAGCTCGAGAAGTAGTGTGGCTTCAGAAGCTCCTTGTAGGATTGTTTGGACAATCATTGGAGTCGACTGTCATTCATTGTGATAATCAAAGTTGTGTGAAGGTTTCTGTCAATCCAGTGTTTCATGACAAAACCAAACATGTTGAGATCAAATACCACTATATCAAAGATATGGTATTGAGAAAAGCAATCCAATTGAGATACATTAGCATTGATGAGCAGACAATAGACATTCTCACCAAGCCTCTCTCTAGAGTAAAGTTTGTGTACTTCCGAGACAAGCTTGGTATTGTGGAGAATGAAGCCCTAGCTGAGAGGGAGACTCAACTTCAATGATCTTCTATGATTTGCTTTAATGCATTTCTCTTTGTGAGAGAGATTTGAGGTGCAAGCCCTTGTTTCCACCCTCTGGGAGTAGCCATGGTGGATGTCATGTGTGTGAATCCATGACAACATCACGTGAGAGAGTCCATGATGATTTTCTTGTACTTGTGCTTATTCACCCTTTGGGAGTAGCCATGGTGAATGTCTTGTTGAGATGACAACATCACGTTGAGTGAGTCTGTGATGGGCACTTGTGCACATATGCTTTACCATACATGGGAGTAGCCATGATGGTTGATATCACGATTGAGTGAATCTGTGATGAGCTCTTTCCACATATGGGTGTAGCCATTGTGGATGTCATGTTGAGAGACTCCATGACATTGGATAACTGGAAGTATTCCTCCCTAGCTGAGAGGGAGTGTCGATGTTAGAGCAGCGTCGGGCCTTTACTTCCAACCGTGATTTCCTTGCCTTATATGTGGCGCTCCATTTGCAAGGGTGGTCGACCACTTTGAAAAACAAGTTTTAAATTAAAATTAATCTTTATTCAAATGTAGTCGCTGCCTATTTAAATCCTCATAGCATCCCTTTATGTGGTCGGCCCGATTAAAACCTTTTTTCATTTCTTAATTGCACTTTTTGTCTTTTCTTAATCTCTTCACTTTATGATCTTTTAAATAAGACATATTTGTCTTATGTGGAGTGCTCATTCTTGTGTAGCATAAGTTCTTTCTTTTTAATCTCTCCTTATCATTTTATTTAATCGTATCGACATATACCTTCATCAAATCATATTACTTCATAATCTCACTTTGGATCAGACATTTTGCCTTTTATATATATATATGAAGCTTCATATGGAAGGAGGTATGTCATGTCTCCACCAAAGTAGTAATCAACCCCCAATAATAAATAAAGAAACCGCAGAAACTCCTTGATTGCCATCTTCCTTAGACCGACCCTTCTAGTGTTATTGCCACTGTGAGGAAATTAAAAATTTATTCAGGCTGACTCCTTTCAACTTTGGCGCCCAAGTCATCTCTCCTCGAATATGGAAAATAAATTTAAATTAATATCATATCTTTGGTCGACCAACTTTGCTGCCAAAATCGAGACAAAGGTGTATATTTATAACTGAAATTTCCCAAGTAAAATTACAAAAGATTTATCATTAAGGAGCAGCAATTATATCAAGTTAATGAAATCTACTTAATATTAGAAGTATATATAAATATGATCATCACCCAAGACTAACAAATAGAGGTGAGCGATTGATAAAGTAATCAAAATAGTGATTATGTGACTAATATAAAGAAGTGATCCTAAATGTGTTGAGGGCAGTGATTACTCTTTGAAGAAGTACTAATTTACATTAGTGAATGGAAAAGTAGCGATTAACATAAGTGAAAGGAAAAACAGTGATTAATATTTGTGAAAGGAAGGCAGCAATTAATAAATAAAAAAGACAACTTAGATTAGTCAATGTGAATACAACGATCAAGGTAAACAAGGGTTATGCCTTTTCAAGAGGTTATCTCCTTTCTAAGAGATGCATCATTTCACTTAGACATGGAGATATATAAGGAAAATGAAATCCTTTGCAAAGGACATCAAGGAAGGGAAAGCAATTAGAAATCTGAATAAAAACAACAGATTGAAACAAATGGAATATCATTTGGAATTTGAGCAGATATCAAGAGGTATATGTAAAGAATAAGATAGTTCAATGAGAGATATATGAAGACAAATCATAAATCAATAATAAGGGAAGAAGTTTAGCATAATAACACATACGTATATATATGTAATGAAATATACATATGTATATATTATACAATTATGCAATAATGATGCTTGCAGCAATTATTAATCCTTATTAATAATTATTCATTTGATTTAATCTAATTGTTTCTCTTAAAGTAATATCTTCTGAATATTGAACACAGATCGAACAGCAAGGTAAATGGAGCAGATCAAACATAATTATCTGCACTCAGCAAACAAGGGCAGAAGGCAGCATTTGTTAATATATTTGCATCTTAGAATATAGCAGTCTTATACTTCAGCAAGTATTGTGGTATGCACTATTATGATTATTGTGAATGATGATATGTTTATTAATGTATAATCTCTATGAATTTGGATATATTTAGTGTTTATAATTATCATCAAGCAACCATGAGGAATGGGGGAAGTACCGGTAGGGTTAGCAGGTACTAGATTTCTTTCTAAGTACGCCACTCCATGTTGGATGACTGTGTGTCTGCCACTTGGGGCTAGGGGGGTGAGTGTACGCCCTTGGGCTTAGAAAGAGGAATCTACATGACTCCTATGGTAGCTTTTCCCAATCTCTATATGGATTGGTTTTTGGGAAGGATTCAAAGAGTCTCGATCATAAGGATGGATAAGGCAACATGGATAGGGAAAGCAAGTACAAGTTTATCCACTAAGTACGCCACCCCATGTTGGATGTCCGCATGTTTGCCACTTGGGGCCAAGAGGGATGGTATATCCGCTCTTGGGCTTAGCATGGATAGCTTCAGGCGGACTTATCATGTTCCTCATCCAAATACTATTATGATTAAACTTCCACTATGCATTATGGATATTGTGTAGATAGTTTTGAAATAGTTATGTATTTTACATGGTTTAAATGGATAAGACATTCATTATATAAGTTTTGATCATATGAATTATATTTCCAATATTGTCTAATATGATTGCAGGACCTAAACCAAGACTCATCTTGCTTAAAGCATTTAATTGGTAAGTTATAACCCTAACTACATTAAACTTGTGATTCTAGGGCAAGATTTAGGGCAATCCCAAGAAGGGCACATTATAATTGGTATCAGAGCCTTAATTCTACCAGCATGTGGGACAAACCTGCTTTAACCACCATTCAAAAAGAACCAACTAGTCAGCCTTCTTCTTAAGTAGGCCAATAATGCATTTCTATATGTGCGTTCCTTTCACATTTATGCTTCGTGTCTTAAGCGTATTCATGTGTATACTTTGTGTTTTATGTGTATACCTTGTGCCTTTACGTGTATTCACGCATATACTTCCTATCTTGCGTGTATTCATGTGTATACTTTGTGTTTTACATGTATTCATGTGTATACCTTGTGTTTTTACGTGTATTCATGTGTATACTTTGTGTCTTACGTGTATTCATGTATATACCTTGTGTCCTACGTGTATTCATGTGTATACCTTATGTCTTACGTGTATGCTTTGTGTCTTACTATGTTTCTTATGTATATTCACATGTATACTTTGTGTCTTACGTGTATTTATTTGCATGCCTTGTGTCTTATGTGTATGTATATGTATGCTTCGTGTATTACATGTATTTATGTGTACGCTTCATGTCTATGTGTTTCCTTCCTACCTGATGTGTTTTCAGCAAGCCTACTCCCTATGTGTTCATGATTAATTTATGCTTAACAACTATGAAAGGGCCAAATCCATAAGAGCTGTCCAACATCTCTTTAAAGGCCCTAAGGCTAGAAACTAAATTAATAAAGGAGGAGGAATTATTGACTGATTACAAGTAATAGACAGCAACACTAACAAATTAACTTATTTAAGATTATATTATTATTAGTCTCAAAAAATGCAGCAATGAAGAATTGTAACTATTGAGGTAAAAAGGTGTGGCTCCCTCAAACTTGAACATATAAAAAGGGAGATCACTCCATTTAAGAAAGACATCAATAACATCATTGAAGAATTCAATTGAGAAAAGAACCTTAATTGCAAGTAAATAAAATTAGGTTCTCAAGAATAGTGATGATGTGAGAAAGGATGTGACTAGTAATGCTTAGTGCATTCTGATTGTAAGGAAGATTTTGAATGAATAAAATGTGATTGAACCTTGTTATCAATTTGAGAATTTGTTTACATGTTATGATTGGCTCATTCTGTATTCTTGATTGATGTTATTCTTGAATAAGCAATGCATAGAGGAGAATAATTAGTCTTGTTTTATATATTTGATTTATATATATTGCAAATATTGTGAGCAATTGACTGCCGTGGTTTTGTGCCATGGATGCAGGAACAGGAATTATTCCTTCAGGGGGAGGGGGAACATCACTCGGGAGAGGAACTTGGTCGGCTAACCGGTAAAGTTGATCATATGAGCATACACACACTTCACTGAGGGTTTTGGGAACTGAGTCAGATTAAGTTGTTATGATAAGTCATCCTTAGGCTTAGGAGTTTTTGATTACTTCTTTATGCTTTGTGAGTGGTGTTACTTGATTGACTGACTTACTGTTCTGTGAACCTTGAATGTGAAATGTGAACTAATAAGTTATACTGATGCCTGGAATTTACAGTTAAATGTATATACACATGTTTGTGCAATTACGTGTATTAAGGGAACTCTGACTGGCCTATAATACACGTAATTGGATAATTGAATATAAACATGTATAGATATGTTTAAGTGTAAATATGGATATGTTTATTAATATATTTAATATAGATATTATTATAGTTTTACCGATAATATAATATATTGATATATCTATTGTAATATTCGAATATTATATAGATATATTTATATATTTAAATAAAGGTAAATTAAAACTATAATAAGTTATATTAAATATAATACAAAATATATTAATAACATTTTAATATATAAATTAAAATGACTTTGCCTTGGAAATATTTGAAATGGACTTATATAGTCATTTGGTGATATAATACATTTATCATATGGAATAAAGGCATTTCGAAATTCATAAACCATTGGAAAATACGTGGGAAGTATTATTGGGGAAATTTATTCGAAATTTATTCACCATTGGAAATACATGGAAAATATTAAAGGAAATTTATATGTTTGAAACTATAGACTTTTAAAGATTTAAAGTAAAAAGTTTGAAGAAGCTTAAAAATCGCGGATTTCTTCATGTGAAGAAAACGTGCGACTGTGAGAAGCAGAAAACAATGGAAAATGGTGAGGAAGAATCCCGCGCCCAGCTCGCACGCCTTGGACTTGGTCGTGACTGCTAAAAACGCCACCGTTCTAGGACGTGTGGGCGGAAGTAGGCCAGGTGTTGCATGTGTAACCTTGACAGTTTCGACTGTGAACTTTAAAATGCCACTGTTCATTCATTCCGCCATTTTTGAGGGCATTTTTAGTGACTATGCCTGTAGGTGGCTGTCTCACGAATTTACCATGTGAGAGTTGAAGCATTCTTCGAAAATGAGGTTTATTCATCACTTATTTTGCTGAGTGTCTAGCTATTTGTTTGCCACTGCATATTTTGACAATGTCAATAGGAGAGGTGTTGAATTCTCATGCCTACAATGTAGTAAACATGAGAATTCGAAACCTATATAAGAGGTTGCTCTCATTGTTAAAATTACCACTTTCCTATCTGCATTTGCAATTACGAATTTCATGTTTCAAGAGCAGCAATTCATCAATGTAGTAAACATGAGAATTCGAAACCTATATAAGAGGTTGCTCTCATTGTTAAAATTACCACTTTCCTATCTGCATTTGCAATTACGAATTTCATGTTTCAAGAGCAGCAATTCATCATTACTGTTTAGTGTTGTAAGAGCCATATTTCACCATCATTGTTGTTTGCATTTTCTGTGAGTTGCAATTCATCATTACTGTTTAGTGTTGTGAAAGCCATATTTCACCATCATTGTTGTTTGCATTTGCTGTGAGTTGCAATCCATCATTGCTGTTTAGAGTTGTGAGAGCCATATACAATTTTTGCTGAGAGCCATATATATTATCTTGCTGTGACTGTATTGCTAAGGCCTACATTCCCTCTTTACTGTACTGCATTTACCTAAGAGTTATACTTGTTCATGCTGTGAGAAGTAGCTGGTAAAGGCTGTGAAGGACGGTGGAGGAAGAGCAGAAGCTATCGATCGAACTCACTCGCAGCAAGAGAAACAGGCATGAGAAATGTCTTTTTAGAATTTCTGTCATTTGAATTTAAAATGAGTTTGTTTGCTTGCTTTGATTATGCTTTGCATTATGTTATAGCATGAAAGGAAAATATTAGAAAGTCTCTATTTTCTAAGGAATTGTATTGAATTGGGAATAGCTTAATTTCATTAGAAAAGGCTTATTGAACTAAGGAATAACTTGTTTCATAGTGAAAGCATGTTATGTTAGGAATAGCTTAATAGCTTTTTGAATTGGAAATAGCTTAAATTCATAGGGGAAAGCTTGTTGAAATGAAATAGTTTAATTTCATAGGAAAGCTTGTAAAAGGAATAGCATAAAAGGGAAATGTTTGATTATTTTTTTAATAGAAGTATATTATGATTTGTATTACTTGAATACTGTTTGAACTCCTTAAATAAAGGAAAAAGGGACTAGTTAATTAATACTAGGACGAGGGTGGATTCAGTACCAAGGTAGTCTAAAGCTTTAGAGTTAAATAGGTTAACTAGACAAAGCTATGTACTCCATGGATAAAGATTTCCATGTTAGGAGGTACTAGAGGGACCCCTTGTTGATTGTACTCCATTTCCTGTTTAAGTAATTGAAGTAGGAAGTCTAGGGTGATTGACTACCCACAGAAAGGACTCAACCTACGCGTAGGATAAGGCAGCCTTAAGTCAAACTGAACCTGACTTAGTGCAAGTGATAGATGACCGTCAGTTTAAGTATTGCCAAAGTGCTTTGGCCAAAGTAGTGTAGTATACCTAACGTCCACTTAGACTATGAGACGAATTACACTGTCAGTTCACAGTAATCCAGGTTACATGCTAGATTGGGATTGTAAGGGCACAAGGATTTAGTTATGTAGGATTACACACTATGCTCAGTTGGTCATACAAAATCGGTTACCCAACCAATCTCTTCGTAGAAGGGAGGGCCGTCTACTTAACAGTAAACGTGCGGGGGACCGCAATATAAGTCCGTGGTTGGTGGAAAAACACCTGAATGATGTTTCTCCTCCACGGTAGACTTCTGATGAACCAAGGTTTGAAAGGGAACATCCTAGACAGTCTTATTCCTATTTGATCAAAAGCTTCCGAGCTATGTTTGAAACTTGTAAGATTCTTACCTTGCTTTTTATTTGAAGAAATGTAATCATGAAAGTGTACTCTGTTATTTACTTGGAAAATAGAACAATGATGTATTGTGTCATTTATTTCTTTATGATGAAATGTTCAATAAGAATGAAAAGAAACGTTATTTACTTTGTCAATATAAATGTATTTCCTTGTATCTTATTAGAGAAAGTAGAAATTTTTTTGTTTACCCGGTTTTGGGGCCGTTACAGTAAGACTATGACTCCCTACAATATAAAAGGGGAATCACTTCCTTGTGAAGAAATCATCAATCAAAAATAAATCCATCAATCAACTTGGAATCTCAAAAGGCAGCCATGAAGGGTCGTGATTCATTTACTATGAAGAGTGGTGACTCATTTATTGTGAAGGGTGGTGACTCTTTCAAGAAATGGACATAAAGGAATCCAATGGATTCACCCCCACCACCAACATATGCCAAAGATAGGTAAGTAAACCCAAAATAAAGATTGAAACAAGTATTAAAACCTAAGTACAAAACATGACTGTACATGATTTTTCACGATGTCAAGCTTGTATGAATATTGAACAGTCAAAATCATGAACTGTGTTAAGGTACAACTTTCACACAAACAATTAGGATTCAGTGAACGTATTCCTAACATCATAAGGTATCTATCTTATGGTAAGCATTACCATTGGGTATACTCATACTTGCTAAACATAATGTAGTAAGCCCTGGTGGCTTAACTCTCTGTTTCCCTTTTTGAATTGCTGATATAATTTCCTGACCTTTTTTTTTTGTTTGTTTTTCTGAGTTTTTTTTTTTTTTTTTTTTTGTGTTTTTTTGTATTTGATGCAATAGATGAATATATAACAATGCTTGCAAGAAACTAAACTATAGCAGCAATAAACTCCTTAACAATTTCATTAACAAATGCAATCCTAAAACACTAGAATGGCTGCAAATCAGATATATTTATTATTATGGGTAAAATATGCTTCCTACAACATGAAGTAATTATAAATCTGATTCTAAAGAACCTGGCCTCAGCTGGAGAAACCCCTGATGATGTTGATGCAGACAATAATTTCTGATTTCCCCCACTTTTTATTGTTGCTGAGTGATTCACAACCCCAGCCATCCACAATGCACCAAGAATCAGCCTCTAGATTTAGGCGCTTTAGCTAGGAGAAACGACGCCTTGACCTGGACTGTACAACTTACCAGCATTAAATGCTTTTCTGAAAATCAACCAAAATCCTCCATTAGTGATGAATGTCTGAAGGTATCTTCTGCTTATGATCAGACGCCTGGTCTGAGATAAAACTTCGGAAAATACTTATGAAAATCTCTCCAAATATGCTCAAATAGGACCCCTGTGTGAAGCCCCTCCAATGCCAAAATTCGGTAGATCTCCCACCACCTCAAATCAGCTCTCCTACTGAAGATTTCACGTTCTCCAATGGCCTCCAAACCTGAAACCCCAGTCTCAAGTGCACAAACTTCAAGAAAATGCAAAGTCAAGTATTCTCACCATGAAGTCGACTTTAAATTGAAGGCTTTTATATCTTCTTGAAAAACCAAGATTTCCTCAAGTGGCTTTTTAGTCATTTAAAATGATATAACTTCACTTTCATGTGCCACTTAGACTTTGGCAAAATAAATAATAATTTTGATTTACTTTAAGTGAAGGGTAATAAGTACGTTGGCTTTAAGTGGCCCCCCTTTTAAAATAAAGTTAATTAATAACTTTATGATATAAACTTTAATAATTAAATAACATTAAAGCCATCCCCCTTCACTAATAACTCATCAAATACTCCATAATTATTTGTGCCAACAATAATACTGCCAAAGTCAGGAGGCCAAGTGCCCTGCCAAAAATAGTATTACTAAAAATACCACTTACTATAAATAGTAAGTGTCATAAACTGAGCTAGAAAGCAAATGCAGATACAAGAACCTGAACCAATGGAGTCAACTGTAATGGTGTAATGTCCCATAAGCCTGGGGAAACAGTCACAGATGAACCCTCTAATCACAACTGCTAGTTCACGAGGGTCAAATGATGAGCTAACCCCTAAACACCAGATACTGACTAAGGAGGGGACATTACAGTCAGCCCTCCTTGAGATTGCTTGTCCTTAAGCAATCGCAAAGCTGAACGCTGCAGAATATCCTCATGCTCCCACGTCGCATCCTCAACCGACAAATCCTTCCACTTGACTAAATATTCCGTGATGACTCTACGTCAAAGACATCGCTCTCGGGTCTCCAGGATAGCCTCAGGAACCAAAACGAATCTACCCTCGTCATCCAAGGGTGGAAGTGTAGTAGAAGGAATAATATGACGTCCTAACGCCTTCTTCAGGCATGATACATGAAAGACGTTATGTACTCTACTACTTGCCAGTAAATCAAGCTCATACGCCACCTCGCCAACTCTCTGAATCACCCCTTGAATGGCCCATAATATCGTGGCTGGAGCTTCTCTGCCCCACTCCTCCTGAGTGTAGACTGTCTGTAGGGCTGCAACATAAGGTACATCGTGTCACCAACCTCAAATGAACACCCCACTCGCCTCTGATCAGCATACTGCTTTTGCTGATTCTGAGCCTTTTGTATGTTTTCCCGTAGTGCTTGCATAATGTCTTGGTTCTCCTACAGAAGATCACCAGCACTCGGCACTCTGCTATCACTGAGCAACAAATCCAAGAAACTAGGTGCATCATACCCATATAAGGCTCAAAATGGTGACATCTACATAGTCATATGGTAGGTGGAATTGTAGCAGTACTCACACAAGTGAATCCACCTCACCCAAACTCCCTGTTGTGCTATCACATAGTTCCGAAGGTATCCTTCCACCCATTTTTTCATTATCTTAGTCTAACCATCGGTCTGCGGGTGGTAATTGGTACTCGGAGTCAACTCGGTCCCACATAAACAAAATAGCTCTTGCCAAAAGTGGCTCATGAACCGGTGATCTTTGTCACTGACTATGCTCTGAGGCAACCCATGTAATTTGAACACCTCACAGAAGAACAAATCTACCACTTGTGTAGTTGTCTATGTACTAGTAATCGGAAAGAAATGAGCATATTTTGTCAAACGATCAACCACTACATATAAACAATCCCTGCCCTAGGCTTTTGGCAAGCCCAAAATGAAATCCATAGATATGCATTCCCATTTCCTCTCGGAAATGGGGAGCGGCTGAAGCAACCTTGCTGGAAATGTGTGCTTCTGTTTGTTCTGCTGACAAACAGTGCACTCTCTAACATGGCGAAGAACATCAGTTTTGAGACCTTTCCATGTGAACCTCTCCCGAACCTGCCTGTAAGTCTTATAATATCCAGGGTGTCCTGCCAATGGTGAATCGTGAAAGGTTCTCGGCACTTTGTCCTTCGCATCAGATCTTGGGACCAAATTTATCCTCTCTTTGTAAATGATAAGCTCATTCACAAGAGAGTATCTGCTGTCCTAGATAGTTCCCTCAATGATGCCAGAAGCTCACGGATTCTTGGCATACTCAACTATGATCAAATGTCTCCAGTCCTCTGAGATCTCGGCCATGGAGCTCAAGTGTGGGCAGTGTGACAATGCATCAACAACTACATTCTGAGTGCCCTTGACATATGAGATGTCAAAATCATAAGACCGAATTTTGCTGACCCATTTTTGTTGCCGCTTATTCAAATCCCTCTGACCAAGGAAATGCCTCAGACTATTATGATCAGTTTTTACACTAAATTGACTGCCCACTAGATACTGTCTGAACTTAGCCAACGCATGCATGATGGCTAACATCTCCTTGTCATAAATGTTGTAGCTCAACTTTGGCCCTCTTAGCTTTCTACTCTCGAGAGCTATGGGATGCTTATCTTGCATAAGCACGACACCAATGCCCTCTCCTGAAGCATCGCAATGTAACTCAAATGGCCTGGTGAAGTCAAGTAGTGCAAGGACTGGACATGATGTCAACAAAGTCTTGAACTTCTCAAAGCACTCTTGTGCCTGAGGAGTCCATACAAAGGCCCCCTTCCATGTCAGATCTGTGAGTGGCGCTGCATGACGTGAAAACCCACTGACGAAACGACGGTAGAAGGCACACAATCCAAGAAACCCTCTAAGGTGAGTCAAATTCGTTGGAACTGGCCAATCCAAAATAGCATGAATCTTATTTGGATCCATGCGTACCCCCTATACATTGATAATATGTCCCAAATATAACAACTCTGTCATCCCCAAGGCACACTTGGACTCCTTGGCATACAAGGACTCCCTGTCAAGTATACCTAGCACAGTATCCAAATGAGCTAGATGCTCCTCCCAAGTCCGACAGTAAACTAGAATATCATCAAAGAATAATAAATATCTCCTCGGCTGTGGCTGGAAAACTCTGTTCATCGTGGACCGAAAAGTGGCAGGTGCACTAGTTAGGCTGAATGGCATAACTTGAAACTTGTAATGCCCACAATGACAACGAAAGGAAGTTTTCTCGATGTCTTGATCTCTGACCCTAATCTGATGGTATCTGAACCTCAGGTCTATCTTCGAAAAGAAACATGCGCCATGGAGCTCATCAATCAGCTCATTTATGCGTGGGATCAGATACCTGTTCTTTATTGTTTTCTTGTTTAGCTGATAATAATCAATACACATGCGAAGAGAACCATCCTTCTTCTTCACTAATACCACTGAAGAAGCAAAGGGAGACTTGCTCGGCCTAATGTGCCCCATAGCCAATAACTCCTTAATTGTTTTTTCTATCTGATCCTTCAATCTCTTGGGGTGCCGATAAGGGGTGATCATAACGGGCTTAGCGCCCTCCTCCAACTCGATAACATGCTCAATGCCTCTATCTGGAGTTCTGCCTAGAGGTATATCACTAAACACCTTGGTGTGTTTAGTTTTGAGCTCCTGTATATCTGGATGGTAAGAAGATTTTTTCTATTCATCATGTGTAGGCATCACCATAAACTCTACTACCCACTCTACCATATCATGACGAACTAATCTCTCCATCCTCCTATAAGAAATTACTTTTAGGTTGTTGTCCCTTATGGCTTTGAGAATGTGAGTTTTACCATCAATCTTAAATTTCATCTCCATGTCCCTGAGATTGAGAGTAAACTCTCCAATAGCATGTAGCCAACGCATACCCAGCACAATATCGGTATCCCCCATGTTCACAACATAGAAATCAGCCTTAAACTCATAGTTTTTGAGACTCATAGGTAGATCCGAAACCATTTTTTCACACTTGAGTGTGTAGCCATCAGCAACCTTTACTCTGATTCCTTCAAATTCCTTAGTTTCAATACCACGTCTCTCTACAAATCGTGCATCTATAAAGTTGTGTGTGGCACCTATATCAAGTAGAAATATCACTTTTTGTCCAGCTAAGATACCTCTCATCCTAAATGAACCCTCCTTTTGCATACTAGTGATGTAGGCATCTTGTACTTGCTGCTCCTCTTCAGTTTCCTCTTCTTTTTCTGGGATTTCAGACTCATACTCATCATGAGCAGCCTGCTGTTCATTAAAATCAGTCAAGTCTTCTCGTTCATAGAACCATTCCATCTGTTTTGCTTTACCCTTGGGTCTCAAGGGGCATTCGTGCTTATCATTATATGGTCCTTTGCACCAAAAGCAAAGCTTCCGTTTCCTCAAATCATTATAAGTGTCTCTATCCAGTGATGCTGCAAATTTATTTTTTGGATCAGAATTTTCTGATTTCTTTGGTACAGCCTTTTGGTCACTAGAAGAAGATGGTTTAGACACAAATTTGCTTCGTGAAGTAGATGATTGCATGCTCCTTGCCTTTCTCATGGCTTCTTGCAATGTTGGTGGATCAAATGCCTTAATCCACCCCCTCATTGGCTCAAATAATCCCTCCACAAAGCATATAACCAACCTTCTATCTGAAATCCTTGTGACCATGATGGATAGCTTTTGAAATTCACTAATATATGCCTCCAAGCTGCCAACTTGTCTTAGTTGTGCAATGTCCCTAAAATAAGATTCAAGATCCTTTCTATCAAATCTTTCCACCAATCTATCTACAAACTCTTTATATGAAGTGATTCTATCATGTTGAAGTGTCACCATGCCATGGTGCCACCAATCATGTGCAACACCATCCAAGTGCAAGGAAGCAAACTTGATTGCATCAATTTCAGACATAGGACGTAATGACAAAAATGTGTCCAACTTGCTGATCCAAGAACGAGCTGAAACTTTGCCACTCCCATCAAAATAAGGCATTGTTAATTTGCTGGTTGCATGCTTAAGATCTTTGTTTTGAATGTAAGATCTTCTATCAGGCCTTGATCTAAAATGTTCCCTCTTTTGGCTCAAGTATCTATCAAAACACAAGTGCTGTTTGACATTGGGTGGTAACATATCCCACTCATCATGAATAGCCATAACATTATCTAAAAACCGTGGCTCATTGGCCTCGTCATCTTGTGGTGCTATTGGTTCATCTCGTAAAAATGTGGGACATGTTGGCCTATCAAATGTGTGAGTAGATGCCCTCCTACCCTTGGTGTAGCCATCACACTTTCATGATCTTCTTGCTCTTGTTGTGGCCTTCTTGGGTGACCAATCTGCTGAATGGGTATAGTCAATTGCTGCAAAACATTAGTCATTTGTTGTTGTCTTGCTGCTATTTGGTGCTGCCCTCCTTCTATCCCTCTCATAATGTTTCTTGCTTCCTATGATGTCCCCACTCTAGTCAGTTCTCGGGAACAGTGTGTTAGCCCTTTATTGGACCCTTGTGGGCTAACTAGTTTGGTTAGAGGGTCAGTGGTACTTTCTGGAGAGCTTGGTCGTTCTCGTTTTCAGAGCTCAGTGATTAGTTCACAGCAGGCGTTAGCAGTTCAGAGGTTGACAACTTCTGACGGCACGGGAATATTTGGAGTTTTGAGAGAGTTATGGATTTTTAAGTGATTTGAGTTAATTAATTAACTTAATGCCTTATTATAAAGTCAAATTGACTTTATACATTTTATATAACTTAAATATTCTATAAAGGTGATTTAATATTTTAATCACTTCGAATATAAAAGGGCGCCCAAGTATTTAAGTCAAAACTATTGAAATGACTTAAATATATTTTAAAAGATTTAAAATATGAAGAAGGGCGTATCTTTCTTGGAAGTCGTGCCTTTTTGCATATAAGGCATTTTGGCAATGAGAAATTCATCTATTGAATATTTCGACTTTGCCTTGGACATTTTCCTGTGTTTTCACTTGTGACCAGGTTTTTGAGCAATCTTCCATTGGAGTACGAAATCTCTTCAGTGTTGAGCACTTTTGAGACTGTGAGAGACCAGTCGAATTTGTGCAGTTTGTGAGAGCTTCATACAGAGGTTCTACTATGCTTCATCAAAGTTTTGTTGAGTTCTTTATCAGAGACAGGAGGGTTTGTGGAGATGGCGTCCTTTCATCATGGCAGGCATTTGATATCATGGTCGTACCTTCAGAGTTGAGGGGTGGGCTTTTTGCTTGAAGTGCGTGGCTATCTGTGCAAGGGCGTTTGGGGTTTCTTGGAGAAACGCCTTCCTGTTTAAGGGTTTCTCTTCACCCTTCTATGTGTCTGGCATATACTTCTCATTTGCCTCAGTTTCAGGGCTGGATTTCACCTTCTGTAGTTTTCTACACTGGATTTAGCCAGATTGCACCATCTTAGCTGGCAAACTAGACTTTATTTTTTAAATAAATAATCTGGGAGCTTTCAGGTATGTTTATGAGTTTTGAATCCATTGTTGAGCTTATTTATTACCTTCTGTAATTTCAGTTTGCTTAAATTAGCTCAGATTTACATTTTATAAGCATTTATGTTGTGCGCCCCTTCTATTTCTCTCTAGAAACTCTTCTCTAAAAACGTAAAAACACAATAAACATAAATAAAAGACAGGGGTTTGAGGTTTGAGACAGCAAAGCTCATCACACTTCCTGTTCATCATCATGTCTATAAAACCTGGGAGGAAAACCATCTCTTCTTCCCCCCATGATTTCCTGCTGAACCTGTTCTTCCGCCTGTTTACCCTGCTGATCAGCGTTTCTTTGTCTACTGTAGTACCTATGTGGCCCAACTTCCTGTGATCTCATGTGCAGAACAATCCCTATAGACTGGCAAGACCAAGGCTCTGATACCACTGTAGTTAGCCCTGGTGGCTTAACCCTCTGTTTCCCTTTTTGAATTGCTGATATAATTCTCTGACCTTTGTTTTTGTTTGTTTTTTGAGTTTTTGTTTTTTTTTTTGTGTTTTTTTGTATTTTATGCAATAGATGAATATATAATAATGCTTGCAAGAAACTAAACTATAGCAGCAATAAACTCCTTAATAATTTCCTTAACAAATGCAATCCTAAAACACTAGAATGGCTGCAAATCAGATATATTTATTATTATGGGTAAAATATGCTTCCTACAACATGAAGTAATTATAAATGTGATTCTAAAGAACTTGGCCTCAGCTGGAGAAACCCCTGATGATGTTGATGCAGCCAATAATTTCTGATTTCCCCCACTTTTTATTGTTGCTGAGTGATTCACAACCCCAGCCATCCACAATGCACCAAGAATCAGCCTCTAGATTTAGGCGCTTTAGCCAGGAGAAAAGACACCTTGACTTGGACTGTACAGCTTACCAGCATTAAATGCTTTTCTGAAAATTTAACCAAAATCCTCCATTAATGATGAATGCATGAAGGTATTTGCTGCTTATGATCAGACGCCTGGTCTGAGATAAAACTTCTGAAAATACTTATGAAAATCTCTCCAAATATGCTCAAATAGAACCCCTATGTGAAGCCCCTCCAATGCCAAAATTCGGTAGATCTCCCACCACCTCAAATCAGCTCTCCCACTGAAGATTTCATGTTCTCCAATGGCCTCCAAACCTGAAACCCCAGTCTCAAGTGTACAAACTTCAAGAAAATGCAAAGTCAAGTATTCTCACCATGAAGTCGACTTTCCATTGAAGGCTTTTATATCTTCTTGAAAAACCAAGATTTCCTCAAGTGGCTTTTTAGTCATTTAAAATGATATAACTTCACTTTCATGTGCCACTTAGACTTTGGTAAAATAAATAATAATTTTGATGTACTTTAAGTGAAGGGTAATATGTATGTTGGCTTTAAGTGCCCCCCCCTTTTAAAATAAAGTTAAATAGTAACTTTATGATATAAACTTTAATAATTAAATAACATTAAAGCCATCCCCCTTCACTAATAACTCATCAAATACTCCATAATTATTTGTGCCAACAATAATACTGCCAAAGTCAGGAGGCCAAGTGCCCTACCAAAAATAGTATTACTAAAAATATCACTTACTATAAATAGTAAGTGTCCAAAACTGAGCTAGAAAGCAAATGCAGATGCAAGAACCTAAACCAATGGAGTCAACTGTAATGGTATAATGTCCCATAAACCTGGGAAACAGTCACAAATGGACCCTCTAATCACAACTGCTAGCTCACGAGGGTCAAATGATGAGCTAACCCCTGAACACTAGATATTGACTAAGGAGGGAACATTACACATAACATAGCTATTCCATGTATGGTTTCTATTGCAATTAGGGAAAAGAGAGTTATTTGACTAAGGCAGATAATATCACTTACAGTGCATTGCCGAATGTTCCTTCCTTTGCACCTTGGTTAAAGGGGAAAGATGACCAACATCACCATTAAGATCATAGATGTGTGTCATGCTTCTAATCTTCATCTTAATATGTGAAAAACTACCAAAGCAAGGGGACATTGCAGTCCTCCCTTCGTAGAATTGCTTGCCCACAAGAAATTTCAGATTAGGATGCTGAAGGACCTATTCATTCTCCCATGTGGCATCTTCCCCCAATAGATCCTTCCATCTGACAAGATATTCCTTAATTTTTCTATTTCTCAACTTCCTCTCACAAACATCCAAAATCCCATCCGGAATCAAAATCAACTTGCCCTCTTCATCAAGAGGTGGTAACTCTGCTGATACCGTCACCTGCTATCCAAGTGCCTTCTTGAGGCAAGAAACATGAAACACATTATGAATCCTGCTGCTTTCAGGTAGTTCTAGATCATAAGCCACCTCACCCACTCTCATGATGATCTTGTATGGCCCATAGAATCTCGGTCTCAATTTCTCGGCACCACTCCTCTTTAAAGAGGACTATTTGTATGTCTGAAGGCGAAGACAGACCAAATCTCCAACCTTGAAAGTACACTTTGTCCTGTGTCTATTCACATACACCTTCTATTGATTTTGAGTGTGCTACAGATTATCCTTAAGTGACTTAAGGATATCCTGATTCTCCTATATCCAATCCTTTGCCTTGGGTGCCCAACTATCGCCAAATGCCACATCCCAAAATGAATAAGCCTCATGACTGTACAACGCTCTAAAAGGTGACATCCCAATGGATATATGATAGGTGGTATTATAGCAATACTCACCCAAGTGCAACCACCTAACCCAAGTCCTTTGCTGCCTCGCAACGTAGTTGCGTTGATAACCCTCAATCCACTTATTCACTATCTATATCTGTTTGTCTGTCTGAGGGTGATAGATGGTGCTCGGAGTTAATTCTATGCCTGACAAACTGAATAACTCTTGCCAGAAAACACTAAGAAAATAGCTATCCCGGTCACTAACAATATTTTTCGGTAACCCATGTAGCCTAAATACCTCTCTGAAGAATAAATTTGCCACTTGAGGTGCCTTGTACTCAAATGAGATAGCCATGAAATGTGCAAATTTCATCAACAATTCAACCACAACAAAAATGCAGTCCCTACCCTATACCTTAGGAAGACCAGTGATGAAGTCCACTGATATGCTGTCCCATTTCTACTCTAGAATAGGCAAAGGCTGCAATAGGCCAGCAGGAAAAGTATGCTCTAACTTGTTCTGCTAACAAGTGGTGCACTCTCTGACATGACGCAGAACATCATCTTTGAGGCCCCTCCAAGAGAACCTCTCTCTAATCTACCCGTGGGTCTTAAAGAACCCAAGATGTCCTGCCAAAGGAGTGTCATGCACAACTCTCATGATTTACTCCTTCAACTTAGATTCAGGAACCAAGAATATCTTGTCCTTGTAATAAATGATATCATCCATTACCTTATACCTATCCTCCTAGATTTCGCCATCCATCAACTCACAAGCCAAAACATTCTTGGAGTACTCAACTAATAGAAGAGCTCTCCAATCCACTGAAATCTCAAACAAGGAACACAACAAGCTTCTTAGAAAGAGCATCAACAACTATATTCTTCTCTCCCTACACATACTCAATATCGAAATCATACGCCTGAATTTTACCAACCCATTTCTGTTTGCGTTCATTCAAGTCCTTTTTCTCTAGGAAGTACCTTAGACTGTTATGATCAGTTATGACTACAAATTGTCCACCAACCAAATATTGCTTGAACTTTGCCAACACATGCATGATGGCGAGCATTTCCTTGTCGTATATAGAATATAACCTCTTTGCATCTGTGATCTTCCTACTCTCATAAGCAATGGGATGCCTATTTTGCATTAATACCACACCAATCCCCTCTCCTAATGCGTCACATTCTAGCACAAAGGGCTGAATGTAATCTGGCAATGCAAGCACTAGAAAGGTGCTCATGACCTCCTTAAGTTTTTCAAAGGTTTGCTAAGCCTCATTGGTCCATCTGAAAGCACCCTTCCTAGTGAGGTTTGTGAGAGGTGCCCCAAGCTATGAAAACCCTTTGACAAACCGCCTGTAGTAATTGCATAGGCCAAAGAACCCTCGTAGCTCCATGAGTGTCCTCGGTGGTGGCCAATCTAAGATTGTTTGGATATTTTCTTGATGCACCTAAACTCCTCGTGCACTGATGATGTGACCCAAGTACACTATCTCCTTCATCCCAAACTCACATTTAGAGGCCTTGGCATACAATGCATGTGCCTTACTGATCCCCGACACCTCATCAAGATGTTTTAGGTGGTCCTCCCATGTTTTGTTGTATATCGATATAATAATCAAAAAATACGAGGAACTCCTGCAACTGCTTGTTGAAGATGTGATTCATGTAGGATTGAAATGTTGTAAGAGCATTAGTCAAACTAAATGGCATGCGTAAAAACTCATAATGCCCATAATGGCATCTGAATGAAAGTTGTCTTAGGATGTCCCAACCCTGCACTCTGATCTGGTGGTATCCCGATCTGAGACCTATCTTTGAGAAGATGACCACCCCATGCAACTTATCTAACAATTTATCGATCTTGGGAATTGGATACCTATTCTTGACTGTCTTCTTGTTCAGTGCGTGATAATCAACACACATTTTGAGAGTCCAATCTTTCTTTTTAACCAACACCATAGAAGATGCAAAAGGACTCAAACTCGGCTTGATATGACCCATGTCTAGCAGCTCCTTGATCGCCTTTTCAATCTCATCCTTTAATTTCTTGGGATGCCAATAGGGAGTAGCAATTATGGGCTTGGCCGCCTTCTCAAGCTCAATCGTATGCTCAAATCCCCTGTTTTGGTGGCCTCCCTGGAGGAATATCATTGAAGACTATACTGCAACTATTCAATACCTACCACAAATCATCTTGGTAGTGCTTAGGCTCGTTGTCCATGAATTTGGAAGAAATCAGACATTGTGCTACCCAAGCAACGTCACCGTGTCTGATAATGCTCTCCATATGTTTGGCTGAAACCGCCCTAGGCACTCCATTTGACATGCCCATGAATAACACTTTCTTGCCATCTACCTTGAATTTAAATTCCATGGTCTGGAAGTTTTGAGAATACTTCCCAAGCGAGTGTAACCATTGAATACCCAAGATGGCCTTGGTATCACTAAGGTCTACCACATAGAAATTGGTAATTGTATAGTTACCAATCATGATACTCATCTGTGAAACCTTCTGTATACAAGAGATTTGATATCCATCTACAACCATGACATTAAATCCCTCATGTTCCACAGTCTACAAACCTTTTCTAGTAACCATAGCAGAGTCTATAAAATCGTGGGTGTTCCCACTATCAATCAAGACTATGATCCTCTGTCCTTGTAGCACTCCATGAACTCTAAAAGAATTGAATCTTGGTGTACCAAACATAGTACCAATTGTACCACCTTTTACTCCCTTAGGTGGTGTCTCATTCGCATTCAACTGCTCATCATCTGACTCATTGTGTTCGCTGCCTCAA
This sequence comes from Sequoiadendron giganteum, assembly GCA_007115665.2. NCBI lineage: Eukaryota > Viridiplantae > Streptophyta > Pinopsida > Cupressales > Cupressaceae > Sequoiadendron > Sequoiadendron giganteum. The sequence continues at coordinate 81,110,101 of CM021109.1, forward strand.
TTATGCTCATATTACTCCTCTTCCTCACTTTCTGAAATAATCTCTATGTAATGCACTTTGCCCTTCCCAAGACATCTATGTCTTGGTTCCCAAGGCTCTTTGCAACTGAAACACAGTTTCTTTCTCCGCCACTCTTGTCCAATCTCATCATCCATTATGTTTTTCTTTGGCCATTCTTTCTGGAAAGGTTTCTTGGCCTTGTCCTTTTGACAAGTAGAGCCTTTAGACTGAAATTTGTTCTTCAAGTTGGTAGAATTCATGTCCCTGTCTTTCTTGATTGCCTCCTGTAGCGAGTTAGGATTGAGAGCTTTGACCCAACCTCTTAAGGGATCCATCAAACCATCCATGAACAAAACTAGCAACCTCCTTTCTAAAATGTCGGTGACTAAAACAAGAAGTCTCTGGAAATCAGCAATGTAGTTGTTTCAATTGGGCTAACTCCTTGAAATGGAGTTCAGGATCCTTGACATCTAACCTCTCAATTAATCTTTCAGTAAACTCAACATAGAGGTGATCTGATCATGGCCCATTGTGACCATTCCATGATGCCACCATTCGTTGGCAATTCCATCTAGATGTATGGCAGCATAATTGATTGCTTCATCTTCAGGCATTGGATTCAACTAGAAATAGGGATCAACCTTCTGAACCCAAGCACATGCTGAGGTTTTCCCTGATCCATCAAAGTAAGACAAACTCAATTTATCAACCTTTCTTCCGAGATCATTGTGATGCTTTCGATTACCTTGTTGGGCATATGTCGCATTCTCAAGTCTATGTAGTCATAGAGAGAGATAATGTTGAAGAATAGGTCTTGCATCAACCCAGTCCTGTCAAAGTTGTTCTTGCAATTCAATCGATGTGGGTCCATTACCCTCCTGAGGCTCAACTCTGGTTGGGAAAACAAGCATTAAAGGCCTTGAGCTTGCAAAAGTACTATGTTGGTAAGGAGTTCAGTTATTAACCGAATTATCTCATTGACCATTGTTGCCTCAGTTATACCGTTAAAGGTTGTTATGGTTATTGTTGAGCATAGTTTGGGTCATTAATTCTATCAATTGTGTCTTTCTCTGATTTGTTGCTCTTTGTTCTACCAATAGTACATTAAGGAGGTCATCCTGTAATGTCCCCATTTAGCCCTACGCTCTTCTTTTGGTTTTAGCCTATTTTTGGAAACTTGTAGGCTAAGCAAAATCGAAAATTAGGGTTTCCACTTTTAGATGCAATTTTGAAGGTTTGCACATGAGTATTTATGACGCATGTTTGGTGCAGCTTTCTTGGCTTTTGGAGAGCTTCAGGATGAGGTAACATGCATGTTAAGATAATGACATGCAATTTTGACAGATACCTTGTATGCAGGAAAGGATTCTGGTTTTTTTTTGGGTTTTCAGAGACCTCCAGGGTGGCGTGACATGCATCTAAATCTGACAACATTTCCAGACACTTACTATTTATAGTAAGTCATGTTGACTTTTCAATTTGTGCTCAAAAAGCATTTGGAAACACTTACTATTTATAGTAAGTCATGATTACTGCTTAGTTGATGTTCAAATGAAGCTTTACAAACTTACTATTTATAGCAGTTCGCTACTTTTGGTAAGTCTATTTATAGTAGTATCATTCTAGCAACGGTTCAATCATTTGCAATTCACATTTCTATTTTGGGCAGTGAGGTTGATCAGTTTGGCTTTTTGTTGAGTTTGAAGTGAACTTACAATTTTTATTAAGTCTATTTGTGGTAGTGGCATTATTGGCAGCATCAGTTCAGGACATCATTCTATTTTTGGTAGAATAAGTTTGGGTGTTGGTTTTGGCTTTGGCTTCTATTCCTCCTTGGACTGAATTCCAGGCTTAGTCAATTTTATGTTTTGCAATTGTACCCCACGCCTAGTCAACGAACTTTAAGTTGCTTTTAAAATGGGGTCATGAAGGGGGATGCCTCATCAATGCACTTTAATATTTTATTAAATTTTTTATTATTCCTCTAAATGGGACGACTTGGGAGATATATGAAGAGTTTTAAATATTTCAAAATGTTTTTCAAAGTGGAAGGCTCTCGGAGAAGTTGGAGAGTTTCTTGTTTGGAAGTTACAATTGATTCATCTCCTCTATTGAAGCTTATTTATCGATGCCTTGCTCATTCATTTTGATGCTTGAAAATTTATGGTAAAGTTATACTGCTGGTTTGAAATAACCTGGTTAAGGGGGAGCTTAACAATTTCGCACCATTCTTCAGGCCTAAAACTATGGCGTCCTAGATGGTAATGGAAGAAGACCATGCTTCATTCAGGAGTGTAGATAGAACTCAATTTGAATTTCAATTACAGGCAGTTTGCTGGTTTATAGTCTGCTTGTACTGCTGATGTCTATGGCTGAAACTAATTTATGTTGACAGTTTTGTCTTTGATTTCTATATCATTCTAGGTACTGGCCCAAGCTACGCAACTGTGGAGGGCGCCCAATTCTACAAGTTTGCAGATTTTATTATTGAAAATTGGATTTTTAGATGCAACTCGACCTCCTTGAGAGGCCATACCATTTCATCTTGCATTGGAGTTCGTGCCAATTGTTGATTGTTGTTTTTGGTTCGGATTTCTCAGTTGGAAGTTGGACGCCATGTTTAGGGGCTTCTATTGACTGTTGTTTGAAGACCTCCGAAGCTGAATTGAAGGAGTAGCCTTCATATTGGTGATTTCCTTCTTTGCTGGTCTGATTTTCTATTTATACTATTCTAATCAGACTTAGTGAAAATTAGTATAATGTTGATTTGAGCTTCAATTCCATATCATTTCATATTGTAAATGTTAGAGGTTGATTACTCTAACCATTGGCAGATTTTGGAAGCTTATCTTTGATATTTGCAGCTGTATTACAATTGTTTGTAAAGCTGATTAGTAGTACTAACAACTATTTGTTCCTATTGCTGCAATTTAGTTTCTTTTACACTCCCACAATTAAGTGGTTGAGTTTATAAATCTATCTTTCATTGTTGTTATTTCCCCCACGAAAAATAAGTGGTAGTGAGGAATATATAGCCCCCACTGAATAAGTGGAAGCGTGGTTACATGGCTGGCTTGCTGCCTTGTTAATTGTATTAATCTCACCCACTGAATAAGTGGAGTATTCCCACTGTCTTGTGGATGCCTGCTACCGGCATATGAATGTACTTTCAGTTCAGTTTGTTGCTAACGATCCCCGAACCATATGCTATCACCTCGCCCACACTAGGATCTTGATGAACATTCTTGGTGAGGGTTATTTACAAGCTGGTTTGGTTTTGGTGCTAACGCTAATTAGTGATTTGATGCTGGTTTTATTGTGTTAAAATCAAGAAAAAATTAAGGGGGAAGATTAAACTTCCCCTCTCAGATCTTCCCCTCTATCAACCATCTCTGCCTCTATATGTGTACCACCTCTTGTAGAGGAGTCAGTGCCACTACGAAATGGAAATATTTGGTCTATTCCCAAAATACCAGAAGTAGTTTTCCCTTAAGGAACCTAAGTAGGATGCCACTGTTTCTTAATCTCAGTATTTTAATACCTTCTCGCTCAATCACTCATGAACCCTATGTTATACCCAAAATGAAATTTTTGGCATTCTGCTTAAATTGAGCTAAACAACGTAAAAATGCCATCGAAAGTATGTTTTAGGTCAAACCAAATATGAAATCTTTGTGGGTTTTTGTCAAGGAACCTATGGTTAAAATTTTGAAAAAACAAAAATTAGGGTTTTACACCCCTATTTTTATGGAAACCCTAAAAAATAGGACCTTCCCGGAAATGATTGAAAATAATTCTGATAGGATTAATTGCCTTCACGATCACACTGATCAAGTCAGAATTATCAAAAATATGTTTTACTCTGGTGGGTCTATTTCTATTTTTCAGGAACAAAGTTAGGAGCTCCGCAGCCATTAATGGCAGATTGGCCAGTACCAGGTGCTGAAAGCTAAACCTCAAAAGCTTCAACGAAGAAACCATGGCGGAAAAGGATGAAAATGATGCCGTTCAACGAAGGAGATTCTCAAAACAAAAAGGCCAAAATTTGGCTAAGTCTGGAAGGTGCACGTTTTGTCTACCAAGGCAAAACACAGTCTACAGTGGCTAAAAGCGCCCCTCTTGAAGAAAGGCGCCCTTGGACCTCAGAGGGCAAATCAAATCATTTGGCATTGTCAAAACAGTCATCCTCTTCACTTTCATACTAGCTCGACAACGAAACAATCAGCAAGATCATCTGATTCAGGGATCATTGACCAAACGTCAGCGAAGTATGGAGGATCCATTGACGACAGAAAGTGCCAAATCAGAGAGCTTCAAGGTAAAAGCGCCCCTGCTGGCCAGGGGCGCCCCTCAGTTGCAGACATCAGATGAATCCAGAAGTTGCAGCTCTATACATGATATCTTTCCAGCTTCCTCCCGGCTACGTGATCAATCTAACAGCAAGTCCATAAGACACACCAGACGATCACGAGATGAGATCAAGCAGAAAAAGGGCAAATTTGAAAAATTGGAAAGATAAGCCAGAAAATGGCTAAGGCATGGCTAAAAGCGCCCCTCTCAAGGAAAGGCGCCCTTTCCTAAAGGTATCCAGATTTAGCCAGAATCTTCACTGCCTCCCAGGATGACCTTCTCAGCTATGACCTATCTCGTCAACGAGACTATTAGCAAGAACTTCCGACTAATCAATCGACTGATGGAGAAGGTCAAAGACTGGCAGTCCACAACCAAGATGAAACCAAGCAAAAGCTAAAAGCGCCCCTGCTGGCCAGGGGCGCCCTTTAGTTTGGAGGCCCAAAACTTGCCAGCTTCCACTAAGAAGTCAGGCACCGTGAACAAGACTGAACCGGCTATCCGACGCATCGTCAAGCAGAATCATCTGATTCATCAAACATCGGGAACGTCAGATCAAAGCAAAAAAGGGTCTGAAAAGGTCAAAACGAAGAACGAGTCAATAAAAATTGACTAAGGCATTGTCAAAAGCGCCCCTTTCAAGAAAAGGCGCCCTTCTTTCTGAACACCTAAACTCAGTTTTCTGAGTTAACCTCTCCCAGGCATATCTAATCATATTGATCCTGCCTCAACAACAGAACTGTCGGATACTACTCGAGATCAACTGAGTAACCTGAATCGAAGATCAAAAAGGAGTACTTCAGCTTGCAAAATAGACAAAAATGATCAAACTCAAGGTTGGACGCCTAAAGGAAAGTCAAACAGAAATGTTGACTTGAGTTAGCAAATTTGGAGCCAAAAAAGAGAAAAACACTCCACAATCAGTGGAAATCATCTTTTGGAACTCCAAATCAGGCCTGAATGATGAGTTATCTTCCATACTTTGTGGATCTTAACCCTAATTGCCTTATATTCATGCTAGGCGTCCCTTTCCTCATTATTCTTTTTGCAGGTTGAAGGATAAAACATCAAGTAGCTCCCAAGAACAAGTTTTCAAGATCTGGCAGGGGTTTTGAACGGATCTTCAATATTTTTGAAGATCATTGGCAGTAAAAGCATTCTTCTCCCAAGATTGCTTCCAGAGACAGATTATTGCAAAGTGGCAGTTTATAACTTCCAATCCATCTTCTGTCTACTTCCTCTACTTCTGTCTATATTTCTTTTGCATGTCACAGGAAACGACAGATTATCACAGATCTGACCAACTGGGTATGATCAGCACAGCTTTTTCAACAAAACCCACATGGTAGATTTTTTCAGAAAAAGTAGCCCTGCTGCCCCTATTTTTTAGGGTTTCCGGAAAAAGTCATAATATTGAAAAACGGACAAACTGGGTTTGTTTGGCTTTGAAGCACGAACAAAACCCATGTGTTAGATTTTTTCGAGAAAAATCACTTTCTGGTGCCCTTGCTGCCTCTGCCACCGAAGGGCTCTTGCATGTCAAAGAAAAACTCGTTTTTTCGAATTTCTGACGATCTGGGTCTGTTTAGAAAATCATTCTTAACAAAACCCATGTCTCAGAATTTTTCGTAAAAACTACCCCCGGCGAGGCTATTTTTAGCAGTTCCAGAAAAGTGTCAGAACAGGGTCAAGTGCCCAGTCAATATTCAAGGTTTTCAGAATGCAGTACTCTCAGGTACAATACAAGACCAAAACAGTCTTATACCATGATTACCTGAAAACGACTGATACAGACTTATGGCAGAAAAATCCAGAGGTCAGTTCTGAAGACTTGGAGGGCATGAATCAAATCACATTGCAGAACATCGAAGAATCCGGTTTGTTTCAAGCAGCATCTATTCCAATCACCTTACAAAGCATCGAGCTTGTAATTGCTTGCACTAAGCATTACAACCCGACTACAAGAGAGATCCTGTCAGTAGACGGGAGGGTGATTTGCAGCTTGAAACCGGTGGACATAGAGACTTGTTTTGCAATTCCACCATGCCCTACCAAGAAGGTCATATCAGTGACAGAATGCGAAAAGGCATTCGAGGCTTCGAAGGACAAGTGTTCGCTTATAATGGCTGAACATTGGCTGAAAACAAAGAGAAACAGCTTGCCCAGATTGGTTGGTAGAGGAGAATTCAAAGACGAGTACGAGTGCTAATCACCCTACTCAGCAGAGTCACTGGACAAGAGGAGGGAAAATCCTTCCAGCCGTGGATGTTCTACATTATTGGCAAGATAATCAGCAGAAAAGAACGTTACGACTGGGCCTCCCTGATCAGTGACACACTCCACCAACAATTCACCGGATTTCTAGAAGAGCACCGTTTCCACATGTGTTCATACCTGGTCTACCTGATAGCCTTCCAAGGCGATTTCAGAACATTAAACACTGTGGGAACCCTGGGTGTGCAAAAGGTACAAGAATACTTTCCTCGCTTGGAGTTCACTCTAGCGGAAAGACATTTCAAAAGGATAAATGACCTTTTTACTATGCACACCGTGCACGAGCTAGACCATGAGATGCATGTGCGTATTTCACCAGCAGCTAAGGCAGCAATGGTGGACTGGGCGGATTGGTTCATACAATTCCCCACTTTCACCTACATACGCGTGTATGGCTATAATGGCCACCCCGCCATGATGCCACGTTACCCCTCAGATAGGGTAGTGTTCATGGAATTTTTGAGGCAATTGGCCGAGGTTCACTCTTACCTTCGTGTAAAGAAAAAGGCTGCAGTGAGCTTTCCTCTTCAGATGGGACTCTACAGATGCAGAACTGCAGCCGATGCAAGGTTGATAAGCCAAGAAATAGTGAGATTTAATCTCAAGTACCTCATCGACAGGAGGCCATCCTATGACCCCAGAGGCATCTTCGCAGCTCACCTTGAGCAAAGATCATCACATGAGCATTTCATGGAAGATTTTTGGGTCAACTGCGAGGATGAGTTCAAAGTGATAAGAAGGAACCATAGCAGATTCAAGCTCTCGCAAATTGCAGAATTCATGTCAGAAGACATCGAGGGCTTATCTGAGGACGAAGAAGAAGTTATTCTTTCTTCCTTCTTCACCGGTCTAGTGGATTCACAACCACTCGGCAAAGTAGACTGGTACGCGAAAGAGAGTACGTCTATTGAGGAAAGAACGGGTATAGTAGTTCGACACAGTCAACTCTACCTGGACAGTAAAAGGACAAGGAAGGTAGTACTTCCCCGATCAGAGCCGCCAGCGGTTCAGTCTACACTACCTTCCACCTCTAGGAGGAAACCCAGACAGAAGAAGATGAGCTTTCCTCCAGAAGGAATGCGGATGTCAAGGAGCACATGGGGGAGAAAAGGAATTGCCAGCACAAGCCGGCAAGAGGTACAGGTGGAGACAGCCACCAATTTGCCTGAGACAGTTGAGACCGCTGCAACTACACAAGAACCAGTGATTGAAATAATCGCTGTAGAGATGGAAACCATTGTAGAAGAAGTTGCAGCAGAAGCGGTGCCAGTGATAGAAACAGAGCCACCAGCTTCACCACCATCACAGAGGTCACAAAGTCCTATTGATTTGGACTCGCCACCACGAGACATTGCCACGGCACAGTCTCGTTCTTCTAGCATTCAGGGGACCTATGTTCCTCCTCCCAGCGATGCTAGCCGAGATTCTATCTGGCTGGAAAGCTCGCTTGGGAGGAAGAGGGAGAGGCCTTCTTATCAGCTTGACTTCTCTGAATTCCATCATGTCCCACAAGACATGCCGGTAAAGAAGTTGAAGAAGCAGATGCATGTAGAAAAGAATGCAGAGAACGAGGTTATCATAGAGACTGCTGCCCCACCTGAAGACAAAGATATACATAATGTGAGGGTTGAGGATTTCACGCTTTCAAAGGTGAACCTTGGAAAGACCACTCGACAGGTGGAGGCAGACCTTCTTGGAATTGCCTCGGCGAGTGTCAAAGAAAGGATGACAAAAGATGGACAAGACAAAGCAGCCTTGAAGGCTGAAATCCGTCAGCTAAAGTTGTACATTTCTAGTTTGATACATGACACTCCAAACTCCTCGGCTTTGCCTCAAGGACTGTTGGATCTCCCAGCTGAAAGAAACCATCATCAGTTGATTACATACGGTAAACACTTGAGACCTCAAGTGGATGAGTTTGTTGTCAAAGGGTGGTGTGTGTTGACAGAAGCATATCAGCTGAGAGACAGAGCACATGGACTTCGATCAGAAATCCAGAAGTCAGATATAAAGGCAGCTCAAGAGAGGCCGAGAGAGGAGGTGACAGTTGCTGATTTGCAACAAGCATATGAATCAGTTACGACCACAGAAAATAAACACCATCTCTTTGAGTGGAAAGAACAGGTGGCATACAAGGTGAGAGCCTATGATGCCAACTCTGTGGAGCTGATTGACTATAGACGCTTCGTCGCCAATATTATCAACTTCGCAAGAACGTTGGTAATATCCTTCCCTGAGTTAGAATATCAGCGGGAAGGAGGAGAATATGTGGAACTTGAAACCGTGCAGACACGATTCCAGGATGTCATCCGATCTTCATTCCTTGAAGATCCCAATGGCTGCAAATTAGCCAAAATTGCAGCCATGTCTGTCCAGTTAGATGAAGCAGCTGCCCAATGCATAACCTATCATCAGCAGCTTACGACGGGTGAAGAAATGCTTAGACGCCACATAGTCATCTTGAAGAGCATTAATTGCCCGGAGGCCGAAGAGGTCAATGACTGGATAGAGACTTTGTTGACCAGTGGTGAAGAGGTGTAAAGCACCAAGGGAGGACGTCCTACCCTCCAAATAGCATTAATGATGACTGAAGTCAACTTGATGCCTCTTTCCAAGTTGACTCCAGATCTCCACAGATCATGCATGTCAGATCCCACTAATCTAGGATGTCTATTTGACTCCCACGATTTGTGGATCTCAGATCTCCTCAAAAGGTGGATGTCTATTTGGAGACACATTTGTAACATAAGTTCACTTTTAGTTAGGTGTCAGTCAACTGAGGTAGACTTCCAGTTTGACTTTTGTTTAGTTTCAGTTAACTGAAGTAGATTTCCAGTTAACTGTTTGCTCACCTACTTTTAGACATAGAATAATATCTTGCTGATTGGCAAGAACTGTTTGTTAACTCAAGGAGATTTTAGGGTTGCCTACTCCTTTGAGTTTCTATAAATAAGAGTCTTAGGTTCTTGATTTGTTTAACCTTTATTTGCTAGCAAAATTACTGCGCCACTGTTGCCAGAGTTTGCTTGTTTATATCTATTCACTCTTGGATGAGAGATCGTTGGTTGATCGCAATTGTGCATGATTTCGTGCCTTTGCTGTCCCGACCTTTGTAATTCTTTGAAGAACCTTGAAGAAATAAATCAGATGGTGCAAGCTTGATTGATCTAATTATTTGAGTTATTCAAAGTCTTGTTTTTAAATAGTGCATTGTTTCAATCTCCTCCTTGGACAGGTGTCGTCGCCTCCTTGGATATTTTGTCATCGATCATTATCGTTTGATGTTGTTTAATGATCTCTCTTGCAGCCTAGACTTTGGACAGGTGTCGTCACCTCCTCGGGAATCCTGTTAGAAAGGCCATCGTTCCTTGTTGTTTCCAGTGAGTTGCTTCCAAGCCTATACCTCGGATAGGGGTTCCTCCTCCTTGGCAAGTCTCAGATCCAGTTTACCGTAATGAGTGTTTGCTTGTATCGAGCCCTATCTTGGTATATATCTGAAGGTTCAAAGCCTCGGCCATATTCCATTGAGACGGAGGATTCAAGTGATCCAACCATACCATTTCGCTCCTACGCCCTCATGCTCTGTTTATCTTGAGGAGGTAGGATAGTTTAGAAGTTTAGTTAGTCGTAGTTAAGATCTGCGGAAACCAGAGAAAAAGCTTAGCTACGGCGCATTGGTTTATGCACCCTTGTGTCCTACCGCTGAGTAAAAAAGATAGGAAATCTTAGTACACCCCTTTTTTACAGTATAAAATCAGCAAAGAGAGATCTTCCTCTCTATAATCCGAAGAGCATGTACTAACACACTTGCAATAGCTGTCCATTTCCAATAAGCACTCCAGAGGTGTTAATTGAAACGCCAACACCCTACAAGCTAGCAAGAACACCAACTCTGATACTACTATAAAGACCCTTGCCCAAATTTTCAATATTTTCACAGTTTGATAGATGCAAGCATTTTTGTCAAACAATTTCCTTGCCTGCTAAAATGTGTTATTCCCAGGATGCATTTAAGTGTAAATTGCATATATTGATCCTATCATGAGACTCTTCTTCTAATGACAATAAATTAGCATTCATCGACTACTTATTGCTTATTAAGTCTATTGTAACAATGAATAATTTTGAACAGTTGACATTCACAGAGTTTGCAATAATGAATATTTCTAAGCAACTAACATTCGCAGTTTGATACACAGTAGATATTCAAGTCTCAGACTGTAACATTATGATGAGCAACTTAATATTTGCAAATATACAACACTTAAGACATTTAATTCCAGATTCAAGCCTAACCTTATACTTCAGTAGTGATATTCTGTGGAGACATTGTTGTTGCGATAGCCAGGTTATGAAACACCTCTTTCCTCATATGTTGCGATGACCCAAGGAGTAATTTGTACGCATAAATGAAGATGGTGATTGTTCTAATTGGGTCCCATGGCTCCACATCATCCAAACAAGGTGCGGTCGTCAATAGGCAAAGAATATACGATAGGAGAAAGGCCGCAACTCTTCCCAGGCATTAGCGGCTGCATAAATGAGACTCGGCTATTGTCCAAGGCCACGTGATAATAATATGTCGAATATGAGCTTGTATCGACCAATCAAAAGTATTTAGTGGACTGACGATTTAACCCAATGTAATCTTTGGATTCAATGATGGAAGCAGATATAGCAAAAATACATACAAACCAGCAATGAGATAGATGCACCGATAATCAACACAAGTCACCTATCTCAGCAAATTATAGTCACCAAAATATATATGCAATCGAATCTTAATCTGCACAGAAATAATATTGCCGATGCTATTTCTCACCAAATCTCACGAACTGGAAAGTAGCGATAATAAAGCAACCTCTCTATAAATATAATCACTCAACACAGAGAAGAAAGACAATCGACCAACCTTGGAAATATAGCAATATCCAATATGTACCACAGAAACTGAAATATAATGATAATCATCTGGACTGAAGTATGTATGCAGTTACCACTTAAATGTATATATTGATCTCTTGCAAATTCATCTTTGAAGGAGACTCATGGATTTGCATAAACTCCAATGGCTAGGGTGGATTCATTTCACCACTGAAACCCCGAATCCTCAAGCCCAAAAGCTCTCCGAGAGATAAATAAAATAAACTCTAAATGATGAATAATGCATTCCCGAATCACCTTTTTGTAGCCTCCCGTGAAATAACCGTTCAATTATTTGAATTAACTTTGGGAGGGAAAATAGTGACTTTATAAATATTTTGGTCCCACTATAGTCACTTTAATAATATTAATTAATTAAAAATATTCATAATGTTTACTTGAGAAATAAAATTAATTAATTAATAAATAATTCCCTTGCTTTAATTATTAGCTTATGGGAATTAGATAAGCTGATAAAGTATCTGGACCATCAATTGGAAGGGGACATTACAAGTCTTGTCCAAGCTCATTGTAGAATGACAGATTTTGTTCAAGAAGAACACTGTTTGGACTGCCCGAAATGGCTGATTCCCTTGCTGCTCAATAAATCAAGAATGGAAATCTGATTTTGTGCAGAACTTGTAGCTTCCTACAGACTTATGTTATGAAAAAATGATCAAATGACATTTATTTCTGTTTTTGATCTCTGATTTGGAATTCTTTCATCTCTGGTTTCTCTTTATTTTCCATAGATTCTTAAATTATTCAGCTTTATCATGCCTTCTTGTCTCCTCAAATATCACTTGGATTTTAATCTCAACCTTCAACTACAGCTGCAGAGACTCATCTACTCAGGCTCTAGTACCATACATGAAGAATGAAATAGAATACAATAGAATATATCAAGAAAATGTTCATCGATGCATTACATTTAAAGTGTTCTTCATCAAATGATTTTGAAACTGTCAACTACCTCCTAATTGTTAATTAACTTGTAAGTTCCAAAACTTTTATCTAATACATCATAGGTCTAAACAGTTCATCCTGGGAACAGTGTTAAAAAGTTGAGAAATGTTCTCAAAGTTGATAAAAGAGAAATGATCCTATTCACATTATGGTTTTGATGAAACATTAAACTATCATGCTTCCTCTATTTCTAATTATATTTACTTGTATAGTTAGTCTTTTTGAACCAATCATTACTCAAAAAGCATCAAAAATATTTTTTACCACATGTTTCTTTCTTATTGAGAAAATCTCATTTTGTGGGAAAATAAATATTACATTCCACTGCAAAAGTTTATAAATTAACTTCTCTTCACTTGTTTGTTTACTATATCACAATTTTAAATTACTCCTGGTCGAGTTTATGTTCCTTCAGTATGAATAAATATGTATTTTTTTAACTAAAACAGGAGCTTGTATACAACTATTTATATCAAGTACTTACGCTCGGTTGGACGAAGACTAAGTGGAACATGTGACAACTTCTTTCTTCCCCTCTTTAACAGCATTGTGTCACTTGTGGTACCTATATATCACAAGGAATTATTTTGGCATCATATGACGATAATAGTATCACGACAATTTTGTTCACAAACAATTACAGGGCAGCTTCATGCAGATTAACTGACCATAATCAGGAATTTGGGATAGAGCTTCATGAAAGATTGCAGCCTGTAGAAGGGAAGTCTGAAGTTGCTGCTCCATGTGCAGATGCAAGATCCTAGCTGCATCTATTATTATTTATACAATAAAAAACTATTTTATTAGCTGGACTCAAGCAAGACAATACAGAACTGATAAAAACAAGTACCAAAAATAAACAGCTAAAACTACTGGAAGGCCTCAAGTTCAACTAATCCTAACTTATGACAGTTAGCATTCAAGTATTAGGCTGAACAAGTTAACATTATATGCTTTAATTGTGCACACAGTAAAAGAAGCCTGCTTTCAAGTGTGTGCTTAACATCTCAACCAAAATGTATCTACATTTGTCCAGTCTTCCTATTTGACTTGACTATACCAGTTATGAACACATGCTTTTTCAACAAAAACCACTCTCATCATTAGATATGACAGTACTTTCAAGTACTTCATCAATAAGACTTTCAACATAATTGTCAGTTTGTGAATTAACATTAAATTTGAACAACTTTGTAGAATCGCGGTTCACATGTTGTCATAGATAATATATAATTTACTATTTCTTATGAAATGGCTCACCAATTTGGCAACATGGCGTAGCTTTGATAATTGTCACAACTTCAATTCTTTTATGCTTCTTATTTTATTGGAAAAGTTCCAGATGATTAACACCTACTAAGATTGACAAGGTTGCAGATTGCGATAATTTAGTTGAAACTAGTGAACATAGTCAGTGCAATGTTTGATACACATATTGGTTTTCATAATTCATTTGACTTTGACATGGATTTTAAGTGCAATATTGATCCAAATGTTGGATGGTTTGTCATCCATTTGGGATCAATGCAAATTGGATGTTACTTTCAATTTACAAAGCATTCCAGCCACTAGAAATCTCATGATGGAGAAGATATCGGTGTGCAGGCAATTTTTGTGTCATTATTTTTAAAAGTGGGAGAAAAAGGGTCCAAGATTTTTAAAAATAATAACACAATTAACTTATATATCTCATTGAACAAGATATCACAACTTAATTTGTTCATGTTTGATATCTTGCTTGTGTCAAATTAATCTTGGGCAAGAAAAGGCAAACTTTGCTTGCCAAAAAATGTCAACCTTACATTGATTTTAATGCTATTTGGGTCTTGATTATTACCTACACCTTGACCTCCTATTAACAAATTAAGTATATTTGTTGACCACAATTTCAAAACATTCTTTTGAAAGTTGTAATGTCCCCCTTTTATCAGTGATCCTATCAGTTGCTCATCAGCCTATTCCGGAGTCCCGTAGGCTCGTTGAGGTGAATCAAAGGGTTCCATGTTTGGAGGTTTTGTGGTCTTTCCTCAGTATTTACTATTTATAGTAAATACTATTTGTGGCAGTTAGCAATTGTTAGTCTTCAGCTCATCATGTCCTATGGAGCAGTTGTTCTAAGTTGAGCTTTGGCCTTTTAAAAGTATTATTTTGATGAAATTCTTCATTTAAAGGAAAATTGTTCTAATTTTAAGTTGACCCCTTGGCCTAAGGTGATAACTTAAAGTTGTGTTAAAAGAGGGACTTGAAGGGGGACGCCTTCATGGAGTAATTTAATGTTTTTTACTAAAGTCTCTCTTGCCTTAAAATGGACGCCCTTTTGAGAAGATTATTTCTTTTTTGAAAAGTAAAATATGAGAAGGCTCTTGGTGTCCCATCTGTGGAAATTGAAGAGTCATCCCTTTCTCTTTAAAAATGTGGCTTTGCTCCAGCATTTGTTATCTCATGTTTATGCCAAACTTTAGTTGTCGAAATGACTACTCATTTTGCACTTCGAGGAATGCCGACTTCCTAGTACCTTTCTCAATTTTGTGTTTGCAAGATAACACCTAATTGAATTAATGTTGCTTCTCAAATCAGACTAGCAGACAGAGTTTCAAAGATGAATTTTGGAGTGTTTTACCAAATTTACAGTTGCTGACTTCCACACAGCTGAAAGTCGATTTTGTTCACAATTGATGGTATGAATTTAATTTTGTTTTGGGCGTTTGTTAAATCTTTCCCTAAGGTCTTGGCGATCATCCTCAGCAAGTTTCAACTTTTATTTCGAAGTGTGGATTTTTATATTGCAAAATCGCCCCTCTCAAGGGTCGTACCTTTCTATGTGCATTGGGAATCGTGCCATTGATAATCAAAGCATAAGAAACAAAAGAGATTCAACTATGGATCCACTCACACCACATCATTGAAACCAAATTTTGCAATGCTTTACTAAGGAACTCCCAAGAAATTCTATCATAAGATTTATTCATATCAAGCTTAATTACCATACCTTCTTTCTTCCTCATTTTAATAGAATGTATAGCCTTGTGAGCCAAAACAATGCCATCCATAATCTATCTTCCCTTGAGAAACCCACTCTACTCTTCAAAAATCAAACCATCTAAGCATTTCTTCAATCTCACAATCATACAAACAAAATTACATAGAGAAATGGATCTAAACTCATCAAAATACTTTGAAGACTTGCTTTTGGTAAAGAGAGCTACATAAGTTGAGTTCCACGACTTCAATATAGACCTTTTGCATCTACTTTCCTCTGCTGCTTTCTACACAACTTCCCCCACAATGACCCAAAATTTCTAAAAAAATTCAGCTTGGAAGCCATCTAGGCCAAGAGATTTCTTGCCACATAACAAAAGGTCACCTAACGAATCTCCTCCATAGATAAAGGTTGTAACAACTCTACATTTTGAGAATCATTCATAATCCTAGCAACATTCCTCAACGTAGCCTTTTATGCCTCCTAATTTTCCTACACACCAATATCCAATAACTGCTTAAACAAGTTAACCACTTCAACCCTTATAGCTTTCACATCAACTAAAACTTCTAATATTGGTTGCCAAATGAAAAAAACTGTGTTTCGATCACATTTGGTGGGAGAAATTTAATATTTCTTAATGCATACTATGCACCAAGCATGGAGCTCAATTTGCTCTCTGTGAGCCAAATTATGTGACACAATTCGAAGTTGGACATCATCCTAAGTTCACACAAGTGTCAAATTGTTGATAAGGAGTCCAAGAAAATTGTGGCAATTGGCCTCGAGGATCATGGTTTGTATTGGCTGGTCAATACTGGAGATCCTCATGAGCATGCAATGGCTGCAAAGAGTTCATCTATCAACACTCTTTGGTATCAATAATATGGGAACCTCAACATTGCCTACTTCTCTCAGCGAGCTCGAGAGAATTTGGTAGAAGGTTTACCTGAGATTCAACAGCAAGCACATGGTGTTTGCAGAGCTTCCCAAGCAGGGAAGCAGCATCGT
Source organism: Sequoiadendron giganteum (assembly GCA_007115665.2). Taxonomy (NCBI): domain Eukaryota; kingdom Viridiplantae; phylum Streptophyta; class Pinopsida; order Cupressales; family Cupressaceae; genus Sequoiadendron; species Sequoiadendron giganteum. Next base: position 81,126,605 of record CM021109.1, read on the forward strand.
ACTCCATTTTTCACATGGAAAGTCTTGGAGAGCATCCAAGAATCTACAGCTGGTTCATGTGGATGTTTGTGGACCAATGAATATAGTATCAGTCATTGGTGCCAGGTATTTCCTCTTGTTTGTTGATGATTTTAGTAGGAAAATGTGGGTGTATTTTCTCAAGACAATGTCACAAGTGTTTAATGAATTTTAGAAGTTTAAAGCATTAGTTGAAAAAAAGTTTGGATGTCAAATCATAACTCTTAGGTTAGATAATGGGGGTGACGAATGTTCCAACCAATTAACCGACTTTTGTGCTACACACAGTATTAAGCATCAACTTACCACACCCTATACTCCTTAGGAAAATGGTGTTGTTGAATGGAGGAATCGTACCATCACGGAAATGGCCCGTTGTATGTTGACGAACAAAAATGTTCCCAAGATGTTTTGGGCTCAGGTAGTATATATTGCAATATACCTTCTTAAGCAGTCTCCCACACAGGCCGTCAAGAAGATGACCCCAAAGGAAGCATGGTCTGGGAGAAAACTAAGAATCACTCATCTCAGGGTCTTTGGTTCGACTACGCATGTTTGGATTCCAAATGCCAAGAGTACCAAGCTAGATTTCGAGAGCTAGAAGTTGATGCTAACAGGATACACTGGCAATCATAAGGCCTATCAGCTGATTGATGTGGCCACTGATCGTTTGACATTTAGTAGGCATGTGTTTGATGAGGAAGTGGACCCATTTTACTCTCTTCTCCTATCAAGAGTCCTGAGGATCAGCCTCTGAAAACTAAGGATTTGGGAGCTAAGCTTTCAATAGCTCCACCTCAAGGGAGAGATTTTGATGATTCAGACATTGTGGAATCTCCTAGAAAAAAATTTGTACTAGTAGATTTTCCTCAGGATAACCTAGATCAACATGCAGATGGTATTATACCAAGCAACCCAAGTCATGATGAGGATCATCCTGATTTGGAAGAAGATGCATCTCCTCCTCGCCCTCAGTAGTGGGTGAAGCTCATTGGTGATGTTCATCATGATGAGCTTCTTGAGGGAAGATCGTCTAGAGGCAAGAGCAAAAAGAACACAGTAAACTTTGCTCTTATGGCCAACATTCAAAGTGTTTATGAGCCCCAACATTATTCAGAAGCAAAAGGTACACCTAAATGGGAAAAGGCTCTGGATTATGAGCATCATAGTCTTTTGAAGAACAACATGTGGGTTCTGTCAGATCTTCCACCAAGGAAAAAACCCATTGGTTGCAAATGGATCTACAAGGTGAAGTACAGAGTTGATGAAACTTTGGATAAATAAAAGTTTTGGTTGGTGGCTAAGGGGTTCTCGCAAAGAGAAGGTATTTAATATGAGCAAACTTTTGTTGCCACAACAAAGATGAGCACCATCCGACTTGTCCTAGCCATGGCAGTACAATTTGGTTGGAAAGTCCACCAGATGGACATGAAGAGTGCCTTCCTCAATGGAGATTTGGAGGAAGAGGTGATGCAACCTCCTAGTTTCAAGGTTGCAGGCAAAGAGCACAAAGTATGCAGATTGTTGAAGGTTCTTTATGGCCTAAAGCAAGCACCCAAAGCATGGTACCTGAAGTTTGACAAGTGCTTGGTTGCACAAGGGTTTCAGAGGAGTCCCTCAGATGCAAATTTGTATGTCAAAAACACTAGCAATGATATCATCCTTCTTGTCATCTATGTGGTCATATCATCATTACTGGCAGTAGGTTACATTTGATTGATCAGATCAAGTTGAATTTGTGTCAAGCATTTGAGATGACGAACTTGGGTCTCCTACACTATTGTTTGAGTGTAGAAGTTTGGAAGATAGCTGGCAATATCTTCATTTCTCAATCGAAGTATGCTAGGAGTTTGGAGGAGAAATTTAGGATGGAAGACTGCAAAATCTCATCCACTCCAATGGAGAAGGCACTGAAACTTTCAGCCAAATTAGACTCACCAATGATGAATGAGCTTGCATTCAGTCAACTAGTTGGCAACCTCATCTATCTTAGTACCACTAGACTTGATCTCGATTTTGTTGTGAGATACATTTCTCATCTCATGACTACTCCTAAGGCGGAACACTGGGTTGTAGCAAAGCGAGTATGAAGATAGGTGAAAGGGACACCTGACTTTGGCATTTTGTACAATAGATGCAAAGATCCTAGGCTAGTTGGCTTTACAAATTCATATTGGGCATGTTCAGTTGATGACAAGAAGTCCACTTCTGGGTATTTTTTTAGTCTTGGTTAACAATGAAACTTAGCAAGAGATGAAGATGGCTGACAGTACTACTATTTAGCCTTACAATGATAAAGAATTTCCTACAAATAGCTTTGTATTGAAGAGTTATCAATGCTGCAAATAAGAACGTATCACTCCTATCACCAAATGACTCACTCCACACAAAATCCAACTCAAAAGACCAACTTCTACAAACTGATATGACAGACCAACAACTAGGAATTGCAGACCAGCAACACAGAAGCCCACTCAAATGCTTGTAACTCACTCCAAACTCATCCAAAAGACCTGAAATAAAATGCATAAGCTTCTACAAATGATGGCGCCCAAATCCAAGACAAGAAACAACATCAAACCTGCAAATATATTTTTGTGCACAACTCCCAAGACAACCCAGAAAGGTATGGCCTCAAGAGGGGCGATTTTCTCATTAAAAAATCAGACACTACAAAATAAAATCTGCAAATTGGCAAGAAGGGTTGCCCCTATCAGAGAAATTCATTAGATGAATACCCACAACCAATTAAAAATCACTCTAAGACCTCTATGCAAAATCGACCTTCAGCTATGCTAAGACCAGCAACTCTAGAAATGCTCAAAAACTACAATGAACCCAATTACAATATCTCAATCTGTCTCTCAGAGCAAGAAACAGTCAACTCTCTTAGTAGTTGTTATCTTTCAAGCAAGAACTAAGCCCCAACTAGGAGGTATGCATTCCTCGAAGCAACTCAGTCACCATTCCGACAGCATAACAGTATGGTAGACAAAAAATCCCAAATGAACAACAAGCACCTCCTTATATAGATTCGCAAAGAGCTTCTAGATGCTTCTAGAAGGTGCCCCCAAGGTCCAAGGAGACATTTTAAATTTTTGTTGACTCAATTCCTTCTTTCATGGTGGCGTCTAACTTTGAGGGAGATATAATTTTTTTTAATAAAATAATACCTTTTATCAAAAAGGCATCCATATCCACAAAACAACAATTAAATTTTAGAAATATTCAAATCACCTCCCGATGAGGCGTACACCCTCCAAGTCCCCTTTTCAAAACAACTTAAGTTATGACATTAGGCTAAGGGGGTCCAAGTGAAAAATATAACATTTAATCATAAAAATACGTATTTCTCCAAAATTCCACCTCAAAGCCAAAAATCAACATTACCAACCTAAACTGCTAGAAGAGGAAAGCCCACTGAGTTGATGCTGCAAGACCATTGCCAGAAATAGAATTTACTAAAAATAGTAAATTCAAAAAGTTGCTCAGAACGAGATGCATGTAATACCGCTGTGAAGCTCTCTGAAAACCCAGAAAGAATCCACAAAGCAAATTCCCGAATTTCAAGTGCAAACTCCTGAAAAAGCTGAAACATCCCCCTAGAAGATAGGAAACCCTAATTTCCACTTCCGAGGAGCCTACAGGTCTTTGGAATAGGCTAACAGCCAACTACAATGATCACTGTTGAGAAGGGGACATTACAAGTCTCCAAATTATCATTGCCAACAGAGACCCCATTCGCTAACTTTCTACCCTCTTTAGTCTCCTTTTCATCTCCAACTTTTTGAGCTACTTAACAAAAAAATCTCCAAACACTTGTGAGACACTCCTTGAGACTGTCTTTTCCCTGCCTTTGCTCTTGCCTTGTTGTCTTGCCAAAATTGCCAAATTCACCCTCCTCGCCCATTTTTGTTTATATGGTACATATTCTTCTTTACAATGATAATACGAGTGCCATAAACATATCAAAGAATTCAGTTATGCACTCCAGAACAAAGCATATTCCGATTAAGTATCATTTCTTGAGGGAGCAAGTACTTGAGCAGCAAGTAAAGTTGGAGTATGTTGCTACAAAGGACCAGATTGCAGATGTTTTCACAAAGCCTCTTCCAAAAGAGACTTTTAGTACCTGAGGGAGAAATTGGAAGTGTTATCACTCTCATCTATTCACTAAGTTCTTCAAAGGAAGCATGTGTTCAGGGGGAGCTATTCATTGTCTTATCTTTTGACCCCATAAAGCCTTTGCCATTGATGTCAAAGGGGGAGTAGTAGAGTCAAGGGAAGCAATTCAGTCAAAGGGAGATGTATGATCCTGTTGCATTTCAAGATTGTTTCTTTGCAGGATTTCCATCAATGACAAAGGGGAAGATTGTTGGAAAAATTGTTGTCATTGATGTCAAATGTGGCTGATCCATAGAGGAAAGAAAAACAAATATTAAATGCTATTTTTGTGGGCCGACCTTTCCCATGCTTGGCACCCAATTTCTAGTAAATTTAGAAATTTTATTTTTTTATTTTGGGCTGACCTTCCCCCACTTTGGTTTGGGCAGCCCACATTTGTAAAACAAACAAAAATTAATTAAATAAAAACTTTCAGTTGGGCCGACCTCATGGGGATGAGTGCCCTACCTTGGAGAAAGAAAATAAAATAAATGAAGAGCTGCCTTGGACGACCTGTATGAGGGGTTGTATCCATTGGATTAAGATGTGCACTTGCATTATAAAAAGGAGTTCATTTGGGGTTCAAATCAAGAAGCAATTCACTGAATATCATTCCCATTCAAGCAAGTAATGAGCAGACCTAAGAGCAGATCTAAGAAGCATAAAACAAGCAGATATTAATGAAGATAATTGCACAATTATTGCAGACATATGAGCAGAAATATTTGTGGAAGTAGTGCATCTTTGTGAGCATATTTTGAAGATCATATAGCAGATCTGAGCGGAGGTTTTAGAGCAGAGATTCTAGGCAGATTTGTGTGCGATTCAAGCAGACTTTTGAAGGGATCTAGGGAAGATCCAACAACATCATCATTATTTTGTATTTCAAAGGTTGGTGCCCTCTAATCAGCAAGATCTGGAGGTTGGAGCCTCTTGCTCAAAGAGATCGGTGTCTCTTGTTGAGTTGGCGCTCAGTGGAGGGGATTGGTGTCTCTTGTGGGTTGGTGCCTACAAAGTCGTAAGAAGTTTCCTATAAAAGCAATATTTTGCCGTGGTTTTCTCCTACAAGGGTTTCCACGTAAAATCATATATGCATCTTGTGTTCTCTATTGTTAGATCTTGCATGTGTGGATATCTTGATTATTGCTTTTTGATTGCCAAAGTTATAAATTGAAAACGTTGGTATTATACCAATTCACTGACCCCCCCCTCACCTCACCCCACCCTCCTCCTCCCCTCCGCCAAATTGCCCCCAAACCCCCACCAAACTCATTTGATACATTTTGTATCTATATTTTGCATAAAATTAAAGTGGTTTTTAAGTTGGCAAGTACTCTCTGAGTTGGAATTTTTCAGCTTGGTGAGTACTCTCCAAGTCCATGTCTACAAACTATATTTTATAGGAGCAGATCACAATTGCCATAAATTTGCTGTACCTAAAGTGTTGTACCTTCTAAACCAGTCCATGTTGCATACATATTTCATGAGCAGGGTTTGCTGTTTATTTTGGTGGTTTGAACAATAAATGAAGAAAAGATTTCTGCTATACATTGTTGTTTATTATAGTCTGCTGCAATAATATTAAACTTGATATTTATTCCAGAATTGCATATAGATAGGAATTTGGTAAAAATTGCAGAGTTTAATAAATAATTAAAAAAGGGACATTACATAGTACAAGTTACTGTCACTAATAAATTGGTGCACTAAAAGTTTAGATTTTAGAAACAATAGCTATAATACTACTTGTTAGAAACCAATGAGGTTGTTACATATTATAAATAATAGGTTCTTCAGAGTTTATATTATTAACTCTCTATCTAGCTCCTATAATATGAAATTAATCATCATTCTAAAACTTTTAGAAAAATAAATCTTATTTATTTTCTAATCTCTAAATGTGTGCATATTTAATTTACACAAATTACCCTTTCCCATGGTTGAACATTGTGACCATATCAATTTTAATTGTATTATTCAATATACTGAAACTCTTAAGGCCCCAACATGACTTTTATTGCAAAGAGAAGAAATAATTGCATATTCAAACTACCGAGAAACATAAAGCAATTTAATCATTTCACATAAAAAGCAATTTAATATTTTGTTATTACCAGCTGAGCACCTGAAATTGAGTCCTCCAAATTCACATGTTTCAAGAACAAGAGGTAAGTCGGATGCCATTTCATACTGTGGTTTTCTAAATGTCTTATTGGTGTCAAGCAGTTCATCAATCACCTACAAAGCAATCAAGTAAGATCACAAGTTGCAATAATCAGATTGTTTGGACAAGGAAAGATGACATAAAATGAAAATTAATCTAATACAAGATTTTTGAATTAGTGCAAAATCGAATATGGATTTCAACCAACCCACAAAAGAAACCATCAAATATGAATACAGTAAACTGAATGTTTTTCCTTCTTAGCTGTGGACAGCAAATGACAGAAATGTGTACTGTGATCTGGAATGAGCAAGAGAATTATATAGAAAAGAGTTGCCAAGGATACCCATTTGTGAAGCATGGCAGAAAAATTTATAAACAGAACTGTATTGAACATATGTTTTCTGTATCCGTACTCAGAGTTACCAGGTTACAAACACTTGATAAGTTCAACACGGTAGCTCATAAGAATTGTGAAACATAGAAAGGGATATAATATATATATGGGTATGCTTTTTCCTCCTCTTTTGAACATCATAAAGCTAAAAAACCAAACGAACATCTAAGAAAACAGTCAAAACCAATTTAGTCAACCCTGAGAAATCAGGTTATTAAACTGATTTGGACTGAACCATAAATCATTTTTCAAACTTTTAGATGTTCGTTTGGACAGACACAAACATAAAATACCTGTACAAACAAAAATCTCTATGTCTTGTGTGTGCACACGATAGAAACATATTTTATGGTTTATATATATTCATATAAAAATAAACAAATATGTGTGTCTCTCCCACACATATAAAATTCCTGTAGAAACATAAATCTATATATTGTGTGTGCACATGATACAAACACACACACAAAATATACGCACAAATATAAATTTATATATGTCTTGTCACGTGATAGAAACAGATTTTATGGTTGATACATAGAGAATTTTAAGATTAGGCATGAACCGTTGCCTGTTGGGTTTGATCTAATTTGATAATGAAAAAACAACTTTCCTAATTAAAGTACTCTACATGATTGTTTGCTTCTGACTTTGCAAAGCGGTGAGGGGCATTCTACATGTGAGAAAAAAAATATAACATAACCCTCACAATTTTTGAAACTTGGAAATCCTTCTAATTTAAAGATTAGGAAGTTATAGACCTAGATTCTTATTATTGCTCTGAATAGTCTACAAAATAAACTATACTAAAAGTAGTGCTACTAGCAACATGTCATTGAACTTGACAGTGAATTGGATAAAGAGAACATTGTACTCTGTATTTGGTTTAGATCTCCCATTTCCACACTACATAAGAAAGAAATGATCCTTTGTAAAAGACATATATGAAAGTTCATATTTCTTTGAAATTCAAGTGTTTTAACTAGTGACTGCATAAGATCCTATCATTATTGTCACTTGGTTCAGCAATGCATTACCAATAATGAGCATGCAGATTTCTTTCCTTTTAGATTGCAATGACTTTCCACCACACCCTTCTCGAACGCTCGAACAAGTCATTGAACTTGACAGTGAATTGGACAAAGAGAACATTGTACTCTAATTAATGCTTTTACAGATCATCCTCCTTTCTAATCCAGTATTTGATTTTGCAGTTAACTTCCCTTGAAAATACCAGTTAGTTTTGGAATTTAGACATTGTCTCGTATAATTGTAGTTTTGAAGGTAAAAATAAAAAAAGGAACACCAACTTTTTTATAAGTGACTAAAAGCATTTAGTATACAACATAAACCAGGATTTTACATGACCATATTTAATGAGACTGATTCCACAATGTCAACAAAACCTCTCTGAATAAATGGTTTTCCTATTATTAGTGTTTGAATGTGCACCTTTCAGTACAACACAAAATGGAACAGCATATAAGGATAAACTTTTCTTTGAATTAAAGGCAAAGCTCCATTGTAATAAAAAACAAGCCTACCTCTAGCCTTTTACAATATGTACGACTTAAATCTTGGGATTTTTAACACACTTTGAAAAAAAGTAAAGAAATTACTTTTTTTTGGTTCTCAAGTGGCACAAGGCTTATCACCACTTCTACATAAACAACCAGGCATGAGTACAAAGTAGAAATAGATTTAGGGAGACACCCACGCGAATCAGCAAATTTCACAATCAGGAATTGCATACAAAGCTACAATTAACTACTCTTATTAAAACAACAACACAAAGCTTGCAATCTCACACAAAGCTATTCAATCTACCAAAACAAAACAAAAGTTTGAACAATAATCTTAGCAGCAATTAGGTGTAAAATTACTATTCCATTAAAATCTAATTGCCTAAAGCACTTTTTTTTATAATTTTTTATAAGGTTTTGCATGAGAATTTTTTATTTAAAAAAAAAAAACTAACTAGAACTACTACACTAGGAATAGTTTGCTTACATGCAAAGCATGCTTATTATACAGCTTAGGTCCAAAAACTCAATACATAAATTAGGAGATCTTCAAGTGAATCTATGATAGAAATAACTATAAACTAAAAATAGACCACCTAGAAAGTTGTCTAAACATAGCTGATCAATAATTAGTTCTAAACATAGATTTCTCAAAATATGATTAGTTTCCCAAAAATAATAATGGCTTAAAATAGCATGGGCTATAAATAGCCAATCTTACAATTAGTTCTTGGTGATGTTTTCGTCATTTTCGTCAAAGTTCGTTGACTTTGACTTGGTAAACGCATTGAAGAAGTCCTGAAACTTGATGACCAATCTTGGTGAATTAAGTTCGATTCCTTACAAAAAAACCTGTGTAGTTCAATGTCCCATACCTAAATCTTATCCATGATGAAGACAAGTGTTGATCCTTGAGCAACTATAATGAGAATTAAAGAATTTGGCAATCAACAAGATGTTGAGAAACTTGCTCCAACAATGTCCTTTTGTAGACTTGGACTTCTCTGTGTAAAAGGGGAAACTTTGACTTATCCTTGCACTTTTTGTTCTAATTTGGCATTCAATTGGTCATTTGAGTGTATTTCTCTCTCCAAGCCCACTTTTGGGCCTACAAGAGCAATTTTAGCTTATGTTTGTTCTTTCACTTTTTGTTATCCAAGCTCCTAGGGGAGAGCTTGAGCACTTACAAGCACTTTTTCATGTTTTCACTTTGACATTTTTCCACTTAAGTGAATTTTTAGGCATCCCTCAAGGGTATGATGCATTTTTGTCATGTTTGCAACTTGACATTTAAGTTGTGAGGGGGAGCGAGGGAGGGGAGGGGGGCACCCAAACTCTCTTTTTATCTAATTCCACTTTGATACTTTGACAATTAAGTCATCCCAACACCCATTTTCACTTGAGTGTCAAAATTTTACTTTTTATATAATTTCACTTTGTCACTCAAATCATCAGGCACCTTTTTTTCTCTTAAGTGTCAAAGTCAATTTTTCAGTCTAATTTGATGTTGGGTTTGGTCACTTAAGTTGCACTTTTGTTCTAATTCTTCATTGAATTTGTCACTTAAGTAGATAAGTGTCTTTTGAGTTACTCAAGTAATATATTTCTTCATTGGCATTGAAAAGTGCAAGCAATTTATGACTTCAGTCTGTTTTTGCTTGCAACATGACACTAAACCCTCTAGAGGCATGCCCAAGATGTTTGGAATCATGCTCACATGATTTTGTCCCTCTAGCATGACCTTTTCTCTCCACTACCTTTCCATTTACTGTAATATCCCCACACTAATTTTTTTTTGTATGTTGTGAATATTTCAATGATTCAAGCAATAGTACCATAATAAATCTAATAAACTTCCATAAGAATGATTAAACAAACTGTTGTTTGTATTGAACAGTTAGTTGATTATACAACAACAAGATGTAAAATATACATATATATACATTGCCTGAAGCTGCCACAAATAATACTTACCCTAACAACTAAAATTTAAACCATACAAAGACAAGTTGAAGCAAGCGCAGTTCGAACCTCTAATTTGTGGAGACTGAAATGTTAATGGTTTTCTTTTTTCCATAAATATTTATGCAGCAACCGAAAACTGATCACATTTTAAAATCCGCTCATATCATGTTGTATGGCACTGTTTTCTCTTGATACAAGGCTGCAACCAGCATTTGAAACGACCACAAACCACAAGAAAGTGGGTGTGGCCAGAGTTAAGGATTTCTATAACCTTTATTACATTAAATGATTCCTTTTAATCCTTGTTTTCCTTCCCAAAATCTTGTACAACTGCTGCTGCTGAGTATAATTGGTACAGCCAACCTTGGTGCTTATGACATCAACAAAATGAGATACTTCTATTCAGTAACCTGAACTATTTTGCTATGCAAAGATTTTTAACAATCTCAAATCTTCTATTCAACTAAAATTTCCATTTAAATTGAAACCTTCAATTACAATTATAATCTTTATAAACATTCAGCACACTTGTGAATCTTGTTTGAATCCACTCACAAATAGCCTAGGAGGGCCTCCATCCTCAAAACCAATCTTTACCAAAGGGTTTTGGTCATAAGATCGGAAAGATGAATAGTTGCTCAATGTCAGAATTGGGGTTTCGAAAATAAAATGTCAAGAATGATTTTTTCTTCTCAAACTCTCCTTTTTATACCCCCTTTCAATATTTGAAATGTTATATTGCATTTCTCTCTTAAAGTGACTTTTAATATTTATTTTTTATTTTAACTTAATTATTGGGCCCCCAAAAAGTTAGTTTTTTAATAAACTGTTCAACTTTAATAAAATAATTAAGTAAATATAAGTTGCCCATAAGATGAGTGACTTTAGACAAATTAATTTAATTAATTAATTATTCCTTTTCCACGTCCCAATTAGCCTACAAGAACTAAAATAGGCTGAAGGTCTCCACCAATTGATCACACCTACGAAGAGGACATTACATTTATTTGAGCTGATGCCTCCACCTTGCCCAATCCTACTATTGAGGGCCCTGCAATGATGCTAACTATAACTAATGATGACAATATTGGCAACTAGTAGCAATAAGGACATAAAAATGGTTTACAAAAGACAAGCAACAAGTTTTAAACTTAGAATTCCACTTAGTAAGAAATTTTGTTATGTGTACAACGCCTATTAGCTCTCTTTAAATTTACAAAATAAAATTATCACAAACATAACTTTTGTTGGTGTTTCCAACTGATTGTCTAGGTTTTTCTAAGGGTTAGCTAGATCCTATATTAAAAAACACTCGGTCAGTGGCCAACGAACATGAGACAAATTTTATATTTGTTCTCCTTTGCACTTTAGGCTTTGCAAAACCAAGGTGGGTACCCCTATAACATCACTTGGATTACAACAATGCTTTCAGTGATGCTTAAACAGATTCTTCACACTAATTTGATAGAAGGTGAGCCTGATTGACTAAATCATCTCCAAAACCCTCCATCTGCTCCATATTTCTTGATAGTGTGGATTGAGCATAAAACAGTAAAATACAATAAAAGTAAACTTCAATTTGTTTGTGTTCAATTCTGCTTAGTTTTGAGTTCTGTGAATCATTTTGGCCAATGCCTTATCCATTACAGTGTCAAGAAATGAAGTAAACCTCTCCTACAACAGATTAACTCTATGGCTTCTTAAACCAACAAACAGACAATAGCACTACTCTACTTACAAATCCTTACTGTAACACATAATCTTTAATGAGTAAACTGAAAGCAAATTTAATCCATTCCATGAATAGAAGCCAACAATTTACATATTCATAACAGCAAATGTGATATGAGATTCATGAACAATCTTTGATTATACTGATTCAAAAGAGGATGCATTACAATATGTAGACAGTAATAGATTGACATTCAAATTTGAGAAAACACAAGTGTTTGAGTCATTTGTTGCTATTACAAAGCAAAATTACAACATTTCCTCTCTGAACTTCAAAGGACTTATCTATACAAAACCCTAATTCTATACAAAGACTACAAGACTAAGAACCCAAAATTGATTCAGAACCCTTGAAATGAGGCTTGGAATTCCCTTTTATAGACACAAGGGAAGCAACAAGCAAAAAGCCTCATTCCACCACTTAAGTCACAAAAGACAAAAAGCTTAGGCAGTGACACTGTACAATAGGACAAAAGTATTTACAATTTGCAGAGAGATTGCTAAAAACGTTGTTGAAGGCCTCCACGATAGTTACTCTGTCATGTGGATCTGATTTCCTTCAAAATTCCCCCTGCAGATGATGGACATCTCTGACATTCCTTTTCTGACATGCCCATGCAACAATTATGTCTGGTTGGTGGGAAGTGATTGAAACACAACTCAAAATCTTCCATACTGTCCTTCCTATTATTCCTATCACTGTTGTGCTGATTTGCCCTAGTATAGTACCAACCAATATAAGTACTTTATTCTGACTATACTCTACAAAAATTGCAAAATTATCAGTCCTTGTTGACACAAAATTTTGACAACTTCCACCCAAAATGTTGTCAGCAAAATCAGACATCAAAAATAGTATTTACAATTCTGGCAACTAATTATACTTATCATCCCATGCCTGGTATGTTCTTTGTGATGGCCATTTGTATGTAAGAAGCAAATCAATATTATACATGTAACGTGTATACTTAGACAAAACTGCATAAGTTTCTTTATCAAAAGCCTCCAAAAGTTGATCTGTAGTAATTAACTTGTCCATACAAATTTTAAGGAGATCAATGTCAACCTTATTATCATCACAAATAAAGAATGCTAAAGTGGGGACCAGTGCCTGGAATCCTGTCTTCCACTGCTCAAAGGTTTTCATCTCCCCATCTTCTTTCCTAAATAAGGCATAATCCTTATTTCAATATTCTCAAAATGTTTGAGCCTTGCTTTTGCCTTCTCTGACAATTGCTCCATATATGCATTAATTTCTCCTACTACCTTAGCCATATTATATGTGGGCAAAATGTCCCTATGTGGATCAGCCTCATGTGTAGAACCTTTATACATACCCTACAAAGCTGAAATTCTAGGGATCCATTTATTCATAATATCCACAATGATGTCCAGATCCCTCGCTACTCTAGCAATTGCATTTACAAGGTTGGTATAGTCTCTATAGGAGTCTTCCAACCTGCTCAAAATCTTGGACATTAAATGTCCCAATACTTCAGACACAACATGCATCATTTCAGCATGTTGGTCACTCTGAACATATCTTACTTTCTCTTCCAAGCCTCTAACCTTTTCTTTAAGTTCTTCATTCTCCTTCATCAAATTCTCTAGAGGTGCTGCTAAGGATGAACTTATTGCCGGAGTGCCTACAAGGGAAGATGTTGCTTGATCCTCTTTTATCTTTAATTTGTTATATTCTGCTATGAGTGCTAGATGATCCTTCAATAATTTATCATAGTCACTCTAAAATCTTTTAGTTGCAGCTTCACTAAATTTAGCAGTATCAACTGCTCGTGAAGCAACTTCTAAGGTTGAGGTATCTGATACCCTCTTTATTACTAATCCTCCCCTTATATCCTGTGATGCCATTGTAACTTGAGGCCTATTTCTATTAGGGGAAAGAACCCATATTGCAAAGGTTTCCCATTTTGGGTTGAACACTGACCCTGACAATGCCAATTGGACCTGTTCTTCTTAAGAGTAAACCTCTTCATCTTGCCGCCTTATAGTGTCAAATGCTATTGCTGAATAATATCCCACTTTGGGAGCAATAGCAATCCACTATCTCTAACTATCTTTCTCCCCTCTTCAAGGGTGATGTTCCTCATATCAAAATTAGTTCTGCTAACACTTTCCTAGTGATAGCATCATACTAACTAGTTGGCACATCTACTATTGCCTGATCTAGCTGTTTATGGAATTCCTCCTTCTTGGCCAGAGAATATACCAAAGGCCTTATAATTTGTTTCTTTCTTAGCTTCATGTCACAATATCGATGATCATTGGGGGCACATTGAATGCTATGAAAGTTGGCAATATCTGATAGAGAAGTCTCATTACATTCTTCGCTTGCTATTATAGCCCAACAGCTGGAAACAGAGTTTCAAGATATAAAGAAGGCATAGTTTTATTGGCTATTTTTCAGTCGAAATGTGGACACAAAAGTATTAGGAAACTCGAAATACAGGCCCTTAACGACCCTCATTCTCTTCCAGACATGTAAATACAAGTGTTGTAAATCAAGGAAACCTTACATGGAACAAGGTGGATAAGAGGTTATTTGAATTATTTTCATTTCACGTTTTGTGTGAGATATATGAAAAGTTTTAAAGAGAATTCAAAAATTCTTTTAAATTAAAAATAAAGAAAATGTTTCAAGAAACGGTTGCTAAGGAGAAATGCGAATATAAAAGAGAGTTATCTTGTAAAGAAGAGATTATTATTCAGTTTTGAGAGGGGAAAGTGAGCAGTTATTCGTTTTTCTGAACATGGTTAATGTACAGAAAGATATTTGAATCTGTGAATTCGTTATTTGTATCAAAGAAATAAAGAAAATATTTTAAATCTGTGTATTTAATTGTTTTCTTTGATTGTAAGTTTTCATGTGCATGAATTTGCAATCATTCTCTGGTAGTTCTGTTATGTCTAGTTGTGATTACAGATGTTATTGGATCTGTGAATTCTAAATACATGTATTTGGAGGATATTGCTACTTACCCCCTTGGTTACCATTCGTGGTGTAAGGTGGGTGATCTGTATATCATTTATTTGCACCCTTATTATTCTAAGTTTATCAATCACATTTGTGTCATGGTTATGTACAAATGTTAGTTTGCCTTTACTGCTTTTGGGTTAAGAGCATACCATTATTAAGTTTTCTTGTGATTTTATTGAAAATCTGAGAGGGAGTTGTACCTCTATAAAATTCAGAGGGTGATTGTTTCTTGTAAAGAAGATTATACCGAGTTGTTGGAAAAAATTGCACCTTTTCAGGCAAAGAGTCAACATTAAAGAAGTAAAATCTCAAGCTTCCCAATCTGTTAGCCAACACCATGAAAATGCCTAAAGACAGTCATTGTACTACAGTAAATCTAGACAATAATTGAAAATATGGTTCTTTTTTTATGTCATTCATTTTCACTTTCTTTTCTTAAGAACTTTTGACAGAGAGAATATCTCCTTTCTAATGCTGAATAGAACAAATTTGAACATTTTTATTAATATAAGCCATCAAAGTTTAGATTGTCCTTAAAGCTAAGTTACCAAGTTCTTCAATTTAAGCCCCCATACCACTCAAAATACTTTTGGGCTCAGGGTTCTTTATGGTTCTTTTGGGGGTTTGCCCAGGGTTTGCCCTTGGCTACCCAAGTTCTTTGTGGGTCCTTTTGTGCCCAAGGACCCCTGGTCAAACCCATGGAGAACCCAGAAGGACCTGAGCAGACCCAAGTCATCCAACAAAAAAAAGGAAAAAACTCAATTTAAAAACATAAAATAAAACCCTAAAAAATGCCAAAAATGCCTTATATTGTCTTGGCCGACCAAATGAAGCTCATTTTGCAGACTCAAAAGAGCAAAAAGCACCATTTTTTTGCCTCCAAGCTGAAATAGTTAACTTTTGTAGGTATTCTCTCTTTTTTCAAAGGTGAGATCGTGAGAGCCACGAAGGAGTTCAACTGATAGAAACAAGAGAGGAATGGGTGCACTAAGAAGATCAAGCAATCGAAGGTGAGTGAATCTATTCTCTTTTTTTTAGTTCTCAATAATTTTTTTCAAGATTTTTCAAGATTTTTTCAAAAAAAAATTAATTTTTTTTTTTTGCTTTTCTAGTAAGCTTTGAATTTTTTTAAGAACATTTTATGCACAATAAGGAGTTATCATGCCCATTTTTTCTTAAAAAAATTACTTGTGTTGTTAATTTGTTTTACTTTTTATTTATTTTAGGTTCATAACTTCATATAGAATGACAAGTAGTTCTGCTTGAGTTGGCATAGGTGTAGAGAGTCAATTTAAATATGATCCAGGCTCACCTCTTTGGTGACATACAAAAATGATTCAACAACTTCCCGGTGGTGGGGGTTATGTTTGGCATTGCAACCAATGTGGAAGTACATATAGGAGCTCATACTTTCGAGTGAAAGCCCATTTATGTGCTATTGGTAATCAAGGAATAAAAGTTTTCTTTGGGCCAAATAAAAAAGGGTTGACAAAGGATCAAATAATGGGTTATATTAAAGAACAAGAGGACGCTGACAATGCATTCAAAAAATCAAAGGCTATAGACCATCCTCTTATCAAGAAAGGTAAAAATAAAAGTAAAAGCTTGCAAAGACTTAGTGGCTTATCAGAACCGGCTCGCCCATATCCTTTCATGGAAATGGCACAATCTTCTAAAGGAGAAAATCTTTCGGTGACACGAAAAAGAGGCCCATTGGAGAGAGCCTTCAAAAATGAAGCAAGGGAGTTGGCAAATGAGAGCATTGCACGTTGCATTTATGGCAATGGGCTTCCTTTCAACATTGTTAGATCACCTTATTGGCGGGAAATTGTGAAAGCCATTTCTAATACAATTTCTGATTATGTTAGTCCTAGGTATGAAAAGGTGCGAACCACCTTATTGGCAAAGGAGAAATCTTCAATAGAGGCAGCACTGAGAGTAATCAAGGATAAATGGGTCGAAACAGGTGTGTCCATCATTTATGATGGATGGAAGGATTGCAAAAATAGACCATTGATCAATGTTATAGTAGTGTCCCCTAAAGGGGCGATGTTTTTGAAGACAGTTGATTGTGAAGGGCAAATAAAAGATGCAAGTTTAATTGCCAATATCCTCATAGAATCCATTGAAATGGTGGGGCCTGAAAGTGTTGTCCAAGTCATAAAGGACAATGCTAAAAATTGTAGGGCAGTTGGGGCTATAGTGGAGGCTAGATATGGTCACATTTTTTGGACACCATGTGCAGTCCACTCACTCAATTTGATAATGCAAAAGATTGGTACACCAATTGAGTGGGTCAAGCAAATCTCCGCGGAGGGCGAGCAGATCCAAATGTTTGTGACTAATCATCATATGTCACAAGCCATCTCTAGGACCTTCTCCAAGTTGGAGTTGTTGAAGGTAATTTAAATTTGATTTTAATATAATTTTTTATTTTTTTATTTTAATTTGTCATTGTTGATTTGTGGCATGCATTTTCTTACCATGTTAGGTTGTCGAAACTCGATTTGCATCTCACACAATCGTCTTAAGACAACCTGTGAAGGTGCAAGAGGCCTTGAGTTTTATGGTCATCAATAGCTTGTTGAGTGTATGGAAGCAATCAAGCATAGAAAGAGCCCAAAAAGTGTAAGAAATGATCTTAGATGATGAGTTGTGGGCTCATGTGGAATATGTTATAAATTTCATCGAGCCTATTTTGAGCATGATTAGGTATGTTTATACTGATCGCCCATGTTTGGGTAAAATTTATGATGGCATGGATTCCACAATGGAGAAAATAAGAGCAGTAATAGATGCCAAGGAAAATGACCCAACGGAAACATTTTTCAAAATTGTGCAAAAGATTATTGTTGACCGTTGGAACAAGATGACCCTTTACATCTCTTAACATTTGCTTTGTCACCAAAGTATCATAGCAAAGAGATACTTTCATTGCCGAGGAGGGTGGCACCACATAGGGATGCAGAGGTTGTTGCTGGCTATAAGGTTGCATTTAGAAAGATATTTGTAGATGAAGAAATCCAAAGCATTGTCATGAGCGAGTTTAGCCAATTCATATCTGCAAAACATCATGATGTTTCCGCTCTGTTATCATGGAATCTAGCAACACTCGATCCATTGATAACCCCCTACGAAACTATCATGTCCCCGAAATAGCAATACCATAAAGATCAAGTGTTAAAATACAAATAAATTAATAAATAAAATAAATAGCAATATTAATATTAAATATAAAATAAATGTGTACCATATTAATATAAAAATATATAAATATGAAATAACAAATATAATAATAATATATAGGCAAATTATTCTTATTACATTCTAGTATTAAATAACTTAATATCAAAAATAATAATAAATAAATATTATAATCATTACACATCAAAGATTGTAATACATTAGAATAAAATAATAATAATAATAATAAGATATTAGCAAATTGGTTTTATTATTATACTTTAATGTTAGAATATGTTCAATAAAACATCAAAATAAAATATTAAAATAAAATAATAAAATAAATATATAATCTGAAATATCATAATTATTAGTAATAATATATTATTTTCAAAAATAGATATTATTGTGATAATAAATAATCCTTTAAAGGCAGAAATTAAATCTAACAAAGGGATATATTTTATGAAAAGTCGCCTCTTTCACCAAACAATACATTCCCCCCATGAGTCACCTACCTTGAATGGTATAAATAGAAGGAAGGAAAATAAGGAAGAGGGAAAAACATTGAGAAACAGAACAGCAGCAACAATGATTGTTATGCATTGGAATATAGAGCCATTTAATATATATATATTATTTAATAGGCATACAAGTATATATGCATAGATATAGATAAATTTTATAATGAATAATATGCAATGAATAAAGAATATATATGAATAAGGAAAGAATAATTATATAAACATATATATATAAATACTAATGGATATAATATATATATATCAAGTATATATATTCACGATTATACAATAATGGTGCTTGCAGCAATTATTGAGCCTTATAAGTAATTACGATCTTGATATAATAATGAATAGAATAATATTTATTTATATGATCAATAAAATGTAAGATTGAAGGAAGGTGATTAAGGAATAAAGAGTCGTGGGAAGACACAATCGATTAGGTGATGTACTCACTTAGCAATAATATTTAGAGTATTTTGAATATAAGAAAACGATATTGCTAATCTAGTTATTGATATAATGCTTTCTTTAATCTTATCATAATGAGAATTATTCTAAGAAATGATGAGCTTAAAGAACCAATGATAAATGAAGATATATTTGATTATAGGCATGAAATAAATCTTGGATGAATGTAAATATAGTTGTTTGTGTAATGATTGTCTTCTTTGTGCTTGTAACCCTATCAGGAAGGGTGAACCATGGTTTAAGTAGATTGTCTAAAAACCCCACTTTCAGCCCCTTAGGCCCTAGACAATGGATTGGGCCTTGCAACCCCTTAGGCCCTTGACTAGGGATTGGGTTATAGAAGGTTGGGGGTCCCACCTAGGCTTCAGCCCCATAGTCCCTGGACAAGAGATTGGGCGAATAGGAGGTGGTAGGCCTTAGGCTACTTAAGGATTCCATGATTTCATCTCCTTTGATAGGATGAGTGTCTTCCAAAGTGTTGCCATGAGTGGAGTATGCAGGTACTAAGCCACTCGGCAAGAAGGATTGTGATGGACAACCTCTTGAGCTTTATTTGAGGGCTTCAGGGCGGATCCACCTATGGCACTCCTCATATGCCTTCTTAATTGCATTTATGATTATGCTTATATTTTGGATATCTAGATATTAATGCTAACAAATATGTGTATGTGCAAATGTTGTTAATATGGTGAATGCATATTTCAAACCAAGATTGCTTCATTAAAAAGAACAATCATTTGGAAAGAAGAAACCCTAAACCTAATCAACAAGTGAATTCTAGGGCAAACTGGGTAAGGGACATTACATAAACTTGTCCGTTTCATAGGATTTGTGATGTTCAAGCACACAAAACGAGACAATTTTCAATCTACCTCGAAGTGCATTCCAAAGTCTCGAACTATCCATTTGAGCATCCCTCCGCGTTCGCCTATCAGACCTTCGAAACGAGTACCTTCGCGAGGTCTAGATGTCAGTACTTAGTGAAAATTGTGAAAAGTGAAAGAGTGCCAAAAAAAAGTGCTCCTACACTTTGATGAAATTTTGACTAAGTGTCAAGTGCACAAGCGCTAAAGTCAGTTTTTGGTGCACAAGCACTGATTTTTAGCGCATGTGCACTTTTTATCCAGACTTAGTCAAAAAGCCAGAGCGGTGATTTTTGACTCGTTTACACTTTTTTCCAATTTTGGCTTTTTATGCGCCATAATTAATGCATTTTCTCTTTGTTCACTTCAAATGACTTTTAAGTCATTTAGGATCAACTCAACTTCATTTTATCTTGTCTTTCTTCTCTTCTCATCGTGTTGGGCGATATCCACCTCCCTCAAACACGTTTTTTGAAGATCTCTTCAAGTGATTTCGAGTTAGGGTTTCGTTTTTATTCAAAGTATGTCGTTTTTTCCTCTTTTTCACCAGGCTATTCTTCTCTTCCATTCATTTGCAGAGATGGAAAACATTGTAAATACTTCATAACTCTCATTGCGTTTTTATTTTAAAGGTTTATGTCTTTTTCTATATGCATTGTTTGCATAGGGTGTAGTCTCCTTGTCACACGTGCCTTCATTGTTTCTTTGCGTGCTCATTCCTCATTCGACGCCTTGGGTTTTTAGAGTTGAACGTTTTGTCTTTTTTCCCTTCATCATTTTTTCTCTGCCCTACACGTGCTCCTCATTCTTCTAACTTTCCTTTTTCAAAATGGTGAAACGCTTCACCCACGCATTCTACAAAATTGACAATGTTCATTTTTTATTGGAGCTCATCTAATGTTGTGGCATTGATTTTTCACGCCATTACACTTCACGTTTTTCTCACAAACTAAGTCCCAGTGTAGGAGAGGTGAAAATCACTGCTCCTACATGAAGTTTTTTTTCTATTTGGTGACAAGGTGTTGAAAAAGCCCGCCACTGCACTTTCCCAAAATGTCTAAGTCTGAAACCAAGTGTCAAGGTGCTGATTTTCAGCGCCCTGACACATTTTGCAAAACTCTACAAAGAAAGTCCAAGGGCGCTGATTTTCAGCACCCTTACACCTGAAAGTCACCTCTCCAAGTGTAGGAGTGTTGATTTTCAGCGCTCCTACACTTTTGGTAGTTTTTGCCTTAGAAAACTTCAAACTGCTCTTTTTTCACTCCGGCCCCGTTTCTCCGCTCTTGCATCGTTTTTCGAGCCTAGTTGGTCTGTTAATGCTTGTTCAACATCATTTGCTTGCTTCACGCTTCCCAATGCTGCTTGTTTTCCTAACGCTTGTTGATTCACCATCTTTGCAACTTCTTCCCAGATATCGTCAAGTGATCCACAAGATGACCTTTTGAGCCAATTGTTTCTAGATGACCACGAAGACTCCTCCTTCGTCTTCCAAAAAAGAGCGCAAGATGAAATACAAGTATCAAGGTGTTTTCCCACCTATAGTGGTGCTCTCCAAGGTAGATGAAATAAAAGAGACTGAGATCGATCATCAGGACGTCGAAGACTTCGTGAAAAGGACTGAGCAAAAGCCTCTTGAAGACTCCTTGAGAGCCATCATACATAGCAATCTACATCTGGTGTCTACGTTCCTGACTTCTACACACAACATAGAGTTCGTCCTCCAAGTTACATCCCACTACATTAGGGAAAGCAGAAGTGTGATAGACTCCTCTAGATAGGTGATTATGAGACTTGAGCCCGAGTTCTTTGATATTGTTTTCAAAGTTCCACACATGGAACAATACATAGAGATGTCTATTTAGTAGGCACAAGAAGTCTATGACTCGGATCCCAATAAAGCCATGAACTTGATAAATAGTCAATGGTTGAAAGAACCTAGCATACTATCTTCAGATGGCCGGAAGGACTTCCACGAAGTGACTTCAAGGAAGATGTTAGAGACATGATCACTCTATTAAGCAGGGTCAAAGGCTTACCAAAATCACTCATTTTCATGAATGGATGTATGAATACATTCGGATCATACGGAGAAAGAAGGCTCACATTGACTAGGGAACCCAAATCAGCAATGAGATCCATGAGCAGCTGATAAATGTACCAACCACTTTGAAGTTCGATATGACTTTTTATTTGGTTTATGTAAGCAACCGTGATGAAACAATTCCCAGGACTTTCTACAAAAAGGAACCAACACTCTGTACCAGTGTACAAGTACTTCTATCAATTAGAGCTAAAGGAGAGTCTTCACCATTTCAAAAGGGTCATAGATGCTTTCTTCGCACCTCTATTATACAGCTTTGATCCAGCTCTCAAAAATAAGAGAGTATCAGATGAGGCCTATAAAGTGCTAAGCAACGTTGGGTGCATATTCTTACAATTTCCAACTTTTACTTGCATGAGGGTAGGATGCTACACTGGGTGCCCTTACATGTTGCCCAGATATCCCTCAAACAAGTGGGTGCTCATGGAGTTATGTAGACAACTAATTTCAGTTCACAAAGAACGAATGAGGATCCACAAACAGGGTTTCAAGTTTCCACTAATGATTGGTAGGTATACCATTAATAGTGTGCAAAAAGCCAAATCAGTTTATGCAGAGATGTAGGTCATGACCATAAGGACTTATAAATCCCGATTTGACTTTGATTTTCGAAATATAAAAAAGAGGTTGAAAAAGGATCATAGGCACAAATACCACTTTGAAGACATTTGGGCTGATTGCAGAGATGAACAAGATATTTGTAAAATGGATTATTGTAGGCTGACCGTGCAACAGATCAAGTATCTTGGTGTTGCTGATCTACCAAAGGATTTCACGGATTCGGGTGACATTATGAATGCCGCTTATGATGAGGATGAGATTTCTAGGAAACCCTTGCCTGCAGTACAATGCTCGAACAAGGAATGCGTTTCTATAAAGGAGAGACTTGCTCCCATATTGGCTAACACTGCAGAGTGGTTACACAAACATGGTTTCCAGATGAAAGCCTTCAAGACAAAGTCAGAAGGAGAAATACCCAAAGCAGAAATCAACCCGCAACGAGAACTCCGCACGAAAGATAAGCAGGCGATTATTCCCTTTTCTTCTTGAAGAGGCCCTAGAATAAAGTTCATTGTTTGCAAGAAGGATACACAGATAGTTTAAGAAGCCGAAGCCACAAAATCTAAAACATCTCAACAAAAAGGAAAAGGACCCGTTTTTGAAGAGATTGATTCCAAAGAGGAAGAAAATTCAAGCGACTAATCTTTAGAAGAAGAAGATTCTCAACAAGAAGAATCTGATGAGGAAGAAGATTCCCCACATGAACAAGAGTCTGAGGGCCAAGAAGGTGAACTAGAAGGTGAACCAGAGTTTGAAGAACAAGAAGGTGATAAACAAGAACTTGGGTATGGCGAACAGCAAATCCTTTCTTGAGGATCTACCTCACACATCACCACCCGTAACTTCAAATGTTCCTCCCACACCTCCTAATCCAAACACTCCTCCACCACCTTTTCCTACATCACCTCTTCCTACATCAACCATACATGCGGTGAACGTCCCCATTCCTCCTGCAACATCAACCATACTTGATACTCATCCATCAGTTTCAAAACCATAAACAGTTCACATTTTGACAAGTCCTCCATCATCCATCCCCAGCTTGTCATCTCCTTCCTATGACATTACTTTCGAGGCTGAATTCAATAGGTTCATGCAGCAATCTTTACATGGTCAACTTGGAGTGCAATCTACTAGTGCAGTCATCACCAACACTATTTCGATTGTCACGATACAAGTTGTTCCTACAGAAGTAGTCGTGACGGAAGAGTTGACAGTCAACTAGGAAGCTCATACTTCCTCTCTTCCCCCTTGGTTGGTATCTCAAGTATCGAAGAGGAAAAAGAAAATGATCTCTCTAGAGGAACTCAATCGTGAAGAGATAGCCCCTCCAAAAGCCAAGGGGAAGAAAAAGGGGAAGGTACATTCCAGGCTCCAGGTTGACAAATCTGGTCAAAAGTTTGTAGAGATTGGAATACTACCTCAAGAAGAAGGAGATGTGAACAATTTGGCTTGGCAAGGTTACGAATGAAAGTGTAAAGAAAGATGCACAAGTTGTCTTGGATGTGTTGGCAGGAAGCCTTGACAAAATTTAGCAAGACCGAGATATATACAAGAAAAAGGCCGAACAATATGCAACTATTTTGAGGAGACATGCAAACTCTTCAGGAAATGTCCAACCCATGGCTATTAAAAACCTGGAGAAACCAACGGTACAGAAAGCAGAAAAGCTTGCCTCCAAAGGTAGAGCATTGTATGATTTCATAGGTGAATTAATACAAGACGGTTCACAAGTAATAGTTGCTACTAATGAGAAGGCTACACAAATAGCCCAGCTCAAATTAGAGCTTGATAAGGAGGAAGGTGTTCTTATTCAAGAGCAAAAAGAGATGGAAAAATGCCTATCATTTTGGTCACAGATGAAATAGGCAAAGCTCAGCAAATTGGTGCAAGTCGAGGTAATTCCCGACAAGGAGAAATATGTAGAGGTAAGAGAATCACTCAAGCACCGTATCCACGTGATCAAATCTCTTATCGAAGATCTTCACCATGTACAAGAAGATGTCGAAGGACATCGTGCTATTTTGGATAAGGGAATCAAGGAGCTACTAGGAAACCTTCTTGAAGAAAACCAGATTTTCGTTCCAGCCAGTGAACTTTCTAGAATCTACAAGGAATTCGTTATGCAACAAGTGGAGGATGCCAGTTTTTCAAAAGCCTCCACACATGTCAGTTGTGATATATGGCTGACCATTGATAATCTTAACACGCATCTTCATAGGTGCAAGAAAATTCATTCATCGATCAGAAGGTCAATCACAAGAATTCACACCCTTGTGGATTACACAGTCGGCCCAGATGATGCGTTCATACAAGAGACCAAGAAGAAGTATGAAGACTTTCCCGCCCAAAGCAAGGAACCATGAAGATTTTTGATCTCCAGTATTGAACTTTTTGATGCTTCCCTTTATGCATCTTGTAAATAGTTTTTGACATCTTAAATGTCTTTTTGTCAAATGTAATTAAAATAAAAATATGAGATGTAATTTCACAAAGATGAATTACATGTTGACTTAGTCAAAGTTAGGGTTTTCTATTTTTACTCAACTAATTTCCTAGATTAGCTCTTCCCTCTTTTCTATAAATAAGAGGGATTTCTATTGTAATTTGGATCTTTAGTATTTTGCAACGAAGTGCCGCCCTTTTGAGAAACAAACATTGAGACTTTGTGTTCAATTTTGTGTATCTAAATCTGATCAATAAAGAAGGAAGTTGCATACCAGACTTTGTGTTGGAATCAATTCTCTTTTAGTTTGAATAAGATTGGCGCTTTTGGTTTGAATAAGATTGGTGGTGATTAGTAGATGAGATCTGAAGGGCTTCAAATAAATTTATGTAAACTTTGTGTTGCATTATTTATTTGGATTTACGTTTACTTTTGGTTAACTATTGTTGAATGATCTACAAGACTTTGTGCTTGTAATTGTTCATGATGTTTGTGGAATTGTTGTATCTAGAAGACTTTGTGCTTCTAACACAACAAATGGTACATCTATCACAGATACATCAGTGAAAAGGCTATGGAACGACTTTGTGCCTTCGTGAGCTTTCCTTTTTCTTTTTATTGTTATTATTATCATACCTGGTATCTCTACGCTTTGCTTTGACAAGATAGAGGTATTGGCATTACTGCTTGTTTTTTGTTTAAGGTTAGTTTGAATCAGAATTATCAACTGTGAAGCATTGTAAAACATCTTCTCTGAAAAAAAAGACAAGCATGAATGTAACACACACACACCCCATTTCTTAGTTGTAGTGTACATCTTGTGAATATTTAGTTAGTTTTATTTAGCTTCTGAAAGCAGTAAGAAGGGTGCCTCCCCTTTCTGAGAGGAGAGATTATATCTCACACAACTATGGTTGAAATCTAGGTTGTGTAATCTATTGAAAAGTTGATTACATAATTTTCACCCAACATGCTCATCTAGACAAATATAGGAAAAATGTTGATGATTGGTGGTATCTACATGGTCAAGGCTCCATTTACTTGCAGCATCTTGCAATTAAAATACTCTCCCAAGTATGTATCTTTTTATTTATTTATTTGTTTGTTTTTAATTCGATGCTATTATGCTATATATTATCAGCAAGTAAAATTAAATACTAATTACTAAATGTTGTACACATACTCAACAAGTTGTAAGTTCCTCTTCAGCCGAGCGGAGTTGGAGTACATACTCCTTCATCCACTCGGTCAAGCGCAATCATTTGGGTGCAAAAAAAGCAGAGGATTTGGTCCATATACACCCCAACCTTCGTCTCTTATCACATAAGAAACCTGAATACAATGAGGGGGTGACAAAGGATTGGGATCTCGCCCCTGAGTGTGCTGATTTAGATGCTACAGTTGCACAATTTGCCTTGGCTTCTATAGATGACAATGAGGCAACTGGTGCATTTAATGCACCTAGTGTAAGTGGCAATCAAATTGATAGTGGTTCAAATGAAATTGAACCAATTGCGGACCATGACCTTGATGCTTTTGATGAAGAAGAATTTGAAGAATACTGAATTAAATATTGTCTTGCTTGTAATTTGAATTTTCAATGTGTAATGACATTTTAAGACTGAGTATTTACCATCTACATTTTTCCAAATTATGAATATGATTATATGAGGTATTACCGTATTTCAATATTCTATGGCATTATGGCATTATAATTATATGATTAGAATTTTGAACATGCTTATGAGTCTATGGCATCATGTTTATAAATTATATATATATATATACACTCTTGTACCCGTACCAATAACCGGCATGCCCAAACACGTCCCCATATCTGAATCCATACCCGAACAGGCAACTTAGCCTTAAAGCCTTCCTTGGCATTTTCTGTATTTCAGCAAGTGGACAATAGACCTAAGTTCATTTGGATTAAGAATAGGTAATTATAAGCAAAAGGCTTCTACTTCGTTAATTTTGAGTTCAGCACTATCTAAAAATACCAATCTTCAGAATTGAGAGTATTTACCACAAGATTTTCAAGCTCACTTCTAGCTGATAGTACAAAATTTACATTGAAAATGTGTTATAAGACTCACAGTTGGTGATTCCATTCCCTGACCAATCATAAATAGCACAGCAGCCATGCATCGAACTTGGTGCCAGAGAAATGCACTTCCCTTGATCCACATTGCCATTATTTCTTTGCCGGCCCACCTGCATGAAGGATAGTTTACTATAATAAAAGATACTAAAATAGAAGTTCCTATTTTGACAAAGTTCAGAAGGTTGATGAAATCTGCTTTAGTCACATTTTCAAAGCTGTTAGGAAAATATCTATCGGTAAAAAAAAAAAAGAGCAAGGTTGACTGAGCCATAAATATGTATGAGTGAACTTTGAGAAATAAATATTTTTATGTTCAATCAAAAGACTATTTGATAAGACAGAAGCTTTAGAGGAGAGAACAGGACTAAAGTTCACTGTCAATGGAAAGAAATGAAGAGACAATATTGATTCCAAACGTAACCAAGAGCAGTCACTTTGTTGTGAATATAGTATGTCTAATGAGATCATGAGGATGCTTACAGCATCTCCAGGATAGTTATGAAAACAATAAACTGCTACCACATGTTCTGGAGATCCCCTAATTTATTTTATACACAATATATTTGTATGCATATGGAACATCAAGTTCATAAATACCATTTCTAGGGCATGTCAGAGCCATATCCAAGATCATAACAAAGCACTAATCTACTATAACAAGTCAAAATTGGATGTCAATATATTCAATCTCTAGTATGTTTCCTTGCATAGGATACAAACTCGTTTATTTTTGGTTTGGCCAGGCGATAATATCTTCAAGAAATTATCATTTCTAGCATAAGATAAAATTTTGTACAATTTGTCCATGAGAAACAGAGCCAATGCATGAGTCATTCATTCCATTCAATATGATAAGAATACTAACACTACAATGAATCTGAAGCTAACGAAATTTTAGACATTGTTGTGTATCAATCGCAGCTACAAAACTTGCTCGGAATCACTGAAACTCACCAAGTCCCAACCCAAACAATGCTAGCCAGGGCTGGGGGAAGCAGGATCCATGTAGCAGGCTGGTTAAACTTTTCCTTGTATATTGTTAAATACTTGTCGGAATGCCAGTTACCCTGTGCTACTATATTCCCACTATTTTCTGTTCTTGCTTCTCGGTGTTTATTTCATCAAATTTCCAGAACTTAAACATAAAGAGATTGTTTGCTATACAATTAATGCTGGAATTTTTCCAATAGGGACTCAACAGCAGTATTAAGTACATTAGAAAATTTACTGTTATAGCTCACATAATACAAGATGCAGATGACAATATTCTAACCTCAAATGGAAGGTTGCAGATGATATCAAAGTTCTTCCTTACAATCTAGCAGTTGATAAACTCTCCAAATATTCCCTAGACCTGTCGCTGCTCTTCCAACTCTTTCACGTTACTTTATGCCAGCACCTTGTCTTGTGTTTTGCCCTCACGAATACCCTCTAGATGAAGTGATTCCACTTTATAGCTGGGAAATGGAGGCGGCTAGGACTTTATAATTAACAACCATTCAAACATGGACAGCTCGCTGTCATAGAGTCCCAAATCATTCCAAACTCTTCTTTTCTAGGACTCTCATGCCCTTTTGGAAAGTTTCAAGCTTCCAACAACACTCCCACATCTCCTTCCAACAATCTCCCAACAGCAGGGATACCCCCTTTTTAAAGCTTAATTTCCAATACCATTTCTGGGCGGCAGGGATATTAGAGTCCTAAAGGCACTTGAAATACTCCAATTTTGATTTTATTTTTATAAATCTAAAGCTACCAACAGTCAGCGATAGCTTTTTCCCAAAAATGCCCACACTCACCTTAAATTGCTACAGTGGTCTCAAAAATAAGCAATTGGGTATTGGATATGCTACAGCCAATTTAGGGCTTCTGTAATCTCCAAAATATCCTCAATTGAATTTTAAAAATTATTTCTTGCAAATATTTAATTAGTTGCACAATTGGGAATGATAAATCAAATACCTAGACCATAACTCCACATTTTAGACATTTATTTTTGTTATGCATACCTATGAACCCTATATGTATTCACCTTAGTATTGGTTAGGAAGAAATCCTTCTTGGAAACCAATTTTCCCTACAGTTTTCATCCTAAGGTTTCAACTTGAGAAAAATCCCAAACTCCACAATAGAAGATGAAATCGTCAAAAGATATCAATTTCTCCTTTGAGATCCCCTTTTATACCACCTTTTTGAATATTTGAGAAATTATACTTTATTTCCCCCATAGGTGACTTTATAATTCTAATTTTCTTTTCAGGCCCCGAAATAAGTCACTTTAATAAAAAATGAAGTTGCCCTAAAAATAATAATTTAAAACAACTTAATTTAATTAACTAATTATTTTGTTCCATCAATCCCAATCAACCTATGAGAATTAAAATAGGCTAAGGTTCTTTGTCAATGCTCACCAAGAGGAGAGGGACATTACAGTCCTTTCTCAAAATTGTTTGTCTTCAAGCAATTGCAGATTTGGGTGTTGTAGTACTTGTTCCTCTTCCCAAGTGACATCTATAGGGGGCAAATCCTTCCATCGAATCAAATACTCCTTGATGCTTCTATTCCGCAACCTTTTCTTCCTAACATCCTGAATAGCCTCGGGTACCAATGTCAGTTTACCTTCTTCATCCAAACATGGAAGCTCAGGAGACAGTATAATATGCTGCCCAAGTGTCTTTTGAGGCACAAAACATTTTATACATTGTGAATCTTGCTAGTCTCCGACAACTCCAACTCATAGGGGAAACCTCTCTTATCCTCCTTACAATTCTATATGGTACATAAAATGAGTCTTCACCTTCTTTGCACCACTCTTCTTCAAAAAAGAATGTTTGTAAGGTTGCAACTATAAGAAAATCAATTCACCAATCTCAAGAGATTTCTCTACCCTCTACCTATCTACATAGACCTTTTGTTGATTCTAAGCCTACTAGTGATTTCAAAACATTATATTTCCTACACCCAATCCTTGGCCTTCGAAACATGGCTATCATCAACAATCATGGCCAAATCCACAAAATATGTAACATCATAATCATACAAATTCCTGAAAGGAATCCTTCCAATAGACATGTGATAGGCGATATTGTAGCAATGTTCACCCAAATATAACCACCTGATCCAAACTTTTTGCTGCCCTCCTACATAGATACAAAAGTAACCTTTGACCAATTTGTTAACAATCTATGTCTACCCATCTATCAATCGATGATAGTAGGTGCTAGGAGTTAACTCTATACCTGTCAATCTGAAGAGTTCCTGCCAAAACATGCTGAGAAACCACGTACCTTGGCCACTGACAATGTTCTTGGGTAGACCATAGAATCTAAACTCCTCTCTAAAGAATAACCCTTCAAACAAAGGTGGCTTATACTCAAAAGATATAGTGAAGAAGTGAACATACTTAGTTAACCTAAGAACCATAATAAAGATACATCTTTACCCTACACCCATGGAAGACCTAAATCCATAGATATACTTTCCCATTTCTACTCTAGAAAATGTAGACATTGCAAAAGTCATGCTCGAAAAGTGTGCTATGCCTAGTTCTACTAACAAGTCAAACACTCCTTGACATGCCACAAGACATCATCTTTGAGACCCTTCCATGAGAATTTCTCCCTAATTTGTTTGTCTGTCTTGAAATAACCAATGTGTCTTGCTAAAGTTGTGTCATGGATAGCCTTCAAAATTCTCTCATTCATCTTAGATTCTTGAACAAGGTAAATCTTATCCTTATACAAAATAAGATCGTCCATCACCCTATACCTATCATCTTGCACCTTTCCCTCCATGACATCACTTGAAAAAGAATATTTGGAATACTCAACCAAAAGATTATTCTTCCAATCAACTGAAATATTTGACATTGTGCACAAAGTAGGCTTCCTAGATAAAGCATTAACTACTACATTCCTTTTTCCTTGTCAAACTTATATGCCTACAATTTACTAACCCAATTTTGTTGTTTTTCATTTAGATCCTTCTAATTTAGTAAGTACATCGAGCTGATTTGATTTGTTCTTACCACAAAACTACATCAACCAACTAATGCCTGAATTTAGCCAACGCATGCATGATGGCTAACATCTCCTTATCATATATAGAGAAAAATTTCTATAGCTTTTTTAATTTTCCTACTCTCAAATGCAATAGGGTGTTTGTTAAACATTAGGACAGATCTAATGCCCTCACCTGAAGCATCACACTTTAACACAAAGGGCTAAGAAAAATATGGCAATACTAAAACTAAACAAGAACTCATTACCTTCTCGAGTTTATCAAATATCTTATGTGTTGCAACTATCCAAATGAAAGATCCCTTCTTGGTCAAGTTTGTTAAGGGTGCTACCAACTATGAAAATCCCTTAACAAATCTCTTGTAGTAGCTGCATAATCCGAGGAATCCTCTCAAGTGAGTTAATGTCTTAGGTGGTGGCCAATCCACAATGGCACAAATCTTATACATGCCAACCTTGACCCCCTCTACATTGATCACATGCCCCAAATATACAATCTTTTTCATCCCAAGTTCATACTTAAGACATTTTGGCATATAATGATTGTGCTTCTATGATTTCCAAGACTTCATCAATATACTTGAGATGGTCCTCTCAAGTCTTTCTATAAATCAAAATGTCATTAAAAAGACAAGCACAAATTTACGCAACTGCATGTTGAAAGCATAGTTCATACATGACTTTAATGTAGTAGTTGCATTGGTCAACCCAAACGACATGACCAAAAACTTGTAATGACCATAATGGCATCTACAAGTGGTTTTGCAAATGTCCTCCTCTATGACTCTAATTTAATGATACACTAATCAAAAATAAATCTTTGAAAACTAGACTGACCCATGTAACTCATCAATCAATTTGTCAATCTTAGGGATAAGGTACCTATTTTAATTGTCTTCTTGTTGAAAGCCTTGTAGTCAGTCCACATCAACATTGTCCCATCCTTCTTCTTAACTAGCATTACTGAAGAAGAAAAAGGACTAGAACTAGGTCTAATATGCCCCATATCAAATAGCTATTGAATAGTCTTCTATATCTCCTCTTTATGCTTTTTGGATGATTAAAAGAAGTGGTTATAATGGGTTTGGCCCCTTCAAACTCAACGAAATGCTCAAAAATCCTATCAGGTGACCTACCAGGAGGAATGTCGCCAAACACTAAACTATGCTTATCCAATAGTGAATATATATCAACACCATAATGTCTCTCACCTTCTATAGAAGTATCGGTAGAAACAAAACATTGAGCTGGCCATGCAACCTTATCATGCCTGAAAAGAACCTACATCTTCTTTGTTGTGACTATTCTCGAAGCTCAATTAGACATTCCTCAAAGTACCACCTTTTTTCCATCCACTTTAACTTTTCATTCAATCCTTTAAATTCTAAGAGTGCTTCCCAAGTGAATGCAATCACTAAATTCCCAATACAACATATGTGTCTCCAATCCCAACTACATAGAAATTGTCAGCCACTCTATGATTACCTAAGTCACCTCGTTCGTCGAATCTCATCCTTGAGGTTCGAATTTTGGCGAATTTGAATTTTTTTTTAAATTTCATTTATGTTCGGATGAAATTCGTACAACACATTTGATGACTTAAAGCATTTTTTTAAAGTTTTTTTTAGGGTTTTTTAGACGCGTTTTACAGTTTAGATGCGTTTTTTTCTTATCAATCAATGCCTTTTACAATAATCGAACACACAACAGTGATCAACAAATCAGGGTTGATATTCTCCACCTGTCGTGACCATCATCCATCACTGCTCAGCCGCGAGACTCCTCTTCGACACTCCTATGTGCGTCTACGCGCGACACTCTTGGCAATTGGCACTCGGCTCCTCGGTTCTCTGATGAATCTCTGCACTCAGCTCCCTGCAAGCAATTTCCTCTTGTGTCGCATGTCGCACCATTTCCAGGCAGGCTTCCGTTCTTTGCTTCTACGTTTTTTTTAGCGTAAATTTTTGCTTTGTAATAATGTTTTAAATCTATATTATAATATATATTTACATTAGATATGTTTTATTATAATGTTTTAAGGGTTATTTTGTAATATATTTTTATTATTTTTATATTTACAGTTTTATAATATAAATAATAAAATACATATAATATAATAAAATATTATATTTTATTATATTATATGTATTTTATTATTTATATTATAAATCTGTATTATTTAATGAAAGTATATTTATATGAAAATATGATATGTAATAATGTATTTTATTATTTCTATTATAAATCTGTATTTCATATAAATATATTTACATTAAGAAATACATATTTATAATGTATTATTTAATGAAAATATACTTATATTTAAAATCTGTATTATTTAATGAAAATATACTTATATTTAGAAAATATAAATAATATTATAATAAAATATAAAATTTATTATATTATATCATATATGTATTTTATAAATTTATAAAAAATATAAATATATTTACTAAAAATAAATACAAATATAAATTTACTAAAAAGTGTATATAAACTTTTAATCTGCGTTGCCTTTTCCTAAATACTGTATGCCTTCTTTTACCAATGAGCCGACTAAGGTTAGTTAAATTTTATGTGATTAGTTTATTTATTTTAAATTGTAAAACAGCTAATGTTTTAAATACTAAATATTATTTTTCTTTTTAAACATGCAGATTTTCATTTAATGGCTCCAAACAAATCAACCTTTGAGGCATGGAAGCATGTGACCCGCAACAGTGTTAACATCAGTTGTAATCTATGCACGCATACTCTTGTTTGAAGTTTAACAAGGGTTATGGACCACTTGCTTGGTGTTACAGGGGGTGCAAGGGGAGGTGTTATTGCATGTACTGGTGTTAGTCCAAAACTTAGAGCTATTCTAGAGAAAGAGCAATCCACTTCAATTGTGGGGAAAATGAAGAAGGCACAAAAGAAACAGAGAATTGGAGAAGATATATCTAGATTCACATTTGTTGTCTTCCTCTTCTAGTTTACCCAAGTCGGTGAGTTGTTGACGTGTGTTTTAAGACAACGCCAGCACAGAATAAAATGTCCAACGGTCACTCTATTCTCTCTTGATCAAAGTATCCCGCATGCTAAGATTGCATGAAAGTTCATGCGTTCAACTCCAAGGTTCCTTTTATTGTGAATAGATTCAGTTGGCTGATGTGAATATGCTGGGTATTCCAAGGGGACTTACGTAATTGTTCAATTAAGTGAAGTAGATGAAAGATTTTGACTATGATGCTCTGATTTCTAAACTAACCGGGAAAATGCTGAATTTAAAAGGAATGGGGATAGGAATTCTACAATCTACTTCTAAAGAGGGTGGAATGCGATGACAGACTTTGACAATCTTCAAACCAAACATTGTTTCGTCTCCCCTTCGGACAACTCTGACAAAATTGGTGCAATCTTCAAAGGATGGATAAGATATTCAAATTGTGATTCAACATGTGCACTCCGTCATAACGATGCAAGTGAACACACGAATCAAAACCGAAATTAGGTACTGATATTCCAGTTGACCACACAAGGCAGACTTACCATCAGCAAGCCCGCTAGTGGTATGGATAAAAGAAAATTTGCCCAAACCAAACACCACACTCCATAATTAACAGCTACTTGCATAAAAAGAAATCTACCTTACTCTACTCTACTTGAATTGGAAAGACGAAAAGATCTCATCAACTACCCACAATGCAAGATAGAATCACCAATCAATGAAAATCCTTATATCATGAGAGTCTTACATAACAATCTTTTACAAAAACCTTCAAAGGGAAAGTCTTTCTTTCCTTTCCAAACTAAGCTAACTCCTAGCTCTACTTTTAACTTCTATCTAGCTCAACTCTATCTCTGATTTCTGTCTAACTCTGATATATCTATATACAAATGAGGGGGGATACCCCTTTTATATCTAGCCCAGTCCAGTGGACAACTTAGATTCAAATACAATGGAAGGCCCAGATTGAGCCACCTAAGCCCTGATTAGGGTTCTTGCCCCAAAAACCGCCACTGAGAGGAGTGGAGCAATGAATGCGCCCAAGATTCTCCACTCCTCTTCAATGAACCACCATCCGCCATCAATGCACATCATCCCCTTTCAGAAGGTCATCGTCCAGAAGGGTGTTTCCTTTCTCCTTCTCATTGGCTGCAAATCTGATGAACCTGGCCAATACTCCCTCAACTTCCTGATCCGAAATGGGAGGAATGTGATCCAACTGAAATTCCAAAATTATAACTGTTTGCCCATGCCGAGCACAAGATTTCTTCCAGGCAGCAAGGGCGTCCTGGGTGTTCTGTATAATGCTGGAAAACGTGGTTGTGTTCTCGAAGTCATCCTATGTGAAGGTCTTCACCTCAGAAAAGAATGGTGTTAATCTATTTCTCAAACCATCTGCAGTCACCTCTTCAGAAGTCAGCCTCCTAGCAAAGATTGCCTCCAATGTGTTGAGAACTCCATCTAAGATATTCGTCATGGCTTTTCTAACCCTGACAGAATCTGTCTGTGATGCATCGTAGAATCCTCAGCCTGTAACCACTGAAGAGTACCATCTGGCGAAGTTATATCTATCCCCCTGCTGAATCACACCTCCCTCAACCAAAACCTGTAGAGGTATGCTCATCAAAGCCCCTACACGGAGAACAACCCTCGTCAGATAGATACGAGCCTCACCCCAAGCATGGCTAACTGCATCCATCCTTGCCATAATATCGGAGGCTTGCCGATAGGCATGTGCAAGATCCTCCATAA
Source organism: Sequoiadendron giganteum (assembly GCA_007115665.2). Classification (NCBI taxonomy): domain Eukaryota; kingdom Viridiplantae; phylum Streptophyta; class Pinopsida; order Cupressales; family Cupressaceae; genus Sequoiadendron; species Sequoiadendron giganteum. The sequence continues at coordinate 81,162,581 of CM021109.1, forward strand.
ACTTTTTTGTTTCAACACGGACGCTGGCAACCCATTTGTCTACTTGCTGTGCCATCCTTTTCAAATCTTCTAACCCACTGATTGATTCCCTGGAAAATTCAGCTGGAAGCTCAATTGCCGGATTCTCTTGCCCACAAGGATGAGACAAGTGTTGCACGTAGCCAATCAGTGTCTTGTGCTCTACCTTCAACTTTTTGTACTTGCCCTCAACATAGGATAATCTATCCTTGAGTGCTTGATAAGAATTATCGCACTCCTCAACCACCTGTGCTCCAGTAGGGCGGCTAAGTTCCATAGTTGTAATCACGTAATTTTCCGGAATGGCCTCATCCCAATTACACTCTACCCAAGGCACTGCCATATGCAAAGTTCAAGATCCATCCTCATCTGTTGAGATCTTGGAGAACTTCCTGGCCTCCTTCTTCGTTGGAGGTGCACTGATCCTCTACAACAACTCCTCCATCTCGGCTGCAGGATCAGTCTCATCTATAGGGTCACGTCTCATCCTATCTCTTAGCCATTCTAGCACCTCCTGCCGCATGTCTGATATGACAAAAGGCTGCTCAACCTCGGCCTCTACCTGATGAACTTCTCCCCTGCCTTCATTCTGATGAGGCTCATCATCATCGATAGGCTCGGTGTCTCCTAAGCTCTGGGCATCCTGATCTGAAGTAGCATCATCCTCGAGAGTTGCCTCAATCTCCTGCTGAAACTGAGTATCAATGGCCGTCCCCTCATCTGTCTCTTGCTAATTTTCTTGTTGATTATCTTCTCAGGGCATGTTGATGCTTTGGCCCACTGATTCTCTACAAGGTGGCTGACTTGCCACTTGCACCGCCTGTTCTGCCTACAGTCTCTCCCTCTGATCAGAGAACAATGATACCTCCTATAAACTTGGAGAGTTTGCCCGAGATGGTGTATGCAAGGATTCTTCAACTACCAAAGGCTCAGGTTGAATTGGTTCCTTCCCTCTTGGCTCTAGAGTATGATCCACCTGCCTTCTCTGTCTAGCTGTCGAGGATCTGTGATCTCCCATCAAATTATATGTAAGGGGAATTGATCTTCCCTTAAGTCGGCTAACATGCCTCTCTACCCAACTCTGTGTAAATGTTAAGACGAGGATACAGAGCATATCCAAGTCGGTAGTCTCTGGCTCCAACCAATCTGGAAGTGGTAGAGGCGTATCTCTTACTGTCTCGTAATCAGCCTGTACAACGTTTATGTCTTCTTCAATTTGATCTAGCGTTGGGAATATTTTGCATTCCCTGATCATCACCAACAGTATCTGTAGTGTTCCAACCCTCTGCTGATTTGTTTTCCACTGAGTTTCGTAGATCTGATTTTGTTTCAGTTTGTGTTTGCCTTTTTGTGCTTTGAGTTTGTGGCTAATAATGTTAAAATAGTACTAAAGAGCATATGCATACAATGAAAACTTCAAATAAACTAACTACTGAAACAACTTATTAGAATACATTGCTCAATTTAGTGGCCAAATATGTCTTCTTCATACAATAACAAGTTGCATTCAACATATAACTTACATCAGATTTCAAGCCAACAATATCTTATATTGCATTTTAACTTACAGCCAAACATCACTATGAATAGTGACTTGCTACAGTACCCACGCCCAAAGAAATGCTGATTTCTCTTGATAGACGAGCTTCTCCCACCAAAACTTCGCATGGAAAGCTTTCTAAGACAAGGGCGCCCCTTTTTAGAAAGATTGCAGCCACCAAAGAAAGGCATTTTATTTCCTTTTGCTGGTTGAAACCCTCAATAAAACGCAGCTGTTGTAGCTTTCCAAAACAGCTCCAAAACTCCACGAAAAGTAAGCAGCCCCTGTGCTAACGCGATTGGAGTCTATGGCTGTCAAGAACACTCAAAAACTAGCTCCAAATAACCTGCAAACAGCAACACAGGTCTCCAACTGAAGCAACAATAACTGATCAGCAACTTTAAGGTGGTGTTTCACACCCTCAAGCAGCTCAAGAACGAAGAACAGACCCCCACCAGGCTCACCCACTGCAAGAAATCAGGAAACCCTAGTCTCCTTCTTCCTCCAAGCTTCACTTCCAAGTTTCTTCAAGCTAAAATCATTCATCCATGAAGAGGGTCAAAATTCTCTTTCTATTTATAAGTTTTTGCATTAAAAAACACTATTCATAAAAGTGAGCACTATTCACTTAAGTTATTTATTTTTTCACTTTATGAATGAATAGTAACTGAAAAATATAAAGTGACCCCTTCCTTTTAAAGACACATGCTCCCTAGGCCGAGGATGGTGAAATAGAAGGTGAGTATCATAAATTTAAGCACAAGTATCCTGTCAAACGCAACAATTCACCCTGTCACCATACTCCAAAGACCCATACTGCAAACTGACGACCAAGTGCCCGTCCAAGAAACCCTCTATCCAGAACTATTAGCCTACGAGGGTCAGGAAAATAGGCTAATCCCCCAACTTTGATGCTTGTGAAAAAGGGGACATTACAATATCTGAGAGAACATTCTCTTCCTGATCTCGATCTCATCCACTGCACTTGCCCAAAAGTCTTCAATTTGTGCCTTGTGCCTGAACTCTCCTGACAATATCCATCTGATGTTCCTGTTGGGATCGTAGTGGTGCCTGCTGGTGTGGTAGGAAAGATGGAAGAACTGGAGCTCATTTTCTGCTTCCCTAGCTGCTTGCAGCGATGGGCAGATTTCATCTAAATTCCCCATGGTAATTGGGAATCCAAGTCCACCTTTCTTCTTCTTCTTTTGAATCTTATCGTAGGCAATCAGTTGCCTAGATACTTCCAGCATCACTATCCTATTTGTGGGATACTGGAGCAATCTATAAGGATAAGAAGAAAATCCTTGCAGCCTTATGTAGGTAAATTTCGAAAATTGGATAAACCAACATCCGAACTTCTCAATCAGCTCTTGTGCTTCTCTGGATATTCTGTGATGAGTCCTTTGCTGCAAGGTCCTCGTTATATGCATAGTGAAGGCGTCATTGACCCTTTTGTAGTTAGTGGTGCTTGTCAGATGCAACTGTGGACAAGCCTCATGTATCTTAAATTGATGGGAACCACACCCGATTGGTTCCTTATAGGAGATTCCCCTATACTTCGTTGTGCGAGCCAGCATATAGACAATGTAAGAGCCCATATAAAACGTTTTCATTCTCCTCACACCACGGAGCTGCTCGTGTATGCTGTCACTGATCATCAGTGCCCAATCCATGTAGTCTTTGCCCTCTAGTGCCAAGTTGACATACTAAAACATCCAAGGTTCGAAGATGAACGCTTGGAGGCATCCTCCAACTCTGCTCAACATCATTATCAGATCGCCACACTCCTGCCTCAAATCCTCTGAGATTATCTGCTTGGGTAATTTTGTACGAGTTGGCTTGGGCTTGACCATCCACCTGCTATTTATCAAATTAGCACACCAGTCCGTTGTGGATGAATACATTCTTTCAGCCCTTTCCCTTGCTTTGTAAATCATTTTCTCATGAACTGGAATCCCGAATGCTTCTCCGATTGCTTCAGGTGTCAGGTTGGCCAATATCTTGCCATCTGGCGAAGTGATCGCCCTCTGCTCTGTGTTGTAGTGGTCGGCACATTCCATGATGAGTTATGGACACCGGATAGTTGGTGGAAAACTAGCAGCTGCATACAGTCCACTCCTAACAATATTGTGTGAAGTCACTGATCTTTGATGGCCTCCAGTCCCCATTATCCTTCTTCTGAATGCCTCCAGGTTGAACGAGCCCAAGTTCATGTCAGCCAGCTTGCCCAACTTTGATGAAAATTTTGATTCCGGCAAGAAGGACTTGCTCAACTTCTTGATTACCACTTGTCTTGATGTGTTTGTTTTTGCGGATTTAGTGTGGTTCCCTTTGCCTGCAGCTCTTCTGCTTGATTCAACCATTCTACAAGGAACAAAAGCTATTAGAAAACAAGATTTCAAAATAATAAAATAATCACCATTGAGGGTGCCAACAGATTTTTAAATAAAAAGGCTGCGACACTTTGTCACTTTCAGCTGCAAACCTCAACACTCTTGTTCACTTCAACCTTTTTAGAAGTCTCTGTGAAATTTCTGTACTTGCAACAGTTATGAAACTTCTCCCAAATTCGTATTTCTCCTCCAAAATGTACTTTCAGCAACTTGTTTGCTTCGTATTTCAGCAAGCTTGGGAATTTGTACTGCAGCAATTCCCAAATGTCAAGACTCAATTTTGTACTTCAGCAGGCAAATGAAACCTCCTTACAAAGTCATGCCTTCAGCAACTGCAGCCTCAAGACTCTAAATTCGAATTCCTCAACAACCTCAAGACTTCTTAGCAACTTGGGACTTCTTCACAAATTCGTACTTCAGCAGTTTCAGCAACTGCAAACTTGCTTAGCCACGCCCCAATCAGCTCAACTTCTTGCCAAGTCGCACTTCTCAGCAACCTCCAGCTTCCTTCGCAATTTCGAATTCTTCAACAACTTGAGGGTCTTCTACCTCTGCAAACTCGTACTTCAGCTTCAGAAAGTGTTTTGCATTCAGCAACTTGTGAAGAATATGGAGAGGACTCAGAATATTATAGCCAGGTCGAAATCTAGCAGAGGCTATACTTAGCACATTTTTGAATTCATTTTCCCTCTCTTTTCCAATCGTAACACTTGTCGTCCGAAGCATCAGAATCTTGAGCTTCTAGAATTATGAATTTCATCACCCCTGCACATGCCTACTTCATCATATTTGTTTTTTTAAAATATTAAATCACTCGCTCCTTTGAACAATTTTAATTCGTTTGGCTAAGTCATTTTATCTCATCCTTGCGTTGGCAAAATTATCCAATTCAATCTTCCAGCGAAACATTTTAGTAACCTCATTCATTTTATTTGCCTTAAGGATTTCTTCAAATTTGCCTTAGGAATTTATCAAAATAGGCACCGGGCAAAAATATCCACCAAAATGATGTGAGCAAGGCGTGGAATAAGCTCAAACCGTCTTGCAATCGAAAACGTTTAATACCCAGAAGAAAATTCCTTTCGGAACTCATCGTTTTCATGTGTATCCGGATGAAAGGGTACTTTTAATTTTTATTATTTTAAAATAATAAAATGGCTAAGGTTTATTTCTCTTCACTTCGGACGTCTTCCACACCTGCAATCTCCAGTTTCTCTGCCTTGGCACTATTCCTTGATTTTCTCCTGAAGAATTTTCCCTATGACGAATTTTTTTCTCTAGAAATTTTAGCATCACCTCCTAGGCGTATTTCTCATTTTCTCCTTAGAAAATGCCTTAGAGAATTTAAATTTAATCATCTCACCCTTGAAGGGTGCATTGGAGCATATCAACTTCCATTTTATCCTTTTCCACGCCTTAGCAATTCTTTTCACCTTAGGAAAGATTTCTAGAAAATTCATTTTAAATTACCCATGAGGGGCATATCTCACCTTGTGCATCAATTTTCACTTTAGGCGCATACTACATGTGGAGGGGGAAAATTATCTAGCCTTAGCATTTTTCAAAATCACACCACCCCTACCCTTACCTTTGCCTTAGGCGCATATAGCATGTGGAAGAGGAAAGCACCTTGGGTGCAAATCACACATGACACTTCCACTCTAGGGCGCAAATAGGGGTGTGAAGAGGAATTTCCCTAACCTTAGCGCATTTCCCTTACCTTTCAACATTTTCTTACCTTGTGGCCACCTTGGGTGCATTTGCTATGGGGAGGAGGAACTTGAAGGCGCATATGAGGGGTGCTGAAGGAATTTCCACGCCTTGGGTGACCCTTCACCTTCCTTGGACGCATTTACTATGGTGAGCTTCTACCTTTGGGCGCATTTTGCCTAGGCAAAGGAAAGCGCCAACACTCAGTGACCTTTCACCTCCCTTGGACGCATTTAGTCTAGTGTGCTTCCATTTTAAACCTTTGAGGGTGTGTGAGGGATTTTACTTGCCTTAGTGAATTTTGCCATGCCTTTACCTCATGTGGGCACATTTGACCCCTGCTCAAGGAAATTTTGGGCGCATTTTGCCTATTCTACTTTCATTTCAACCTTTGAGGGCGCATTTAGCCCAGTGTGAAGGGAATTCCACACTTGGCAATTTTTACACCTTTTCATTCCTTTTGGGCGTACTTCATGTGTCTTCATGCCAGATACCTCTTATAAATTTCCAATGCCCTAGCCATGCCTTGGCTTTCTATTTTTAGCAAACTCGGAGAAATTAGGGTTTCCTTGCGTTTCATCCCGTTTTGAGCTCGGGCAGGCATGGTTGTGCTTCCACTGACTTCGCCACCTTGTTTATATCTTATTTGTCCCTACTGGTATGCTATTTTTAGCAACCCTAAAACTAATCAATTTTTTGTACCTCTGTTCAACCTGAAATTCGTTCCAGTTGTTCTTGATGCTGTAAGTGACCTGTTCACACTTGCCTCTAGCACAATACGTGCTATTTATAGCTATGAGATGACTTACTAAAAATAGTAAGTACTCAGACCGTGCTCAAATTTTGCCAGTAGACAGCCTCAGAGATGCTGATCCCAGTGGTGTGCTTGTTTTGACATCTCTGCACCTTGTTCCATCAATTTCTAGACATAGCAGGGAAACCCTAATCTGACTTGCATGCGCTTCGGACTGCTCCCGATTCCCTTGATTTCTATTGTTTGTCACCCTGCTTGCTAGACTGAGGTGTTGGGTAACTGTTGGGGTGAAACTGCTATTTATAGTAAGTGTCCGGAAAGTGGTTAATCGGATGTCGGATGAGTTTGCATGTTACAGTGCCCGTGGGATCTCAAAAAACCCAGAAAACTGGTCAACATGCGGGCACTGGCTAAAAATTGTAAGTCCCTGAAAACTGATCCGTTCCGCTTGCATGTCATATCACTGCGAAGCTCTCGCAAAACCCACATGGAATATCCGGACATGCATTGAAAATTACTGCATGCAAGCCCTAAAAATAGCCTTTCAAGGCTGAACCGTTGAAAGTCACCATCTTGGTTTGCATGTCACACCACTGCGAAGGTCTTGAAAAACCCAGATCCATTCTCCAGTCATGCATTGGAGAATCGTTCGTTTAAACCCTGAAAATAGCCTCTGAAGGCTGAATTGCTAAAAATAGCCAGTTGTCTGAATCTGTTCAAATTTCATGTGTAAGCACTTGGAAGCTGCCTGAATGTGCTAAAGTAGTTAGAATCCCGAAATCCTGAAGAAAAGACCTCAAATTAGGTACTTACTAAAAATAATAAGTTGTCAAATTTCAGTAAGATTTCAGTGGGATCCTACCTTGAGCTTTCTGACCGTACTGCTGCACTCAGATTTTACCTTGATAACTCAATTTGACCTTAAACAAGTCTGAAGAATAGAAACCCTAATTTCGCAGACTTGGCAATCATTTCAATCCAGGTCAAAAGACAAGACATCCCTGGAAGGACAAAAGACCAGAGACAGAGAAAACCAAAGCCAAAAGACCAGAATGGAGCAAAGATTAGTAGGTCCCCATCTTGGATGAGGTGATGTGTGAAAAGGTCACAACATGAGTGTATCAAAAGAGAGTGGAACATTGAACAACTTTTGGAAACCAGCAGAGAAACAAGAGGTCAATGATGCAATAGCTGATTTGTTTTACACAAATGCTATTCCATTCAATGTTGTGAGAAATCCACATTTTCGTAATGCAGTTCACAAAATTGCAGAGTTCGGCAAAGGGTACACACTCCCAGGTTTAGAGGCTATCAGGACAACACTTTTGCAAAGGTCAAAAGATAGAGCATCTATGAAATTAGCTACTATCAAAGCCTCTTGGAGGACAACAGGTTGCACCATATTGAGTGATGGATGGTCAGATATATGTCAAAGGCCATTGATTAATATTTTGGTGGCTTGTCCTAAAGGTGTTGTGTTCTTGAAAGTGATTTGACACCATGAACCACAAGAAAACTTCCAAGTATATTTTTCAAATATTAGAGGAAGCCATTCTTGAAGTAGGGGTGGAAAATGTGGTTCAAGTGGTAACCGATAGTGCAGCAAATTGTGTGAGAGTTGGGAAGCTGATTGCAAATAAGTACCCACAAATATATTGGAGCCCATGTGCAGCCCATTGTCTCGATTTATTGCTTCATGACTTGGCTAAATTCCCATGGGCACATTGTTGGCGTTTCAATTAGCACCTCTGGAGTGCTTATTGGAAACGGACAGTTATTGCAAGTCTGTTAGTACATGCTCTTCGGATTATAGAAAGGAAGATCTCTCTTTGCTGATTTTCTACTGTAAAAAAGGGGTGTACTAAGATTCCTATATTTTTTACTTAGCGGCAGGACACAAGGGTGCATAAACCAATGCGCCGTAGCTAAGCTTTTTCTCTGGTTTCCGCAGATCTTAACTACGACTAACTAAGCTTCTAAACTATCCTACCTCATCAAGATAAACAGAGCATGAGGGCATAGGAACGAAATGGATGGATTGGATCACTTGAATCCTCCGTCTCAATGGAATATGGCCGAGGCTCTGAACCTTCGGATATATACCAAGATAGGGTTCAATACAAGCAAACGCTCTCTTATGGTAAACTAGATCTGAGACTTGCCAAGGAGGAGGAACCCCTATCCGTGGTATAGGCTTCGAAACAGCTCACTGGAAACAACAAGGAACGATGGCCTATCTAACAGGATTCCCAAGGAGGTGACAACACCTGTCCAAAGTGTAGGTTGCAAGATAAATCATTAAACAACATCAAACGATAATGATCGATGACAAAATATCCAAGGAGGCGATGACACCTGTCCAAGGAGGAGATTGAAACAATGCACTATTTGAAAACAAGACTATGAATAGACTCAAGTATTTAGATCAAGCAAGCATGCGCCATTTGATTTATTTCTTCAAGCTTCTCCAAAGAATTACAAAGGTCGGGACAGCAAAGGCACGAAATCATGCACAATCATGATCAACCAACGAACTCTCATCCAAGAGTGAACAGATATAAACAAGCTAACTCTGGCAACAATGGCGCAGCAATTTTGCTTAGCAAATAAAGGTTAAACAAATAAAGAACCTAAAGCTCTTATTTATAGAAACTCAAAGGAGTAGGCAACCCTAAAATCTCCTTAAATTAACAAAAAATTCTTGCCAATCAGCAAGATTTATTTCTATGTCTAAAAGTAGGTGAGCAAACAATTAACTGGAAATCTACTTCAGTTAACTGAAACTAAACAAAAGTCAAACTGGAAGTCTACCTCAGTTGACTGACACCTAACTAAAAGTGAACTTACAATTACAAATGTGTCTCCAAATAGACATCCACCTTTTGAGGAGATCTGAGATCCACAAATCGTGGGAGTCATATAGACATCCAAGATCAGTGGGACCTGACATGCATGATTTGTGGAGATCTGGAGTCAACTTTGAAAGGGGCATCAAGTTGACTTCAATCATAATTAATGCTATTTGGAGGGTAGGACGTCCTTCCTTGGTGCTTTACACCTCTTCACCATTGGTCAACAAAGTCTCTATCCAGTCATTGACCTCTTCGGCCCCCGGGCAATTAATGCTTTTCAAGGTGACTATGTGGCGTCTAAGCATTTCTTCACCCGTCGTAAGTTGCTGCTGATAGTTTATGCATTGGGAAGGTGCTTCATCTAACTGGATAGATATGGCTGCAATTTTGGCTAACTTGCAACCATTGGGATCTTCAAGGAATGAAGATCGGATGACATTTTGGAACCGTGTCTGTACCGTTTCAAGCTCAACATATTCTCCTCCTTCTCGCTGATTTTCTAACTCAGGGAAGGATATTACCAACGTTCTTGCGAAGTTGATAATATTGGCAACAAAGCGTCTATAGTCAATCAGCTCCACTGAATTGGCATCGTAGGCTCTCACCTTGTATGCCACCTGTTCTTTCCACTCAAAGAGATGGTGTTTGTTCTCAGTGGTTGTAACTGATTCATATGCCTGTTGTAGATCAGCAAATGTCGCCTCCTCTCTCGGCCTCTCTTGAGTTACCTTTACATCTAACTGCTGGATTTCTGATCGAAGTCCATGTGCCCTATCTCTTAGCTGATATGCTTCTGCCAACACACACCGTCCTTTGACGACAAACTCACCCACTTGACGTCTCAAGTGTTTGTCGTATGTAATCAACTGATGATGGTTTCTTTCAGCTGGGAGATCCAATAGTCCTGGAGGCAAGGTCAAGGAGCTGGGAGTGTCATGTATCAAACTAGAAATGTACAATTTTAGCTGACGGATTTCAGCCTTCAAGGCTGCTTTGTCTTGTCCATCCTTTGTCATCCTTTCTTTGACACTCGCTGAGCCGATTCCAAGAAGGTCTACTTCCACCTATCGAGTGGTCTTTCCAAGGTTCACCTTTGAAAGCGTGAAATCCTCAACCCTCACATTATGTATGTCTTTATCTTCAGGCGGGGCAGCAGTCTCTATGATAACCTCGTTCTCTGCATTCTAATCTACATGTGTCTGCTTCTCTAACTTCTTTGCCGGCATGTCTTGTGGGACATGGTGGAACTCAGAGAAGTCAAGCTAGTAAGAAGATCTCTCCCTCTTCCTCTCAAGCGAGCTTTCCAGCCAGATAGAATCTCGGCTAGCATCGTTGGGAGGAGGAACATAGGCCCCCTAAATGCTAGAAGAACGAGACTGTGCCGTGGTAATGCCTCGTGGTGGCGACTCCAAATCAATAGGACTTTGCAACCTTTGTGATGGTGGTGAAGCGGGTAGCTCTGTTTCTATCATAGGCACCGCTTCTGCTGCAACTTCTTCTACAATGAATTCCATCTCTGCAGCGATTGTTTCAATCACTGGCTCTAGTGTAGCTACAGTGGTCTCAACTGTCTTAGGTAAATTGGTGGCTGTCTCCACCTGTACCTCTTGTCGGCTTGTGTTGGCAATCCCTCTTCTTCCCATGTGCTCCTTGACATCCGCATTCCTTCTAGAAGAATCCTCATCTTCTTTTGTTTGAGTTTCTTCCTAGATGAGGAAGGTAGTGTAAACTAAACCGCTGGCGGCTCTAATCGGCGAAGTACTACCTTCCTTGTCCTTTTACTGTCAAGATAGAGTTGACTGTGTCGAACTACTCTACCCGTTCTTTCCTCAATAGACGTACTCTCTTTCACGTACTAGTCTACTTTGTCGACTGGTTGTGAATCTACTAGACCCGTGAAGAAGGAAGAAAGAATGACTTCTTCTTCGTCCTCAGATAAACCCTCGATGTCCTCTGACATGAATTCTGCAATCTGTGAGAGCTTGAATTTGTTGTGGTTCCTTCTTCTCACCTCGTACTCATCCTTGCAGTTGACCCAAAAATCCTCCATGAAAGGTTCATGTGATGATCTTTGCTCAAGGTGAGCTGCGAAGATGCCTTTGGGGTCATAGGATGGCCTCTGGGGTCATAGGATGGCCTCCTGTCAATGAGGTACTTGAGATTAAATCTCACTATTTCCTAGCTTATCAACCTTGCATCGGCTGCAGTCCTGCATCTGTAGAATCCCATCTGGAAAGGAAAGTTTGCAGCAATCTTTTTCTTTATGCGAAGGTAAGAGTGAACCTCAGCCAACTGCCTCAGGAATTCCATGAACACTACCCTATCTGAGGGGTAGCGTGGCATCATGGTGGGGTGGCCATTGTAGCCATACTCGCGTATGTAGGTGAAAGTGGGGAAATGGATGAACCAATCCGCCCAGTCCACCATTGTTGCCTTACCTGCTGGTGAAATACGCATGTGCATCTCATGGTCTAGCTTGTGCATGGTGTGCATAGTAAAAAGGTCATTTATCATTTTGAAGTATCTTTCCGCTAGAGTGAACTCCAGGCGAGGAAAGTATTCTTGGACCTTTTGCACACCCAAGGTTCCCACAGTGTTTAGTGTTTTGAAATCGCCTTGGAAGGCTATCAGGTAGACCAGGTATGAACACATGTGGAAACGATGCTCTTCTAGAAAACAGGTGAATTGTTGGTGGAGTGTATCACTGATCAGAGAGGCCCAGTCGTAATGTTCTTTCCTGCTGATTATTTTGCCAATAATGTAGAACATCCACGGCTGAAAAGATTTTCCCTCTTCCTGTCCAGTGACTCTATTGAGTAGGGTGATTAACACTTCGTACTCATCTTTGAATTCTCCTCTCCCAACCAATCTGGGCAAGCTGGTCCTCTTTGTTTTCAACCAATGTTCAGCCATTATAAGCGAACACTCATCCTTCGAAGCCTCAAACGCCTTTTCGCATTTTGTCACTGATATGACCTTCTTGGTAGGGCATGGTGGAATTGCAAAACAAGTCTCTATGTCCACCGGCTTCAAGCTGCAAATCACCCTCCCGTGTACTGACAGGATCTCTCTTGTAGTCGGGTTGTAATAGTTTGTGCAAGCAGTTACAAGCTCAATGCTCTCTAAGGTGATCGGAATAGACGCAGCTTGGAATAAACCTGATTCTTCAATGTTTTGCAACGTAATTTGGTTCATGCCCTCCAAGTCTTCAAAACTGACCTCTGGATTTTTCTGCCATAAGTCTGTGTCAGTCGTTTTCAGGTAATCATGGTATAAGACCATCTTGGTCTTGTATTGTACCTAGGAGTACTACATTCTGAAAACCTTGAAGATTGACTATGCACTTGACCCTGTTCTGACAACTTTTCTGGAACTGCTAAAAATAGCCTTATCGAGGGTAGTTTTTACAAAAAATTCTGAGACATGGGTTTTGTTGAGAATGATTTTCTAAACAGACACAAATCGTCAGAAATTTGGAAAAACGAGTTTTTCTTTGACATGCAAGAGCCCTTTGGTGGTAGAGGCAGCAGGGGCACCAGAAAGTGTTTTTTCTCGGAAAAATCTAACACATGGGTTTTGTTCGTGCTTCAGAGCTAAACAAACCTAGTTTGTTTGTTTTTCAATATTATGACTTTTTCAGGAAACCCTAAAAAATAGGGGCAGCAGGGCTACTTTTTCTGGAAAAATCTAACATGTGGGTATTGTTGAAAAAGTTGTGCTGATCATACCCAGTTGGCCAGATCTGTGATTATCTATAATTTCCTGTGACATGCAAAGAAATATAGACAGAAATAGAGGAAGTAGACAGAAGATGGATTGGAAGTTATAAACTGCCACTTTGCAATAATCTGTCTCTAGAAGCAATCTGTGGGGAAGAATACTTTTACTATCAATGATCTTCAAAAATATTGAAGATCTGTCCAAAACCTCTGCCAGATCTTGAAAACGTGTTCTTGGGAGCTATTTGATGTTTTATCCTTCAACCTGCAAAAAGAATAATGAGGAAAGGGACGCCTAGCATGAATATAAGGTAATTAGGGTTAAGATCCATCAAATATGGAAGATAACTCATCATTCAGGCCTGATCTGGAGTTCCAAAAGATGATTTCCACTAATTGTGGAGTGTTTGGTCTCTTTTTGGCTCCAAATTTGCTAACTCAAGTCACCACTTTTGCTTTGACTTCTTTTAGGCGTCCATCCTTGAAGTTGATCATTTTTGTTCATTTTGCAAGCTGAAGTGCTCCCGTTTGATCTCTGATTCAGGTTACTCAGTTGATCTCTGGCAGTGGCTGGCAGTTCTGTTGTTGAGGTGGGATCAACACAATGAAATATGCCCGGGAGGGATTAACTCAAAAAACTGAGTTTAGGTCTCTAGAAAGAAGGGTGCCTTTCCTTGAGAGGGTTGCTTTTGACAATGCCTTAGTCAATTTTCATTGACTATTCTTCATTTTGACCTTTTCAGACCCTCTTTGCTTTGGTCTGACGTTCCCGATGTTAGATGAATCAGATGACTCTGCTTGACGATGCATCGGGTAGCTAGCTTGGTCTTCCTCGGGATGACTAACTTCTCAGTTGAAGCTGGCAAGTTTAGGTCCTTCAAACTAAAGGGCGCCCCTGGCCAACGGGGGCGCTTTTAGCTTTTGATTGAATTTCTTCATGCTGTGAACTTCCTGACTTTGACCTCCTCCATCAGATGATTGATTTGTCGGAAGTTATTGTTGATAGTCTCACTGACGAGATAGGTCATAGGTGAGAAGGTCATCTTGGGAGGCAGTGAAGATTCTGGTTGAATCTGGATGCCTTCAAGAAAGGGTGCCTTTCCTCAAGAGGGGCGCTTTTAGCCATGCCTTAGCCATTTTTGGCTTATCTTTCCAGTTCTTCAATTTTGGCTTTTTTTGCTTGATCTCAACTCGTGATCGTTTGGTGTGTCTCATGTACTTGTCGTTGGATTGATCACGTAGCTGGGAGGAAGCTGGAAAGATATCATGTATAGAGTTGTTGCTTATGGATTCATCCAGTGCCTTTAACTGAGGGGCGCCCCTGGCAAGCAGGGGCGCTTTTACCTTGAAGCTCTCTGATTTGGCATCTTTTTCGTTGATGGATCCTCCATACTTTGCTGACGGCTAGTCAATGATACCTGAATCAGATGATTTTGCTGATTGTTTCGTTGTCGAACCAACATGAAAGTGAAGAGGATGACTGAGTTGAGGATGTCAAATGATTAGATTTGCCCTCTGAGATCCAAGGGCGCCTTTCTTCAAGAGGGGCGCTTTTTCACCTTTAGGCTGTGTTTTGCCTTGGTAGACAAAACGTGCACCTTCCAGAATTAGCCAAATTTTGGCCTTTTTCGTTTTGAGAATCTCCTTCGTTGAAACAACATCTTTTTGACCTTTTCCGCCATAGCTTCTTCCTTGAAGCTTTTGAGGTTTAGCTTTCAGCACTTGGTACTGGCCAATCTGCCATTAATGGCTGCGGAGCTCCTAACTTTGTTCCTGAAAAATAGAAATAGACCCACCAGAGTAAAACATGTATTTTGATAATTCTAACTTGATCAGTGTGATTGTGAAGGTAATTAACCCTATCAGAATTATTTTCAATCATTTCTGGGAAGGTCCTATTTTCAAGGGTTTCCTTAAAAATAGGGCCGTAAAACCCTAATTTTCATTTTTTCAGAATTTTAACCATAGGTTCCTTGACAGAAACCCACAAAGATTTCATGTTTGGTTTGACCTAAAACATACTTTTGATGGCATTTTTACATTGTTTAGCTCAATTTAAGTAGAATGCCAAAAATTTCATTTTGGGTATAACACACATGAAGCTATTCACAGAGGGAGAACAATTGCAAATTTCATACGGAATCATCATCTCACATTGAGTCTTTATAGGCAACATGCATCCAGGGAGTTGTTGAGGCCTTGTGAAACAATATTTGTTTCATTTTATATCACTTTGAAAAGAGTGGTTGAAGAAAAAGCAGCTTTGAGGGCTGTTATTTGTTCCAATGAGTGGGAACATTCAGTGCTTTCTAAAGGTCCTAAGGGGAAGAACTTAGAGCAAATCATTCTAAACAGCAATTTTTGGGAAAGTGCAACAAAACTTTTGCTTATATGTGAACCAATTGTTGGCGTGCTTTGTATGGTTGATGGTGACACTCCTTGCCTTGACATGCTTTATGAAAGCATGGACTGTTGTAAGGAATCTATTCAAAAAGCACTAAATAATGTAGAAGCAAAATATATGGAGATATGGGAGACAGTTGATTGCAAATGGAAAATGATGCACACACCTTTACATGCAGCAGCTTGCTTTTTGGAGCCTAAGCTATTTGCCATTGATAGACAAGGTGACACTGAAATTATGGCAGGGCTTTTAGAAGCCGATGGAAAGTATGAGTCGAATCAAACAATTTCAGCACTAATCATAAGTCAATTTTGGGTATACAAGCGAGGAGGAGGGTTGTTTGGAATGGAAGCAGCCCAGTATGACATGGCACATGTACCTGGGTATACATGGTGGATGACCTATGGAGCACAAACACCTGAGCTACAAAATTTTGATATTCAGTTTTGAGTCAGGGAGCAAGTTCATCAGCTTGTGAGAGGAACTAGAGTTGCTTTGACCACATCCATTCCAAAAAGAGGAATAAATTGTTGTCTAGAAAGTTGGGAGATCTTGTCTATGTTCGCAGCAATTCAAAATTGCTCATGAACAAATCAGCAAAGGACTCTTCCTCACAACAAATTCTTGAAGACATAGTAATGCTAGTTGCAGATGAGCCTGACTTTGCAGATGATGAATTGAGTAGTGATACAGATGATGATGATTTAGCATCACAGCCAAGTGCTCTTGATGACTTGGAGCTTTTTTGAAGTTCTAAAGTCTTTAATGTTATTGTATCTTTTTGACAAAAGAACATTTTCAAAATCGTGATTTCACATGTTTCTTATGGTTTATATTTTATAAATGTGTCATCTTTTTGTAATGATTCAAATCTATTTATCAATGTTAAACTA
The DNA here is from genome assembly GCA_007115665.2 of Sequoiadendron giganteum. Lineage (NCBI taxonomy): Eukaryota > Viridiplantae > Streptophyta > Pinopsida > Cupressales > Cupressaceae > Sequoiadendron > Sequoiadendron giganteum. Next base: position 81,178,864 of record CM021109.1, read on the forward strand.
TTTAGATAATTGTATGGATATATTACTTATATTTATAAAAAAAATTAATAAAATTACATAAGGTGAATTTAATCCGAATTTTATACTTTTCGAATTTTTTCCTCGTTGAACTTCATCCGAATTTCAATGTTGCCAAACTCGAATTTGAATTTGAACCTGGTGACTTAGATGATTACCCAACATGATTCTCAATTAATATATCTTCTTTATGCAAGTAAGAGTAAATCCATCTACCACCATAACAATAAACCCTTCAAAATTTTCTATCTCTAGGCCACTCTTCGCCACTAGGCCATAATCAATGAAGTTGTGGGTTGCACCACTAGCAATCAAAATAGTAACTCACTGCCCTTGCAAAACTCCTCTTAACTCTAAATGGATTACATCTAAGTGTACCCGATAGTGTAGCAATTGTTACTCTTGAAACTCTTCCCCTTCATTCCTCTGGTTCAACTATTCTCTTCATATTCACTCCCTGAGTCATCCTCCCCCTTTTCTTCTTCACTATTTGAAATAACCTAAATGTAATGCACCTTACCTCTCACTAGACACTTGTGTCCCTATTCTCATGGCTCTTTACATGAAAAATATAATTGTTTCTTTCACAACTCATTTTTGGTTTCATCATTCGTGATTGCTTTCTTAAGCCACTCCATTTGAAAGGGCTGCATATTCTTCTTTGGTGAGAATGACTTATGATGAAATTTGCTTCTTGGTGAGGAGAACTCCATATTTCTTCCCCTTTTTAGCATCCAATAAAGTAGGTGAGTCAAATGCCTTCACTCATCCTCGAAGTGGTTTTGTCAACCCCTAAATAAAAGAATAATAAGTCTCCTCAGGAACATCAAGAACCATCACTAAAAGCCTATGAAACTCAAATACATAACTATCAACTGAACCATTCTACTTCAACTGTGCTAACTATACAATAATTGTGAAGAGAACTATAAGTCTCCTATCAATTGATGGCAATAAGGAGTGGTGATGATGGGTTTGGACCTCTTTCTCAATTTCAATGACATGCTCAAAACTCCTATCAAGTGGCCCACCAGGACGAATGACACCAAACACTCAACTATGCTTGTCCAATAGTGACTATTGTTAATTTTAGGATCAGAAATGAAAGCAATCAGAAAATGCAGCACATAAGACAATTGACACAGCAAGATACCCTAGGAAAACCCTCCACTAGAGGGAGAAAAACCTAGCAACAATATATCACTTATATATTGAACCACCAAAATAATGATCTCCTTACAAGAGGCCAATATGCTGGCCTGAACATAAGCATCAAAGTATGATACAACACAGAAATACTAACAGACAATTGCTGATGAATTCTCAGCCTTCAATAATGTCGAACTTGATCTTGTATGACTTCGACCTGCCTTGAATATAAATTCGCATTTGAGATGGAATGACAACAATGAATCAATCAATCCAAATGAGATACAATGAAGGTGTATATATACAAGATAGGAGGGGAGACGTGACTCCTCAAGAACATAAGTCGGCCAAACATAGAAGGATGCGCCTTTCTAATAAAATCGTGTCCATGAAAGTAGTCGACCTCATTAGCAAATCGAGCCTCTTCATTAATTAATCAGCATTTATTGTTAATGATGTGTCTCTTAAATTTATCCAATCGCTATAATATAAATTATGATAGTGTTCACAACAACTCCTTACAAAGCCTTCAAATGGAAAACTTTCTTTCCTCCTCAATCTATGCTAACAATCTATGCTAACTTCTTATGCTATTCTCTCCTCTATTCTAATCTCTAATGTCTAATTCTAATTCTAATGATTTACAAATGAGGGGGGATGCCCCTTTTATAGTTAGCTCAGTCCAGCGGACGGCTCAAATTTAATTACAATGGAGGGCTTGGATTGAGCCACATATGCCCTAATCAAGGTTTTGCCCTAAAAACCGCCACAGAGAGGAGTGGGGTAATAAATGCACAAAAGATTCTCCACTCCTCTGCAGGAACCACTATGAGCAATTAATGCCCACTATCTTTAGAAGATTCTCGTCCAAAAAGACTTTCTCTGTTCTACCTGCCAATTCTGTTGTGCTAGGAGGAGGGTAAAAGAGTCTCTAAGATTGTCTCCACAGATAATAAAAATTGATAAGATCCAGAGTTCGACTGCTCAGTCGTTCGCATTCAGCCCTCCTGTTGTTTTAATTCCTGAACACATTTCTTCCTTGTAACTTTCATATTTCTCCAGCCCACTACCTTGGGCACAGTTAGCCTCTTTTGCATCACGTTCTTAATGCCTTAGACAAATTTTCCCTACCATTTCCCTTTGCCTTGGGAACTTTTTCACCTAACTTCTTCATCTTTACCTTGTCGCATGCCTTCCTGAGTTGGGGGGCATATTAGGTCTTTGTGGAGAAATCCCAACACTTAGCCGTTTCTTTCAACATCATCCTTTCATGGCTTGGGCGCAAATGAGACATCATGGAGGAGTTTGAAATGTGTAACTTTTCTCCTTCCAAGGTTATAACGTTGTCCTGCTTCATCACCTCAAGTCCTCATGCCTTGGCTCCGATATTCATCCTGCAAAACAAAAAGAAGAGCATCAGAACACTTATAATATAAATTCACCTCACTTACCTAATTTCCATGTTCTAATCTCCAAGGTTCCTTGATCTCCAGATCTAATGAAACTTCGTCACTTTTCTAGCAAACTTTCATCATGGGCGCATTGTGTTCATTTCATTCATTTCATGAGGTCTTCTTCAAGGGCGCATCCACCACCTTGTGTTTGGAGTTAGTGCCTTAGAAATTTCTCCACCTTGAGGGTGCATTTGAATGCTTGATGTTTGAATTTCACTTCATCCTCAAATTCTTCATGCCTCAAAAGACCTAGGCACATTTTATTTTATTTTCCTACCTCAAGAATATTTTATCTCCTCCAGAAAACTTTATCAGTTGAGCCTTAGACAATTTTATCTGCTTTCGAAATTTCATCCACTGTAATCTAGGTGTCCACCAGGGCATTTTAATCCATTTCCCCTTAGAAAAATATTCAATCTCCCCCTTAGAAAATATTTTTCAACCTTATTATTCATCAGGTACACAAAGGGGTACATTTAATTTTTCTCACCCTTGAAAATATTTTTCACCGATGTTTATTTCAACATTTTCCACCTTGGGCACATTCACTAGGTGACTCTTTTATTTCTAATGCCTTTCAATATTTTCCCAAACACTTCATGTCAAGGGCACATTTTGATGAGCCTGCTATTTAATTCTCAACGCTTTAGAGTATCACTTCCCTTTGGCCTTCACATTCCTTCCTTAGAAAATATTTGACTCCTCTCACATGTTTCTTGCCTTAGAAACTTTTAGCATCTTGTTCACCTTGGGCGCATTTCCACCCTTGAGCTTCTATTTTCACCCCTTAGAAAATTCCCATGTATCTCTTCTCATCCTGCCTTGGGCGCATTTGAGTGTCAATGCTTTGGGTTTCCATGCCTTAGGCAAATTTTCCAGCATCAAGCTCCCTCTTTGGGCACATATGGCATAGTGGCATCTTGTTTCATGCCTTAGGAAATTTGCAACAAGTCTTTTGTCTCCTTGGGTGCATTTTGAAGGGTGAACCCCTATGTTACAACTTATAAATTTCTCATGCTTTGCTACCTCAACCTTGGGTGCATTTGAGGCCTTCTACTTTCATTCTAAACTTAGAAACTTTTCCAAGCCTCCAGCCACCTTGAGGGCGCATTTTGGGGTGTGAGTTTCAATTTTTCTTAACTAGAGATTTCTTTATCTCATCCCACTTGCTTAGGGCACATGTAGGGGGTCCTTGTAATGTCCCCGTCTCAAGCCTGATCTTTTCAATGACCGTTGGCCTATTCCGGAGACCCGTAGGCTAGTCGGAAGGTAAAATTAGGGTTTCCTATTTTGATGGAAGTTCTTGCTCGGAGTTGGTTGTTTCAATGGCGGATTCTTTCTGGGTTTTCAGAGAGCTTCACAGTGGTATGTTCTTCTGGGCATTCTGAGCATCTTCAGGAATTTACTATTTTTAGTAAATTCTATTCCGGGCAGTAAACAGGTTGGTCTCAAGCAGTTGACTTTCCTCTTCAGCTGATTCAATTGGCTTATTCAGATTCTGGCCTCTGGATGCAGTTTGAGGTGATAAGCTGAATTATTTTGAAGAAGTTATGTTTAATGTTATATTTTAACATTGACCCTTGGCCTAGCAACTTTACCTTAAGTTGTTTTTAAAAGAGGTTCTTTATGGGTGGGCGCCTCATTAAAGGAATTGATTATATTTCTTATTAAAAGATTTATTTCCCAAGCAAAAGTGGACGCCATCTTCAATGAAGGAATAATTTAATAATTAAAAGTCAAAATTGCAGCTAGAAGGAAAGGACGCCATTGGTTGAAGGATTAGGGTTTGACTCTTAAGAGAAGGTTAGGGTTTCGAGAAGAGTCAACCGAAAATTATAAAAGGAAGACTTTGATCCTCAATTCATTATCTTTTGTCTACAGGAATGTTATGCTGCCGGATTGGCTGTGGGATTGCTTCAGGGAATGAAAGCCTCCTAGCTTGGCATTGCTTCTCGCTTGCAAGATAGCGACTAGTGGTGATATAGTGTAGTTTGAGTGATTTGTAGTGAAGTTGGTGCATTGTAGTCAGTGTTTGGTATTGTAGATCAGTTTATGCATATTAGAGAGATTCTGGAATTTCATTTTTATCTACAGCAGTTTGATGTTTTTATTCATAAGTCCAAAAATACAAAAAAAGTCATTATGGGTATTGTCTAAATCTATGTGTTTGTAAGGGGCGACTCATTTCTCCAAGTTGCAGATTTTTTGGAGAAGCTTTGAATTTTTAATGTGAAATCGCCCTTCTTGCTGGGCCGTACTTTCCAGATTTGCCTTGGGATTGGTGCATTAAATACATAGAGTCTTTTGTTTAGCTTTCAGTGTCCTATCTTGGTCGCCATCTTATTAGGGTCATATTGCATTTCGTCTCGTGAAATTTGAATGGGTTTGGAGTGAGTTATGAGTAAAATTGTGAGTTTCAAGGCTGCTGTTCATGCATAAGAAAAACAAGACTGTCATAAATCAATTTGTGAAGTTGGTCCTATTAATTACAGTTTCGGGTCTAATCTTTATTATTCAGTGAAGGAAGTTATATTTAATATTGCAGCTCTCTCTAACTCTCGATTCACGATCATAGCAAGGCATTATCTTTTATATTGTAAGCTGACAGTAGTATTGACAGCCGTTCTTAATCTTGCTTTATCATGATTTGTAATGCTCATCTTTACATTCAGTAATCGCATTTGTATTTCATTTATCTCCGCCATATGGTCGCCTCATCTCCGTATTGGATTGAGTAGCACATACTTGGTGTTGAGTTTGCTTTCAGTTTACTAGATGATAGGGACCCTCTGACCACATGCTTGTCGTTCACCGACACATTTCTTGGTTAGAGTTCTTGTACCAACATTTCCATTAAGATCCTCTGACAATATGCTCGCCATCACTAGCGCCATTCTTGGTTAGAGTTCCTTCCGCTCTGTTCTGCTTTTCAGATCCTCTAACCAATGTTCACACCTTGCCCACATTGGGATCCTGGTGTACATTCTGGTTAGAGTTGCTTCAGCATCGTTTTGTTTTTGGGCTAACCTTAACGGGTGCGTATTGTTTGTAACTTGCAACTGAAAAACGAAAAAAAAATTGGCTTGGTTTATTTCATTCCTACTTTCATTTCTCACTCAGAAATCTTTCAAACCTCTTGCTTCGAATCTTGGGCGCATTTTACCCTTGGTGATTTCATCTTGCATGTCTCAGAAACTTTTGAGTTGCCTCTTCATGATGGGCGCATTCAAGAGGTGAAGCTTTCATTTTACCACACTTAGAAAATTTCTTCAACTTATAACCCTTGCTGGGCGCATTTTAGAGGTGACACTTTCATTTTGTAACTTACGCAAATTTTCATGTCTTGCTTCCTCAACCTTAGGCGCATTTTGAAGGTGCCACTCATGTTTTCTTACTTAGAAAACCTTTCCAAGTCATCTATCCCCTTTAGAGCGCATTTGAGAGGGGCCACTTTCATTTTCACTACTTAGAATTATTTCTCACCTCACTCCTTGCTTGGGCGCATATGGAGGGGTGTGCCTTCAAGTTTGCATACTTAGAAAGTTTTTCAACTTCTCCTCTTCTCAAGGGCGCATTTTGAAGGTGACAATTTCATTTTCCCTTGCCTTAACATTTTTCCTGACATCTCCTTACATGATGGGCGCATTTGAGGGTATCTACTCCCATTTGAGGGTGCATTTGGCAAGTGAAGCTTTTGTTTCCTACGTCTTAGAAATTTTCTTCACCCAACTCCTTTCTTGGGCGCATTTGGAGGTGTGTGCTCTGATTTTCAACCTTAGAAAAAACTTTAAGTCTTGTCCCCTCTTCATGGCTAAGGCGCATTTGAGAGGTGGTGAACTCATCCTAGTGACTTTCTTGTGTCTGAACACTTAGCCCATTTTGTAACTGGTTCGCCCTAGCTTACTATTTTTAGTAAGTCTCTGATTTTCTGATCTCTACAACTCCATTTCACTTGAAATTTTCACCATGTGGTCCTCACTGCTTGATGAACCTGCTTACACCTGCCTTTTATGTTTACTTGCTATTTTTAGCCCTTTTCTGGAGGTGACTTACTATAAATAGTAACTGGTCGAATTGCGCCCAAATTTTACCGGTAGACTGCCTAAAGGATGTTTATCGCAATGCAATACATTCATTTTTCATTTTTCTCGATTTTTGCCCCTCTTTTTAGGCGTCAAAGTAGGAAACCCTAATCTAACTTGCATGTGCCTTGAATGACCCTTGTTGGACTCTGTTTTTGTTGCATGTTGCTTTATTCGTGAATCTGAGTGTTGGGTAGCTACCTGGAGTGAACCTACTAAAAATAGTAAGTGATTGAAAAGTGATCAATCCATTGCTAAATGCATTTGCATGTCATACTGCCCGAGAGATCTCAAAAAACTGAAAAAACTGGTCTACATGCGAGTACTGGCTAAAAATAGTTAGTTCCTGAAAAATGATCAACTCTGTTTGCATGTCACATCGTTACAAAGCTCTCGAAAAACCTATAAAGAATATCTTGACATGCACTGAAAAATCCTGCATGCAAACCCTTGAAATAGCCTCCGAAGCCAGAACTACTAAAAATAGAAAGTTGTTTGAATCTGCTCAAATTTTGTGTGCAAGCACTTTGAAGTGTTCTGAATGTGGTGGAGCAGTCGGAATTCCAAAATTCTGAAGAAAAGACCCCAAATTGAGTACTTACTAAAAATAGTAAGTTGTCGAATCTCAGTGAAAATTTAGTGGGATCTTGCCTAAAGTCTCTGGATTGTAGTGCCAAGCTCAGATTTCAATTTTCCAACTCAATTTGACCTCAAACTAGCCTGAAGAATGAAAACCCTAATTTCACAGACTTAGCCAAAATTTCCAATCAGGTCAAGCGATGGGACATCCCCGAAAGGACAGAAAGATCAGAGAGAGACGCAAAACCAAAGCCAAAAGACCAAAAAGAAGCAAAAATCAGGGGGTCCCCATTTGAATGGGGTGATGTGTGAAAAGTTCACAACACCATAGATTGCCAGATGTCATATCCCAAAGCACTAAGATATGTCTTCATTCCTAAGCTACAGAAAGCATAATTAGTTCCATCAAACAATGGTGCCCTATTTGATGAGAATCCATGAATTTCTTGTCTGGCCATTACTGCTCTCCTCAAATCTACCTTCTAGCTATTAGGCTAACTTCGAAGGAACCCACTCCGATACCAATTGATGAGCACACGGTGATACTAAGAGAGAGAGAGGGGAGGGGGGTGTGAATCAATATCTAACAATCTTTTACTTTTCAAAACTTAACCAATCACAATAAAACATTCAAGTAAGATCTAGCTATTTAGAGCACAGAGACTAACGCATAATTTTACGTAGAAACCCTTGCAAATCTAATTACAAATTCACACAATATCCTTCTTCCAAATCTGATCACAAATCTAATTACAAATTCACACAATATCCTTCTTCCAAATCTGATCACAATCTACACTATCATTCTCTCACAAATCTGATTACAGTCATGCACAATCTTCCTTCCAGATTTGATCACTATCAGGCACAATATGTTGGAATTATTGTCATTGATGTCAAAAGCCATATGGAGATAGTTGCATATATTGTCATTGATGTCAACACAGCAGGTGCCTCTTAGTGAAGGATTTATTTATTTGGAAAATATTGTTTTGAGTAGATATAATTTCATTTTTGAAATTTTGAGAATGAATTCATTGATTTATAAGCTTCTTGATGGCCGACCTCCTTATGCAAGCATGGATTTAATCTTATGAAATCATGGATGAGAAAATAGCTGACTCCTTGTCTTGGTGCCACTTTTGTGGAGGGAATAAAATTCAAAATTGAAGATCACTAATCAAGCTGACTTCATTTAGAAATAATGTTTCCTTTATGATGGAAAACCTTCCAAGAGTTTGGCACCCAAACTTGAAATTAAGATATCATAATAATGTTGGTCGACCTGTAGTGCCACCATGAAAAGTAATTGATTAAGTTATAATCATTTTATGTGGCCGACCGGTGCTGTGAAATTGACATGATTAAGGTATATATAGAAGATCATTTGGGAGTTAAAAATAATTGAATTCCAAGCATGAATACTTCCGATTTTTAGAAGAAAATAGCAGTAATCATCATTAGATTAAGAGCAGTGATTATCATATTAATGCAGCAATTTTAAGTGAAGCAAGGAGCGATGCATAAAAGTGGCAATTCATTGGTAATTAAAAAAATCGGCAACCCTTAAGGAGAAATAAAAGTTTAAAACGCTCTGATCCATATTATGATGCATTAACAAAGAATCAAAGTTAAAACAAGTGATTATTATCTTATAAAGGCAGAAAAAGGTGTTAATTAAATAATGAAAAGGTTTGATTAAGAAAGGACACTATTATTTGTAAAACACATCCCCCTGGAGGAATGTATAAATGGAGACTGAAAGGTGACTTTGAGGGTAAAAATTTTCAACATTTTATTTCTGAGTATAAAAGCAGATTCAAGAAAAATAGAAGCAGAAATGAACTGCAAATCAGATATCTTATGAAGAGTATATGCTGCCATATGAGAAGGATAAGTGCAAATATATGACAAACATATGTGAAGATTGAGAAGTAAATGTTCAGGGAAAGAATGCAGATTTTAAGGTGAAATTATAGATCAGATTTATGAAAGGATTGTGTGAATAATTCTAATCAGATTTGTGAGAGATATTGTGATCAGATTTGTGAGAGATATTGTGATCAGATTTGAAAGAAAGGTTGATATTGGAGTGTGGATCAGATTTGTGAAAAGAGAGATTACGTGATTTGAATCAGATTTGAAATTGGATCAGATTTTTGATTGGTTATCAGATTTATAAAGAAAAGGATTTGGATCAGAGTTGTGGGGATTGAAGCCTCCAATAGGTTGGAGCCTATCATATTAAGGTTGGAGCCTCTTGCTGGGTTGGAGCTCAGTTTGTCCGTGGGGATTGGTGCCTATCAAGTTGAGGTTGGAGCCTCTTGCTGAGTTGAAGCTCAGTTTGTATAGAGATTTGAGACTTTGATAGTAGGTTGGAGCCTACAAGAAGCAGAAGATTAAACTATAATATATATGCATTATTGTGTCGTAGTTTTCTCCCGAAATCATGTGTTCTCATTGTGTTCCTAATTGCTAGATCTTACTTGAACTGATTCAACCCTCCTCGCCCCCCTCCTGCCACCCCCAGTATCATCGTGTGCTCAACACAATATCTTTCACAAATCTGATCCAAACTTTGTCAATTTCTTCCTTCAATTTGATCAATAATATATCAATGTTTTTCTTCACAAATCTGCTCTTAATAGTCACACATATTTTTCATACATCTCTGCATTCATCTACATACATGAGCTGTATATATTCTTTAATATGAGTCTGAAACATTCTTCATACTTCTCTGCCCTTTTAAATCTGATCTCTATTACACATATATTCTCAAAAAGTCAGATTTACTCTTCATTTTTCTGCTCTTCCTCTTCCGTATACTAAGAAATATATTTTTTATTTCTTTCACATATCTGATTTAAATATTGCTATGTATAAACTCATAATTCTGATCACAAGAATGCACTGCTTCCACAAGTATTTCTGCCTTAAGTTCTGCTCTAATCTCACTTACAAATCTGCTCTTAAACTATCCATCATGTATTGCTCCCTTTGTAGCATTAACACTTTCATTCATAATATAAATCTCAACTACTTTTCATATTTTGCTGCTCTCAATCTTCATTTTTCTGCTCTACATCTGATAATAATATTCAATAAAAAATTATTTCTAATACTTCAAACAACCCCTTATATATACATTTCAAAGTGCCTCATCATAAGGGATGTGTTGCTTCATGAAGGAGGTCGGATGTCTTTAATAAATTTAATTTATTTCAAACCTTACTGAAGGCACCAACATATGGAGAGGGATCGGCCACTATGATAGGATTTATTTTCTTAATAGGAATTCAGCCTTCACAATAGCAATTAACCTTATTTAATTTTGCTTTTACCTCTCATTGAAGTCGGCCTTAATCAAACCTTGCATATGATTTAAACTCCAATGTAGTCAGCCACAAAATTTGATATAAATATTTGTTTTGTCTTGCATAAACATGGGCATAGTTTATGGAGGTCAACAAGGTTGACTAGTATGAGTAAACTTGATAAATATGATTAACACATTTTAAGCAAAAATCGTATCCTCCATTTGGGCGCTAAGACCGAGGAGATCAGCCACTATGTTATTACTGATTTTTGGCCAGCATATATATCCTTCAAACTCTATCATTGATTTATATTGATTTTTCATCACGCCTTTGACATCAACAACAATGTGCTAACAATCTCAGACTAGGAGTTCCTTCTTAACATCATTCTTGGACTGTAAGATCTTTGACATTGATTAGTGGCCTTTCAGCAATCCATTTGACATTAATGACATGTCTTCTTACCTTTGACCTCAATGACAACCCTTAACGACCTCGTGCCTTTGACATCACTGACAACGTATTCCAACAGTTTGTCCTCTATAGAAATAGGATGACTGGTATGACCGATAGGGATCTCATACATCAAGAATTGAGGCCTAGAAAAAATTCTCTAGGGAACTATGACAAAACCCTATCAAATTTCCAATTAATTCATACAAATTTGGACCTCTTAGACTCAGCCATGAGACCAAATCTAACATAGGATACACCGTATGAAACTTCTTGGTAGAATATCCCGAAAAATGAGAAGGGGTTTGTAGATTAAAAGCTTTAATACATGTTAAAATCACCAAAAGGACTCACAAGAATAGAAACACATAGCAACACCAAAAAACCTTCCACACAAAAGAGAAGCAATGAAAAACATTATATCCCAATAATGGTACAATACATACAAGATACAATAGGCAAAAGTATATAGAAAATCCTTGTATATATAGGCAAACATGAGACATAGGACAACATAGGACTTGTCATAATCATATGACTTGAGACACAAAAAACAAATGTCCTGAGTAAACTTATCTAATTAGGTGTAAATGGGTCCTAAAAAGGAACCGATTAGGTACTAAACCTTAGTTACACCACCAAATATATATATGTCACAGAAAATGTGGGTAAAAAGGATGAGAAATCATGCAAATATCAGTGATTACTACAGCCTCCTGCTGACTAAGTCCATGTGCTTATGTGGTTTAAGGATGATTTGTCATGCAAATATCAGTGATTACTAGAGTCTCCTAGTGACTAAGACCATGTTCTTATGTCAATATGAGGATGAATCATCATGCAAATATCAGTGATTACTAGAGTCTTCTAGTGACTCAGACCATGTGCTAAACAAGACAATATTCAAGGATGGCGATTGTAGAAATATGAAAACCATACTAGGTGTGAATATCAAATGATCATTTCAGCCTGTTGGTCATTGAGACTCCATGACCAACAATCAATGTCTTGTTCGCTGCCACACCAGAGGACATTTACAGGAAATTAATGCACCATCAGGAAACAACTAATCAGCAAATTATACCTGGCATTAGTAATAAATAAAACCAAACAAATGAATCTGAGTCATTTGCAGGCCTCCAACAACATTGACAATTACATTCTGTTTTTGTAGTTCATAACAATGAGTTACTGGTAAAGGAAAGATTTGTAGACTGATTAGGCATAGAACACAAGCCTAATAGCTCAATTTCTACTTAACAAATGCTTGCAATGCTGATATCAAACAAGGCCAGAAAACAACCACAAAAGGAAGATGATATAGAGGTGGAACTGGAAGGACCATTTGAACTTGCATTTACTTGAAATTTATCCCTAGGATATACAAAAAGAAAAACATCTTTACAGTTCATAAGTAGCAGAATCTAAAGAAATACAAACTAGAAACAAAAACAAAAAAAGATGATAGTTTTTAACCTTTCATGACAAGGAACAATTTTAAAACTTGAGATTTGCCGATTATAAATATGCACTTTTAGTGCATCCATCTTACAGAAATTCCGAAAGTCATGTTCTCCCAAAAGCTTATTGCATGCAACTTCCATTTCCTGATAGACATGCATAAATACAAATACGACTAGTTATTCATCTGCTTTTGATTTCAGCATGAAAAATCTATAATGAATTGCAATATGCAAAATATTGCTCAAACAAATTCAACACCTGACCATACTCACACATATGTCAAGGTTCTCGCGCAAAAAGTAGTACTTATATTCTCTACTCAAACAGCTAAACCTGCAAATATTAACCTCTTAAGAGATTCCAAAATCATAAAGTTTAAATCTAATAAAAAAGCAACAAATATTTGCAGAGTAAAACCTCGCCAATGTTAAAACCTGCATCCATGACCAAAAGACTAATCCCTTGAAGAAACCAGAAAGTTCAAAAGTAAAACACATTTTAGAATGTTATAATCATGATATTGTAAGAACAAATAATTTAAGATTGAAGATTGAAGATATAAAAGAAAATTCATTAGAAAAATATTGAAAGCCTCAAGCATACTTCTTTGAAGTGCAAAGTTAATGAACATTAAAGTTCACTGATATGACAGAATTGAAAAGTAATGCTCACAAACAACTTAACGAAAAAAAAAAAGAAAATGCAAAACAATGATCATTACCGGAAAAGCTTAAACGTAAGTTACAGAAACCAAGGGGTCAGAGAACAATACATGTGCTAGAGACCAGCTGCATTTAAAAAAAATGTTCCTTTATTTCTATAACCAATAAAACACTATCATGGAGGAATAGAACACACCTGTATTTGAATTGTAGTTGTACTCCAAGACAATCAAAGATCGACTGTAACATTGAACCAAATCAACAGTTTTCATAGACTAGCTGCATTCTAAATTTTGTATTTTGGCAAAGGATGAAAGAAAATTCACTACAAGAACTGGAAGCCACAAATATATAATTCTTCTTAATAGGAAGACCCCTTAGTCTAAGTTTAGCTTCCTGATCTTATGAAAATCACCCCTTACTCAAAATTTAGCTTCCTGATCTTATGAAAATCACCCTTTAAACAAAATTTAGCTGCATTCCTAATTTTGTATTTCACCAAAGGATGAAAGAAAGTAACTGCAAGAACTTGAAGCCACAAATATATAATTCTTCTTGATAGGAAGATCCCTTAGTCTCTAGCACAACCTTTCTCTGTGATATTCCATTTAATATGAACAAGGGCATCTCCTTCGTCCAAGATCTGATTTTCTTGAGCAACTTGGACCATTCTTTGCATTGCAGAGTACCTTGGGCATGTGTATTCACCTATTTTCATTACCTTGTATCAAATAAATTATTTATTTTATTCAATCCAAATAAATTAGATTTATCAAACATAGGTCAATGTTTCATATAATTTATGACATCCTCCATAGGAAAATTAAAAATAATACATGAAATTGCCACAGTCAAATTGCACTATATCAGAGGAAAGAACAGGCCTCAACAGAGGATAATCGCAGAAACCTAAAGTCCTTTTATAGGACCTTATAAAAGTTGGACAGTAGATGAGAGTAAATTTTTTGAGCAAAGACTATCTGCACAAATTATTTTGTCATCAACGTTCCAGACCACTCAAGTCGTTGTAATGGCCCTCGCCCAATCTGCCCTTAGATTTCAACCTTAGATGCTTAGGAATTATGTCACACAATTGTCTTGCAATAATATGACAGCAGGAATCACAAACTCACTAGAATTCTATGCAAATGGATATTGACATTTCAACAAACAGTTGGCATGCAACCTTATACAAATCTGATATCCTGATGTAAATAGAGTGTTTTTATTACAAATCAGCTCATACAAATAGGCTGCAAACAGTATAGATTATTCTCAGAAATTACAATGCATAGAAATGAAGATATGATGGAAAAAACCTGGAAATAGACACTGATATGATCTGCAGATGAAATGGTAGCCCTCCAACTTCAACCAGCAAGATAAATACCCAAGCAACAATACATCAGCTGTTGCTAACCCTCACAAGTATGCAATAATAAATCAGTTACTGCATATGTGCAATAATACATCAGCTACTCAATAATAGCGCAGCTATTGCAAGCTTCAGAAACCCTTATTATTTCCTTCAATGAAGCACAAATTGGACCTTTGAAGTGAAGCCCACAATGAAGCAATAATTCAGCTGATATTTCACAAACTCAAAATTGCATGACCACTAAGAGTTTTCGTTCCCAATGCCTGGAAATGGCAGAAACCCTAGCTGGCTTCCTCACCAAACAAATTATTCAAAACACATCAATTCTTGGATGCTTAGAAGCTTAACTTGACCTTCTTTTATACTTTTTCTCCAACCCTTCAAGAAACTTCTAGAAATAATATTAAAATAATTTTATTTCACTTAAGTGACTTTTATGATATAATATTAATTTAAGTCACTTTATTAAATTAATTAAATATAAAGTCACCTTTCAATTTTTATTTATTTGATAACTTTATAAATAATTAACTTAATACTTTTAATTAAAATAATCAATTAAGCTATCCTTATAAAATAACATTAACTTGGACAACTTAATTAATTAAATTAATTAAATCATTCTCCCCCCAAATTGGGGACATTACAATCCGCCCCTCCTAAAATTGCTTGACCCCAAGCAATCTCAACTACCATGATATCTGATATTTGAAAATCAAACCAACTAAGCCAACCACCTGGATCCCAAATAATCCTGAGAAGAACTCCAACCAACAATCCCTGTATACAGCTGAAGCTCATGACATTGTCAACCCTTGTTGATCCGTGAAGCCAACTATCCAACAAATAAACTCCTGGACCCCAACTCTGAAAATTATCTCTACCTGGATCCCTTGAAAGAATCGAACGACCATCCAACTCAACACTAGTTGACTTCTGTTGTGCCACTCTTGTAACCCCTAAAGTCCAATCGGACTCATCATGAAATTTGAAACATGTCATACCAAAATGAACCCGAACTCCTCTTACTCAACCCACCCCTCTATGCCAACAATGAAATGGTCAAATCCTGCACATGTGGGCTGAAGGAAAATTGATGAGCACACCTCATGATGCAATCAATATGAAACTCCCCTGATTGTGCCAAAGGACAACCAAAGTAGTCAAGTGTACTCCAACCGATACTGCCATCCTCAGAAGAAGACTCGCAACTAATAACAGGATGAGTTGAGCTAACCACAATATCATCACTACCCTATGTCGCCCTGTCAACAAAACCTCCATCAGAAAGAACCTGCAATTGTCCTGAAGTACCATCATGAATCTTCTTCTGATAAGATTGACCAAGGTCAATCTCAAAAGTGCCAATGTAGAGTCTCATGCTCAAATATCTGACAACTCTTGAATCTGCAACCATAACTGTAGTGTTTGTGTCATCCACAACCCATTCCACCCTAAATGGTCTCCTGCAGATGTGAAGGATGCCCAATGTAGGTACATAATAACATATACCAATGTTACACCTCGATTGTATAGCTACTATTTTCATAGGGCAATTGTCTGTAATGAGTGAATTTTGGAGAATGAATAAAACATGTTTCTTTAGCAATATGAGTGTGCTTCCATTTAATGAATGTCTCATTTTATGCTACTTCTATCGATGTTATCCTTGATGAATGTTGCATGCATAGTTATCGAGTTGTGAATATTCGAACTTAAGATGTTTTGTATACTGTTAATGTTGTGAACAAGTAACTGTCGAGATTGTATGTCTATGGGTGCAGGTACATGAACCATTCCTCCAGGCGGAGGGGAAATATCACTTCGGAGAGGAGTTTGGTCGGTTAACCGGTAATGTGAACTATCTAAGCATACACACACTTCACTGTAGAGTAAGTAATTGAGTCAGATAAGTTGGTCTTGATAAGTCATCCATAGGCTTTAGGAGTCTGGGTTACTTCTTTGTGCTTTGTGAGTGATGCGTATTTGTCTATGAGACTTACTATATTGTGATCATTGTGTGGAAAGTATGAGTAACATATGTGTATAGGTTGAGTGGGTTTGTATACACATGTATACATTATGTACACGTATCTATATGTATAAACATATCGATACAAACGTATGATAGGCAAATGGATATGCTCATACGTATGTGTCAACATGGTATACATACACATACGTATACATAGAGGTATATACGGTTAAACACGTGTATGTACATACACACGCTAGCTATTATCTATGGAAATAAATAATATTGTGATATTGTTGCCTAGTAATTTACATGTATATGTATGTATATAAGTATATATCGATGGCATATGGATATTAAATCATATATACATAGATACATAAATATATATATTTATATATATTATATAACAGATGAATATATATATATATAGTAAGATAATATATATATATACATTACGAGAGTAATGGGAAATATATATATAATATATAAATATATAGTTTAAAATATTTTAAAACTCTAAAGTGAAAAATTAGAAAATTTAAATTTTTACTTGGAGTAAATATTTAAATAGAACTATAAGGAATTGATAAATCTCAATTAAATTGAGCCTTTCTCATTTAGAGGAATTTAAATATAATGGAAATCAATCTTTGATTAATTATCATTACATATTTAGGAAATCAAACTATTTCCTAACTATAATGGAATCGACCTTTTCTTATTTTCATCATGAATTAAATCGAATTGTATAACCTTGGTAAAACACATGAAGGAAATATTATGTTCAATAAACATTATATTTCATAAGGCTGAAATTCAAATATTTGGGAAAACTATATCAAACTTTCTATGAATATGAAAAATGGCAGAAGAGAAACGCACGCACCTATTGAAGCACTCAGCAAAGGAAAAATGCAGATGCGGCTTGCAATGTGTCAATGGACGCCTGAAATTAGGGATTATAATGAGGAATTTAGGAAAGACTTTGTCATTCAAAATATCCCTCACCTGTTGAATCGCGCCATAGCTGAAGGTGTTGATTTCTCCTCTTTGAATGGAGTCAATTTGAATCTTTCTTCACCTGTTGTCAAAATAATGGTCGAATCATCTTATCAACTCGTTGAGTATGGGATTTACCAATCGCCACATATCAGTTGAAGCAGTCAATCGAAATACATATCAATCGCCATGCCTTTCTGTGAGGAATGCGTTGCATATTGAGGCCCTATATAAAGCCTTCTTACTGCTGGGAAATATCATTCTCATACTCGCATTTCTCTTTCTAATTCATATTGTTTCACTTATTCGTTTTTTGTCATCAAAGTCATTCCTTTTGCAAATATAGTTGTTCTCATTGCCCAACTTGAGCTTGCGTATTGTAAGAATATGCTATCAATTTCTGGAAGTGCAAATTATTCACAATTCTAAGTTTCATCTCTTCATACTGCTGGAAGAGTGAATCACCATAATTCTAAGTTATATTAAGGAGCTGACCAGTTGTGTATCAATCATTGTGAGAGTATTTTCTGAGAGGGAAACATAATAGAACAAAGGAATTTTGTAGTCTGAAAGTGCTGCAAGTACAGACCACATCATCATCATCAAAGGAAAGCTTAAACCAGGCATGGCTTATTGTTTCTCTATGCATTTCATCTTTGGATCTTTGATTTATCATGAAGTCATGTTCAAATATCTTTGGTTATTTATTTTTGTATGGTGTTTGCAATAGACTGTCCAATACCTTGCATTTAGTAAATATGTCATAGATGATGCATGTTTGTTGAAGAGAGTATTTATTTGTCTTCAAAGGTTAGATAATGCATTTTGTGTTATTGCATTACTTGTATGATCTCTATATAAGGAGAATATGGTTGTAATTAGTTACTAAATACTAGGATGGAAATGAAGGCATTAAGTCAAGTAATGAACCACAGCTTAAGTTAATAGGTTAACTTAGACAGCTTGAGGTACTCCTAGGATGACGATGTCCAATAAAGGAGGGGAATTTGTGATTACTTGTTATGCTGTTTCATTTCTAGTAGTTTAGTTTGTTGTAGGATGTTTGGGGTACAGATTACCCAGTGAAGGACAAAGACCTACGTGTAGTGTAAGATAGCCCTAAGTCAAATCGACCCTGGATAGTGTAATTGATAGATGACTTTCATTCGAAGTACTAAATGAGAACACTTTGGCCAAAGTAGTGAAATGTACGACATCCACTTAGACTATGCGATTCTTGAGACTACACTATGAGTTTATCGTGATCCTTAAAGCAAGCTAGTTTGAGATTGTCAAATAGAAAGTTCTAGTATTGTAGGACACACCACTATGCTCAATCGGTAAACAATATCAGTTACCCTACCAATCTCTTCATTGAAGGGAGGGCCACCTATTGAATGGTAGATGTACAAGAGACTGCATTATAAGTTTGTCGTTGGCGGAAAAGCGCCTGAGTGATGTTTCTCCTCCTTACCAGGCTACTGAAGCACCGAGATTTGAAAGTCGGATTCCTAGACCTTCTTACCACTATTAGTTCAAAAGCTCAATGAGCTATGTATGTTTTCTTACTCTGTTATTCAAATTTGAAAAGGAAAAGATTACTTGCTGAATTATATTGTATCTTGTTTTATACTTATCAATGAAAGAAAAGAAAAAAATCTTCTTGCAATGTCTTTATTACTCTTCTTCTTTACTTATTAGAGAAAAATTAAGAAATTTTATTTACCGAAGGGTCGGGTCGTTACAACCAACACCTGTCAAACTGCTGGTATGAATCACAACAGCACCGTGCAGCTTGCTAATCAAGTCCATGATAGAGAAAAAGGTATCCCTACTGCCAAGGGATGATAAAAAATCATCTTCAATCCGCCCTCTCACTCCAAAGTGACAATCCCAACTCCATCTATCCATCTCAACTGCTACTGACCTCAAGGTAAGACTGTCAACACTCAACGAAGTATGAGGTAGAACACATGGTATAGCTGGAACGCAACTAACCTCCAACCCTAGACTAGCATCAACTGGCAACTCAAACAAACTCCTCTCGAGAGTAATGCAACCATCAATAACTGAGACTGAACTTGTATCCTGAGTATGAATGCTAGGAGAACTCAAACTGCTGTCCCCATCCAGTGTCCTGGCTGTCATAGACGACTGAATCTCTGTTGAACATGATGAACAACGAGCGAAACTCAACTCCAAGCAAAGTTCATCAACATGAGTCTCGGAGACCTGAAGAGCTAACTGAGCACTCTTCAAAGAATCCCTAGTGACCTCAAGCTCGTGTGAGAGCTTATCAGCTTCCTCTTCTTTCCTCATAAAGGCATCTGAGTAGATCTCAACAAGGTTTAGAAGGTGGTCACAATTTGAAAGAAGGTGTAAATAGTCTGCCTTTACTGCCCCCATACCTTCTCTGATAATCTGAAGACTGTCCTGAGAAGCTACATCATCAATTTATATGTAGAAAAGGACAAAGTTAAATTTGGCGTAGGAGGAGAAATAATACGCAATTGCAAGATTTTAGTTCTTCAGCAAATTAAAAAAATCAGAAGGAGACAAAAATTGAAGAGACAAATAGCGCCAGGACAAATCATAGCTATTTCCTGAATCGATATTTGAATGAGTTCGCTATTTACCATTTTCAGTGGAGTTCGGTCTGGAAAAAATTCAATATAATATCTGGGAAAACACAAAACAGTGACAGTGAGCTGCTAGACAAGACAAAAAGAAGATTGTCGATAAAGTTGTGAGCCTTGGGAAAAATCCAACGCACAACTAGGAGAGTTGACCTGCTGATAAAGACAAAATTTATAGTGCAAATCAGATTGGAGAAGGATTCAAGGAAAATCATGGTCAGAAGGATTAAATCAGGGAATCACTTCATAAATGTTGATAAAGTCAAGAATTCAAGTAAGACAAAATTTAGACAAAAAGGAAATTGCCTTTCAACTGTCAGGAGTAGCTTGGCACAGGAGTTCGATGATATTTTGGAAAGTAAAGTGCTCAGGTAAAAGACAAACAATAGGCGTCAGAAAATAATAATTAGGAGTTGCTTGGTTACTATGAAGGAGTTTTGTAGACTTGCGTAGATTCAAGGAGACGTCTTTGTTATTCTTGGGCTGCTTTCATCAGGTAGGAAAAATATTATATGCCATGTCAGCAATAAAGTTAAAGGGCGACTGGGTCAGAATAAGACAAAGGTTTTAGAACAGGAAAGGGACGTGACTCTATGAAGACAAATTATATAAGCAATGTGGGAAAGACAAAATCGTAGTTGTCTTCTCTCAGCTGCTAAAGCAATCTGTCAACTCAAGCAGATAAAGTCAATTCAAGAAGCTAGCATTTGGAGTACACTTTCTTAAGAGGCTTTGGAAGGGACATAGGTCTTCATTGAAGCTGGCGATTCAGCCTCCAAGAGTTTCGACTAGAAAAGAAGACTTAGCTGCAGCCTCTACATATTCTGAGAATCACTATTGTGGAAAGAAAACTCCATTTGTATAATCTATTCGGTATATTGTTGCAAATCTGAATCTCATCATGTATGTCATCAGTTTATATTGAATGCATACCGTAGATTGTACATTGGATTTGTAGACCCTGGCTATGTACTCTATTGTTGTAATACTGAAGGTGTTTTTGGGCAGTCACAATTGAAAATTCAGTCCTCTAAGTGTCTTAAGAGGTAAGGTAGTGTTTGCATAAATGCTAATTGGCTGTGGATGCACAGTTGCCAACATATTATCTCGAAATACGTGCACTTGCATCTATCCTATCCATTTGCAATCATTAGTTGTTGTCTTTGATGCATTTGAAATCATTAAAAACTCAAACACAAATGGAGAAGTCATTTATCAGCTGAAAGGTGATTGCTTGGCAACTGTTCGACGAAATTCCTCTAGCACCAAAATTGAAAATTTGAGCCAGATTCAGCAAGGCATCTTACAGTGCTCACCTACCCCTAAGTTCATGAGATTTCTTGAGCTGTGCTTGACGATTGAGATTACTGTACAAAATCCATTGGGTACACATGGCATTGTGAAGGGTGTTATTTTTTATTGCTGCAACAGGGTCTAGTAAATAAAATGAAGACAATGGCAGATCTGAAAAGTGTCATTTTCTCAAAAGAATTCAATGATACATTCAATGGTGAACAGCTAAGGGACTTGCAGAAAGAAAAAGAAATAGGAAATTGGCTCTATGTAATAGGATTGCAATTGAAGTCCATGAAATTTTCTAATGATGTTCTCTCTAAGTTGGAGGAATTAGACACATATTTGTCCAAAGTAGATCAGGTTGAGTGGAGGCTTCTAAATTGGGCTTTGCAACCCTCAATGCTCACTTTGGTCCAGCACAAGTTTATGGAACATCCTTGTGAAGAGGTGAGACTTGCAGTTGCTTCTTGTCACAATGAAATCATAAGAATAACAGCTCCTATGGCACCCTATAATGATGGCATACTGCAGAAGGTTCTACATCTAATTGCGGAGAGCCTATATGGGTTACATGATGTCAAAGCCCCTACTTTTGGTAAAAGGGCTAAGATTTTAGAAATTATGGCAAGAACAAGACCATTTATCATTATGTTGGTTCTCAAATGTGATAAATTCATTCTTCAAATGTTTCAATACTTCTTAATTGAAATTAGGAAGCATCATCCAAACAATGTGAAGGCTTGCATGCAAACTATTATGTCCTTAATCTTAGATCAGGATGATGATATCTGCAAGCAGTTGCAATCAGACTTGTTGGCCATTTGGAGAAAGGAGCATAATATCTCACCTATGGCTTATGAATTCTCAAAGGGGCTGATTGAGCTGAAGATTGAGGGGTTCAAGAAACCGATGACTGAAGATGAATTAATCTCAATGGGCTTACAGGTTGCAAGGTCTTCCAAAAACAGTAAGAACCAAATGAGAAGGCAGCAGATTTGCTTCACATGTCAGGGGTCTTGGACACCTGATCACAATTGTGGAACTAGTAAGCAAGATAAGTCAGCCAAAGATGTTTGGACCAGTGATGTAGAGGATAGATCCCAACATATTGAATCAATTGTGGCTTCAGGTAAAGGTTACACAAGTTTCTTTGTAGGTAATTTGGAGATTATGCTTGACAATTATGGAAAGGTAATGGCCACTTTTGGTGATTCCGTGACTCACGTTATTGCTGCCTCACTTCCTCCACATAAAAAAATTGGTCCAAATGTTGATGATGGTAATCCCATGCTTGATTCTAATGTTGCCTTGGTTATAAATCAGCAAGAATGCGAAGAAGATATCATAGAAGAAGTTTGCTATGTGAGCCAAATCCCTCAAGGTAAATCAGCTAATCCAACATATGAATCTAATGTTGTTAAGTCACACAAATTGGAAAAACAATTTAAGGTCAATGAATATAAGATAGTCCCAAAGTTAACACATTTTGATGACATGCACAAGTTGGTTGAAGGTCGCCATTGGAAGGGAGAACTTGACAATAGGGGGAAAAAGGGGTAAAGAAGAATCTTCTCAAGCTGATTTGCAGGTAATCAAAGAAGGTATAGAGACTATGAAGTCAAACGGTTTGCACTTACTTTCAGATCATGACCACCTCCTTAATTTTGCAGAAATTTATTCAGAATCATTGTATAGGAAAGAAGAAGAAGATGACAATCTCACCTATGAGCTGGTGGATACTAAGGATACCTTGGAAGCTGCTCAAGAGGCTCTACAAAGAACAGAAAATCAGATTGACAAGCTTAACTTAGAGCGGAGTTTGGCACAATCTCAATCAAAAAATCAGTTTCTTATGACAGCCACATTAGAAAGGACAACCACCATTGATGAGCAACCGAAGTTTGAAGAAGAATTGATTGAACGCTATGAAGATTCTATGAAAGAATTTGTATCAAATACTAATTCATTGAAGGTGAACAGCAGTCCTTATGCACTTATTGGTCATATGAATTTTCAGATTGATATGGATTTGGAAAATCACTTTGCATACACTCAAGATTGCAAGCCTAAGCATGAGCATGTCTACATTTTTTCAAATCTCTCACAAGATCATGCAGTTCTACAGCACTTGGGAAATGGATGTTGATGAGAATTTACCAGTCCATGAGAGCAAAGGCATTTGAGAAGTGAGTATAAATCAATATTTCAGACTTGTTGCTACTGAAAATTGTGAAGGGATGTATGTGATTACATTTGGAGATACACTGAAAACTATTCCTCATTTCATGCTGAGTATACTTAAAGACAGAAGAGATTTAGGTACATACATGGGTGGCAGGCTTGCACTTGATAGCAGAGTTTCAGTTTATGTTTATATCAGAGTGACACAGCACCAGCATGGTGGTTCCCTTTTCAGGTTGATTTGGAATCTTGGAATCACTTGGGTTTGTAGTTCGATAGTTGAGGATGAGGAAGCCAATGTCGGCTTACTGGGGTTTATTCCCATGGTGTTCCACTTTAATCTTTATGGAGAGCAGTTACCCGAGGAGTTGACAGAGATGGTGCAGTATTTGATTGCTCTACTTACTAGTTGTTATCAAGTGGTCTCTTGTGTTGGCATCCAACAGAGCAGTGCTTTCAGCGGTTGGTGCTATCAATCTCCTAGGTTGACTTGGGACCCTAGGGTCATACTTAGTTTCACTTTGGTTCAGCATAGTGATCTTGGGGTAGCATTGGAATTGCTTGAGGACAAGCAATTTTGGGAAGGGAGAACTGTAATGTCCCCTTTACTAGCTCACATTATATGATGTTTTCGTTAGCCTATTTCTCCTTGGTTTCGTAGGCTAACCAGGGATTTTAAGGAATCTTGAGGATTTTTGGCCTAGGCAATTTTCGTTGCAAGTCAATCTGGGGCGTCTGGAGGCAATTTGGTATACTTACTATTTTTAGTAAGTAATTAATGCTATTAATAGTAATTCATCAAGTGGGTCGTGATCTCCAGTGACAATGCCTTTTCAATGGAAAATCGGTTATTATCATCAAATGCTTTCAGTTCCATTGGTTTAATTCATCTTTGCATTAATAAAGTTTCAATTATAAAGTTAAATCCAATTATTTAACTTTATTAATGGGAGTCTTAAGTTAAGTGGGAAAATGAATAGTAAGAGGGGCTCCTTATTTTAAAATACATAAGACATCAAAAAGGCAAAAAGGAAGTTTATGTTTTATCCCAAATTGGTTAAAAGGGTGAATGAGCTCTTATGAGAAGTTTATAAAAGGGTTGCAAGGGGCTCACTTTCAGCGATGCTTGGTATATGCTTGGTTATTACTTTCTCTTGGAGAATTCAAGGAAGCTTTGGCTTTCAGCAGGTTTGAAGACGAAATCCCTCGAGCTTGAAGGCAGTGGACGGAAACCCATTGTCTGTTGGAGATATCATTTAGGTGTCTCACTTTGTGCTTCAAATTCATACTTCTGGTTATCCAATCCAACTGTAAGTTCAGTGATTATGATTGGATATTTTCTATTGTTATTCTACTGAAGATTTGAAGGTTTTGAAGGCAATAATCATATGCAATTTCAGATCTTACTTTCTAAAACTGATAATATATGATTTACATTGAAATTTGTTGCAAGTTGTTGGATAAATAGAAATCTATTTGCATGCAAATTATTTCTTAAATTTTTTGTGGTAAATTTGGGAAAAATTGGGCCAAACATCCATTGGGGATGTTACAAATGCTTCCTCCAATCTATTTATATTGCAAACGAAGATTCTAATACAATTGAATTTGAAAGAAACCTAGTACAGATGTCAAGGGACAAGGATGCTTGTGATGCCAATCTTCAATCGGATCCCTCTAACTCGGTACAGCCGCACCAAAGTCAGCAGAATGGTGGCGTCTCCTATCACAGCTATTAAAGACCACAACTAACCCATTTGATTATGCCTTTGACTCCATTCGACTACCTAGTTGCTCCCGTGATGTCCATATGATGCGATTTATTTGAAACTCGTTCCTTTGCTTCCTTCTAGCGATTACACTTTGTCTTTTTCTTGTCTTTATCGAACCAAATATCTGCCAATAATAAATCCTTTGTCTTTACCTCCCAATACCTCCAAGGATTATTATCGACTATCAAAAATATATCTGCTACTTAACAAATATTGAATACTTCAATTTTTATCAGCTCCCTTACAATTAACGTCTCCTCATTCCATAGGAATATAATAGCAGCTCCAATAATATGGGATGAAAACCAAACACCTGGCTATTGTCTCTTTTGGATTTGTCTTCAGCGGCTATGATAATTTCTTCAATGCAGCAGCTTTATGAAATGTCTTACTATCGAAGACTCCAACAAACTAAAGAAATCGCTTTATTTAATATTTATCCTTTTGTCTTTAGCCCCCGATGATCTCAAGCAAAGACTCCTTCCTCCAGATTTGACTTTATTCAGCTGGTGACTCACCAGAAGATTTGTCTTAAGCTGCGTCAGAGGTGATTTGTCTCATTCGTAGCTTTGACTGATTCAGAATTGAATAAATATAATTGTCTTCAAAGAATAATTTGATTCTTTGTTCCTCCCTTGTCTTTTACTGATTTTGTATTTGTTTGATATCAATATCAGACCCCTCCAAACATCTAAAACTTCAGACAAATCTATTCTCCAGAAGAAACAACTATTTTCTAGAATTTTGCATAAGTCTTTATTGTTAAATCAAACTTCCTGATAGACTGAATACAATCAACAAAAATCTGCAGTGGTCTCATAAATCGATTTACTCAGCAAAACCCCAAATTTGGCCAAAGGCCATTAAATTTGGAAATAAATCAAATCCAAACAAAAATAAACCCTTTCTCAAATGTCAAATGCAACAATGTCCAATCTACCCAACAGGATGGCAGAATCTTGACTCTGATACCACTGTAATGGCCCTTGCCCAATTTGCCCTTAGATTTCAACCTTAGATGTTTAGGAATTATGTCAAACAATTGTCTTGCAATAATATGACAGAAGGAATCACAAACTCACTAGAATTCTATGCAAATGGATATTGACATTTCAACAAACAGCTGGCATGCGACCTTATACAAATCTGATATCCTAATGTAAATAGACTGTTTTTATTACAAATCAGCTCATACAAATAGGCTGCAAACAGTATAGATTATTCTCAGAAATTGCAATGCATAGAAATGAAAATATGATGGAAGAAACCTGGAAATAGACGCTGATATGGTCTGCAGATGAAATGGCAGCCCTCCAACTTCAACCAGCAAGATAAATACCCAAGTAACAATGCATCAGTTGTTGCTAACCCTCAAAAGTATGCAATAATAAATTAGTTATTGCATATGTGCGATAATACATCAGCTACTGCACCACCAAACCCTTGCAATAATACCGCAACTATTGCAAGCTTCAGAAACCCTTATTATTTCCTTCAATGAAGCACAAATTGGACCTCTAAAGTGAAGACCACAATGAAATAATAATTCAGCTGATATTTCACAACCTCAAAATTGCATGACCAATGAGATTTTTCGTTCCCAATGGTTGGAAATGGTAGAAACCCTAGTTGGCTTCCTCACCATACAAATTCTTCAAAACACATATCAATTCTTGGATGCCTAGAAGCTTAACTTGACCTTCTTTTATACTTTTTCTCCAACCCTTCAAGAAGCTTCCAGAAATAATATTAAATAATATTATTTCACTTAAGTAACTTTTACGATATAATATTAATTTAAGTCACTTTATTAAATTAATTAAATATAAAGTCACCTTTTATTTTTTATTTATTTGATAACTTTATAAATAATTAACTTCATACTTTTAATTAAAATAATCAATTAAGCTATCCCTACAAAATAACATTAACTTGGACAACTTAATTAATTAAATTAATTAAATCATTCTCCCTCCAAATTGGGGACATTACAGTGGCCCATCTAATTTTTCACAAAACATTGACGACACAATAATTTCAACACACAATCTTTACCCTAAAAATCTACTATTATTACTATGGACTGTGGAAATATAAAATCTCTCATGCACGGTGGAATTTATATAATCATACCATAATTTTATTACTCACACTTGGCAGCCCAAAATAAAATAAAAAAATAAAATTACGCATTTAAAGAACATATAAGTCTAACTTGACAATCAATTTGCCATAATTTCAATATCACACATGTCATATGATCCTCAAACTCCCAAAATTTTGAAATTTCATAGTTTGAAAGTTGAACAATACACTATAATACAACAAAATTATAAATAATAAATGTATAACAGCATTATAACTATTTGCATATGATGATATGTGTAACATACACCCTTATTTTGCCCTTGCTTTTTTGTTTTTTGCTTGATGTGTTTGCAGTTTTTTTATGGTTTTCAAATACATAATTCACAATAACAATAACCAACAATAACTAATGTGAAATAAGACCAAAACACCAACATTTAAATGTACACACAAACTGAAATCTTTGCAAATTAATTACAGAAGTTTCTCAGTCATTTCTAGAATGTTTAAACATCAAATAAATCATTTCAACACTTTTAAAATTTCATTTTGGACATACCAATGGACTGTTGTTGCAATCTGAGCACAAAGGGACACTCTAATCAGCAAAAGGGCTCTAATGAATGGCTGGAAACCACCCCAATAACCTACTGTCACGCCTCCATTGAGTTTAATGAGTGTTATTCAGCCCTAGGCGCCACCAATCCCTCTTGTTTGCAGTCCAAGGACTAGGCAAGCAGACCTAGAAACCCCACGCCCTCCTTGCAGCTGTACGGCCTGCCTGGGAAATGGTACGGCCAGCATAGGTGGAATTTTAGGAGTTTTAATACTTCAATCTGGTGGTAATAAATGCTCAAAATAGTCCTCCAAATCTGGAAAGTAACCCTTGGCAATATCTTCACCAACTGAAATAAATAAGTTCCAATGCAATCCCTGAATGGAATCACCTCAAATCCTCTAGATTGTGTCTTTCAACGTGGAGAATGTTGCCTATAAGGGGTTTCACCCTCACAAACCAAGAAGAAGAACCAGCTCCTCTAGCAAGAAGAAAACCAAATATCAAGTCAAGCATGAATGAGAAATGAGCTCCAACTTTTCTTTTTCTATCCTTCCTCAAAACCCACACCCCGAATTGCATTAAATGCACTTTATCTAAATTTTAAATGTTTATTTTTTCCAAGTGGGGCATCCAACATAGGGAGTACTTTATTAAATTTAAAAACTCCTTATGTCTCCAAAAAGTACCCCTTCATAAAGTCTCTTTATGAACCTAAATAATGATAAAGTTAAATACTTAATTTAACTTTACAAAATATCGCTATTTAAAATGAAATCCTAGACCATAGTAAACATTTAGATGCCGACATACCTAAAAATAAAATATTGACAATTGACCCTAGCGATGCCCCACACTGACTTACTAAAAATAGTAAGTAAAGAAGAAAACATCCAAAACCACCCTAGAAAGTGGTATTCCATACATCACAAACTCCTAAGCTCATAAAAATACTTGACACTACCAACTGTTGGAACCAACCGACTCCGAGGATTCCCTAACCCTAACACATTAGCATACGGGAATCCACTAAATAGGCTAAATGTCCACCATATAAAATTGCTTAAGAAGGGGACATTACAGTTCGCCCTTTCCAAATTGCTTGTCCCCAAGCAATCTCAAATCCAGATGTTGCACAATCAGCTCATTCTTCCAAGTTGCGTCCTCAATTAGCAAGCTTTTCCATTTGACCAAATATACCCTGATAATTCTCTTATGAAGATTTTGTTCTTTGGAGTCTATAATGGCCTCTGAAATTAGTATCAACTTGCCCTCCTCCTCCAATTGTGGCAACTCTGATGAGGGAGCTACATTGTATCTGAGTGTCTTCTTGAGCTTGGATACATGAAATAAATTATGAACCCTGTTGCTAGTTGGTAACTCAAACTCATACGCAACCTCACCAATCCGGCTAGACACTCTGAATGGACCATAGAACCTGGGCTTAAGTTTTTCTGCTCCACTCTTATTGAGAGTAGACTATTTGTATGGTTAAAGCCTCAAATACACCATGTCCCCAACCTTAAAAATGTGTTGCACATGATGTTGATCAGCATATAACTTTTGTTAATTTTCTGCTTGTTGCAAGTTCTTAAAAGATTTCATAACATCGTGACTCTCCTACAACAAATCCTTTGCCTTAGGCACTTTGCTATCTCCAAAAAGCAAATCCAAGAAATTGCGTGCCTCATATTCATACAAAACCATGAAAGGTGACATCCTGATGGACATGTGATAAGTAGTATTATAGCAGTATTCCCTAAGATGCAACCACTTAATCCAAGCTCTTTGTTGTCCTGATACATAATTTCTAAAGTACCCTTCCACCCATTTGCTAACCATCCCTATTTGTCCATCTGTTTAGGGGTGGTAACTCGTGCTAGGAGTGAGCTTCGTCCCACTCACTCTAAAAAACTCCTTCCAAAAGAGGCTTAGGAACTTTTTGACCATGTCACTCACTATACTCCTAGACATCCCATGCAATCCAAAAATCTCCTTGAAGAACAAATCAACTACCTGTGTTACAATATATGTCGCCGAAATAGCAAAGAAATATGCAAATTTGGTCATTTTGTCAACCACAACATATATGCAATCCTTGTTCTGTACCTTAGGTAGCCCAGTAATGAAATCCATGGAGATGCATTCCCATTTCTAGTTAGGAATGCATAAGGGTTGAAGTAGACCAATGGAATAAATGTGTTCATTCTTATTCTGTTGGCAAGTGGGACACTCTCTGACATATTTAAGGACTTTTTTTTTAGTCCTTTCCAAGTGAATCTTTCTCGGTTCTGCCTGTAGGTCTTGAAGAAACCCAGGTGACCAGCAATGGCTGCATCATGGAAAGTCCTCAATATCTTCCCCATAAGCAGTGAAATAGGCACCAAATAAATCCTCTCCTTATAAATGATCAAATCACTGAACACTGAATACTTGTCATCATGGATAGTGCCTTCTATGATTCTTGTTGCCCTAGAATCCTTAGCATACTCTACTAAAATTAACTTTCTCCAATCAGCAGCAATCTCAACCAAAGAACATAAGTGAGGTCTCCTAGAAAGTGCATCAGCAACTACATTCTTCTTCCCCTTAACATATACAATCTCAAAATCATATGCCTGTAGTCTACTAACCCACTTTTGTTGCTTGTCATTCAAATTGTTCTGGTTCACGAAGTACTTGATACAATTATGGTTCATTTTGATAATAAATTTACCCCCTACTAGGTATGGTCTGAATTTGGCCAAGGCATGCATGATGGCCAACATCTCACTATCATAGATAGAGTAACTCCTCTCCACACCTCTTAATTTCCTAATCTCAAATGCTACTGGGTGCTTCTCTTGCATCAAGACAACTCCAATCCCCTCTCTTGAAGAGTCACACTCCAACTCAAAAGGTTTGGAGAAATCTAATATTGCCAATACAAGGCATGAAGATATCAACTACTTGAAGTAATCAAAACATCTCTATGCTGAATCAGACCACACAAAAGCTCCCTTCTTCATCAAGTCTGTAAGTGGAGCTATAGTCTGTGAAAATCCCTTAACAAACCTCCTATAGAAACCTCACAAACCAAAGAATCCCTTAAGTTGAGTGAGATTCGTAGGAGTAAGCCACTCAACAATGGCCTTCATCTTCTCAAGATCAACTTTGTAATGTCCCCTTCTCAACAGTGATCAATACAGATGGCCATTAGCCTATCCCGAAGGCCCGTAGGCTAGTCGGAAGTAGAAATTAAGGTTTCCTATCACTTAGGAGGATGTTTGGCATTTTTCTGAGGCTTGCATTTGGAGTTTTGGATTGCAGATTGCAGATTCTATTAAAGATAGATAGCTTCGGTCAGATATAAATGATGATTGCATTCATGCATCATCATCATTTATATCAAATCGCTTCATCCAAACATAAATTCGAAATATACTTTTGAGGATATATTCATAAGGCAGATCGAACTTAATCTGATCACCTAAATTAAGAGATTAATTTTGATTGTTTTAAGGACGCTAAACACGTCACATGAGATACACGTCTCTTGAGATGTGTCTCTTATGAGACGCATTTAGCGTCCATGAGACGTGTCTCTCATGAGACGCGTCTTGGTAAAGACGTATGTCCCTTGAACTTGGGACATGACCCCTCCTCTCTCTATTTAATAATATTCATAAGGCAGATCTAACTTAATCTGATCGCCTAAATTAAGAGATTAATTTTGATTGTTTTAAGGACGCTAAACACGTCCCATGAGATACACGTCTCTCGAGATGTGTCTCTTATGAGACGCGTCTTCCTTGAGATGTGTCTCTCATGAGACGTCTTGGTAAAGACGTATGTCCCTTGAACTTAGGACATGACCCCTCCTCTCTCTATTTAATAGAGATTCGAATCCTCAAAGCAAATATAGAAATTAGAAAATGTTCTACAATTGAGCACTCGCAGCAAAGAAGAATTCAGACATAGTTGTAGGATAGAAATTCACAAGTACATTTCACATCTATAGTTCTTCATCCTGAATCTGATCTGCCAAATTTGATTGAAAATAACATGGTATCAGAGCCACGTTGAGAAAATCCGAATCAAATTAAATAATTAGATTATTTAGAAAAATTGTATTTTTTAAGAAATCAAACTCACATCACATTCTTCATAAAGTCAAGTGTGATCAGATTTGAAGACCGTTTTGAAGGTGTAAACAACTTCACATCATGGAAATTCAGAATCATGATGATTCTAAAAGAAAATAAGTTAGACTCATTTGTGAAAGAAAACAAGAGAGAACCAGAGGATGATCCAGAGAAAATTCAATGGATTGAGAACAATGAGAAAGCCATGAAAATTTTAGATGCAGTTAGGGACCATATAGTACCAATTTTGTCAAAACATGAGACTGCATATCTAATGTTTAAATCCCTTGAGAGCACCTTCGAAATAAACAACACCAGTAGGACTCTTGCATTAAAAAGACAACTTAACAATGTTCAAATAAACAAAGGAGAAACTATTAATGCATACTTCATGAGAATCACAGAACTAAGGAATCAATTATCAACAATTGGATATCAAATTGATAGCAAGGAGTTAACACTGATAGCTCTAGGAGGCCTACCAAACTCATGAGAGTCATTTGTTCAAGGAATAAGTGCGAGATCTAAACTCCCTAAATTTCATAGGCCAAAAACTAACTGCTTACAAGAAGAAACAAGACTCTCAACAACAGAAAACAAACAGAAACCCGTAGATGAGGATATTCATGTGTTCAGCACAACATCTAATAAAAGGGGTAAGAAGAATTCTTACGGGAAAGGATCATTCAAGAGAAAGAGAAATTCCTATGCAAAAGGATCATTCAAGAAGAGCAAGGACATCTCTCAAATACAATGTTTCAGATGTGATCAATATGGGCACTATGCAATGAAGTGCCCTGATAAAACAAAACAACAAGCATCTTTTGCTAAAGTAGGAAAATCAAATACAGACCATGACTCTAAGAAATTTGTATTCTATTCAACCTTATCAAGTCACATATCTAACAATATCAACAAATGGGTAATTGATAGTGGTTCTTCGAGGCACATCACAGGGTTCAGAGAACACCTAGACACTATGACTGAAGAGACTGATGAAGAAGTAACTATTGGGGACGATTCTGCACACATCCTGTAAAAGGGGTTGGAACTTACTCCATCAAATTGAAATCTGGTCTCTCCCTACAACTCACTGGAGTTTTATTCATACCTGGAATAAAGAGGAATCTAATATCCATCTTTGCTCTTGAAGATTAGGACACCTTCATTTTCGTGCCCTACCCTCTGTGGAAAAAAAAAAACTAGTAACAGGATTGCCTAAATTAAAACAAACTCATGAAGGGTGTGCCCTAGGAAAGAATACAAAGGGATCCTTCCATAATAGTTTGAGTAAAACCAAAGACGTGTTAGAACTGGTTCACTCTGATTTATGTGGACCCATGTTTGTACCCTCCATAGTAGGCTTCCTATATTATGTAATATTTATAGATGACTACTCTAGGAAGACCTGCATTTATTTTCTTAAGTGTAAAGAGTCAATAGAAATCCTTAAAACGTTTAAAGAGTTCAAAGCTCTCACTGAAAACTTCTCCGGGAAGAAAATCAAAATTCTTAGGACAGACAATGGGAAGGAATACACCTCTGAAATCTTTAAGGAATTTTGCATTAATGTTGGGATTAGGAGCGAGTTTACAGTAGCCTACAACCCTCAACAAAATGGTGTTGCTGAAAGGAAAAATAGAACTATTGTAGAAGCTGCAAAAGCAATGTTATTTGACCAGAACATAGAAACCTCCTTCTGGGTAGAAGCCTCTAGAACTATTGTTTACATCCAAAATAGATGTCCACATTCTCATCTAGACAACAAGACTCCTGAAGAAGCTTTCACGGGTATAAAACCTGACATTAGTCACTTAAGGATCTTTGGTTGCCGGTCTACATTCATGTACCTAAAGAAAAGAGATTCAAACTAGAACCTTCTGGAAAGAAACGGGTATTTGTGGGATATAGTGAAACCTCCAAAGCCTACAATATATTCATACCTAGGCAAAAACAAATTGAACTAAGCAAAGATGTCAAATTTGAAGAAAACCTTGCGTTCAAAAGGGCAAGGAGTTCAAGTGAGATAGATGTTCATAATTCCCCTAGAGTCTTAGAAGTGGAACCTACTCCTAAGATTCGGAGGGAGTCTCCTGAAGAAACAATAAGTGAATTTCAATCAGCTTCAGAACATAATCCAAATGACAACAGCAAGAAGAACCACTTGGGCTACGAAAATGATTAAAGAAGTTGAGAATCATGCAGCACCCAAGGGAACCTTTAGGGAAAGTAAGAGACCCAAAAGGTTCCCAAGCTATGTTGCCCTAATGAATGAAATCATTAATTCAGAACCCACCAGTGTTACAGAAGCCTTCAAACATCAAGTATGGAAGAATGCAATGACAGAAGAGTATCGGTCCATTTTGAAAAATGATGTATGGGATATAGTGCGTAGACCAAAAGAGAAATTTGTTGTCTCTTGGCTCTTCAAGATCAAACATGTTGCTGATGGCAATATAGAAAAACACAAGGCACGCTTTGTGGCCAAAGGTTTTTCACAAAAGGAAGGCATTTATTATGAAGAAACATTTGCACCTGTTGCCCGGTACACATCTGTGAGAGCGGTGATAGCTATTGCAGCAGCTAAAGGCTGGAAGAGCCATCAAATGGATGTGAAAACTGCCTTCCTGAATGGGACCATTGAAGAGGAAGTCTATCTAAAGCAGCCTAAAGGTTTTGACATACATAAACCTGACTCACATGTATGCAGATTAAAGAAAGCTCTATATGGACTTAAATAGGCTCCTTGGGCCTGGTATGAAAGAATTGACAGCTATCCCTTGGGACTAGGATTTTCCAAGAATGATGCAGACCCAAATCTTTATTCTAAGGTAATTAAAGGTGATATGCTAATAATTATTTTATATGTTGATGACCTACTAATAACAGGAGAAAATCACCTCATTGCTCAAGGAAAGAAGGATCTAACTTCAGAATTTGACATGAAAGACTTGGGCATTTTACATTACTTCCTGGTAGAAGTCTAGCAGAAATCAGATGGCATCTTACTAAATCAAGGAAAGTATACTATTGATATTCTGAAGAGATTTGGGATGTTGGATTGTAGACCCATGTCTACACCTATGGAAACCAACCTACACAAACTAAAAGAAGCAGCAGCAGAATCTAAGTTTGCAGATCCCACTCTATATAGACAAATAATTGGATCATTGATGTACCTGGTTAACACCAGACCTGATATTTGCTATGCAGTGAATGCTCTAAGCCAGTTCATGTGTGAGCCAAAGGAAATTCACCCTATGGCTGTGAAACACATATTGACATACCTTCAAGGCACTATTGGATATGGTCTTCTTTACATAAATGACCAACTAGATCTACATGGATACTCTGATTCAGATTGGGCTGGAAGTGTAACTGATCGGAAAAACACATTAAGATGTTTCTTCAGTTTAGGATCAGCTATGATCTCTTGGATCAGCAAAAAACAGTCTTCAGTAGCACAAAGCTCAACAGAAGCTGAATATATTGCAGCCTCTATGGGGGCACAAGAAGCAGTATGGCTCCAAAAACTGCTAGTGGGACTATTTGGTGAGCCCTTGAATCCTACTGTTATCCATTGTGATAATCAGAGTTGCATCAAGCTTTCAATAAATCCAGTATTCCATGATAGATCTAAGCATATTGAGATCCCTTACCACTATGTAAGAGACATGGTAGAAAGGAATGTGATCCAGTGAGAGTATATTAGTACAAATGATCAAACAGTAGACATTCTCACCAAGCCTCTCTCCAGAGTTAAAGTTGAACACTTCAGGAAGAAACTGGGTAAGGTTGAAATGTAATTTGATATTGTGATTGAGATTCAAATTGTTTAGTTGTACTAATATATTTAAAGATGTTTAATGTGTAAACTCTTTTGTCATATGTGTGACTCCATGACTTTATGGGCCCTCTATCCCCCTGTGTACATTATTGAAAGGTGACGATCTTTCTAATAATGAACACTTTTATTTGACATTGTACATTGACGACTCTACAATGATTAGTTGAACTATCATGATAGATATCATGTGACTTGATATCTGTGGACATGTCATGATAGTATCTCATGGACATTTTGATAGACATTATGAGACTTAATGTCGGTTGAAGATCATTATGATCCTTATGAGATAATCATGGTGGATATATATATATCCGTGCATATGCCATGAATTATTATGGTAGACATCATGAGACTTGATGTCAGTGCACATACCATAATGAAGATGTGTTATGAAGAATGTCATGTGACTTGTCACTTTAAAAAGGCATTTCATATCTTCTGATATCGCGTGTAAAGGTGATATCACTATGTACTTGGTTGAAGTTATCCTCCCTCGCTAAGAGGGAGTGCTAAAAATAGATAGCTTCGGTCAGATATAAATGATGATTGCATTCATGCATCATCATCATTTATATCAGATCGCTTCATCCAAACATAAAATCGAAATATACTTTTGAGGATATATTCATAAGGCAAATCGAACTTAATCTGATCACCTAAATTAAGAGATTAATTTCGATTGTTTTAAGGACGCTAAACACGTCCCATGAGATACACGTCTCTTGAGACATGTCTCTTATGAGACGCATCTTCCTTGAGACGTGTCTCTCATGAGACGCATCTTGGTAAAGACGTATGTCCCTTGAACTTGGGACGTGACCCCTCCTCTCTCTATTTAATAGAGATTTGAATCCTCAAAGCAAATATAGAAATTAGAAGATGTTTTGCAATTGAGCATTCGCAACAAAGAAGAATTCAGACATAGTTGTAGGATAGAAATTCACAAGTAGATTTCACATCTATAGTTCTTCATCCTAAATCTGATCTACCAAATTTGATTGAAAATAACAAATTCTTTCTAGGTTTTCAGAGAGCTTCGCAATGATATGACTTGCAAGGCACTTGGGCAACTTTCCAAAATTTACTATTTTTAGTAGTGTTCCTGTTGGCAGCAGCACAGTGAGCTTTCCACTTCAGGCAGTGCAATGAGTAATGTTGGTTTTCGCTTTGAGGTGCAATTTTTGGAGAAATAAGTTATTTTGAGTTATAAAAATTATATTTTCACTTTATAACCCCCTTGGCCTAGTGTTATAACTTTATGTTGTTTTAAAAAGGGGACCTTGAGGGTGGACGCCTCATGTGGAGAATATTTAAACATTTCTAGAGTCAAAATTACTCTTGAGGGATAGACGCCACTTTTGGAGAAGATTGTTATTTTATTAAAAGTTATTATTTCTCCCATGATTTGGACGCCAACATAGAAGATGGAGGAAAAGTTAATTAAAAATTAAAATATTTTTGTGGAGAGTGGGGCGTACCTTCTAGAAGTTTCTGAAAAGTCACCTCAAGTCTATAAAAGGAGGCTCTTGCTCATTCATTTGGATCCATGAAGAAATTATATTGTTATGCTACCAAAATGGTGAGTGTTTCGCTTCGAGGAATGCATACCTCCTAGCTTGGACTTGGTTTCTTACTTGAAAGATAGCAACTAGCTAAGTGAGAAGACTGTTCTTTACTTAGAATGACAAATTGAGATTATTGTAATGGAGTCTTATGATGTTTTCTAATGTCTTTTGGTGTGTATGTCAGTTTACAGGTTGTTGATTTTGGTGTGGCTAAAGTAAGTTTTTGCTCATTGCACTCTAGGCGATTTTTGTTTGGTTCTGGGTAGTCAATATATCTCTTCCTTGGCTCTGGGCGCCCCTTTGTGCAAGTTTTTGGAATTTATTGTGGAGTCATTTATTTTATCTTGCAAGTCATCCCCTGTCTAGGTCGCACTTTTACCTGAGAAGTCTTGGAAAGCTTTAGAAAAATAAATATCTACAGTTTGCAGTAGTTTCTCAATCCTAGCTTGGTCGTCATCTCTCTAGGGGTCATATGCATTTTGTTTCATGTCATTTGGAGTAGTTTTGAGAAAGTTATGAGATTTTAGTGAGTTCATGAGTTGTTGGTCTGTAGTTTTCAGTTTGCTGGTCAGATATTTCAATTTGTAGAGGTTGGAGATTTTGGGGTGAGTTTTCATATTTAGTGAGTTTTTGAAGGTTGGAGATCAAATATTAATATTGCAGCTTTTAGGACAGCTTATCCATTGGCTTCTTGCAGGATTGATTCTAATTGTAAAGTTGTTTTAGTAGTACTGATCAGCTTATATTTACATTCTACTATTTTCTATTGTATTCCCACTCTTAGTGGAAGAGGCTGGCCTCGCCGCCTTGTTTACTTTGTTTAAGCATTATCATTCCCACCACTGGTGGAAGAGACAGGCCTCGCCGTCTTGCATATTGTACTAGGGTCGGCTTGCCACCCTTTTTTACTTTCAGTATTCACATTGCTGATCGGTTGAGCCGTCCATTTACTTTTAGTACTTGCATTCATATTGTTGATCGACTTTGTCGTCAAATCACTCCCACTGAAATACACGGTGGAGTTGCATAGACTTTACTTTCCAGCATTGTACTTCATTCAGTTTGGAGACTAACAATCCCCGACACCATATGCTCACACCTTGCCCAACATTGGGATCCTAGTGTACATTCTTGGCATAGGGTTACTTTCAGCAGTTGGTTTGATTTTGGCTAACGCTGATGGGTGCCATTGTTGAAGTGTTATTGCAAAAATTTGAAAAAATTATTAAGGGGGGTCATTTCAAACTCTCACCCCCTTCGCACTGATTATGTGTCCAAGATAGAGAAGGTTTTGTCATGCCAATATCACATTTGGCCTCCTTAGCACACAAAGACTCACTGTCTAATATGCTCAAGACCTCCCCGAGATGCCTCATGTGCTCCTCCCATGTTTTACTAAAAATCAAGATATCATAAAAAAATATCAATACAAATTTCCTTAATTGTTTCTAGAATACTTGATTCATGCAACTCTAGAAAGTGTCAGTCCATTTGTCAAACCAAAGAGAATCACCAATAACTCAAAATGTCCAAAATGACATCTGAAGGTCGTCTTCTCTATGTCCTCTCTCCTCATCTGGATCTAATGGTACCTTGACCTCAAATCTATCTTGGAAAAATAACAAGCTCCATGCAACTCGTCAATCAACTCATCTATCCGCGGAATAGGATACCTATTTTTCATTGTCTTCTTATTCAATGCTCTATAATCAATACACATCCGCATTGTCACATCTTTTTTCTACTCTAAAACCACTATTGAGGAAAATAGACTCTTGTTGGGTCTAATGTGCCCCATCTCCAGTAATTCCTTAATTGCTTTCTCTATCTCATCCTTATGCATCTAAGAATATTTGTATGGCGTAGTAGTCATTGGTTTGGCACCCTCCTCCAGCTCTATGACATGCTCTATCCCTCTCTCTGGTGGTACTCCATGAGGGATACTACCAAACACCTTACTATGCTCAAATAGCAACTTCTAGATATTTAGATGGTAAGTGTTCTTTTGCTATCTGCAACGATAGGCATGATAAGGCACTCTGCTACCCACTCTACCTACTCATGTCTAATCAAGCGCTCCATCCTCTTAAAGGATACAACTCTAGGGCCCCCATCTGATAACCCTCTGAGCACTATCTTTTTCACATTTGCTTCAAGTTTCATTTCCATC
This sequence comes from Sequoiadendron giganteum, assembly GCA_007115665.2. Taxonomy (NCBI): domain Eukaryota; kingdom Viridiplantae; phylum Streptophyta; class Pinopsida; order Cupressales; family Cupressaceae; genus Sequoiadendron; species Sequoiadendron giganteum. The sequence continues at coordinate 81,218,638 of CM021109.1, forward strand.
TTTTGCAAATTGAAAGAGAACTCCACAAGGGATTTCATCCAATACATCCCCAAAACCATATTAGTATCTCCAATGTCCACCACATTGAATTCATCCTTCAACTCATAGTCTCCCAACTAGATGCTTAGATTACAAATCTTACGAGCACAAGAAATTTTGTACCCATCAGCTACCATGACCTTAAATCCATCATGTTCTTTTGTTTGCAGCCTTCTTCTATTCACAAAGCCCTCATCAATGAAATTATGAGAGGCACTTGTATCAATAAGTGTTATGATTCACTACCCCTGTAATGTCCCTCTAACCTTGAATGTTACTGCTTTTTAGATACTAGAGTTGGGCAATCGTACCATCACTCTTTGGTCCCTCATCTAATGAGCTCTCCTACTCACTGCTCTCTGAATCAGATTGCTAATCTGATTTTTTTGATGCAGATTCATCAACAAAAAAATACTCTATTTGTTTAGCTTTTACCATCACACCGCATTTGTGAGATGGGTCCCAAAGTTCCCTACAGTGGAAGCACAACTTCTCCCTCTGAAGGTCATTAAGTTGCTCATTATGCAATCTACTGGACTCATTACGTGGCTGAGGTGGTTCTCTATGAAACGGTTTCTTATCCTTATCCTTCTTATGAGGGAAACTCTTAGACTGAAATTTGTTTCTAAGGTGGAAGTCTCCATATCCCTAGCCTTCTGATAGCTTCCTGTAATGAAGATGGATTAAGGGCCTTAATCCAACCTCACAAAGGATCTGAAAGACCATCCATGAAAAGAACAAAGAGCCTCCTCTCTGAAATATTTGTGATCAACACCGAAAGTCTCTAGAAATCAGCCACATATGCCTCTACCAAACCCCATTGTTTGAGTTGGGCCAGCTCCTTGAAGTGCGACTCTAGATCTTTCCTATTAGATCTCTCAATCGACCTCTCTGTGAACTCAGCATATGAGGCAATTTGGTCATGGCCCAAGGTGATCATGCCATGGTGCCACCACTCATGAGCACTACCATCCAAATGTATAGCTGCATATTTGATGGCCTTATCCTCCTACATTGGGTTGAGCTGGAAATAAGTGTCCAACTTCTGAACCCATGCTCTAGTTGTAGTCTTTCCAAAGAAATCAAAGTATGGAATGGATAACTTACCCACCTTTCTCTACAACTCCTAGTGATGTTGTCTATCACCCTTATGTGGTCTATGTTTCATTTTGAGGTCCACCTAATCATGTAAAGACATCTCAGCCTGAAACTCTAGCCCTGAATCTTTCCAGTCTTGTAAAATTTGACCATGTAGCTCCTACTGAGTGGGCTCTACCTCAACTCGAGGATTAACCCTCAAAGGGAAATTAGGCATTAGGGGCCTAGAATTGGTTGCGTTGGTTCTAGCTTGCCAGTATGTACCTCTATCATTCATTGAGCCTTCCCAATTACTGTTATTCCTGTCGTGCCCTTGGTTACCATCATTGTGACCCCCATTGTTACCACCATTGTTTCCTGCATTGTTCACTAGATTGTTGTTGTTGTTTCCAAGCATTTGTTGGTTCATTAAGGCCACCATTTATGCTAAACTCTGTTGTAACTCATGCTGCCCTCTAGCTAGGTCATTTAACATTTCCCTAGTCCTAGTTTCCTATTGTTCTCTGTCACCCATTTCACTACCTACCAAGGGATCTAACTCTAGTTGATTCTCAAGGCTATTATTAGATCTGTTCAATCTCAAATTATAATGGTGTGTAAAGGGTGGCTGCATTACTCAAATAGCTGTCATAACCCCAATTTTTTCAAAACCCTCTAGGATTACAGGATAAACTACTTTGACATTGCTATAACATACACCCTTATTCTACCCTTGTTTTTTTTGTTTTTTGCTTGATGTGTTTGCAATTTTTTGAAGGTTTTCAAATAGATAATTCATTATAACAATAACTAATGTGAAATAAGACCAAAACACCAACTTTTAAATATACACACAAACTGACATCTTTGCAAATTAATTACAGAAGTTGCTCAATCATTTTCCAAAGTTTAAACATCACATAAATCATTTCAACACATAACATTTCATTTTGGACATACCAATGGACTGTTCTTGCAATCTGAGCGCAAAGGGACACTCCAATCAGCAACTGGGGCTCCAATGAATGGCTGGAAACCACTGCAATAAACTATTGGCATGCTTCCAATGAGTTTGTTGAGTGTTCTTCAGCCATAGGCGCCACCAATCCCTCTTGTTTGCAACCCAGAGACTAGGAGACTAGACCTAGAAACCCCACGCCCTCCTTGCAGCTGTATGGACTGCTTGGGAAGTAAGGCCAGCATAGGGTGGAAATTTTTGAGTTTTAAAACATCAATCTGCTGGTAATAAATTCTAAAAATAGTCCTCCAAATATACAATGTAACCTTGGCAGTATATTCATCAACTGAAATAAATAAGCTCCAATATGATCCCTAAATGGAATCACCTCAAATCCTCCAAATTGTGTCTTTCAACAATGTGAAGAATGTCGCTTGTAAGGGGTTTCATCCTCACAAACCAAGAAGAAGAACCGGCTCCTCCAACAAGAAGAAAACCAAATATCAAGTCAAGCATGAATTAGAAATGAGCTCCGACTTTTATTTTTCTATCCTTCCTCCAAACCCATGCCCCAAATTACATTAAATGCACTTCATTTAAATTTTAAATTTGTCTTTATTTTTTCCAAATAGCGAGTCCAACTTAGCGAGTACTTTATTAAATTTAAAAACTCCTTATGTCTCCAAAAAGTACCCCTTCATAAAGTCTCTTTATAAAATTAAATAACGATAAAGTTAAATATTTAATTTAACTTTATAAAGTATTGTTATTTAAAACAAAATCTTGGACCATAGTAAATATATGGATGTCGACATTAAATGCCTCCACCGACAGCTAAAAATAGAAATACTAACAAGTGACCCTACCGGTGCCCCAAACTGACTTACAAAAAATAATAATTATAGAAGAAAACATCCAAAACCACCCTAGAAAGTGGCATTTTGCACATCACAACCTCCTGAGCTCATAAAAATACCTAACATGGCCTACTGTTGGAACAAACCGACTCCAAGGATTCCCTAATCCTAACACATTAGCCTATGAGAATCCACTGAATAGGCTAACTATCCACTATATTGAACTACTTAGGAAGGGGACACTACAATATGCCAAAATGAAAAAAAACAACCAAATACAATCTACATCTTCATCTTTCCCCTCCTAGTGTAAATTTTTCAATCCTTGAACAAGAAGGTAAGTCAATGTCAAAATGATGATACATTGTTTCTTTAAAACTGTCTTCATTTCCCTTCATTATATCCACTTTTGCTGCTCCTCTCATCAATCCAGCAAGATCTTCATAATAAGGAGGAAATCATCTCATTCATTGATAGTTCATTCACCATAAGGATCAATCTTTTCCAAGCCGATGGAATTATGTGAAATGCCCTTCACCTTTCTAGTTTGAAGGCAAACATTTTGCCTGTAAAGGTCTACCCTATTCTGCATACAAAATTTTTGATTCTACCCATTCTGCTGATTGGGTATTTCATCAAACAGTTTGACAATCTATGAAGAATAAACTTTTATCTTTTCTCCATAAAGATATGAATTGAGCACAAATTACATAAAGATGTTCCTCATAATAAATCATTCATAGCCCAATACATTCCAACAGATTTACAGTGCCAAATTATAACTTATGCTTATATCCAGCAACTACAGATATTTTAAACTCAGCAAAAATACATATACTTGGAACCCAGTTTTCAAAGAAAGGTAAATACTCTGTATTTCCTAACCTCGAGAAGGTAACACCAACACATGACTAAGAAGTGTCGACTGTTGAAGTGAGTTGAGATCTAACGTCTTCTTCATAATACACCGATACTTTCCAAAACTTATAATAAAGACTAGCAGTAGCAATTTATCTTCCCTTAAGACATACGCAACTCCTTGCATATTAACTTTCTGCCTTACACAGTGCCCACAGATCAATCTCCACGTAGCTGCATATACACTATGACTTTTCACCCCTTTAATTTGCAATTATCCTCACAGGCATCGGTTAACTTATAGGAATTCTCTTCGTTCAGTCCTAGGCTATGATTCATTAGAATGGAGACAACTACCAAAGAAAGGGAGGAACGATGCATTGCTCATACACCTTGTGTTCCATTTCATTAATCAAATATAATTTTCAATTTGCATTGATATTCCAACAATCACTTTGTCTGATACTCTCAAGTTGGCGTGAACTCTACACAAATTTCAGAGTATGTATTTTCGATATACTCAATTCTTCGAATTCATTCAAGAGAGACATTCTTCACTTGTGCCTCTCTTAATATGTATATCATAGGAATTATCGCAGTAGCATAATATTAATTCCCCTTACAATCACCGAAGATTAAATATGAAAGGTCCCACTCACACTCCCGAGCCTTCTTGGTTTTATGGCAATACTTGGCACAATGAGACAGCTTCTTTCAAGACTATGACACATGCTCCATGATAACCTCTTTAACCCAACGCAGTCCACCAAAACTTAACACTTAATCGGCCTTTCCAGAATGTGCAGTGGCGTGTATGGTGGAGTTTAGCGGGCTATGCAAGGAATAACAATTTTATAATCTTCCTTTAAAGAACTCGTGGCTATACAAATTCTTGACTCCTTTCAAGAACTATCTTAACTTTAAGCAAACACTGGACTATTATAAAATTCCCGTAAAATATATTTACCATTCAATCGACTCCCATGACTCCTATAGTCTTTGTTATCGCGGTCGGAGATATGAGGTAACAAAATCAACCTTTAATAATTCAACTTTGACGATTCAATTGCTCTCTTGCTTCATTCGGCCTAGACATGAAACTTCTAAATAGCATGATATCCTTCAACCATTCACGAGAACAGTTTGGCACAAAATTTTGATGCTCTCAATAAAGAGTTTGATGTTTATGACACTAGAAGATATGTTGTATAATCTATACTAGGCCTCTGATTATTTCCCACCACAAAAATAGTCTATATCTTGATATAATTTTCCAATTCATATTACAACATACAATAGACTAGGAATAGTTCGGCCTTCACAACACTCTGTCTCTTAACTTCCCGTACCTCCAATGAGTCTGCCACCATAATGTTGTATATATCCACCCTTGTATAGAATTCAATGCCTGTCATATCCTTTAGTTAACGAGCCTCTTTGTTAGTGATGATTAAAGTATTTTGGTGTCTGAAGAGGATCTTTCGATATAAAATTTATTCCAGCTTTTCACTTATGGGATTCATTCACAATTTTGGGTGGTATTGTATTCCGCAAAGAACAGATTTATCACAATCATGGGATATACATACTATTGCAAATTTCATAACAACATTCCCTTTTCCTTTGTGTAATTCCTTGAAATGGTTACCCAAGCCAAGATATCCTCTTTTCACAATTGTAGAAGAATTTTTAACAATAATCCTCAATACCTACACAAATTTCTTCAGGTTAATACAACACAGAAACAGAATTTACATAGACAACTCAATCTGCATTAATATTCAAACCATCACAATCCTTCTGCAAAGCTTCCAGTAGATATAATTATTGGCTCCAGCTATATTAAACTCACTGACTCAATTTTCAAATACCTGCGTACAAATTTCGTTCCAAGTATCAAACACATTACATGTATATCCACATTTAACAATCTGAATATCAAACTTCAACTAAAACTATATTGTTAAGCACCAGCATAGCCACAGGATATGACTATCAGCCACCATCCAGGGTGTATCTTCCAACACCAAAGATGATATCCCTTTTTGGAGGTTTTCGTCCCCAAAAAGTCTTGGAAATTATCCAACCAAATACCTGTTCCAAAACCAAATCCAAACTACCTCCAACAAAGCTTCATGAAACTTTTATTCATTTCCCTCTGTAACTCTTGAGCGTGACTTTTTGAATTCTCATTCCTTTTTTCCCCTTCAATTTTAATTCATTTGAGAATTCACTTTTAAAAGTAACTTAATTAATTTATTTAGGTTTTCATTATTTGGGTTACTTTTTTGCATTATTAATTTAAGTTATCCTTTTTATTTTATTTAACTTTTTCGCAACTTAAATTAATAATTTTAACTTTATGCTAACACATAAAAATTGGGACATTACATTGCCAAACAAAGACAAGATCATTGAGGCGCTTTTGGGTCAGCCCAATTCTCTTCTTCGTGTGAATTCTCTCAAATAGGCTACAATTACATTCACACCCAGAAGCACTACAGGGCTAGGACAAAATAGGGATGGCTAGCCTTTGAAGATTTGGCATGCTGAAACCATAATTTTCCCACCATAAATCTACAAAAAAAAAAGGCATAAATATTAAATAAAAAATTAATGAATCAAGTTTGCAATTTTAAATTGTAATATTGAGCTAAAAACTGAAAGATTTTTTACCTGGTTGTTGTATGTAAAATGAATATTTCTAGAGAGTCAGCATTGCCAAATTCATAAATAAGGTATAGTAAATCAGATTTAGTAAATCTCACTTCCAACTCATCAAGAACTTTGTCTTTTATCTCAACATCCAACACCATCTTATCAATGCGTGAAATAATACATGCCATGACCTCATCAACATTAAATATTTTGAAGTAGAACTAGGTTCAAGTAGTAGATGAAGGCATGTATCTACGATCAATGATGCAACAAATGAATTCGTATTTTTATTTGTTTCCACCATAGTAATGCAAAATAGCCTCTTTGGCCTTATCCATGGCCTCATAGAGGAAGCTCATCTGCATGCCATCCTTATCCATCATAAAACGAACCCTTATCAAAGGTTATATCATCTAAAAAATTGAAATCAAATTTTAAATTATAACAAAATCAAACCCTCAAGAAAAACCAGCAAATAGATAATTTTGTATAAAGTTTATGTTTGTATTTGTTACTTGCGTTGATTAAATTCTCTCCATTTTTCATGAATAAGTCATCAAAAATTGTTCTTGTAGTCTTCTCCCCTTCAAATTTTTTGGAAAACGGAGACTCCAACCAAGCATCAAACACAAACATTTGCTTGAGATGAGGAATTGCAGTAAGAATGTTTTGCAAAGTGAGGAAGTGGCTAGTAGATCGTGTCACTCCCGTTGGCACAATCTCTTTGCCATTCGTATATTTTCTCATCAAAGAAAGGACCCAAGTATGGTTATAGATAAATTTGGTAACTTGTTTAGCATCTTCAACTACACTACTGACCCATTCAATCTTCCCAATGTCCTCTAACAACAAATCCAAGCAATGTGAAACACAAGGAGTCCAAGAAATAGTAAGATGCCTCTCCATAATAAATCTGCATGTGGCTACATATGTTGCTTAGTTGTCTATGATAAGTTGGACAACGTTGTCAACCGCAACCTGCTAGATCACCCCATCCAAAAGATCACACAAAGTCTTAACATTTTTTACTTCATGTGAGGCATCTACAAACTTCAAAAACACCAATGTCTCATTGAAGCATTGGAAATATTGTCATTGATGTCATAGGGGCATGGATAGTTTTCTCATTGATGTCGAAGAATGCAAGGATAAAAAATCAAAAATTGTTGTCATTGATGTCAAAGGAACTTGAAGGCCAAGAGAGATCGTTGAGGAAGGAAGTGAATCATCATATCAAAATCTAGATCATTTGAATGTGTTTATGAGCAGCCCTCTATGATGTCGCTGCCCTCACAAAGGGAAATAAAAATTTAATATTATCTATTTCTAAGGGCCAACCCTTAGACTCCTAGCGCCCTCATGTAGTGACTTAAAAGATTAAATTAAATTACCTTTTTATGAAGAGGCCAACCCCCTTATTGGAGCACCCCATTTTGGGGATCTAAATTTGAAAATAAAAATACTAAAATATGTTTTGGTAAGGGCCGACCCCTCTTGGAAGGATTGCCCCTCTTGGGAGAGCCACCTCCTTTGGGCGAAGCAGCATGTTTGATAAGGTATAAAACAAGGCAAAGTAGAGGTATGAGAAGCAAGTTTTTATTGAATATTATTTGAATATTGAGCAGATTTAAAGCAGACCAAAAGGGCAGAAATTAAGAAGAATATTTCTAATTGATATTGAAGAGCATATGCAGATCTATATGTGAAATGTGTGCAAATTTATTAGAAGGACATGAGCAGAGTGCATGGAGTTTATGATCAGATTTATGGAGGATTTTTTATCATATGTATAAAAAAATTATGAGTAGATATAAGGTTATTACAGCAGACATTAGGACAGAAATATATGTGAAGAAGTTGTGATCAGATTTGTAAGTCAAATCAGAGCAAACCTTAAAGCAGAATTATAAAGGAAAGTATTGCATTATTTGAGAGAAAATTTGTGAAGGAAAGTTGTTGCATCATCACCAAGAAGAATTGTGAAGGAAAGTGATTACATCATCTACAAACCAAGTCGTGAAGGATAGCACTGTTGCGATAACCATTAGATCATCCACAAACAGAGGTGTGAAAGAAGGAGCATCGATAATCAGATCTTTGTGAAAACAATATCATCCATTGAAGAATTTGGGGGTTGGTTCCTATCAAAGAAGAGATCGGTCTCTTGTTGAGTTGGTGCTGAGTTGTGAGAATTGGTATCTCCAGTGGCTCGGTGCCTACAAATTTTGTAAGTGGGTATTGGTGTCTCAAGTGGGTTGGTGCCTACAAAAGAAGACTTGTAAGAGAAGTAGGTCGGTGCCTACAAAGAAGATGAAACACAATAGTTTCAAGCTTGACTCCTTATATCTGGCATGGCAATGACTTTCCAAGGTGGCGGCATTAAGTAATAGTAGTTGTGTTGGATTTAAAAAAACTCCAAGACTTATTCAAACTCCCTTCAATATAATTTGTGGCACAACTCCAGTCATTTAGCAATGCTACTCTATAAAAATAGAGTCCATTTGCAAGTGTATGGTTGTTTGTCTTAGTCGCTACACTAGAAGAGGCGGCACCAAACAATCACCCCCTTTAATAATGTCTGAAAATAATCGATGGATTCCTTACTAAAACATGGTGCAACTTGCTTATGAGTACGATGTAAATACGGTAATAAATAAGTATTATCCATAAGGCTATAAACATAATTACTCCAAAATTTGTCTTTGGAAAATATTTCACAAATTTTGCAAATCATCAAACTGATCAATGAAGCTTTGTGTGAACTTTGCAGCGAATCCACTCAAGATGGTATTGGGTTTTCGTCCAATCCACCGAGAATCCCGAGGGTTTTTGTCCTCGGGCTTCTAAACCTGTAACCAAGCTCTCCAAATTCTCTCAATAATATTTTTCCAAAGATGATTATAATGTTCCTTTTCACCACCTTTCAATTTTTAATTATATTTTCTTTTCCCAACTTTACTTAATATTTTAACAATGTATTTAAATAAAGTCACTGTAATAATAATAACCAATTAATTAAATATATATGTCCAAAAGTGACTTAGGACAATTTCATATTTAATTAATTAAATTATTCCCTTGATTTTTCCCACCTTAGCTTATGGGAATAAAAAAGCTAGTGGACTCTGTTGGATGATCACTCAGAAAAAGGGTCATTACAAAGGCATTATTTTTTATTTGCAGCACCTTGCTTTCGGCACACAAGGACAAGACCTTGTGAAAAAAAATGATGATTTCAATCAAATGATGTTGGACTGTTTTGAGAAAAAGGATGAGGATGAGTATTTCAAAAAACTTGCAAGTATCAGACAACAACACTAACACTCAATAGAATCTTATGTTGCTGAATTCCAATGGGTTGTTGTCATGGTACCTAATATTTCTAAAAGGAGAATCACTTTTCTATTTGTTGAAAGCTTTCTTGAACCCCTCAAAGATCTTATTAAGGCCTATGCAACCATTTCTCTACAAGAAGCAATCAAAAGAGCTTCAACACTTGAACCATATGTGCTTAAGGGAAATGTTCTATCTCAATCAAAGGTCAATCAAAGGTGCCCACCTTTATGCAACATATAGGAAATTTTTAAAGAAGGCAATCTTACTCACATTCACTGAAGATCACGCCTCCATCACCTACGACAGAAAGGACAAATGACCATAGAAAAAATGAACTTAAAAGGCAGAAAGTATGCTTTTCTCCCAAGGAGTCATGGGAACCAAGCACAAATACCTTGGTAATGAACAGGTCCATTATAATGAGGAAATATTTAATGGTAATTCAGATCTCAAAGAATTTGAGCCACAACCAATCGTAGACAAGCATGAAATTGAGAAGATGGAAGATGAAGATACAAGTGGAGGTACACTTGCAGCCCTTTCAAGAACACCCAAATATCATCATTTCAAAGTTTGAGAAGATTTGTCAAGGCAGTAGATCACAATGCTCATTAATAGTGGAGCCACCCACAATTTCATTTATGAAGGCATCAATATCATTGTTGCTAATGGATTCACAATTTTCCATAGGCGATCATAAGGTATGTGATGATTTCTATGTTGTGGCGTTAGGTGAGATTGACATGGTTTTTGATGCACAATGGTTGCACTCACTTGGTGATTTCCAAAAAAATATTAGTGCATGGAGCTCAAATTTAAATCTAAAAGGAAAAATGTGGTGCTTTGAGGAATTTCTAGTGGAGCATTGCGGATGGCAAGCACTAAAAGGACAAAAAAGATATTTTGCAAAAAACAAGTTGCTCGGGCAGCAAGTTGTTTGATCATTTGTAACATTTTTCCAAATCTTCCTCGTCTCTTCTTATGTAACATTTGCTCCCAAATACTTTAAAATACTTCACTATTGCAAGCCTGCCCTTCAATAGTTCATATGGTGTTTACTATTGTTTACTATGATTTTCCCTCGGTTATGAACCACTTCTCTCATGAATGTGTCTAATAGCTTTGACTCATTTAACATGGTTCTTTCCATTTCTTGGACAGTTCTATTTTTTCTTTCCACAACTCCATTTTGTTGTGGAGTCTTTGCAGCAGAAAGATATCTCCTTATACCATGGTCAACGAGGTTGAGAAGGTGATCACGATCTGAAAGAAGGTGCAAATAATTTGTTTTCATTGTTCCCATACCTTCTTTGATTGCCTGTAGATTATCATGAGAAGACTCTGCTTCGACTCCTTTTTGTCTTCCCTCCAGTTGAACCATCCAAAGATGATTCTCAATCAACTTGTGCATTTTATCATGATGAGATAAGGCTGCCACAATCTCATCCCCGCTCCCCTTCAACTGGCTCTCCAAGTTGTGCGCACTTTTAGGTTTACAAACATCCTTTGCTTTATCAAAGGAAGCATTGGATTGTTCTGGAAGTGCTTGATTTACACAACTATCTTCTTTGGTGAGGTCATCTATGCACATATCTTGATTTGGAATTAGGTCAGCACTAATTCCACCTGCAAAAACATCATCAATGCCCTCAATAAGTGTCTCAACACAAGAGAGCTTAGGTTGTTCTATGATCTCATCCTTCAACTCGGCTACTCCAGTGGATGATGGCCTATTTTCTTCAAGTAGAGAAGATGGAACTAATAGACTAAATGAGATTAACTCTTGTGCATTCAATAGTTCCCTAAACTTCTCAATTTTCTGCTCAACCAACCTTTTTGTGAGATCATATGCTACGGATGAAACATGTTGCCCCCTTCTCCAAATGACTAACAAATCTTATTGTAATTGTTTGCAAACATCCTCATCTTCATCAAGGATCAGGGACAAGTTATTGAACATACTTATCTTCACATTGTCTAAATGACATTTTTTGATTCCAGAAATGAAGTAGTCAAACATCTGGAGAATCAACTTACTGCACCCGAAATCGAGCAAGAGGTAACATACCTTCAACTTGGCCATACTCTCCAAGATATTTACTCTTTGACCAAAGGTAGGACTTTTAACATCATGTAGCCCCTAAAAACTATCCACCATCACCTGAAGTATTGCATTCATAATATCATTACTATATGGTGTTGTAGGAGTTGTCGTCCTTACAACTTCAATCATGCAAGAGGCAACTGCAAGTCTAACCTCTTCATCTTGATGTTGCAAAAGCTCTGGCTTAACCAATGAACTCACCAAAGGTCTCATAGCTTTATACATTGCTTGAGAGGTGTTGTGACCTTTTCACACATCACCCCATCCAAATGGGGACCCCCCTAAATTTTGCTCCATTTTGGTCTTTTGGCTTTGGTTTTGGGTTGTTTTACATCTCTCTCTCTCTCTGATCTTTCTGTTCTTCCGGGGATGTCTCTACATCTGACCTAAGTTTGAAATTTTGGCTGTCTATGAAATTAGGGTTTTTATTCTTCAAGCTGGTTTGAGGTCAAATTGAATTGTCAAAGTGAAATCTGAGCTTAATACTGTGATCAAGATGCTTCAAGCAGGATCCCATCAAATTTTCACTAAGTTTTGACAACTTGCTATTTTTAGTAAGCACTCAATCTGGGATCTTTTCATCAGGATTTTGGAATTCTGACTGCTCCACCACGTCCAGGACACTTCAAAGTACTTGCACATAAAATTTGAGCAGATTCAAACAACTTGCTATTTTTAGCAATCCAACCTTCAAGAGCCATTTTCAGGGTGCACACGTATGCTTTTTCAATGCATGTCTGGAGAATATTTCTGGGTTTTTCAAGACCTTCGCGATGATATAACATGCAAACCAAGATGGTAACTTTCAGCAATTCAGGCTTCAAAGGCTATTTTTAGGGTTTGCATGTAGGCTTTTTCAATGGATGTCAAGATATTCCTCATGGGTTTTTCGAGAGCTTTGCAATGATGTAACATGCAAGCATAATTGGTCATTTTTCAAGGGCTTACTATTTTTAGCCAGTGCCCACATGTGGACCAGTTTTTTGGGTTTTTCTGGGTTTTTTGAGATCCCTCAGGTAGATTAACATGCAAATTCATCCGGCAGTGGATTGATCACTTTTCAAACACTTACTATTTTTAGTAGACACATTCTGAGCAGCTCTCAATGCTCCAGTTTCACAAGCAAAACAACATGCAACAAGAATCCAATCAAACAAGGTCGTTTGAGGCACATGCAAGTCAAATCAGGGTTTCCACTTTTATGCCTAAAAATAGGGGGTGAAATTCGAGAAATTGTCAAAATGAAGTACCCCATCAGGATCAGCATCTTTCAGGCAACCTACTGGCAAAATTTGAACGAAATCGGAATACTTACTATTTTTAGTAAGTCACTTCATGGCTATAAATAGCAGGTCTATGCCAGAGGCAGATGTGAACAAGACACTTAAGTCATCGAGTTCATGTGGAGCAAATTTCAGGTTAAACAGAGCTGACAAAGTCAAGCAATTTTAGGGTTTGCTAAAAATAGCAGGCAGGCTAAAAATAGCAGATGAGCTTGGGCAACAGGTATAAACAGGGTAGCAGGGCCACAGGAAGCATATTACGCCAACTCCAGATTCAGAACAGATTAAAAGCCACGGAAAGTCATACATCTCCAAAATTTATTAAAAATGGAGTGGCAAGAGGTAGCTGAGGGCGTTGAAATTTCTAAGTCCACGAATGGAAACTGGCAGGAGGAAGGGTGAAATGCGCCCAAGCATGGAGGAGGCTTTAAAAATTATAAGTGTATAAACATTCCTTCTCATACCTCCAATGCGCCTAGCTTGCAAGAGGAAGACATGGCATAAAAAATAAATCTAAGGCATGGAAATTCCTTCACCCCACCCTAAATGTGCCCAAGGCACAAAAAAATTCCTCCACCACATGTGAAATGCGCCCAAGCTTGAAAGTGGAAGTAGCATGTATGAAATGCGCCCAAGGTAAAAGGGCTTGAGCATGAGAAATGTCTAAGTATAAAAAAAAATCCTCCACCACATGTGAAATGCACCCAAGCTTGCAAGGCATGAAGGCTAGCATGAAAAGTTTCTAAGTATGAGAAATTCCTCCTCATACCCTCAAATGCGCCCAAGGTTGAGAAGATGTTGATAAAAAATTTCTAAGTCACGAAATAGAAGAAGACCCTTCCTAAATGCGCCCTCAAGGTGATAAAATTTCTAAGGCATCAAAGATGAAAACTCAAAGGTGGAAATGCGCCCTTGAGGGAAGTGAAGATGAGGAAAAGTTTCTAGGTTGAAAATGAAAGTGTCACCTCTAGAATGCGCCCAGCAAGGGTTATATGATGAAAAAGTTTCTAAGTACAGGAAAATAGAAGCTCATGGGCTGAACTGCGCCCTTGAGGGAGGAAGGCTTGAGAAAAGTTTCTAAGTCATGTAAAATGCAAGGTAAGGGGTTCAAATGTGCCCTTGTGAAGGAATGGGGAGATCAAAATTTTTAAGTGGTGAAAATAAAAGCAAGCACCCTCATATGCGCCCAAGGGAGGAATGAGATGCTGGAAAATGTGTTAAGTTAGAAACCTTGAAGCTAGACCCTCAAAATGCGCCCAGCTTGTGTAGGCAACTAGAGAAAATTTCTAAGGCAAGCTAAAATGAGAGTTGACCCCTCTAAATGCGCCCTTGTTTGTGGAGAAGGTAAGACAAGCTTCTAGGCGTGGAAATGCTTAGGAGATGAAAGTGGAAGCTTGGGATGTTAAATGCGCCCACCTCATGAAGTAAGTTGGGCAAAACTTCTAAGTATCAAAATAGAAGCATGCATTCTAAAACGCGCCCTCAACATGGAAGTCCAACCTAGTGAATGTGCCATCAAGGTAAAAGTTTCTAAGGCATAGAAATGCCTAAGGGATGAAAATGAAAGCCTAAGGGGGTAGAATGCGCCCAAGGAAGAGGGCGGCATCAAGCAATTTTCTAAGTCATTTAAAATGAAATCTCAAGGGGTCACAAGCGCCCAAGCTACGAGTAAGGTTGGATAAAGGTTTTTAAGGTATTAAAATGGAAGCATCACCTAGTAAATACGCCCTCAGGAAGAAGTTGTTTGCAAGGAAATTTTCTAAGTAAGAAAACATGAAGTCCACCCTTCCAAAGGCGCCCAAGGTTGGAGAAGATTAAGTAAACATGGGTGAGTTAAAAAATTAATAAATATTTTCAAGGGTGAAAATATTGAGTGACCCCCTTCATGTGCACCCATGAATAATAAGGTTGAAAGATTTATTTTTTATAAGAGGGTCTTGAATATTTTTCTAAGGGGAAGTGAATTAAAATGCCTCGGCTTGTGATGTCAAAATGAGCGCCTAGATTACAGTGGATGAAATTTATAAAGCAGATAAGATTGTCTAAGGAAATAGAAAATAAAACAACAAGGGGTCAAATACACTCACAGGGAAGAGATGAAATTTGTCTAAGGCATGGAGGAATTTGAAGATGAAATGAGGCCCAAGCATCAAGCGTTCAATGCACCCTCAAGGTGGAGAAATTTCTAAGGCACTAACTCCAGAAACAGGGTGGTGGATGCGCCCTTGAAGAAAGAAAAGTTTGCTAGAGAAAAAAAGATGAATTTTACCACATCCGGAGATCAATCGATCAGAATATGGAAATTAGGTAAATAAAGAGATTTTATCTTATAAATGTTTTGATGCTCTCCTTTTTGTTTTGCAGGATGAACACCGGAGCCAAAGCATGAGGACTTGAGGTGATGAAGTTGGACAACGTTATAACCTTGGAAGGAGAAAAGTTGCACATTTCAAACTCCTCCATGACGTCTCATTTGCAGGAAGAAGATGAAAGAAATGGCTAAGTGTTGGGACAAGGTAGAGATGAAGAAATTAGGTGAAAAGTTCCCAAGGCAAAGGGAAATGGCAGTGAAGATTTTTCTAA
Organism: Sequoiadendron giganteum; assembly: GCA_007115665.2. NCBI lineage: Eukaryota > Viridiplantae > Streptophyta > Pinopsida > Cupressales > Cupressaceae > Sequoiadendron > Sequoiadendron giganteum. Next base: position 81,234,391 of record CM021109.1, read on the forward strand.
GGTATCAAGAACGTTATGCGGAAGAGGCATATGCACCCAAGGCATTGGCTAGAGAAATATAAAAGTTATGAGGAAGAAGTGCGTCCAGGAATTAAAGCTAGAGGGAAGGGCTTTATCGAAGAGAAACTTGTTGCAAGAAGGGTTTGAATTGCAGTGTTACTTATGCTTGCCTCTCCTCCTAACACAACAGAATTGGCAGGCAGAGCAGTGGGAACGTGTTTCTGGACGAGAATCTTCTAGAAGAGGATAGTGGGCATTAATTGCTCATGGTAGTTTCTGCAAGGGAGTGGAGAATCTTCTGTTCATTTATTACCCCACTCCTCTTTGTGGCGGTTTTTAGGGCAAAACCCTAATTAGGGCATATGTGGCTCAATCTGAGCCCTTCATTGTAATCAAATCTAAGTCATATGTTGGACTGGGCCAACTGTAAAAGGGGCATCCCCCCTCATTTGTAAATTATTAGATTAAAATAGCAAAAGATAGAGAGATAGCTAGGAGATAGAGCTTAGAAGTAGCATAGCATAGATTGCATAGTTTAGATTGAAGAGGAAAGAAATTTTTCCCATTTGAGGACTTTGTAAGAAGTTGTGAACACTCTCATCATACAAAGATTTATCATTGCTTGGTGGTTCTATCTTTTGTTGTGAGTAGCTAGGAAGGCTTTTTCGTCTCTCCGATTCACTTAGGGTCTTAAAGTAGCTTAAAGTAGAATAGATTTTATTTCATGCAAGTAGACGGTAGTTGTGGAATGTGGTGTTTAATTTGAGCAAGCTTCGATTATCCATACCACTAGCAGGCTCACTGATGGTGGGTTCGCCTTGCGTGGTCAACTGGAACATTGTGAACTTAACTTCAATTGCAGTTTATATGTTGATATGCGTCATTGTGACGGTCTCTGCATGGTGAATCGTGGTTTGAATAGCTCTCGTTATCCCTTTGAAGATTGCACTGGTTCTGCGGAAACTGTTTGAAGTGAAGCAAAGCAGAGCTTGGTTTGAAGTTTGCAAGAATTGATCTTCGCGTTCCGCATTTAGAGTAGATGGTAGCATCTCTAATCCTTGCATCCTTTTACATTCAGCATTATCCAGTTAGTTTAAGAACTCGAGCGTCACTAACAAATCTCCCGAAATTTGAGAATATTTTTCTTCTGAATGAGCAACTCACGTAAGTCCCCCTTGAAATAACCAGCAAATCACATCGAGCCAACTAAGACTATCCCCTGCATAAGGAACCTTGGAGTTGAATGTATGATCTTTCTAGCAATCTTAGCATGCAAAATACTTTGTTCAAGAGAGGATAGAGTATCCGTTGGGAAACTTTATTCTATGTTGGTGCGGTCATAAAACACCCATCAACAAAAAGGTGACTGTCCAACCTTACAAAAACAACTTTCAGCCTCTTCCAAATTTTAAGAAGAGATGCTTTAACCTGCGGTAAGAATTTCAGCTTCTCACCAACAAACTTCAATCTCTCATGAAAAGTCTTGATGGCCTCCTGTTCTTTGTTCCATTTTTCCAATCTTTCAATCATTTTATCCAGTTGTTGCTTTATTGATTCCAACCTAGAAATTTGATGTTGATTCAATGTTTCCAACAAAGCTTCCATTGAATTGCTAGATGTAGCCATGTAGCCAATTGAAATTATGATCTGCAATTGATTAGCTGAAACAATGACCAATCTACCCAACAAGCTGGCAGAATTCTTAGCTTTGATACCACTGTAAAGACCCCTGCAAGTTTTGGTCTTAGTTTTCTGATTTGAGCTCTTGGAAATTTTGTCAAACACTTGACATGCAATCTCCTTTCAGCTGATAACTGATTTCTTCTTTGGTTTTGAGTTTGTATGTTGATCAAGATGCATGAAATGGCTTCTAAAGACTTATCTAAATGGACAGATGAAAGTATGATGCAAAGCAAATATATTTCTGATTTTCCAAACTAAAACATAACTGAGAACACATACAAATACTCAGCTACAGCAATGAGTCATTTTGTGAAACATTTCATATGCAAACTACCAACCTCCTCATTTATTGTATTGCAATCTTGACTCAGCTATTACATTGCTTTGCCAATGGTTACAGATGATTTTGCAATATTACAATGCCTATTTACTAAATTTTGATAGTGCATACCTGTGACTATAATAATGTTAATGCTGCACAAACAGCTATTACAAAGATTGCAATGCAGACCCCAAACAAGCTGTATACAATGTGAATGAAAGAGAGAAACCTGATTGATGCAATTGAAGTGTAGAGTAACAACCGATGGAAGCTTGTCTCTACTTTTAGCTGACCCGAATTCACCTTCCCAAGACGTCACTGTCAGTAATTAAATTTGAGTCTCCTCTAGAATGTGAAAGCCAAGTGATATATGTGATGCTGGATAGACATATTTGGAGAAGTAATGATATCGATCAATCTGTAGCTTGAGAATCATGACCCTTGTCCAGCAATACGTCTTTCCTAGCCGCTGGAAAAGGCAAGAAAAAACCTTCCAAAAACGTGTCAATGAGGTGTCTTAGTGATGCGCCACAATTCCTTACTGAACCGTGACTTTCCCAAGGCCACGATGCTTCTACTGAAGTCATCTCACAGCAACTGGTGACAAGGTGGCTCCAAACCCGCAGCTTCTCCTTAACTTGGCGTTTGTTCTTGTCTTATATCGAATTGTCTTGTTCTCCTTTTTGTCTATTTCCGCCAGCAAGGAGAATTCGACCTCAGACAATGTGAAGCTCACTACCAAGCAAGACCCAATAGAAAAGAAAGAAAGACGTGATAGAAGCTTTTGCCACGATTTGTCTTCATTCAAGCAGCTCCCTTATAATGTTCGATGATTATGATTCTTCCAGCTAAGTGACAAATATTATTTATCTTATATGACCACTATTTTCCAGCTAGAGTGAACCGCCTCCAATGATAAGATAGATTTGCCAAATACTGAAAGTAACCAACTACAATAATAAAATCGATATGCCCAAAATGACTGAAATGATCTTCCCAAAAATATTCAATCAATTCCCTATATGCCAAATTTGGTCATTGACCATTAAATTTGGTATAATTGAAACTTCCTCCTCAAATGAAATGCAACAATACAATAGTTGTTGCAACTCTCCAATGAATTAATGTTTGCAACAATAAACCAGTTGCTACAAACCCACAATGCAATAATAAACCAGCTATTGCATTCAATCAAACCTCAAATTAGAAGTGCAATAATACCTCAGCTATTGCACAATACAATTTTCTGCAATGAAGCACTTATAGAAACCCTGGATGGATTTCTGCACAATCTCCAGCTAGGATTGATCTTTCACAACCGAACCTAGTATCCTAGAGTCTTCAAACCCTTGGACAAGCAAAGCATTCAAGTTTTCTACCAAATTGGAAGGAATAGAACAATCCAAGACATAAGCATGCTCAAATGCTAGGCCAACAACTCCTTATAAATATTTCTCAATGCCTTCCAAGAAGCCTCTGGAAATATTATTATTTTATTCCCTAAGCGACTTTTATAATTTATTATTTTATTTTAAGTCACTTTATTAAATTAACTAGATATAAAGTTATGTTGTGATTTTAATTTATTGAAATAACTTTATAAATAATTAATTTAATACTTACTCCCTATTTCTCCTGTTTAGCCTTCGGGAATAAATAAAGGCTAAACACTCTTCAAGGTGGCTATCAAAAAGGGGACATTACAGTCATCTCCTTCATAGGTTTTGTAAAGTTTGTCACACATTTCTTTTGCCACTACACAATGCATCACTTTGACAAATTTTAATTCGAATATACCACACAAAATTGCATTCATAGATTTTGCATTATTTTCCCTTGCCTTCTTTCCAACATGATCCGTTGGTGGAGATGATGGAGCAATGACTCTGATACAAATTGATGAGCACACACTTATACTAAGAGCGGGGGGGGTGAATCAGTATAAGACTATCTTTTACTTTTTCGAATTACTAACCACAATGACTTAAAATACATAGCATCAACAAATAAGAACACAAGATTTACGTGGAAACCCTTTCGAAAGACACCAAAATAAATAATCTTTTACAACAATTTGTAGGCACCAAGCCACTGGAGACATCAATCCCCACCATTGAGCACCGACTCAATAAGAAACACCAGTATCTTTCAATATGAGGCACCAACCTCTCCGATATGAGGCACCAACCTCTAACTCAACAAAGTATTTTTCTTCTTTATAATTCTCCTTCAAAAATCTGCCTTTTAATAATCGTCTATTATATTCTCTTCACACAAATCTGCTGGTGTATATATGATATATCTCTTTATCTTCCACACTCATCCTTCTGCATATTCCACAAACTTCTGTTATATATTCACCAAGATAGTTGACCATTTGGAGGGATACAACGCTTGACAAAAGAAGTGGCTCTTCATCATTTTACAAACCTTTCAATGCACCCTTTGACAGCAAACTTGGGCGCTCATAACGGGGGTCGGCCCCTATATAAAAAATATAAATTTATTTAAATTCAATTTCAAAATGGGGAGCCATTATAAGGGGGATCAGCCCACACATTAATAATAATTTATGTATTTGTTTTTAAAATCTCAATGTGGGCGCCAAAATGTGGAGGGTCGGCTAGCATAAAATGAAGTCTTCTGATCATCATGAATTCATCCTTGACATGGTGCGATCTGTTATAAAAGTTCCAATCTGTTTTTTAAAAAATAACATAATTGACATTGATTAGGCTTTGACATCAATGACAACATCGTCCATACACTTTTGACATCAATGACAATAATTCTAAGATATAAATTTTAATTTTGGCTACAAAATTAATAAAAATATTAGATGACAAGTCGGGATAATTTCATAAACGAGGAATGTTTGCAGACATGTCTATGATGAGGGGACAGCTTTGCTTCTAATATAACGAGTGGCTGCTCAAAGTGGCAAGAAAAATCTACCTGGTATTATGTGCAAAATGGAAAAAAGAGAAGAGATATACACTTTAAGTTGGCTTGATGCTCAAGACATGTACTCCATACTAGAGATCACATATTTAAAAGCATACTGCTAGAGTTGGCTCAATGATGAAGACAAAAAAACACACGTGTTACAGAATGTTTTTGCCCCTCTTCCACATGGTAAAGCATTACAAGACAAAGTAAACTGTAATGACCCCTTCTCAAACCTGATATTTCCAGTGACCGTTGGCCTTTTTCAGGAAACCCGAAGGCTAGTCGGAAGGTAAAATTAGGGTTTCCTATTTCTGGGGATGTCTTTGCTCGGAGTTGGTGGATCTGATGGCGGATTCTTTCTGGGTTTTCAGAGAGCTTCACAGTGGTATGATCATTTCGTCATTCAGAGCATTTTCTGGAATTTACTATTTTTAGTAAATTCTATTTTTGGCAGTATACAGGTTGGTTTCAGGTAGTTGACTTTCCCCTTCAGTTGTCTCAAGTGGCGTATTCAGTTTCGGGCTTCAGAATGCAGTTTTGGAGAGTTGAGCTCATTTCACTTAAAAATAACATTATAATTTAAATGTTATTTTATCACCTTGGCCTAGTCAAATAACTTAATGTTATTTTAAAAGGTGGACTTGAAGGGTGGCGCCATCATTGAGGTTATATTAAAATTATATTGAATTTATCAAGTCAAAACTAAGCCTTAAGGAGGACGCATTTATTTAAGTGAGAAATTTAATGAAGTCAAAATTAAAGATGCTTGGAAAAGGACGCCATTTCTTGGGATTAGGGTTTTGACTTTGGAAAAGAAGTTAGGGTTTCAAGGAAGGTCCACAGAAGCTTATAAAAGACAGCCTTGGGTTCTCATTTGATCATCTTTTGTCTATGCTATTGTTATGCTGCCAAAATGGTTGTTGGATTGCTTCGAGGAATGAATGCCTCCTAGCCTTGGCTCGACTTCGTGCTTGAGAGATAGCACCTAGTGGAGAGGATTGCTTATTTTGAGTGAGTTGTAGTGAGGTTTGCATTGTAGTGTTGTTTTGCCATTAGAAGTTCAGTTTCTTGCATTTTATGTCATTTTCTGGAGTTGCTGATAACAAGGCTGAATCTGTAGTTTCACTCGTAAATCAGAAAACAAAAATAATCTCATTCTGGGTATTGTGTCATTGCATTTTATTGGTAAGGGCGCCCTTTCATGAATATTTGCAGATTTTAATACGAAGCTTATGATTTTATAATGCAAATCCGTCATTCCTTGAAAGTCGTACTTTCTGGAGTGCATTAGGATTCGTGTCAGTAATTAATAACCATTTTTAGATGCCATTTCTTATTACTAAGTTAGGCGCCATCATTTTGAGGGTCTATTGCATCAGATTTGAGATCATTTGGGTGAGAAATGAGAGAGTTATGAGCATATGAGTAAATTCATAGGTTGCTGGTTTTTCAATTTAAAGTGCAGATTTGTGATAAACCAGAATTAGAATCTTGATTATTGAAGAGTTGTATTGTTTTGGCACTCTATCCAAGCTAAGGAGAGTTCTTTATGATGTATTGTTAATCTTTCGAATTCCTAAGCTATTGGCAGGCAGATGATCCTCATTTGTAAACTGACAGTAGTACTGGCAGTCATTTTCAAATCTGATTTGTAATGCTCTCTTTCATTATGAAGTTGTTTTGTAATAGATACATCTTCGCCCTATGGTAGCTACTTTCCCACTCTGGGTTAGCAAGCACATTCTGGGTGTTGAGTACTTTCAGCTTTTCAGTATTTCTTTCAAGCATTGTACTCTGTAACACTCCGCCATATGGTCGCCCCTCACTCCATACTGGATTGGGTAGCACATACTTGGTGTCGAGTTCCCTTTCAGCACTTAGTGTAGAAGATCCTCTGACCATATGCTCGCCATCATCGGCGCCATTCTTGGTTAGAGTTCCTGCATAAGCAATTTGATTTAGATCCTCTGACCAATGCTCACACCTTGCCCACATCGGGATCCTGGTGTACATTCTGGTTAGAGTTGCTTCAGCACGCTTTGGGTTTAGCTGCTAACCTTAACGGGTGCATTTGTTTCTAATTTGTAATTTGAAAAACGAAAAAATTGGCTCGAAATATTTCAGTGGTATCAGAGCCAAGATCTTGCCATCCTGTGAACAATCCGTCTATGAGTGACAGAGAAAAGAGGTACTTTGCAAGAGAAGACAAGAAGGTTGGAAAACAGTTCCAGCTTTATCAACCTCCAGAAGGTCAGACAGCTTCAGGAACCTTGAGGGCTCATTGGGAGTCTTCTCAGGAAACAGACATGGCAGAAGGTGAGAGGTCAGTTGGGGGTAACGAGAGGATTACCAACAACAGAGATGACAGTGGAAAAGGGAGAGATGGGAGAGAAAGATCCATGAGTCCAGGAAAGAGATTTGAAAGAAAGATGGATGCCTTGATGGACATGGTATCTCTCATGATGGGGAAAGTGGGCCAGAACACCACTCCACAAAACAACTCAGGGCATAGAGGGGAGCATAGTTCTTCCAACCAGCATGATGAGCATGCAGCTCGGACGGTGTCAAACAACACTTACATTTCCTCCAGGCCGTTCAAACCCACCTTTTTGGCACCTGTAAACAATCAACCAGATCCTAAAGAGAATGCTTCATTCGTGGAGCAGTTGAGACTGGGTCGTGCAGAGTATGATTCTCTACCTGTCGACATCAGGATGGATATGTCCTATAACGATTTCATGGATCATAAAAGGAAAAACAAAGGACAAGGGGGACACTATGATCAAAGAAGACCATCAAATCAAGGAGACTTGTACCAAGCTGTCAACAAGGTGACACTTCCACACTTTGACGGGAGTGATTCCATTTCAGCCCGAGCTTGGATTCAGAAGCTGGATAACTATCTAGCTCTCAGACCTATGGCAGAAGAAGAAGAGATCAAGTTCGCTATGCTACACCTTGATGGGGTGGTGCACGAGTGGTGGTACCATGGCTTAATTACTTTGGGTCATCGGTCTATCACAACTTATGAGGAGTTCACTACCAGGCTCATCGAGAGATTTGAAAAGAAGGATCCTGAAATTCATTTCAGAGAGCTTGCACAATTGAGAGAGTATGGCACAGTTGATGCCTACATTGCTGAGTTTCAGAGATTCTCAGTCATGGTGACTGGAATCATGGAGAGAAGACTGGTGATCCTCTTCAGTGAAGGTTTGACAGAACCACTCAAGGGTTGGATTAAAGCCTTTGATCCACCAACCCTACAGGAGGCCATGAAGAAGGCAAGAAACATGGAGTGGGCTGCTCCTAAGACGAAGTTTCAATCCAACTCCCCTTTTCAGAAAAGGGATAAAGGGAAAAGACCTCAGCATAGACCTCCTTTGCGACCTCAGCATAAGGAGTTCAAACATCATAATCCTCATGTCACCAGATTGGATCCTGAAACCCTGAATGAGCTCAGAAGAAAAGGGTTGTGTTTTCGGTGTAGGGAAAAATGGTCTCAGGATCATGTTTGCCCTAAGGGAGTTAAATTCAATCAGATTGAGTACTATTCTGCTGGTGAAAGTAGTTCTGATTTTTCCGACCAGCAATTTGATTTTGAGGAGAGTGAAGTAGAAGGAGCTCCAGAAGAGTCCGGAGATGAGAAGGAAAGTGGAGGAGTCTTGGCTCAGCTTTCGAGTTTCCAAAGAAACGAATCATTCAAGGTTCGAGGGATGGTCAAAGGGCAGCGAATCGTTGCCTTGATCGATACTGGAGCAACACATAACTTCATTGATGAAGTTGTGGTAGCAAAGAAGGGGCTGCAAACTGAGGAGTTTGAAGGGTTCAAGGTCATGGTTGCCGATGGTTTCCATATTACATGCACAAAGAAAATCTCGAACATGACCATGCAATTGGGAAATTACGAAGTCAAGGATGACTTCTATGTAGTCCACATTGGAGATATTGATGCCGTCCTAGGCATTTAATGGCTGCGTTCTCTTGGGGAGATCTCCTTGAATTTGCAGACTATGGAGCTGAAATTTCAGTCTGATGGGAAGAAGATAGTGCTTAGAGGAATGTCTAATGGGGGCCCTCGGGTTGTGTCATTCAAAAGAATGGCAAGGCTGATACGTCACGATCAAGCTGAGTGGGTTGCCGAATGCATGATCCTTCCTCATAGTCCTGTAGAGACTAAACGTGACCAACCTCCTGATATTCAGTCCCTACTCACGAAGAAGAGCAAAGTCTTTGCAGATTTGCCTTCTGGACCACCACCTGAACGGGGTTCAGAACATATCATTGAGCTCAAGGAAGGAGCTAAACCGGTGATTACAACTCCATACCGGTACCCGAAGAGGCAAAAGGATGAAATCGAGAAGAATATTCAAGAACTCTTGGAGATGGGTTTCATTCGCCCAAGCAAGAGCCCCTTTGCATCTGCAGTGGTCCTGGTGAAGAAGAAGGATGGTACCATGCGCATGTGCGTGGACTATCGTGCTCTGAATCAGAGCACCATCAAAAACCGATACCCCATCCCCAGAATAGATGAGCTCATTGATGAGTTACATGGGGCCAAGTTCTTCTCAAAGATCGACTTGAGATCGGGTTACCATCAGATTCGAATGAGGGGATCTGATGTGGAGAAGACAGCTTTCAGATGTCACTATGGCCATTTCGAATTCTTAGTCATGCCATTTGGGTTGACTAACGCTCCGGCTACCTTTCAGTCTTGCATGAACCGTGTTTTTCAGAATTAGTTAAGGAGGTTTGTGTTGATATTTTTTGATGACATTCTGATTTACAGTAAGACTTGGGAAGATCATCTCAAGCACTTGGAGGAAGTGCTTAGTATCTTGGAATATGAGAGTTTGTTCACAAAAGCTTCCAAATGTGAATTTGGAATGGAGGAGTTGTTATACCTTGGCCACATAATCAGTGCTGAGGGAGTAAAGGTGGATCCGGAAAAGATCAAAGCAGTAGTTGATTGGCTACCACCTGAGAATTTAACTCAGTTGAAAGGATTTTTGGGTCTTTGTGGTTTCTATCGGAGATTCGTAAAAGGGTATTCACAGAATGCTGCTCCTCTTACTGATCTCACCACGAAGGGAGCCTTTGTTTGGTCAGAAAAGGTTCAAATTGTTTTTGACAAGTTCAAAAAGATCATGAGCTCGTGTCCAGTCTTAGCTATTCCGGATTTCTCCAAGCCATTCGAGCTGCAGTGTGATGCATCAGGTGAAGGAGTTGGGGCTGTCCTGATGCAAGGCAAACACCCTATAGTGTTTGAGAGCAGAAAATTAAGGGGCGTCGAAAGGACATATTCAATTTATGACAAAGAAATGCTTGCCATTATGCATGCATTAGCCAAGTTTAGGCAGTACTTGGTGGGGAACAAATTTGTGGTTAAGACTGACCACAATAGCCTCAAGCATTTCATGCACCAGAAGGACCTAAATGAGAGGCAACAAAAATGGGTGAGTAAGCTTCAAGCTTACGACTTTGACATTGAATATGTCAAAGGGAAAAATAATATCGTGGCTGATGCTCTATCCAGAAGACCTCATCTTAGCTCATTGTGTGAGCTTACTGCAGATTGGAGAGACATGTTGCTTGCTGATTATGCCAAAAATCAGTTTGCAACCAGAATTCTTGAGGGTACTTTTCAAGATGAAAGGTACAAGGTGATTGAGGGATTGATCCATTATAAGGGAAGAATCTTCCTGGTGGCTGATTCTAAGCTGAAGAAGAAGATCCTTTTGACTTTTCATGATATTCCAGTTGTTGGTCACCAAGGTTTTTTCAAGACATATAGGCAGATCCGAGAAAGATTTTCTTGGAAAGGGTTGAAAGGTGAAGTACAACGCTACATTCAGGAGTGTCCGGTTTGTCAAGTGAATAAGAATGAGCATACATTACCGGCCGGTTTGCTGCAACCACTCCCTATTCCCAATCAAAAATGGGAAAGTATCTTGATGGATTTCATCACCGGGTTGCCCAAGGCCCAAGGGAAGGATTGTATTTATATAGTGGTGGATAGGCTAACCAAATTTGCTCATTTCTTCGCCATTACTAGCACTTTCTCTGCAGCACAAGTGGCAGATCTGTTTTTCCGAGAAGTGTTTAGGCTGCATGGGTTGCCAAAGAACATTGTAAGTGATAGGGAGAGCAAGTTCCTAAGTACCTTTTGGCAAGAAATCTTCAGAATGAGTGGTACTGTGCTCACTCCAAGCACTAGTTACCATCCCCAAACAGATGGTCAAACTGAAATAGTGAACAAGTGGTTGGAGGGCTACTTGAGAAACTATGTGTCAGAACAACAAAAAGCTTGGGTCAAGTGGCTGCATACAGGCGAGTATTGCTACAATTCGTCCTTCCATATGTCGATTAAGATGTCTCCTTTCTTGGCACTTTATGGGTATGAAGCACTTAGTTTTGCAGATTTGGTGTTTGGTGACAGCAAAGCACCCCTAGCCAAGGATTTGTTGCAGCATAGTCAAGACATAATGAAATCCTTGAAGGATAATTTGCAGATTGCACAAAATCAGCAGAAGTTGTATGCTGATCAGAAGCGTGTTGAGCGTTCTTTCGAGGTTGGGGATATGGTCTATCTTCGATTACAACCTTATAGACAGTCTACTCTCAAGAAGAGTGGAGCTGAGAAGCTCAAACCTCGCTTCTATGGGCCATTCAGGGTCATCAAAAAAGTTGGGGCAGTAGCTCATGAATTAGAGCTACCTTCTGATAGCAGAGTGCATAACGTCTTCCACGTGTCTCGCCTCAAGAAGGCACTTGGACATAATGTGGTTGCTTCATCACAGTTGCCATCTTTGGATGAAGAGGGACAGTTGGTTCTAATTCCAGAGGAGATACTTGAATTCAGAGAACGTTCTTTGAGGAAAAGAACCATCAGAGAATACCTGGTGAAGTGGAAGAACCTGCCTATGGAGGATGCGACTTGGGAAAGTGATGAGATTTTGCAGCATCCTGGCTTGCGATTGCTTGAGGACAAGCAATCTTGGGGAGGGTGGACTGTAATGACCCCTTCTCAAACCTGATATTTCTAGTGACCGTTGGCCTTTTTCAAGGAAACCCGAAGGCTAGTCGGAAGGTAAAATTAGGATTTCCTATTTCTGGGGATGTCTTTGCTCAGAGTTGGTGGATCTGACGGCGGATTCTTTCTGGGTTTTAAGAGAGCTTCGCAGTGGTATGATCATTTCGGCATTTAGAGCATTTTCTGGAATTTACTATTTTTAGTAAATTCTATTTTTGCCAGTATACAGGTTGGTTTCAGATAGTTGACTTTCCCCTTCAGTTGTCTCAAGTGGCGTATTCAGTTTCAGGCTTCAGAATGCAGTTTTGGAGAGTTGAGCTCATTTCACTTAAAAATAACATTATAATTTAAATGTTATTTTATCACCTTGGCCTAGTCAAATAACTTAATGTTATTTTAAAAGGTGGACTTGAAGGGTGGCGCCATCATTGAGGTTATATTAAAATTATATTGAATTTATCAAGTCAAAACTAAGCCTTAAGGAGGACGCATTTATTTAAGTGAGAAATTTAATGAAGTCAAAATTAAAGATGCTTAGAAAAGGACGCCATTTCTTGGGATTAGGGTTTTGACTTTGGAAAAAAAGTTAGGGTTTCAAGGAAGGTCCACAGAAGCTTATAAAAGATAGCCTTGGGTTCTCATTTGATCATCTTTTGTCTATGCTATTGTTATGCTGCCAAAATGGTTGTTGGATTGCTTCGAGGAATGAATGCCTCCTAGCCTTGGCTCCACTTCGTGCTTGAGAGATAGCACCTAGTGGAGAGGATTGCTTATTTTGAGTGAGTTGTAGTGAGGTTTGCATTGTAGTGTTGTTTTGCCATTAGAAGTTCAGTTTCTTGCATTTTATGTCATTTTCTGGAGTTGCTGATAACAAGGCTGAATCTGTAGTTTCACTCGTAAATCAGAAAACAAAAATAATCTCATTCTGGGTATTGTGTCATTGCATTTTATTGGTAAGGGCGCCCTTTCATGAATATTTGCAGATTTTAATACGAAGCTTATGATTTTATAATGCAAATCCGTCATTCCTTGAAAGCCGTACTTTCTGGAGTGCATTAGGATTCGTGTTAGTAATTAATAACCAATTTTAGATGCCATTTCTTATTACTAAGTTAGGCGCCATCATTTTGAGGGTCTATTGCATCAGATTTGAGATCATTTGGGTGAGAAATGAGAGAGTTATGAGCATATGAGTAAATTCATAGGTTGCTGGTTTTTCAATTTAAAGTGCAGATTTGTGATAAACCAGAATTAGAATCTTGATCATTGAAGAGTTGTATTGTTTTGGCACTCTATCCAAGCTAAGGAGAGTTCTTTATGATGTATTGTTAATCTTTCGAATTCCTAAGCTATTGGCAGGCGGATGATCCTCATTTTGTAAACTGACAGTAGTACTGGCAGTCATTTTCAAATCTGATTTGTAATGCTCTCTTTCATTATGAAGTTGTTTTGTAATAGATACATCTCCGCCCTATGGTAGCTACTTTCCCACTCTGGGTTAGCAAGCACATTCTGGGTGTTGAGTACTTTCAGCTTTTCAGTATTTCTTTCAAGCATTGTACTCTGTAACACTTTGCCATATGGTCGCCCCTCACTCCATACTGGATTGGGTAGCACATACTTGGTGTCGAGTTCCCTTTCAGCACTTAGTGTAGAAGATCCTCTGACCATATGCTCACCATCATCGGCGCCATTCTTCGTTAGAGTTCCTGCATAAGCAATTTGATTTAGATCCTCTGACCAATGCTCACACCTTGCCCACATCGGGATCCTGGTGTACATTCTGGTTAGAGTTGCTTCAGCACGTTTTGGGTTTAGCTGCTAACCTTAACGGGTGCATTTGTTTCTAATTTGTAATTTGAAAAACGAAAAAATTGGCTCGGAATATTTCATAAACACATTAAATTGAAGATGGGAAAGCATTGCTCTTCCACCATCAAGGTGACCACAACACCCTACCAAACCTATTGTGAATATCCCAAATAAACATTATTTAATGTTTATTATCACATGTTTGTTGGGAATCATTCTAACTAGTTCATTGCATCATTTAACTATCATCCAAAAGTTGTCAAGAACCCAAAAATCCATTTAAGGATATGAATTATAAGAAACACATCTTTACCATTTAGCATCGACTAAGATTCAAGAACATGCCCTTCTTAAGATGAAATAGTTCCACAATGGTAGATCTCATAGATATTGACCAACCTACAACACTTACTCTGATTTCATTTGAAAAGAGCACTACCAACATAGAACTTACACATTCTAGGTCATAGATATAAGAACTAAATGCATATGCACAATCAATGTAAATATGATATTTCATCACAAAAATGAGGTTTAGCATAATAAAAACAAGACAACTTAGTTAGCATACACCTTATATGTATAACACAAGAATCAGGCACTTATTGGGCATGTCTCTCTAATGATTGTGAGTGCAATGTAAATCTTAAATGATGTGTAATGTCCCCTTTTTAGCCAGATTCAAAGTTTGGTGGATTAGCCTATCATCAGGTCCTCGTAGGCTAATGATGGTGATTAGAGGGCCTTGTGAGGGAGTTATATGGTTCTTCAGATGGCAGTTTATGGTGTTTTCTTCTCCAGTACTTGGTGATATTTAGGGTTTTCCTTTTGGAGGTATTTTGGGCTTTGTTTATGCATACTTACTACTTTTAGTAAGTCACTCATATGTTGGCATCCAATCTTACTATTTATAGTAAGGCACCCTAGTGAGCAGAGGAATCAATGGGCTACCTTCTGGCGTTGACAAAATTAATTAATGTTGATTATTGATAGAGTTATGATATTTTAATAATAATTAGTTATTAAAGTGAATATCATTTAATGACTTTATTGACTTTATATTAAAGGCTTATTTAATAACATTAAGTCAAATCATTTAGTTATTAATTTGGGCGCCCACATGAAGTGATATTATAAGGCAACAAAAAGCAAATATATTTAATTATATTTAATGACTAAAAAAAACCTTGGGACTCATGCTTTTTGGGAGAGATAAAAAGCTTTGAAAAAGCATTTCATTCATTATTGACCATCAAATTTATGAGGATTTTTGTTGTGAGAAGAAAACAAGGGTTTTCAATTGCAGATCGATCTTGAAGAACGTAGCTCTCTCAAATTGTGCATTCTAGAAGTGTGAAATACCACCCGAGGTTTACATCTTCAGGTGGCTTCACTCAGAGGTCACAATTGTGCTTGATTGGAGACAGTTGGTTCAAATTTTCAAAGGTTAATAAGTGTTGATCATAATCAGTGGAGGAATAATTATTGTTGATAGTTATTGTTGTTGTTTACACTCTCTTTGCTAGCCATGTGGGACACAAAGATCAAGTCGTACAGTCCTTTTGTTGAGTCATACTTCATTAGGGTTGGGCGTGGAGTTTCTAGGCTAAAACGCCTAGGGATTTGGGGTGCCATATTCACCAATAGGGGCGGCTAAGACAATCAGTTCAATCAGCAACCAAATAGAGGTGGAGATATTAGTGCATTGAGCAAGGCATTCACATTTGAGGGTTTCCAAGCTGCTGTCATAAATGTCCAGAATTGCAATTTATATGGCTTGGCTCTCCGAGTGTGAGTTTCTTGTAAATGCAATAATATATCTGAATTGAAAGTAAATTTTATTTGCTTCCATAGTTTGTTGTTTTGCAACTGTTTATATATTTCATTGCATTTATTTGCATTTACTGGCAAAAATTCTCAAAAACACAAAATCACACAAAAAACCATAAAACCTAAGGCAATCAAACAAGGCAGAAAGTCAGTCAGTAAATATCCATTTGGAGGGGGGATATTTCAATGGTATCAAAACACAGTCTTCCTACCATCTTGTGCTGGTAATATTATTTTATGAGTAAAAGAAACATTCAATACACCATGTTGTCCTCAATTTTGAATTCTCAAAATTGGACAACCCATATGAAATTTTGCCTAAAATTTCTTCATAAATCTCTATGGCACGCATTTCGAGGCACCAAAATTCTTCAATTGGATTGTGCATCCATTGGTCTCCTTACTATTTTTCCTTGTGCAAAATTTGGGAGCATTTCGACATGTTTTTCCCCTTGTTTTGTCCAATTTTGAGATTTTTGATCACCATTGCAAGTAGGGATCTTTTTGTGTTAAGGCACGCTTTACGAGGTGAAAAATCTCTATTTCAAAAATGGAAATTATTCCTTGGGTCATTTTGAATCAAATTTCATCGCATTCCGACTTCATTTGCCTTGTCTTTGAGTCATTTTTTTTATGTTTTGGGTCAATTTTGGGTTTTTGAGGCATCACTGCAAATAGGAACTTTTTACTCACTTTACATGTTATGTTCAAAAAGCAAAATTACTAAATGCTCCAAAAAGTCCGATTTGCCTTTTAAGTCATAAAGTGAGATTGCCAAAGACTCCAAAAAGTTCGATTGGCTTTAAGTGAGAAAAGTAAAATTGCTAAATGCTCCAAAAAGTCCGACCCTTCATGAAAAAGTTGTTGAGAGCTCCAAAGAGTCCAATTTGCTTCAGGGATGAGATTTTAACTTGCAAAGTGTTCTTAAAACCCCGATTGGAGTAAGGTTCGATCCATTTTGCTTGCTAATAAACTTGGAAAACTCGACGCCATGCTTGAAGAGGGTAGTTTGAGTTTGGTTTTGATTGTCTCCCTTCTTTCATGGTGTTTCCATTAATTTCTAGCAAATAAACCGGACTTTCAGCTGCAATAAAATCAAGTCATTTTTATTTGTTGAGTTTGCATCTAGTCGCCTAGGGTTTTTTATCTCCATTTTTCAGGTATGTGGCTTTATTTTCTTTTCTTTTTTATCTTTTGTTGTTTTTCTCCTTCCTTCTTGTCAAATTGTGTTTTGTATTTGGTGATTGTTTTTCATAAATTTGCTATTTCAGAAAAACATCTTTGAAGGGAAATCGTGATTTCTTAAAAACAACATTCAATGACAGTTTGGAGAAACGTTTTTGTGATATATCATTCTAAAACGTCTTTTTGAAAATGATTTACGTTTTGTGCATATTCATTGTTCAAGTGAAATCGTCTTTGTCTCACATTGTAAGAAGACATTTCTGAAAAACATGTTTTCTTATGGGGAAAACGTGATTTCTGCAAAACGTCTTTCATTTGGGTATAAACGCATTTTGTTAAAACCCTTTTTGCTAAGAAACGTTATTTTCGTTGGCCCTTTGTCAGTGTATCAGTTCTGAAAAGTGTCATCTTGTTCATGCTTAATCACGTTTTCATTAAACGTCTTCCCCTCATTAACATTTTCCATAAACATCATGCTAAATCGCTTGTGTCCAAAATCGTCATTCTCTCAAATGCCTTGATGTCAATTTCAAAATCAATATTCCATTGTGCTAAAAAGTGGAGATGCCCTTAGTGATTCAGGTTTTCATAGTTTGATAGGAATTTTTGATCAAAAGTTCAAGTAGAGGTTTCAAAAAATAAAACTTGCACTGACCTTTCATTTTTCCTACCTTGCACTTAAAAATTGCAATGTGTCCCAAAAATCCCGACTACACTTAATAATTGCAGTCAGCCTTCCAAAACCCGAAATTGAGCTTTGGCTCCACTTTTGCAGCCCCTTTATCTCATTCTCGTTACTCTTGTTTGCACACATGACCTACCAAATCAATAATATAAGGCATGGGCCTTATTTTTCAAGCAAATTCCAAAGCTGGAGAATGATACAAAGAAAGAACAACAGCATGACGAAGCCACACGAGGAGTTGAATAAGTGACATGATTGAGCATAGAATGCTTTCAAGACAAAGATGGAAGAATGTTTTCCAAATAGCAACATGAAAACCCAATCAAGGATGATGTAGTTCAAGTCGTGTCTCTACCTAAAACCTTGACTCCTCCAAAGGATGAGAGCCATCATCAAGTTGCAAATTACAAAAAGAAATCAGCAATTAAGCTTTATGATGAGACCCTTAATGACTTAAGAAAAAAGAAATTATGCTACTGGTGCCAAGGGCCATCTAGTAGGGATCATAATTGTCCTATTAAGGGCAAGGCAAATCGAATGGAATGGTATTATGTTGATGATTCAGATTTTGAAAATTCAAAACAACGACCTGATCCAAAGGATAATGAGATAGGATCATTCAGAATCAAAGGAGTCGTGAATGGGCAACGTTGTATCACTTTGATTGATACTCGAGCTACGCATAATTTCATCAATGAAGGTTTGGTTGGCAAGCGTGGACTTCAAGCAAAGAACTTTGAGGGGTTCAGGGTAAGTGTAGCGGATGGTTTCACTCTTTCTTGCACCGGGCAGATCCTTAATCTCACTCTGTTGTTGAAAGATTACGAATTTCAAGATGATTTTTATGTCATCAACATGGGTGAGATGGACATTGTGTTGGGCATGAAGTGGCTTCATGCCATTGAAGAATTTTCCCTCAATTTGCAGAAATGGAAATGAAATTTGAGGTGAATGGTAGACGACATGTATTGAGGGGAATATCTGAAGGGAGTTTACGTGCCATGGTGGTGGAGGAGCGTGAGCAAATCCAAGGAGTATGATTCTATTCATCGCTCCAAAGGTTCAGAGGAAGGTAATTCAAATCAGCAAGGGGTTAATGTGCTTTTGTTAATAATCCTCTATTTGAGAATGACGCTGGTTTGGTTTATGAAAATCCACTCTTTGAGCTAGATGACGATCTCCCTCTTGACCCTAGTGTGTAGTTGAGCAATGATCGCAAAGTTTGGGATCCTTCTTGTGCATCAAGATTTCGGACAGGACTTACAGATGAATTCTACAGTATGTACATTCTGCGGAGTGCATACAGTTTTACCTTCAACCCACTTCTACATGATTTGGCTTCGATGCACAGAGCTCTGACATATCCCCAACCCAAATCTCATATGATTTTCTAAGTTTTGTCTTTTCAAAGTCTTTGGCCAGCGAATAGAAAGGTTTTTGTTTTTGTTTTGTTCTTGTGTTTTTCTGATTTTTTTGTGTGTTTTTGCTGAATGTTGATTTATGCAACAATATTGCAAACTAGAAGGAAAGAAATTGTTGCTGAAACTTAAATAAATCATACAATTTAAATAAAAAGAAACAATGATGACTTTATTGGCTCAAATGTTATGGTACATACCACAAATCTTCATATAAACTTGAACGGCAAAGACAAACCCTTTTCAGCTCCTTCCCAACTTCACAAAACTGCCCTAGGGTCTGATATGAATTTCCAGCTGATTGAATATGCAAATCAGATCCAATAATGGGTATGAAACCCTTTGTAGCACCTAGGGTTTGAAGCCTGTGATCTTGAAATGATACAAAGCTGAGGTATGGTATAAAATGAGTTGCCAAGGCCTTGAGAAGGCCTATACTGCTTATGGTTGCTCCTAATCTATTGTAATATGCTGATATAATTCTGTTGCAAACTCAGATCTGAAAAGTATATACCTGAAACTCATCCAATAAAGCCCAAATGAAGACCTAAGGTAGGCCCTCCCCAAAGGAAAACTGGGTTCTCGACCAATTCACAATAGCCTTTGAGAGTTTTTGTTCCCAGAAGATTGAAACAATGTTCAAACCCTTCTCGAGAGCTCAACCTACAAATTGTTTTTGTCAAAATGAGAATAGAATGCTCAAAAAGGAGCCAAACACATTGCTTTATAACCTCTCATGGACTTTTGAATAAAAATCAATAAAATATTATTTCTCAAAAGGCGACACCCAACTTGAGGGTCTTTCCTCATCCAAAGAAAAGGGCCACTTTTTAAAATCAACTTGAGTTGCTAGGATGGGGGCACTTTTCAATATTCACCTTATGATTTTCAGTTACTATTCACCTTTTACTATTCCATTAAAGCAAACCTTAATATTTTCACTTTAACCCTGGATTCATCAACTGAACTCCAAAGTGAAAGGCTCATAAGGCTCCCCGCTAAACTCCACAGCCCTCGATTGGGTCCCCTAACCATTCTGCTGACCTACAGGAACCCTAGTAGTAGGCCAACCTCCGCTAATGACTAAGTTGTCTAAGGAAGGGACATTACAAGCTCGCATGCATGTTCTGGATAGTTGGTATGAGGTTCCTCTTTGTGTAGTTGAGGAAAGCAATCCCTACATGTATCCAGAGTTGCCTTTTCATGATGATCATAATTTTGAGACACATGATACAGGGGTTGACCTTGCTCAACATGTTTTATCAGTTGTGTTGATACTGGTGTTGTAGGAGTTATCTGGAGACGAGAGAGATAAACCACAGTTCTTCCCTTGGGACCCAAGTGATAATGCGTTCTATTTTCAGTTGAGATTGCTTAGGGTCAAGCAATTTTGAGGAGGGCAGACTCTAATGTCCCCTTTTTAGCCAAGGTCGGAGTTTGGTGGATTAGCCTATCATCAAGTCCTCGTAGGCTAATTATGGTAACTAGAGGGCCTTGTAAAGGAATTATCTGGTTCTTCAAATGGCAGTTTATGGTGTTTTCTTCTCCAGCACTTGGTGATATTCAAGGTTCGCCTTCTGGAGGTGTTTTGGGCTCCTGAAGAGAACTTAAGATTTACTGAGAGGGGGGGTGAATCAATAAATCAACACACACTTGTATTTTTTAATTTTTAAACTTCAATACAATATCAACTTCTTAATATAAAACCAGTGCTATCAAGTTGACTCCAATTAATGTAGAAATGAATAAATGATTTATACAAATAAGTAGGTGCTAACCTACTTGAGTTTTAATAAGAATTGTTTAGTGGGTTCAAACCTACAAGGAGCACCAGCCCCTTAAATTTGTTTAGTAGGTACTTAACCTACAAGGAGCTTCAACCCCTAATGCAAGGAATCGACCTTGACTTGATGGTGTAAGATGGTTGCCTTCAATCAGAACTGCACTCTCTCAATCCTCCAATCTGCTTTATTTGATGAATAATCTCACTCTAAGCCCACACAAGAAGATGGGTTTTGATATGAACTGCCTATAATCTTCACAAACTTGATTTTTTGCTTTAAATCTGTTTGAATATATTTGTTTTGATAACCAGATCGAACCCTTAGTGTAATGAATGATGATATCTTTCTAAGAGAAGCATCGCATCCTTCAGATTGGGGCAGATTCTTGAAGAAACACGTCAGAAGATATCTGACCTGAAGATCGCACCTTTCCAATAATAATTTTTAAATCTGATTATTACATGATCAGATCGAATTAATCTTAGGAGTCATAACTATTGAAAATGTTATTTCAATACCATCGGACCTCCTCCATAAGTCGTGTCATTTTAGTTAACACAAATCGTGTTACTAAATAGATTGTTGTTCAAAAATAATCGGCACCCTTTCTTTTCTCTTTTATTACTAACATGCCTTTCCAAAAAAACGTTTCGTCTTGAATGAGTCATAAAATCTGATTTGCTTCAGAAAATAATCTTTGTTTTGAGGGATCGAATTGTTTTAAGCACATCCTTTAATTAATACGGTTTTAGTATTAAGATCGCATAGGATATAGCGATTACTTCTTTGGATGAGATTAAACCAATGAGTTCCATGAATTGATTATTTTTAATGCAGTCGATTACATTGAATGTATAATCTGAAATATCCCTCTCTTTTTAGAATCGATGAGTCTGATCCAGAATTACATTCTCAGATCTGATCGAACTGATGCTTATATAAATATCCAAAACATCTTCAATTTAACATCCTTATCTTATGATAATTTATGCACAGAAACTCGATAAGTTATCATCAACTATGTCGATCTTGTCCAATGCCTTTGACATCAATGACAACATTTCCAACAGCTCCATTTATGCATACTTACAATTTTTAGTAAGTCACTCATATGTTGGCATCCAGTCTTACTATTTATAGTAAGACACTCTAGTGAGCAGAGGAATCAGTGGGCTACCTTTTGGCATTGATAGAATTAATTAATGTTGATTACTGAAGGAGTTATGATATTTTAATTATTAATAAAGTGATATTTTAATAATAATTAATTATTAAAGTGAATATCATTTAATGACTTTAATGACTTTATATTAAAGGCTTATTTAATAACATAAAGTCAAATCATTTAGTCATTGATTTGAGTGCCCACATGAAGTGATCTTATAAGGCAACAAAAAAAATATATATTTAATTATATTTAATAACTAAAAAGTGCCTTGAGAGTCGTGCTTTTTGGGAGAGATATAAAAAGCTTTGAAAAAGCATTTCATTCATTATTGAACACTTAATCAAATTTATGAGGATTTTTGCTGTGAGAAAAAAACAAGGGTTTTCAGCTGCAGATTGAGCTTGGAGAACGTAGCTCTCTTAGATTGTGCATTCTATAGGTGTGAAATACCACCCAAGGTTTGCATCTTCAGGTGGCTTCACTCAGTGGTCACAATTGTGCTTGATTGGAGACAATTGGTTCAGATTTTCAGAGATTAATAAGTGTTGATCATAATCGGTGGAGGAATAATTATTGTTGATAGTTATTATTGCTGTTTGCACTCTCTTTGGTAGCCCGTGTGAAACAAAGATCAGGCCGTAAAGTCCTTTTTCTAGGCCGTACTTCTTTAGGGTTGGGCATGGAGTTTCTAGGCTGAAACGCCTAGGGATTTGGGGTGCCATCTTCACCAATAGGAGGCAGCTAAGACAATCATTTCAATCAGGAACCAAATAGAGGTGGAGATATTAGTGTATTGAGCAAGGCATCCACATTTGAGGGTTTCCAGGCTGCTGTCATAAATTTCCAGAGTTGCAATTTATATGGCTTGGCTCTCCGGGTATGAGTTTCTTGTAAATGTAATGCAATGATAAATCTGAATTGAAAGTAAATTGAATCTGCTTCCATAGTTTTTTGTTTTGAAATTGTTTATATATTTCATTGCATTTATTTGCATTTCCAGGCAAAAATTCTCAAAAACACAAAATCACACAAAAAACCATAAAACCTAAGGCAATTGAACAAGGCAGAAAGTCAGTCAATAAATATCCATTTGGAGGGGGGATTATTCAAGATGACTGCCACATACACTGGAAAAATTTGAGACTGTGTTACTTTATTTTAGCTGTATAATGTGAAAGGCATGTTAAAGTAATTAGTTGTGTAATTTCACAAAAAGAGGCCCATGAGGACATTTACACATGTCAATCATGGTGAGATTGCCCCTCATAAATCAGCCTGGGAATCTTCAATTAAGGCATTGATTTTGGCAGAAATTTTTTCCTTGAGTTTCAAAACCCCTATCTTATCCTTTTAGAAGCTGGCTTTGTGATACATTACTTGGTTCACACTTCTCAAAGTGAGAGCTAACCTTGTGGTACAGTTAGTTGTCCAAGACAATCAGGAAGCCTACTGGTTTCTCTTGTTTAAGTTAATACCCCTCATTGAGTCTGTAAAACCACATATCATGTATAAATTAATAGTTATACTTTTCAATGTTATTGTTGAGGAACTTAGGCCTTATTGAAGTTAAAAAATGCAACTACTTCTTGTTTGTAAATTTGTCATATAACCAAACATGAAAAAATTCTGTTAAAATATAAAATTACAAGAAGCAACAAGTGGTAGAAAAAACCTTGCATGGAAGTGACCAGGTATAGGAGACCAACCAAGAACACGAATATCACTAGGAAGCACTCTGTTCAACACCCTAACATAATCAATTTCCTTTTCATCTGCATCAGAAGATAAGCACTCAATATAGAAATAAAAAATTATCTGCTGATCAAATACAATCAATCTAGAAACCCTCCAAACGCATTAACAAATTTCAGCATTGTTTAAAGTTTTAAACATTATGTCTTAAGAACTCTGATGAAATATACAAATGGGAGTCTTCTTTTAAACTGAAACAAAAATTTATTTTAAGAAATAGTGCATTTTGATAATAAAAGAGTTGTCTAATAAAAGAAATACTGCATTTTAACAAGCCTAAAGGCAAACTTTGTCTAATATGTATTAAATCCCTTTAAAAAATTATAAATTGTATGCAATAGAGTCTTTTCTATCAAAATGTTCTATAGAGTCCAGCCTGAATACACATCACTTTTATTCTTCTTTAACAAGATATCTGATGAACAGTAAAACAATTGTACTGCATATCCATTTTCCCCAAAATGGAACATTTTTTGTAGATATATTCATAAACATGTGCACATTTACATATACAAACATAGAACATGTAAAATTGCTTCCTCCACCTGAGGCCTTAACATGCACGTCAGACAGCATATAAACGACCAAATATGAATATATGTATACTTATCCTCTGATGAAATTCGTATGGGACCATTTGTTTGTCAAACCAATGCTATGCTCAGTTCCTTGCTAGCTAGCTACAGTAAGCATTCTTTTTCAATGCATTGCTGATATCAAATTTAAGAAATGTAAACAACACCTAAAAATCATCAACTCGATAAAATTGACAACAAAGAGAAATTCAAGTCATTTAATTTGAAGGAATGTAATACAAACAAAAAGAATATTCACTAGTACTTACAAGGATATAAGGGCATTTACTTATATTTGTCTGAAATCATGTGAGCACAAATATATATATATAGATATATATGAATTGGAAGGTCCTTACTGATAGTTGCAGTTATAATGCACACAATTCATTATGCAAGCTTGACCCACATGAGGAATGTCAATGGATTTAATGGTCAAAACCTCTGATCATCTCAATCCAACTCCCACATATGCAAACATATAGGATATGGCAATTGTTGGCCACAACAGTCAAGGAATTTGTATTTAACTGGCTATAACAACAAAATCATACTAATCAATGAGTCTGTAACACCAAGTATACGTATAACACTCCTTTCTTAAGAAATCAATTTTGTGAGCTTCAATAGCTAGTGTTAACCTTGACGAAATTGAGGTAGAGACCTTACATAACTCTAGAGGTGGTCTCTTCAACTTCCAATTCTTCTATTAAGGTGAGCCTATAGAGATCGCAAAGTATACATAATTGGTGATCCAGTTAGGAGGTCCATCTCTTAATCTTAAGCCTGCTTCCCAATTGCAGTCGTGAAGATATGCCTCCCTTCTTAGTTTAGAGCATCCATGCTTTTAGATGCATTTTCCAATATTCATATGAAAGTGAGTCACTTCAAAATTAAAACTAAACCCATTGTTCTTTATGGGTTCAAGATTGGGTGCTCCACAAGCTGTTGCTGCTATCCTAAAGCAAAAATACAGCAAGGTGCAACTAAGATGCCAATCACCACACTAGCTCACAGTTTATCTTTAACAGAACATCCCACACAATAATGGGACATGACACAAAATCGGTCCATAGAAATGTTTTTCTTCACTGAAAAAATCATGCAAAGCTGCAAGCAGCTTCAAAGGGCTTAGTATATTAATACCATAGTCTACTAAAATCTCAGTCAATAGAAACAAATCTTCACATAAGTAAATTAGGCACATAGCAGAAAAGCAGCAAAACACTAGACTCTTTTCATGCACAAAAATACAGCCCTGAGACAATGTAAAACATAATAAGTGCACTCTCAACACATGCAGTGTAATGTCCCCATTTCGGGGTTCTCTTGCATTGCAGTTGGCACTGACCTGAAGGGTGTGTGTTAGCCTTATTAGGTGAGTTATTTGATGTTACCAATGAGCTCAGATGATCTAGAGGACCCGTATTAAACTTTCCAAAGTTATTTCCGGCTTCTGGTGTGTTCTCCCAGATTCTTGGAGAGTGTGTCTATTTAATAATTTATAGTAAGTCACCCAATTCGGCTCAATTCTCAATATTCATCATCAGTATCACTCTTGTGCAGTCAATTTGTGACTCCGATGCTTTCCGTCAGTTTCCACAACTTGGGTGCATTAATGGCCTTATTTTAAGTATATTACTAAAGTTGCTTAATTTTATTTAAATTATTTAAAAAACACCTCAGTGATATAGCTCATTGGAATCGAGATGGAAAGATTTAAATGTTGAGAAGCTGATAAGAGGCTTTATGTGCCAGGAATAATTAAATAATGAAATAAATCACTTTCGGAGATATAATGCTTATTTAATTAATAAAGTGACTTTATATTGAGAGTTCAAAAAAGTTCTCAAAAAATTTATAAAAGGAGATATGGAGAGCTCTTTGGAATATGCAGATTATCTGATTTCCTTTTGTGAAACCCTTGAGGTTCTATGGGATTAAACTTAGTTCATCTCAACCTTCCTAAGGATGAAAAGCCTTTTGGAGAAGATTAATCATGGTGGTGAATGATCCTCCTTAGTTAATACTATGTGATTCATTCAAAGTCACAGTTTGAGCGGAAAATATTTGCAAGTATGAATGGGGTTTATTTTGTGAACTTTTTGTAGAGATTTTTGAAGTGTTTGGTTATGCTTGCAGGAGCTTCTCAGGGCTGACCGTACCCCTTCCTAGATCTGGCCACACCCCTCTTTTGAATGCATAGACCAAAGGAAAGATTATATGGTTTTGGGTATTTTACCAATGATATCTCATAGCTGGGCGACCCTATTGCAAGTAATACAGAGTGGTAATTTGCTGTGGCTATTTTTCCTTAAGTGAATTGCCCCTCCACGCAGGTCGTACAGGTGTTGGGTGGTAGTTTTGGAGTTTAGAGCTTGTTTGAGTTTGTTTTGTGGCTGCAAATCATCCTTCCCTTAGCATCCCAATTGGTAGAACAGATTGCAACTGGTTGGTAAGCAGTTTGGAGCTTAAAACATTAACAAAGTATATTTCCTAAGTCGCCCCTGTGTGCTGCTACAGATGCTCTGAGTTGGTTATATTGCTTGGAAATGAATGTTGTTTGCTGTTTAGGGATAAATCTGCAGATTTGGGCAGTTTAGAAGTACTATCTGGTGTTTGGAGTGATCTTTTAGGCCTATTGCAGTAGCTGGGAAACATGTGGGAAGTGCTGATGAAATGGTTTGCCTTTGTTGCTGACTGTTAACATGCGGGCCTGTTATGGTTTCAAGTTGCATTTCCTTCGAGGTATTTACATTTTATATGTTTATTGTTATGGCGGATGACTCATAGTGTCTATCTAGTGGTGTTTTGGGCCTCAAATTTGTAACAGCAGTGTATTTAATGAATGAAACCATCATTATTAATTTGCAACAGTTGAAGACTTGAATATGCAAGCCTTACAGTGTTTATATTTTGTCAAAACTGCATGTTACATGTTTATTGCTTGAGTTATTGCTATGGTATCAATTGGTGAATAATTCAAAAAAATAAGGGGGTGTTATTAAGCATGATCATGTTTCTTACTATTACGCAAGTTATTGGTAAATTATTTTGTGTATTAACAATGAGCAAAATGCTCAATAAATAAGTTACAAATATTTACAAAGAAGGCAAGTTTCTAAAAGGAAATTGCAGATAAGATCAAAGACGATCTTATCAAACTAATTACAATAAAAAACATTATTGAGCATTAAATAACTAATAAATAATATTTTAATACCCTCCCTTAATGCTCAATCTGTCAACTACACCAAGATGCCCCCGGAATTTTACAAACTTATCTAGACTGAGCGACTTGGTGAGAATATTTGGTGTCTGCTCCTTTGTTGGAACATACAGTAACTGAATTGATTCGTCTTCAACAAGCTGCCGAATAAAATGACAATGAGTTTCCACATGCTTGGTCCGTTCATGGAAGACTCGATTCTTGCCAAGTTTGAGAACTCCCTGCTTATCACAGAACAAGGGAGTCGGAGCTACTTGAGATATTTGCATATCCGCAAGCATCTGGCAGAGCCAAATTGCCTCACAAGTTGCCTTAACTGCTCCCCGATACTCTGCTTCTATCGAGGAGAGAGCCACTGCCTATTGCTTCTTACTAGTCCATGTGACCGCACCAGAGCCCAAACTGAACACATACCCAGAGGTTGATTTCTTGTCATCAACTGAACCTACCCAACCTAAGTCTGTGAAACCACTAAATCCAAGATCAAGACTCCGAGAGTAAAAGAGTCCATAATTAGAAGTGCCCTTCACATAACGCAACACACGCTTCGCTACTACCCAATGATCAACCTTGGGGGCTATCATGAAGCGTGAAATGTAGCTCACTGCAAAATTGAGGTTAGGTCTAGTGGCAATGAGATAGATGAGGCTGCCCACTAGTTACCTGACCAAGGATTCATCTACTGCAGGTGAGTCAGACTTAGCTGACATCTTGAGCCCTTTTCCATAGGTGTGGAGGCAGGTTTGCAATCCTGCATTCGGAACTTATCCAGTAGACTTCAAGCATATTTGGACTAGGAGATGAAGATACTGCTCTCAGTCTACCAAACCTCAACACCTAAACAGTAATGCAAAAGTCCCAAATCTGTCATGTCAAATGAGCTGCACAAATCCTGTTTGATCTCAGCGATCAAATGTGTCAAGTTTCCAGTAATGATCAGGTCATCCACATAGACAACAAGAATAAGAATATCACTACTAGTATGTTTGACATACAGATTAGAGTCAGATGGACTCCTCCGAATGTAATGTCCCCGTTTTTAGCACTTCATTTTTCAGTGATTGGTAACCTATTCCCAGTGTGCTGTTGACAAGTCAGTGGCAGAATTAGGGTTTCCAGCTGTTTGATGGGTTCTCTTGAAGAACCAGGGTTTTGTTTGTTGGAGTTTGGATGTTTGGATTCTGGATTCCTTCTGGGTTTTCAGAGAGCTTCGCAAAGGTATGACTTGCAACGGCTTCGGGCAACCTTTCCGAACTTACTGTTTTTAGTAAGTTATGACGACTACATCTCTAAGTTTGGGAGTTTGGATTGAGGACTCTTTTTGGGTTTTCAGAAGGCTTCGCAATGGTGTCGTATGCATTACTTTCCGAGCAATTTCTTGAATTTACTATTTTTAGTAAATTCTATATTTAGCAATGGTCCAGTCAGCACCAGCTCAGTCAACTTTCCTCTTCTGGCAGTTCATTGGGTACTTCTCATTTTTGGCTTAAGGGGTTCATTTTGGAGAAATAAGTTATTTTAAGTCGAAATGTTTTATTTTATAAATACCCCTTGGCCTAGTGATATAACTTAAAAGTTGTTTTAAAGAAGGGGATCTTGAGGGGTATTTTCTCATGAAGGAAATATTTTTATATTTCTAAAAGTCAATAATTGCTCAAGGGAAAATGGACGCCAACTTTTGGAGAAAAGATGATTTTAAATTAAAGAAAATTTGCCTTCATGAAAAGGGACGCCATTTTGAAGGAAGACGGGGTAAAAACCCTAAAAGCATCTTGAAGTTAGGGCACACCTTCTGGAAGCTTTTAGAGGGTCTTCTCAAAATTATAAAAAGGGATCCTTGGGTCTTCATTTCTCATCTTACGTTTGGAATATTGTTATGCTGCCAAAATGGTGCTGGATTGCTTCGAGGAATGAATGCCTCCTAGCCTTGGCTCGACTTCTTACTTGAAAGACAGCAACTAGTGGAGAGTTAGATTGTAGTTGAGTGAGATTTGTAGTGAGATTTTGCATTGTAGAAGTTGTTTTGCATTTGTAGTTCGGTTTCTTGCATTTTAATCAAATCTCGAGTTGCTGATTTTTGTATTGCAGATTGAAGTTTATACCAGTGTTACAAGACTCGCCCAAACTCGGCGAGTACTCACGAGTCCCGAGGCGAGTGACCCTAAACGAGTCCCAGAGACTCGGCTGCCGAGTACTCGCCGAGACTCGCCGAACTCGGCAGACTCGCCGAGTCTCGTGCCTTAGACTCGGGCATTTTAATTAAATTTTTTTAAAAAAAATTCAATCTTTCAGTTAAATTTTTTTTAATTAAATGTTGTGCGCCATGGAGGTTTGTGTGGTTTTGAAGGCCTTCATTTGGGCTTGGTGGCGGGGGCTCCGCCCCTCGACCCCGCCCTGTATTGCGACAAGGAGCGCGCCCAGGGCGCTGCCCCCAGACCCCCGCAAGGGGCGTTGCCCCTTGACCCCGCTGGGGGCGCTGCCCCCAGACCCCCACAAGGGGCACTGCCCCTTGACCCCACTGGGGGCACTACCCCTAGACCCCCGTGAGGGGTACTGCCCCTCAACCCCGTTGGGGTGTTTCCCCCAAACCCTCATCAAACTATAGGTCTAAGCATGTTATAGGCCAATGATGAATCATGATCATAAAACCTACAAAATACATATCCCCTGTTGCAAATCTTTGTATCTTTCACAGTCAAAGCCATAATCAAGGATTATCTTGTTCCATACATTAGACAACAAAACATGCAATCTTGAAGGCTACAATAAAATTTTAATAATAAATTCCTCACTTGAATATACATACCAATCATTGAGACGCAAGCAAATATCATGGCTACATCATCATCTAGGACCTATCTTAGACACTAGCGCATGACTTGTCATGATGTTGGGATGAGTAATCCAAGCTCTTCTGAGCCATAGACTTATATTTTTAGTTTTGATATTTGTTTTGATGCCATGGATTTCATATTCCATGAGTTTTGTATACATTTCACAATATTTATAATTTTATATATCTGAATGTGTTATTTCCTTCAGCTAAAATTTGCGTTTATACTTATGTGATCGATAGATGTTTGTGTATAGGATCATAGTAGTTTCTATTTCATGATGTTATTGTGTATTTGAGGTTTATTTACTAAAGGGTGCATGAAACAAGCTTTAAATCCTTAAAAATCTCTAAATTTCTTGGGTTTTTCTATTTGCCGAGTCTTGGGTGAGTCTAGGCTCCAAGTCCGAGTCCGAGTCAAAAATCGGCTTGCCGAGTCCGAGGCGAGTCCAAGTTTTGTAACTATGGTTTATACTCATAAGTCTTTGGGCGAATTTATTTTGGTTTTGGGTAGTTTACCCATGCATTTGCTAGCCTCGAGCGCCCCTCTATGCCAAGTTGCAGATTTTTTAGAGGTGTCTTGGATTTTATCTTGTTGGTAGAACATTTCTTGAGGCTGTACCATTCTGTTTTGCCTGGCAAGTGTTTAGAAAAAAAAATACTTCAATTTTTCAGCTATTTCTTTGTCTAGTCTTCATTGTCATCAACCTAGCTTTCGTTTGCATCAAGTCTCATGTCATTCTGGCAAGTATTGAGTGAGTTGTGAGCATTTTAGTGGATTCTAGGGTTGTTGGTTATGCATATTAAGTTGTTGTTCTGTCATATCAGCTTGCGTAAAGTCTATCTTTTGAGTTGGGTTTGGGTTGAAAGTCTTTGTGATCATTGAGGAGATATTATACTATATTGCAGCATGGTTAGACTTTCTTATGCTATGTATTTGGCAGGCAAATCTCTAATTATTGTAAGCTGAACAGTAGTATTGTCAGCAATCTTACTTTTTCTCTGTTATTTCATTGTAATACCCGCTGGATAAGTGGAAGAGGTTGGCTTGCCGCCTATTTACTTTGATTTGCATTGTAATATCTTACATCTCCGCCCTATGGTAGCTCCATTCCCACTCCGGGTTTGAAAGCACATTCTGGGTGTTGAGTTTACTTTCAGCATAATAGAAGATAGGGATCCTCTGACCATATGCTCGTCGTCATCTGGCGCATTCTTGGTTAGAGTTATTTATTCAGCATTGCTTTGAGATCCTCTGACCATATGCTCGTCGTCATCCGACACATTCTTGGTTAGAGTTGAATTCCACATCATTGTGGTTTAAGTGCTAACCCTAACGGATGTGTGTTGCTTTGCTTACTATTATTGAAAATTTGAAAAATTTGGCTCGGAATATTTCACCGAAAGCCATGATCTATAAGGTACTTCTCAATCTTGATGTACCAAGCCCGAGGAGCTTGTTTCAAGCCATAGAGTGCTTTTACCAATCTGTACACCTTGTGTTGTTGACCGGCAACCTTGAACCCTGGAGGTTGTGTCATGCAGACCTCTTCCTTCAGCTCACCATTGAGGAAAGCACTTTTAACGTCCATCTGATGGACTTTCCAACCAAACTGGGCTACTAAGGCAAGGACAAGCTGAATGGTAATCATCTTGGTTGTAGGAGCAAAGGTCTTCTCATAGTCAATGCCTTCCTTCTGTGAGAACCCCCTAGCAACTAGACGATCTTTGTACTTGTCAAGGGTTTCGTCAACTTTGTATTTCACTTTATACACCCATTTGCAGCTAATGGACTTCTTCCTTGGACGAAGATCAAAAAGGACCCAAGTGTGATTCTTCTAAAGACTCTGGCATTCAACCTCCATAGCCTTTTCCCACTCAAGAATTCATTTAGCCTTTGAATATGTATGAGGCTCATAAACACTGTGAATGTTGGCCATGAGAGCAAAATTAATTGTATGTTGTTGTTTACTCTTGTTTCTGGACGATCTACCCTCAATGAGCTCATCATCATGAAGATCACCAATAGTCTTAGCCCACCATTTAGGCCGGTGAGGAGAAGTGCCAACATCAGATGCAACAAGAGGAGTTGGAACTGGTTGTGGATCTAAAACAAGTTCATCAGGTGGAAGATCAATATCATCCGGATGAAAATCAAGTTGAGCATCATCAAAGATAGAATCTTCATCATCCCTCCCATCAGGTAGACCTTGTACCCCAAATTAAAAAATTTGCTACACTTAGGCATTTTTGAAGAAATAAGTTAAAGTCTTGTCAAAATCTGTCAAAAAGGTCAAAATTGGGGTTTTGCATGTCTTGCATGGGGGTCAAAAACTTGAAATTTTCAAAATCTGACAATTTGGGTCAGTTCAAAACAACCAAATCTACAAAACCTAGATGTCAATTTTTCAACCCTAAATTTTAGGAAAATTTCTATTTTAGCAGTTTTCTAAAAATAGAAACTTTTTATGGGTTTTTCTAGGTTTCTTTTGAAACGGGTACTGGCAAAATTTTCGAAAAATAGAAAGTTTGGCTTCTAGGGTTAAGACTGATTTTGATTGGCTCAAAATACTTCCTCACTAAGCTGGTGCAGTCAGAATCTCAAAAAGATCAATTTTGCCCTAGTGGGTCTATTATGCTTTTTCAGAAGCTTTTTCTGGAGATCCAAGGTCATCAATGGAGGTCAGTCGGCTACCAGGTGTCAGAATCAGACATTCAAGTTGAACAGAAGCCCTCAAAGATGAACGAGCACAAGAAACGGAGAACAGAGAGAAGAAGTTGAAAAATGATAAAATTTGGCTAAGTCTGGAGACACCAAGTGCCCCTGCTCAGTTTGGGTGCCCAAACCTTCATGCCTTAGAATTTTTTCTGTTTCGACAGCCGAGCTCAAGGGAGGCACGTCAAACAAGGAAGGATTCCGAAAATTGCAAAAAAGTGGCTAAGTCTGCCAGCCATGGGCACCCCTGGAGAAGAAAGGCACCCATCTTTTCAGAGGGTCAGATAATAGAGTTAGAGGTTCACTCTCCTAGGCAACGTTGTTAAGTTTCCTGTCAGCTTCGCAATGGGTATCTTCGTCAACTCGTCCGATCACTCACCCGCCGGCAAACTCAGATCAAACAGGAGCCATGGCAAGAAGTATTCAAACTCTAAAGGTGAAAATGATGAAAAATATTCCAAGTCTGGTGAATCTAGGCGCCCCTGGAGAAGAAGGGCGCCCAAGTTTTTAAGGTGTTAAACGAATGAATTTGCAAAAGATGCCTCCAACGTAACTTCATCAGATTTGATCAAGCTTTCCAACGCAATCATCAGCACGTTCATTGGAGTTGGCAATCATTAGATATCAAAGACTGAACAAAGGAGAAAACGTTAGTGAAACGACAAAAGTCAAAAGCAAAGGTGAAAATCTAAAAATAAAAACTAACTCTGGTAAAGATAGGCACCTCAAGTCAAGAAAGGCGCCCAAGCTTTTGAGGCTTCAAATCAACTTTGTTGGAGATGGAGTATCCAAGAGACCCCTTCTAGAATCTTCTCAACTATCCAGTGGACCTGATAGCTGATCAATCTGATCAGTTTAGCTCCCGGAATCGTGAATTCATCTGAAGGTCAGAAGACAAGCAAGAACCTGAAGCTCATAAAAATGGCTAACACTGGCAAACATGGGCGCCCCTGGAGGAGAGAGGCACCTGACATTTTGAAGGTCCAAACGAAGTTTTCATCAGAAGTTGTCTCCAAACAAACTTCGTCACATTCGACCAAGCTCTGCGATGAATCATTCAGCTCGTTCATTGGATCTATCTAGAGGTGGGAAATCAGAATCAAACTGAAGATGAAAATTGAGTAAAAGTTGAAAATGCTGAGAAAATGGCTAAGTCTGGGTGAGATAGACACCTCAAGCCAAGAAGTGCGCACAACCTCACTTGCCTTAGTCAAATTTTTAAGAAATTCAAAATTTTGGGTGAAGAGAAAACGTCCAAGTTCATTGCACAAACTCAAATTAGGGTTTTGAGGAATTAGGGTTAAAGAAAGTTGTTTCACTGAAGACAAAGCTTATTTAAGCCACCTTTGTGTTTTATTTTTCATATTTTCTTGCAAGTGGCTTCAAGGAGAAATAGAGCAGCAACTTCAAACCTATATTTTTAAGATTCAAGAACTTGAACTTACTGGTTTTTCATGAATTTTCAGATTAGCACATAAGAAGGCTTGCTTTTTCACGATTTTTTCATCCAAAACATCAAATCTTTGAAGGAGGTCGAATTTTTTAATTTCTGCTGATCTGGATAATTTGTGAAGAATTTTCTCAAGTTGCAGCAATTGCTTTTTCTTTGCATGTCAGAGAAAACTTCAAAACTTTCAACTTCTAATCTTCTGGGTCTATCTTAAACATTCTTCTGGACAAAACCCATACCACAGCTTTTTCAATGAAACTTCAAGTGGCTGTTTTTTCAATTAATCTTTTGAGGTTTTCAAAATCTAATCAAATGGGTTCATCTAGAATGTGCCTCTGAACAGTACCCAGATGTCAACTATTTTCTGTTTTTTCAAAGAAAATTAGGGTTTGCTACTTTTTCATTCTACATTCTGAATTTTCAAAAACAGACGATTTGGGTTTTCTTGTAACGAAATTCTAAACAAAACCCATATCTCAGAAAAATTTCCAAAATATTCATTTGTTTGATGAAGAAAATCAGCAAGCTAAAAATAGAAAGTTGTGCAAAACTTGTCAGAACATAGGCGTGTTCATAGTCAATCTTCGAGTTTTGCATAATGGAGTACACTCCTACAGAGTTTAAGACTAAATCAACACTGTATCATGATTTCATCGACACAACTGAAACTAACTTATACCACATTAAGCCAATGTTCAATCTATGTGCATTGGAAAACGCAGGCAATGTCATCATCAGGCATCTTAGCCATTCAGGTCTTCTTGCAGCAGCATCCATCCCCTTCTCAGTTCAGAGCTTGGAATTCGTAATTGCTTGCATCAAGCATTACAATCAAGCATTCAATCAGTGGACAGGAGAACTATTTGCAGCCTAAAATCTGATATGATAGAAAGATGTTTCTCAATTCCACCTTGGCCTAGAAGCGTTACTATCTCTCGAGATGAATGCAAAAGAATATGGGAAATGGATAAAGTCAAGTACAGCAAAAAGATTGCAGCAAAATGGATGAAAGAAAAGCATAAAACATTGCCAAAGAATGTTGGGAGAGGCAAATTTAAGGAGGAAATTGCCATTATCATCACCATGCTCAACCGGATCACAGGCCAAGAAGATGCAACTAATTTTCAGCCCTGGATGTTCTACATGATACCTCACATCATGAAGAAGACAGAATTCTATGACTGGCCTACATTGATCAGTGACTGCCTTCATCATCAGATAACTGAGTATATTTAGCAGGCATGAATTCCACATGATCTTCTACCTAGTCTACTTGGTTGCCTTCCAAGGCAAATTCAGAGGGTTAAACACTAAAGGATCCTTGAATGTTCAGCATGTCTATAATTACTACACCCAACTGGAGTTTGTTGCATTATCACATCACTACAAGAGAGTGAATGAAGCATTCCTAATGTATACAGTGCATGACCTGGATAATGAGCTACATGTACGCATTTCATCTATTGCCAAGGCAGCGATGTCAGAATGGGCGGATTGGTATATTCAGTTTGCTACTTTCACCTACTTGAGAGTCTATGGTTATTTTGGTGCTCCTCTCATGCTACTAAGGTATTCGTCGGATGAGGTTGTGTGTATGGAGTTTCTTAGGCAAGTATCATATGTTCACAATCAGAAACCCTTGTTTCCGTTTTCTTGTATTTCTTTTGTACTGTTTTTGAGGTTTTTGCATAAATAATGAAGATGGCGATTTTGCAATAAATGAAGAATAAATACTATAAAAATTATATAACTCTGGAAATGATGATATACGGATGCCAGTATATTTATTTGTCCTCTGAGACGATTACAATGAGTATTCTATTACATGCAAATAAAAGGCAATGAATTTTTGTTAAAGAACCTGGCAATATTGCTGCAATAAATGATCTTCAGATGATGGTACGGCTGCAATGATATTTAGCTTCTCCTTCCGTCTGGTGCTCCGGATAAGATCCCAATGCTTAGGCGCCTCCAGGAGTGATGAAAGATGATCTTAATGAAAGGCGTTTTCTCCAGAACAAAAGTACGGCTCAAAAGAAGGTGGTACGGCCTGCAGCAAGTACGGCTGTGTACAACAGCAAATAGTAATAGGTACGGCTCCCTTTAAAGCCTCCAGAATATCAATAAGAATGGGCGCC
Organism: Sequoiadendron giganteum; assembly: GCA_007115665.2. NCBI lineage: Eukaryota > Viridiplantae > Streptophyta > Pinopsida > Cupressales > Cupressaceae > Sequoiadendron > Sequoiadendron giganteum. Next base: position 81,270,950 of record CM021109.1, read on the forward strand.
TTGATTGCAGTAAGCTTTCCAGATGAAACCTATGCTGAAACTCTGTAAATAAATAATCTCTGAAGTTCTATGATCTCTTCTGGATGAAGAAACCTCTGTGCTGGCAATAAATCAGATGTTATTTCACACCCTCTGAACTGCTTCGATGGAGATGGCTCGTTCCCCAAAGAATTTCGAACTTGAAACCCTAAAGCTTCTTGCTCAGATCAAGTTGATCAATTTTCAATTCACAATAATCACATAATGGCTCCATTTTCAATGTAAATGGCTTATATTTCTCAAAAGTGCGATTTCCTCAATAATAGGGTTTATTAAAAATTCGACTTCTCTTCTTTTTAATTTTTCAATAGTCTCAACTCAAATTTTTAATTATAAAATATAATTAAAAATTGGCCCCTTCTGATGATGGCGCACCCCTCAAGAAGAATCACTTAAGTTATAATTTAATATTATAACTTTATATTATAATCATTAAATAATTAATATTTAATTAATACAATTAAATATTAATATTTCTCTCGTTACTCATCCGATGACTGTTCCGTCTGAAGCTGACGAACACTGAAGTGATTCTGAATGCTGCCAAAGCCATACTGCTAAAAATAGCAAGGGTCCCACGCTGACTGCCAGGAACTGCTAAAAATAGCAACTCAGCAAGAAGTCTCCGATCGAGCCCAAACGAAAGCCTACTGATCAAACTCTGCCAACTGAAGCTGAGCCAAGCTCCGAAGTGACCCTCTATCTAGTCTATCGGCCTACGAGGGTCGTGTGATAGGCCAATCCTGTACTCCGAGAGATGTCACTGAGAAGGGGACATGACAGTCCGCCCCTCCTGAAATTGCTTGTCCTCAAGCAATCTCAATGCCGGATGCTGCAGAATCTCCTCGCTCTCCCATGTCGCATCCTCAACAGACAAATCTCTCCATTTCACCAGATATTCCTTGATAGTCCTCCGATGCAACTGTCTCTCCCTATACTCTAGGATGGACTCAGGTACTAAAATCAACTTCCCCTCATCATCTAAGGGAGGTAGAACCGCAGATGGTATCACACGATGACCCAACGCCTTCTTGAGGCGTGATACATGAAAAACGTTGTGTACCCTGCTCTCTGCTGGAAGCTCAAGCTCGTAAGCCACCTCGCCAACTCTCCTCAGGATCCTGAAAGGACCGTAATAACGTGGCTTGAGCTTTTCTGACCCACTCTTCCTAAGAGTGGACTGACGGTAGGGCTGCAGCATGAGGTAAACCATGTCACCAACCTCGAAATGCCTCTCCGTCCTCTTCTGATCCGCATACTGTTTCTGCTGATTTTGTGCCTTGGCTATATTTTCCTTGAGAGCCCTCATAGTGTCCTGACTCTCCTGCAACCAACCTCCTGCACTCGGCACTCTACTGTCGCTCAGTAGCAAATCAAGGAAACTCGGCGCCTCATACCCGTACAACGCCATGAAGGGTGACATCTGAATGGTCATATGGAATGTCGAGTTATAACAATACTCACACAAATGTATCCATTTGACCCACGCCTTCTGCTGCCCTGCTATATAATTCCTGAGGTACCCTTCCACCCACTTATTTACTATCTCCGTCTGCCCATCTGTCTGTGGATGATAACTCGTGCTCGGAGTGAGCTCGGTCCCACAAAGTCTGAAAACCTCTTGCCAGAAGTTACTCAGGAACCGACTATCTTTGTCGCTCACAATGCTCCGAGGCAACCCATGAAGTCTGAATACCTCGCGAAAGAATACCTCTGCTACCTGTGTAGCTGTATAAGTCGTGGTGATCGGAAAGAAGTGGGCATACTTCGTAAGCCGATCCACAACTACATATATGCAATCACGCCCTTGGGCTTTAGGCAAGCCCGTGGTAAAGTCCATCGACAGGCATTCCCACTTCCTGTCAGGAATCGGAAGTGGCTGCAATAAACCTGTCGGGTACGTGTTCTCCTGTTTGTTCTGCTGACAAACAGGGCACTCACGCACATACTGAAGAACATCTCTCTTGAGTCCTTTCCATGTGAACCTCTCCCGTATCTGCCTGTAAGTTTTGAAGTATCCGGGATGTCCTGCTGTAGGGATGTCATGAAAGGCTCGCATAACAATGTTCTTCACCTCTGAACCGGGAATCAGAAATATCCTGTGCTTGTAAATGATCAAGTCATTCACAAGTGTATACCTGGTATCAACTGTTGATCCCTCAACAATACTGGAGGCCCAACTATCCTTGGCATACTCTGCCACTATCATATGCCTCCAATCCTCTGAGATATGAACCATAGTGCTTAAATACGGTCTACGTGAAAGTGCATCAGCCACTACGTTCTGTGTACCTTTGATATATGAGATATCAAAGTCATAAGCCTGCAACTTACTGATCCACTTCTGCTGTCTGTCATTGAGATCTCACTGCCCCAAGAAGTGTCTCAAACTATTATGATCAGTTTTAATGCAAAATTTGCTGCCAACAAGATATTGTCGAAACTTTGCTAAGGCATGCATAATCGCGAGCATCTCCTTATCATATATGCTATACAGTCTCTCTGGTCCTCTGAGCTTGCGGCTCTCATACACGATCGGGTGCTTGTCCTGCATAAGCACCGCACCAATGCCCTCACCTGATGCATCGCATTGAAGCTCGAACGGCTTCGTAAAGTCAGGTAGTGCCAAAATAGGGCATGTGGTCATCAACTCCTTGAACTTCATAAAACACTCCTGTGCCTCAGAAGTCCAAACAAAAGCCCCCTTCTTTAGTAAATCTGTCATCGGGGCTGCATGTCGTGAATAACCATTCACGAATCTGCGATAGAACCCACATAAACCAACAAACCCTCTCAACTGTGTCAGGTTTGCCGGTGTAGGCCAATCAACAATGGCGCGGATCTTTTCAGGATCCATACACACTCCATCTGCACTGATAATATGACCTAGATATAGCAATTCGGTCATCCCCAAGTCACACTTGGATTCCTTGGCGTACAAGGACTCCCTCTCCAAAATACTCAATACGGTCTCCAAATGAGCCAAGTGCTCCTGCCATGTCCTGCTGTATATGAGAATATCATCGAAGAAGACTAACACAAACCTCCTCAGCAATGAATGAAAAACCCTATTCATCGTAGACTGAAAGGTAGCTGGCGCATTAGTGAGCCCAAAGGGCATCACTACGAACTCAAAGTGCCCACAATGACATCTGAAGGCTGTCTTCTCTATGTCCTGCTCACGGACTCTGATCTGATGATAACCCGACCGTAAATCAATTTTGGTAAAGTAACAGGCACCATGGAGCTCATCAATAAGCTCGTCAATCCTCGGTATCGGGTACCTGTTCTTAATTGTCCTCTTATTCAGGACCCTGTAATCAATGCACATGCGCAATGTTCCATCCTTCTTCTTAACCAAGACAACCGAAGAAGCGAATGGCGATTTGCTAGGTCGAATGGGACCCATAGCAAGTAACTCCTTTATTGTCTTCTCTATCTCATCCTTTAACCTCTTAGGATGCCTGTAAGGAGTTATCATCACGGGCTTAGCACCCTCCTCGAGCTCAATAATGTGCTCTATGCCCCTGTCTGGAGGTCTACCTGGCGGGATATCATTGAACACCTTATCATGCTTAATCCTCAACTTCTGAATGTCCGGATGATATTCTATCTTTTGCTGTCCCTCCTGTATAGGTGCTAAATGACACTCGGCAGCCCACTCTACCATGTCGTGACGCATGAGCCGCTCCATCCGACGAAAAGAAATTGTTTTGATGTCGCTGTCCCGTATTGCTTTTAATATGTGTGTCTTCCCATTGACATCAAAACGGATCTCCATATCCTTGAGACGAAGAGTGACCTCCTCTAATGAATGAAGCCACTTCATTCCCAAGACCAAATCAATATCCCCCATATTAACAACATAGTAATCGGCCTTGAACTCATAATTGTTCAAGCGTAAAGGGAGATCCTTTATCATGCGTTCACACCTCAGCGTGTGCCCGTCGGCTACCTTAACTCTAATTCCTTCGAACTCCTCAGTGATGAGTCCGCGTTTTTCAACAAACCTAGCATCAATGAAATTATGTGTGGCTCCTGTATCAAGAAGGGAGATGACCCTCTGTCCTGCTAACACAACCCGAATCCTGAATGAACCCTCCTAATGAATGCTAGATAGCCGTGCCTCCTGTATCTGAAGCTCTGGCTCTGTCTCAGCTCTAGGCTCTAGAGCCTCTGACTCTGAATCCTCGGAACTTTCCTGCTGTTCAGAATTTTCTGATTCTGAGTCCTCATAATATGCCCACATCACTCGATTTGCCTTGCCCTTAGGTCTTAGAGGACAATCGTGATTGGCGTCATACGGTCCTTTGCAGTAGAAGCAAAGCTTCTTCCTGCGTAGGTCATTAAGGGCTTCACGATCCAAAGGTGGTGCTGCTGATTTACCTTTCGAATCATTTTTAAAGTCTGATTTTTCTTTGTTAAAATCAGATTTGTCCTTATTTCTGTTAAAGCCCTTATTATCTCTGAATGATGAAGAACCTCTGGAGTTAAATCTACTAGAAGGTGCTGCTAACTCCATGCTTCGTGGTTTCTTCATCGCCTCCTGTAAAGAAGGAGGATCAAAGGCTTTGATCCAACCTCTTAGTGGCTCTGTCAAACCCTCCAGGAAGAGTACTACCAATCGCCTCTCTGAAATGTTCGGAACCATGACTGATAACTTCTGAAAATCACCAATATAGGACTCCAAACTGCCACTCTGTCTCAACTGAGCCAAGTCTCTAAAGTAGGATTCTGGATCCTTCCTGTCAAACCGCTCAACCAATCTGTCCACAAACTCCTGGTATGACGTGATCCTGTCATACTGTAAGGTCACCATACCGTGGTGCCACCAATCGTAAGCTACTCCCTCAAGATGCAGTGTCGCATAACGGATAGCATCTCTCTCAGCCATCGGGCGTAATGTGAGGAATGTGTCTAACTTACTAATCCATGCCTGGGCTGTCACCTTGCCACTACCATCGAACATCGCTAGATTGAGTTTGTTTGTAGCATGTTTTAGGTCATTGTTTTGATGTCTAGGTCTCCAATCCTGTCGTCCTCTGCGATATTCTCTCCTCTGTGTAACAAATCGGTCAAAGGAAATCCTCTCTCTGACATTAGGTGGTACTAACTCCCACTCCTCGTTCGCTGCCATAAGTGTATCTACGAACAACTCCTCATGCTCCTCACCTGCAATAGCCTCATCGGGCTCTTGTCTCACAAAAGTAGGCCTAGTGGGCCTGTCTGCTATCCGTGAAACAGTCCTAGGTGCTCTCCGAGATCCTGCATCACTCCTGTTATCGTCACGCTGTGGTGACAGTCTCCTCTGTATACCTAACCTCTGGATTGCCACTGCCAACTGCTGTAGCACATCGTTAGACTGCCGCTGACCTGCTCGTAAGTCTCTGAGAGTGTCTAAAACCTCGGCATCGTCCTGATCTCTAGGTATATCTGCTCTGTCAGCCCTGTCATTCCTGTCAGCCATGTTTCCTGGCTGCCTACTCAAATTCCGTTGCCTATCAATCAAGGCACGTCTGCGTGTATAATACCTGTAAGGTTCAAACTCGTCTGGCTGCATATGATGGCTAAACCCTCAGGATGGCAGGATTTAGCTCTGATACCACTGTAGAAACCCTTGTTTCCCCGTTTTCTCTGTATTTGACTATTTTTCTGATTTTTGAAGGTTTTTGGTTTTTTTACTGTTTTTGAGGTTTTTGCATAAATAATGAAGATGGCGATTTTGCAATAAATGAAGAATAAATACTATAAAAATTATATAACTCTAGAAATGATGATATACGGATGCCAGTATATTTATTTGTCCTCTGAGACGATTACAATGAGTATTCTATTACATGCAAATAAAAAGGCAATGAATTTTTTGTTAAAGAACCTGGCAATATTGCTGCAATAAATGATCTTCAGATGATGGTACGGCTGCAATGATATTTAGCTTCTCCTTCCGTCTGGTGCTCCGGATAAGATCCCAATGCTTAGGCGCTTCCAGGAGTGATGAAAGATGATCTTAATGAAAGGCGTTTTCTCCAGAACCAAAGTACGGCTCAAAAGAAGGTGGTACGGCCTGCAACAAGTACGGCTGTGTACAGCAGCAAATAGTAATAGGTACGGCTCCCTTTAAAGCCTCCAGAATATCAATAAGAATGGGCGCCTTGATTGCAGTAAGCTTTCCAGATGAAACCTATGCTGAAACTCTGTAAATAAATAATCTCTGAAGTTCTATGATCTCTTCTGGATGAAGAAACCTCTGTGCTGGCAATAAATCAGATGTTATTTCACACCCTCTGAACTGCTTTCAATGGAGATGGCTCGTTCCCCAATGAATTCGAGACTGAAACCCTAAAGCTTCTTGCTCAGACAAAACTTGATCAATTTCAATTCATAAAATGACATAATGGCTCGATTTTCAATGTAAATGGCTTATATTTCTCAAAAGTGCGATTTCCTCAATAATAGGGTTCATTAAAAATTCGACTTCTCCTCTTTTTAATTTTTCAATAGTCTCAACTCAAATTTTTAATTATAAAATATAATTAAAAATTGGCCCCCTCTGATGATGGCGCACCCTCAAGAAGGATCACTTAAGTTATAATTTAATATTATAACTTTATATTATAATCATTAAATAATTAATATTTAATTAATACAATTAAATATTAATATTTCTCTCGTTACTCATCCGATGACTGTTCCGTCTGAAGCTGACGAACACTGAAGTGATTCTGAATGCCGCCAAAGCCATACTGCTAAAAATAGCAGGGGTCCCACGCTGACTGCCAAGAACTGCTAAAAATAGCAACTCAGCAAGAAGTCTCCGATCGAGCCCAAACGAAAGCCTACTGATCAAACTCTGCCAACTGAAGCTGAGCCAAGCTCCGAAGTGACCCTCTATCCAGTCTATCGGCCTACGAGGGTCGTGTGATAGGCCAATCCTGTACTCAGAGATGTCAGAGGGGACATGACACACACCCGCTTGCGAAACAAAAAGAAACCAGCCTTCAGCTTCCCTTTTGCATTAGGAATCTATAGGTGCAGGTCATCGGTTGATGCTAAGATAATGGGTAACGAGTTAACTAAACTTGGTCTCAAGCCTTTCAGCGAGAGACGATCTTATGATCCCCATGGTGTCTATGCAGCCAGACTTGGTCAAAACTTCGCTCATGTGCCCGCACTAGAGGATTTTTGGGCCAACTACAGAGATGAAGTCGAGGTCCAAAGGCATAGCAATAGTAGACTCACTCTTCATCAGATGAAGGATTGCTTGTCTGCGGATATTGAGGGGTTGTCAAATGATGACGGAGACGTGCTTCTCCCAGCTTACACTCGTAAGCAAATTGAACAACAACCTCTTCCACAGGTTAATTGGGCTAATAAAGAATGCATCTCAATGGAAGAAAGGACTCGTCAAGTTGTTGAATACAGTAAAACTTTCTTAGTCCTTAAAAGGAAGAAGTCTATTCCTGTAGCAGAGTCGCCAAGGGTTCATTCATCACTTCTTTCTTCTTCTAGAGCTCAGTCAAAGACGAAAGGAAAAGGTCAAGAGGTCGTAAAGGGCAGCAAGTCAACAAAGAATGCAAAAAAGAGGTTGGACTTCACAAGTATAGTGATACAGGAGCAGCCAATGATGGAAACAGAAGTCCCTCCACATGAGCCCATACCTCAAGAGGAAATAGGAGATGTGTCTTTGACACATGATCCTTTGCCATCCCTGAGGTCTTCACTAATTCACATTGATTTGGAAGACAAGGAGGTAGAAGATGAGATTGTAGTCGTACTTCCCATGGATGTTAGTAGAGATACCACATCTTGGCTTGAGAACTCCTTGGGAAGGACAAGACGAAGGCCTTCATATCAAGTGAATCTTGATGATCTCAATTTGTATCAGGTAGCACCCAAGAAGAAGGCAAAGAAACATATGCACTTTGAGAGAAATCCTGATGGTGAGATGGTCATGGAGACGGCTACACCTCCCCCACGACAGAAACAGAGGTGAGGTGGATGTTGATGATTTTGTGATGGTGAAAGCCAATCTTGGCAAGAGCACTAGACATGTTGACATAAGCTTGTTCAAGATGGAATCTGAAAACATTCAAGAAAGAGTGCAAAAGATGGGGAAGACAAGGCAGCCCTCAAGGCTGAAAACCGTCAACTCCGTTTGTACATCTCAAACCTCATTCAGGGCACTTCACAAACAACACAGTTGCTGCCCCAGGTTTTAGAGACAATAGTTGATCAACAACAGTTGAGACAGTTGGTAATTTGTGGGAAACAGACTCAGGAGTGGATTGAGGAAATCATCACTAAGGGCACAGAAGTTCTAGCACAAATATTTCAGCTGAGATATAAGGCCCATGATTTACGTCAAGGCATCCAAGGTTTTGAGCAGTTGATTGCAGAAGTCAAGCCTATGCATGAAATCATTATTGTAGATTTAGACAAGGCATATGGTTCTATTGTTGCTAGAGAACATAAAAGATAAATCCTTGCATGGAAGGAATATCACTTCTTCAAAGTGAAAACTTACGAAGGGATATCTGAAGAGTTTATTGTTTACAAGCAAAGGGTTGTTGATGCTCTCGAATTGATATGAGAGTTTGTCACAGGGATTCCTTGTCGATATTGTCACAAAGATGGTTCCTATGTTGGGCTTGATGAAGTCCAAACAGAGTTTTAGTGTTGTTCGTAGCAGCAATGACAATGACAGAAGAATGAGTCGACTTTCGATGATGTCAGCAAAGTTCGAGAAAGCGTCCAAGAAGAAGGAAGATTTCCTGAGATCTATTGCAGATGGTGAAAAAATCTTGGAAAAGCGAAACTTTGCTATTGATAGTATTGATGCACCTGACCATGACACAGTTTCCCGCTTTTTAGCAGGATGTGCTTGAGATATAAAATTAGCTTTCATCTAGAAGCTTTCTTTCCAACTTTCTTTCTGTTCTTGTCATAATTCTTATCCATTCTTTGAGAAGAGAAAGAAAACAATTGTAATGAGTTGGTATTTCCTATTTTAGATGCTTTCTAGGTTGTAGATGCTTATCTTCTTTAGGTTTAGAAATAAAGCTTGCATGTTAGCAAGTCTTAGTTGTAAAAGCAAAGAGATTTTAGGGTTCCCTACTCCTCTGCTTAGCTATAAATAAGAGCAATGTTTTCTCATATCTTTTAACCATGCTTGTGATAATAGAATTGTTGAGCCTATGCCTTCATATTTGTTATCGATTAGTTTCAGTTCACTTTGTGTTAAGGGCAAGTTTGCATGCCTCTTTTAGCTACAAATCCTTGTTCAGTGCATGTGTTTTGTGTCAAGTGTTGATCTGGTTTGATCGCATGTTGCATGTATTTTGCTACAACTTATTGTCCCACAATTGTAATCTCTTGTGCTAGAAGTTTGAGAAAATATAAAGTCCTAAGCGTGCTTTTTTTGCCCCAATATAAAGTTTCATATTTCCGTTTATTGTGTAATGTTTATATGATCTCCTTTCCAGCTTGCATTGAAATTCAATAGGTGTATGTTGGAAAAATTTTATTTAAGTATCTGTGTCAGAAAATCAATCTCGTTCATTTCTAACTCTCTTGCTCTGCGTTTACTCGAGAGGCTAGAAACGTCAATAGCGTAAGTTAGTTGTAGTTGTTAAGTTTCATTAAAGGGAAAACCTCAGCTGCAACATTTAGAGTTCTATAACCTTGTGTTCGCGCAAGTGAATCAAAAAGATAGGCAAATTAGCTTTAGTTTACTTTCTTTATGCAAACTCAACGAAAGAGTGAGCTTCCCTCCTAATTTGAAGAGCAGTTTACTACACATAGCTGTCTGTTTCCAAAACCCATTCCAAAGGTGCGATTTGAAACACCAACAGACATAACGGAAGACGGACACCCAAATCAGAAGCCTTCAAAGGTTGATCCTTAGAATGTTGCATAGACGAGGAAATGTGAAAGGGCCCTCATTTTTCATCAAAGAAAACATCCTGACTAAAGACAAGACAATTAGTGTCTACGTCAATCAACCGGTAAGCCTTATGGTTGTCACTGTACCCTATGAACATAAGTTTTTGACTCTTGGAATCCAACTTTGAGCGCTTGGCATCTGGAATCCATAAATATGCTAAAGAGCCAAAGATTTTCAAATGATTGATCCTAGGTTCTACCAATCCAAGCTTCCTCAGGTGTCTTCCCCTTAACGGCATGTGTAGGAGACCGATTAAGGAGATAGACCGCAGTGAAGACTGCTTCTGCCCAAAATTTATTAGCAACACTCCTCTGTTGTAACATGGAGTGGGCCATCTCAACAATTGTACCATTGTGCCACTCTACAACACCGTTTTGCTAAGGAGTGTAGGGTGTGGTTAACTAGCCTTTGATTCCATGTGTACCACATGTTGTATCCCAAATTAAAAAATTTGCTACACTTAGGCATTTTGAAGAAATGAGTCAAAATACTGTTAAATCTGTCAAAAAGGTCAAAATTGGGGTCTGTATGTCTTGCATGGGGGCCAAAACCTTGAAATTTTCAAAATCTGACAATCTGGGTCGGCTCAAAGCGACCAAATCAACAATACCCAGATTTCAGTTTTCAACCCTAAATTTTAGGAAAATTTCTATTTTTAGCAGTTTTCTAAAAATAGGAACTTTTTCTGGGTTTTTTTGGGTTTCCTTCGAAATGGATACTTGCAAAATTTTCTAAAAATAGAAATTTTGGCTTCTAGGGTTGAGACTGATTTTGATTGGCTTAAAATACTTCCTCATCAGGCTGGTGCAGTCGGAATCACGAAGAAATCAGTTTTTCTCTAGTGGGTTTGTTCTTCCTTTTCAGAAGCTTCTTTTGGACAATCAAGGTTATCAATGGAGGTCAGTCAGCTGCCAGGTGTCAGAATCAGACGTTCAAGCGTCAAACAGAAGCTGTCAACGACGAACGTGCACGAGGAACTTGAAAAAGTTGAAAAAATGCAAAAATTTGTCTAAATCTGGTGAATCCAGGCGCCCCTCCTCAGTTTGGGCACCCATACTTCAATACCTTAGAAACTTTTTTTGTTTAGGCACGTCAAACGAGGAAAGGAATTTGGAAATCGCCAAAAAAATGCTAAGTTTGCTAAACATGGGCACCCCTGGAGAAGAAGGGCGCCCATCTTTTTAAAGCATCAAAGCATAAAACTATAAGTGGAGCTCCGAAGCAATATTGGTCAGATCCATCTCAGCTCCGCAGAGAGCCCGATAGTGCAGTCATACGATCACTCAGTTTCCGGCAAAGTCAGATTAAACAGGGGCCATGATGAGAGGTGTTTAGAACTTTGAAGGTAAAAACGATGAAAATATTCTAACACTGGTGAACATGGGCGCCCCTGGAGAAGAAAGGCGCCCAAGTTTTTAAGAGGTTAAATGAATAAATTTGCTGAAGGCACCTCCAACGTTACTTCGTCAAACTTGATCAGGTTGTCCAACGCAATCATCACCACGTCCGTCAGAGTAGGTAGCCATCAAATGTCGCAAGCTGAACATAAGAGAAAAAGTGAATGAAATGACAAACGTCAAAAGCAACAGTGAAAAACTCAAAATAAAAACTATCTCTAGAAGAGATGGGCGCCCTTGAAGGAGAAGGGCGCTTAGGGTTTAGAGCCTCTAGATGTCAGTTTTCAAAGACGAAGTATCCAGGAGACCCCTTCCAAAATCTTCTCAGCTATCCAGTGGACCTGACAGCCAGTCAATCTGACAAGTACAACGTCGGATATCATGAATTCACCTTAAGGTCATAAGACAAACATAAATTCAAAGATCATGAAAATGGCTAACATTGGAGAAAGTGGGTGCCCCTGGAGGAGAGAGGCACCTAACTTTTTGAAGGGTAAAACAAAGTTTTCATCAGAAGTCTCCTCCAAACAAACTTTGTCAAATTCAATCAAGCTCCGTGATGAAACATTCAGCACGTTCATTAGATCAATCTAGAGGCCGGAAATCATAATCAAACTAGGGTGGAAAAATTGAGGAGAAGTTGAAAATGATAAAAAAATGGTTAAGTCTGAGTGAAATAGTCGCCTCCAGCCAAGAAGGGCGTCCAACTTCCAATGCCTTAGTCAATTCAAAAATTGAAGATGAAGACAAAAGTCTAAGTTCATTGCACAAACTTGAATTAGGGTTTTGAAGAATTAGGGCAAAAGAAAGTTGTTTTCTCAAGGCAAAGCTTATTTAAGGCACCTTTGTGTTTCATTATTCATTATTTTCTTGCAGGTGGTCTTGAAGGAGAAACAAAGCAGCAACTTCGAACCCTTATTTTCAAAATTCAAGAGTTTAACTTGCTGGATTTTCAATAAATTTTCAGATCAGCACTCAAGAAGGCTTGATTTTTCATATTTTTTCATCCAGAACATCAAATCTTTGAAGGAGGCCATTATTTTCAATTTTCTGCGAGCTGGTTTATACTAGTTTGATCTTCTGGATAATTTTTGAAGAATTTTCTCAAGGTTGCAACAGCTGTTTTTTATTTTGCATGTCAGAGAAAACTTCAAATTTTACAACTTCCAATCTTCTGAGTCTATCTCAAATATTCTTCTGGACAAAACCCATATCACAGCTTTTTCAAAAAAACTTCAAGTGGTTGTTTTTTCAATGAAACTTCGAGGTTTTCAAAATCTAATCAATTGGGTTCATCCTGAATATGCTCATGAACAATACCCAGATGTCAGTTTTTTCTGCTTTTTTCGGAGAAAATTAGGGTTTGCTATTTTTTCGGTCTTCACTCCAAATTTTCAAAAACGGGCGATCTGGGTTGACTTGTAACAAAATTCTAATCAAAACCCATATCTCAAAAAAAAATTCCAAAAAATTCATCCGTTTGACGAAGAAAAATCAGCAAGCTAAATTTAGAAAGTGCACCAAAACTTGTCAGAACCTAGGCGTGTTCATAGTCAATCTTCGAGTTTTGTAGAATGGAGTACATCCCTACAGAGTTCAAGACTAAATCAGCACTGTACCATTATTTCATTGAAACAGCTGCGACTGACTTACACCACATCAAGCCAATGTTCAACCTGCATGCTTTGAAAGACGCAAGCTATGTTGCAGTCGAACGTCTTGGTCATTTTGGGTTGTTTACAGCCTTAGGCAATGTTGAGAAGGCTTTGAGGAAAAGGACAAGTATTGGGAAAAGTTGTAGAATACTCTTCCATGGGGGAATCAAGATAAGTGTCAAAATGCACAAAAGTTGCAAAGCCGCCAAGTTATCAATCAGTGAGTCATCTTTTGGGGCAGCAATGTTTTTCAAAGATAGAACTCATAAAGAAGCTGAAGATGTCAAAGATTCTCTAAGTTTGATTGCAAAAAGGGAGAAGATCTTAGAAAAGCGGAATATGGCTATAGATAGTATCAATACTCTTGATAGAGAGGCAGTTTCCTGCTTTTTGGTGGATGTGATAGAGATTTAAAGCAACAATCATTTAGAAGCTTTCTTCTCAGCTTTCTTTCTATTCTCAGTTTCATTCTTATCTATTCTTTTGAGAAGAGAAAGAAAACAGTTGTAATGAGTTGGCACGAGTTGGCATTTTCCTATTTTACATGCTTTCTTAGGTGTTAGATGTTTATCTTTTCTAGGATTAGAAATAAAGCTTGCATGTTGGCAAGTAGTAGTTGTAAAAGCAAGGAGATTTTTGGGTTCCCTACTCTTCTGCTTGTCTATAAATAAGAGCAGTGTTTGCTCATTTTCTTTTAACCGTGCTTGTGATAACAGAATCGCTGAGCTTATGCCTTCATGTTTGTTATCGTTTAGTGTCAGTTCACTTTGTGTAAAGAGCAAGTTTGCATGCCTCTTTAGCTACAAATCCTTGTTTAGTGCATGTGTTATGTGTCAATTGTAATCTGGTTTTAATCGCATGTTGCATGTATTTTGCCACAACTTGCTGTCCCGGAATTGTAATCTTGAGCCAGAAGTTTGAGTAAATAAAGTCCTGAGCGTGTTTTGCTGCCCCGATATAAAAATCTCAGATTTCCGTTTATTGTTTTGTGCTAGAAGTGTGTGGAAATAAAGTCTTGAGCGTGCTTTGCTGCCTTGATATAAAGTCTCGTATTTCCGTTTATTGTGTAATGCTTTTATGATCTTTTTTTCAGCTTGCATTGAAATTCAGTAGATGTGTGTTGAAGAAAGTTTATTGAAGTATCTTTGTTAGAAAATCAATCTCGTTCATTTCTAACTCTCTTGCTCTGTGTTTACTTGAGAGGCTAGAAACGTCAATAGCGTAAGTTAAGTTGTAGTTGTTAAGTTTCATTTAAGGGAAAACCTCAGCTGCAAAATCTAGAGTTCTATAACCTTGTGTTCTCGCAACTGAACCAAAAAGATAGGCAAAATTAGTTTAGTTTACTTTCTTTATGCAACTCAACAAAAGAGGGAGCTTCCCCTCCTGATTCGAAGAGCAGTTTTACTACACATAGCTGTCTGTTTCCAAAACGCATTCCAGAGGTGCGATTTGAAACGCCAACACCATAGAAGTTGGAGAAAGCAGTAGAACAAAATTACCCCCATTATCTGACCTAAGAGTGATTATGCAACAACCAAATTCTTATTCTAGTAAGGACTTAAACTTCTGAGATACAGCAAACACATCTGATTTCTGTCTAAGAAAGAACACCCACATTTTATGACTGAAATCATCAACAAAAAGCAAGAAATACCTGCAACCAGTAACAAAAGGTGTAGTCATTGGTCCACATACATTAGCGTGAACCAACTGTAGTACTTTAGATGCTCGCTATGAGCCACCATCTGCGAACAGTGTCTTGTGCTGCTTCCCAACCTATCAAGCTCCACAAATGCCATGATGTTGAGTCTGGATGTCAGGTAAACTATCTACAAGTCCCTCTCGAGCTAACTGAGAGAGATAGTGCACATTTAAGTGCCCATATCACTGATGCCAAAGACTAGTAATAGCAGAAGTTATGGCTGCCATGGCTAACTCCGAAGAATCACCTGTACCCACAAATTTGTATAGACCATGATCCTCAATACCAACAGCCACAATGGTGCAAGTTTTCCGATCAACAATGGAACATTTGTGTGCACTGAATACCACATCCAACTGAGGAGAATGCTGCATAATCTAACTAACTGAGAGAAGGTTGAGTTCCATGCCAAGAACAAAATTAACATTGAGGAATATGAGATTCCTCCCACCAGACTGAATCTGAACTATGCCCTTACTGATAACGGTATACTCTTCCCCTCCAAAAATAACTAAGTCAGTGAAAGGAGAGAAGTCTGTGAACCAGTCATGTCGATGAGTGAAGTGTCACGAAGCACCTGAATCAATGTACCAGGCAGAGGAATTCACATGATCTACAGGCCTTTTAGCCATAAATGCATAAAAGGTAGATTCCTTCTGCTCGGTGTGTTTGGCAACATTCGCTTTTTTATGAGACCCTCCATGCTTCTTTTGTTCAGAATCCAAACGCTGACGGCAATCCTTTTTCATATGACCAAATTTGTGGCAATAATTACACTGAATAATCTTTTTCTTAGAGCTGTCCTGAGGTTGTCCTAAGCCTTTCTGCTGCAAAAGCTGACTTTCTCTTTGTTCTTAAGCTGAGTCTTGACTGCAAAAGCTTGCTCTGTAAAGGATGAAGATTCATTGCTACCAAATTGATGTTTCCAATGATCCTGCTACAGAAGAATGGAGCACAGATCTGAAAACTTCAAATCAATATTAGCAGATGTAATGTTGAGAGTCTCGATGAAATGTTCATAAGACTTAGGTAGAATTTTCAGAGTGATCACGACCATGTCTTCCTCCATTTTCCAACCAATAGCCTCCAACTGATCTCGGATCTCTTTGATCTTGTTCAGGTGCGCCTGCAAAGTTGTCTTCTCATCCATCATGATAGAAAACATCATGTTCTTCAAGAAGAATGCACGTCTCTTGTCAGAAGTCTCATAAAGACCCTTAAGATGATCCCAGATCTCCATTGCTGATTTGCCAATTGAAATCTGAGGTAGTTGATCATCTGTAACTAAAAGCTTAATGAGCATCACCGCTTCACAATTTTGCTCGTCAAACTTTTCTTGGGTTTTATCTGTCGTTGTGGGGCGAGTAGTATTGTCGAAAACAAGTTGATCAAGGTAGCAATATTCAAATATGGTCATCATTTGTTGCTTCTAGGTATTAACATTTCTGCCATTAAAACGTTGGCTGCCTTCCAACATAATGTTGGTCAAAGAAGCCATCTTCACGCTTTTCGAGGCACGAAAAACAAGGTATTGAGAAGAGACTAAATGCACGAAACTTGAGGCACGAATTCCAATGCAAAAACAAAGGCAGATTCAAGTATAGACTTTGGAAAATATGAAATACGGCTAGCACAAATCCCAAGGTAAAATTTTCGGAAGACCTAGAAAATTTTGACAGAGATCCAAAAATCTTTGCAAAAAACCCACAAAGAATATGTAGGTAGAATTTTAATCCAACCAAAAAATCAAAAGATTTTATAAAAACCCTAGTCGGTAGAGAAACAAAATGACCGTCGATTTGCAAAAAACGCACCAAAAAGAGATAACAAAACTCATGCAAAAGCTTCTTAGATTCGCGCACCCAAAACGTGTCCAAATACAGATAAAAACCGTGCCCAAAACCTTCAGAAAAACATGCCCAAATTGAAGTAAAAAATGTGCCCAAAAATTTGTACAAAACGCATTCAGAAGATCTGTAGAAAAGCACGACCACGTAGGGCACAAAATCGCGACTTCAATCACACAAAAAAATGTGTCAAAATGGAGGTCTTCAAAATGAAAACGTGTCCAAAAACGAAGTCGCGCGGGTTTTATGAAAAACATGTCCAGAAAGGGCTTAAAATTGTGTCCAAACAAGAAGAAACTCCACGCCAAAAATGAAGGATTCAGAAGCACGTGATTTTACCAAAAAATCAAACAAAAAAATCTAATTTGAGACCCGCGATTTTAATCATGAAACATGCCCACAAATTCGTTCAGCAAACCCTCGATGAAGAGTGACGAATTTAAGATCCTTGATTTTATTTTTTTATTCAAAAAAACATTTAACGAATATTTTTTTTAAAATCAAGTTTCCTGCTCTGATACCATATTACGCAAGTAATTGGTAAATTATTTTTTGTATTAACAATGAGCAAAACGCTCAATAAATAAGTTACAAATATTTACAAAGAAGACAAGTTTCTAAAAAGAAACTGCAAATAAGATGAGAGACAATCTTATCAAACTAATTACAATAAAATACATTATTGAGCATTAAATAACTAATAAATAATATTTTAATACTTACATGTGTTCAAAAAATTAGCAAACTCTCAACCAAACAATTAGAAATGCAAACTATTTGCATAATACACAGTGGATAGAAGTGCAAAAAAATTGGGTGCAAATTGATAGAGGATCTTACATGGAGATGGAGAAAGATAACAGAGGAAACATGCCTGCAACGCAATGTACAACAGAGGAACTGTCTCAAGTTGCAATGTAATGTACAATGATATTTATAATAAAGTTTCATTTTTTTTTCTGAAAATGTTATTATTATATTAATAGAAGGATAGTGTAACCATTTTTCTTGGAAAGAAAAAAATCAGGAGAAAGTGAAGGACAATATAAGGAGAAAGATG
This sequence comes from Sequoiadendron giganteum, assembly GCA_007115665.2. NCBI lineage: Eukaryota > Viridiplantae > Streptophyta > Pinopsida > Cupressales > Cupressaceae > Sequoiadendron > Sequoiadendron giganteum. The sequence goes on from CM021109.1 coordinate 81,288,593, forward strand.
TTTGGCCTCGAAAGGCTATCTCTTGAAGCATAATCATTCAATCCTAAGTTCAGAGACAGAGTTACTGAAGTTACAAAATACGTAACATACAAATTAGTAAGGATAACTACAGAACTAGAAAGCACCAACTGCTAAGTAGAGATAGATAATAATCATAGCAAGAGTAGTGTCTAATATGTCGATCATGCTAAGAAGTAGCATTACATAGCAAGGAGTGATAATTCCATGATAAGCACAAAGGAAAGATAGTCAATTTTCACTAGGTTATTGTCCATCCTGTCGTACTTAAGAGTGATTCTTAGCATAAGGATTTATCATCTTAGCAGGCTCAGCATGGCTAGCAGACCAAGCAGTGTTGCCAGTTTCCAATTTGTATGTTGACGCAATCCAATCACTGTCCGCACTCCTAAGTTTGTGTGCCACTATAACTTGTCCCTTGGTCCATCTTTTGTTTTGTGCCTATTTGTCGATTCTCAAATTATTGAATAACATTCACAATCAGTACTTCAAAGTTTTCAATGGTACGCATTCTTATCTGTTGGAAATAATTGCTAGTTTTAAAATGTGTGAAATTTTCATCATGCTCATTGGATAAATCAGTGATGCGCACCATGCAATCATCAAGCAAAGGGTGATATGATCTTGATCCCTTAACTTGTTAGCTTGTAATGTCCCTTCCTTAGGCAGCTCAGACTATAGCGGAGGTTGGCCTACTATTAGGGTTCACGTAGGTCAGCAAAATGGTTAGGGGACCCAACTGAGGGTTGTGGAGCTTAGCTGGAAGCTTTACGAGTCTTTCAGTTTGGAATTCAGTTGAATTCAAGGATAAATTGGAAATATTAAAGTTTGTTTTAGTGGAATAGTAAAAAGTGAATAGTAACAGCAAATTATAAAAGGAATAATGAAAAGTGCCACCCATCCCAGTAACTCAGTTGTTTTTAAAATGTGGCCCTTTCTTTTGATGAGGAAAGACCCTCAGTTATGAAGTATGAATTCATGTGGAGTCATGAGTATGAATTTGTTGCGCTCTTGCAAAGGATTGCCTTCCTCTTTGCAAGAAGATTTGAAGATGTCACATTTGCAGTCATGGTTCCGTTTGTTACCATGTGGAGGTATGCTGAGGAGTTCGATTTTGAGTTGAGTAGACTATCTTCCCTATTGCTTAGAATTGTGATTGACAGTAGTATGGTTGATACTATTAATTTGGGACATTGTGGACATGAGATGTTGCATGATATTGATCTCAGTCCTTTAAGATCTTTCAGTTTGAGTATCATGGATGGTAACACTTTGGAGTTACAAGGAAGGGTAGTGCAACATTGGCATGAAGTTTTCACTGATGTGATCAGAGTGGTGCAGCTTCGGCATGGTGGGTCCTTCCTGAGACGGATTTGGGAACCTGGGATCATACTTGTTTTGGTATGGATCAGTCTTAAATTTTCGGAGTTGTGGTGGTATTGCTTGGGGACAAGCAATTTTGGGAAGGGCGGACTGTAATGTCCCCGTTTTTAGCACTACACCTTTCAAGGATTGATGGCCTTTTCCCGATGCGTTGTCGACAGGTCAGAGGCAGAATTAGGGTTTTCGACTGTTTGGTGGGTTCTCTTGAAGATTCAGGGTTCTGCTTGTTGGAATTTGGGTGTTTGGATTGCGGATTCTTTCTAGGTTTTCAGAGAGCTTTGCAGTGGTATGTTTTTCTTGGCATTCTGAGCACCTTCAGGAATTTACTATTTTTAGTAAATTCTATTTTTAGCAGTGGTCCAGTCAGCATCAGCTCAGTCAACTTTCCTCTTCTGGCAGTTCATTGGGTAATTCCGATTTTTGGCTTAAGGGGTTCATTTTGGAGAAATAAGTTATTTTAAGTCAATAATGTTTTATTTTATAAAATAACCCCTTGTCCTAGTAATATGACTTAAAAGTTGTTTTAAAGAAGGGGACTTGGAGGGTGGTCATCACATGATGATTTATTTTGATCTTTCTAAAGTCTAAATGCTCAAGTGAAATTGGACGCCTATTTTATGAAGAAATGATTTTAAATAAAGTCAAATTTAGCCTTGGAAAAGGGGTCGCCCAAACTTGGAGGGAAAAGAAGTCAAATTCAAAAGGGAATTAGGGCGCATCTTCTAGAAGTTTCTGGAGAGCCTTCTCAAGTCTATATAAGGAGGCAGTTGCTCTTCATTTCTTATCTTATGTTTGGAATATTGTTATGCTGCCGAAATGGTGTTGGATTGCTTCGAGGAATGAATGCCTCCTAGCCTTGGCTCGACTTCTTGCTTGAAAGACAGCAACTAGTGGAGAGTTAGATTGTAGTTGAGTGAGATTTGTAGTGAGAATTTGCATTGTAGAAGTTGTTTTGCATTTGTAGTTCGGTTTCTTGCATTTTAATCAAATCTGGAGTTGCTGATTTTTGTATTGCAGATTGAAGTTTATACTCATAAGTCTTTGGGCGAATTTATTTTGGTTCAGGGTAGTTTACCCATGCATTTGCTAGCCTTGGGCGCCCCTCTATGCCAAGTTGCAGATTTTTTAGAGGTGTCTTGGATTTTATCTTGTTGGTAGAACATTTGTTGAGGCTGTACCATTCTGTTTTGCCTGGCAAGTGTTTAGAAAAAAAAAATACTTCAATTTTTCAGCTGTTTCTTTGTCTAGTCTTCATTGTCATCAACCTAGCTTTCTTTTGCATCAAGTCTCATGTCATTCTGGCAAGTATTGAGTGAGTTGTGAGCATTTTAGTGGATTCTAGGGTTGCTGGTTATGCATATTAAGTTGTTGTTCTGTCATATCAGCTTGCGTAAAGTCTATCTTTTGAGTTGGGTTTGGGTTGAAAGTCTTTGTGATCATTGAGGAGACATTATACTATATTGCAGCATTGTTAGACTTTCTTATGCTATGTATTTGGCAGGCAAATCTCTAATTATTGTAAGCTGAATAGTAGTACTGTCAGCAATCTTACTTTTTCTCTGTTATTTCATTGTAATACCCGCTGGATAAGTGGAAGAGGCTGGCTTGCCGCCTATTTACTTTGATTTGCATTGTAATATCTTACATCTCCGCCCTATGGTAGCTCCATTCCCACTCCGGGTTTGAAAGAACATTCTGGGTGTTGAGTTTACTTTCAGCATAATAGAAGATAGGGATCCTCTGACCATATGCTCATCGTCATCCGCGCATTCTTGGTTAGAGTTATTTATTTAGCATTGCTTTGAGATCCTCTGACCATATGCTCGTCGTCATCCGGCGCATTCTTGGTTAGAGTTGAATTCCGCATCGTTTTGGTTTAAGTGCTAACCCTAACGGATGTGTGTTGCTTTGCTTACTATTATTGAAAATTTGAAAAATTTGGCTCGGAATATTTCAAATAATAAGTGAATAGTAACAGAAAATTATAAAAGGAATAGTGAAAAGTTTCATCCATCCTAGTAACTCAAAGTTGTTTTTAAATGTGGCCCTTTCTTTTGATGAGGAAAGACCCTCAAGATGGGCATAGCCTCTTGAGGAGGATTATTTTATTGACTTTTATAAAAAAGCTCATGGGAGGTTATAAAGCAATATGTTGGGCTCATTCTTGGGCATTCTATTCTCATTTTGACAAAAGCAAATTGCAGGTTTGAGCTCTAGAAGAGGGTTTCAGCAGCATACAAGTCTTTTGAGGACGAAATCCCTTGGAGGATAGTGAATTGGACGAAAACCCAATTCACAAAACAGGGAAATCTACCTAGGGTTTCCATTTGGGCATCATTGGTCTCTATCACAGGTTAATTTGCATTTAGAATTGATTGTAGCAGTGAGTTATCAAAATATAATTGCAGATTGGGGCTTCTTATCAACAGATATCATCATTTCAATGCATTCACCAGCTGGTCGTACTATTTGAGTGTCATTTTCAGTCAAACCCTAGCTGGAAATTAGGGTTTTTGGACCTCTAAGGAGCAGATCAGACTTTATATCAGATCTTTATTGTGTATGCTTTGGCTCCAGCAATTAAATATTCAATAAATTGAGTGTTGGCTTCCGGATATGCAAATTCTATGTAATCGGTGGTTCAATTTCATTAATTCTGAAAATTAAATTTGTTGTTCTAGGAAAATCAGAATTCATAATTTTATTTCAGTCATTTATGTTCCTTTAGCATCTATATCTTTTCTCGCAATTATCAAGCACAAAACCTCAAAAAATCAAAAAACCACCAAAAATCACAAAAACCTCATAAAACAGCAAAAACAAAAAGAAAAACAAATTCCCTATTCATTGGTCAAAGTCAAATCAGAAATCAAACTCAAAAAAATTGGATCAAATTTGGGTTGGGAACCTTTCATAGCTAATAATGGTGGTCTTATGTTGCTGAGAGATTATCTTTTGACCAATTCCATGTAGATTTCTGCGTCTTGTTAAGGGAAGGGCGAAGCATGGGGTGTTGATAACTTTGAGAATTTGTTTGGGAAGCTTGTCGGCTTTTGTCATTCTTCCTCACAGGCCTGTAATGACCTTGCCAAAGCTTTGATTAGATTCTCAAGATTATCACCATTTAGCCAGACCTAGCATTTGTCAAAGCGGCTTGATTTTATGCAAGTGTGAGTTGTTTTCAATGGGTTTGGTATACATTGCATATAAGTTGATCATTGTCACAAGAGAAGATGGATATAACAAATAGAAAAACCCTTGAAAACTAAATTTCAGATTCACACATATTCCGATAATGTTATTGACATAGAACAATTATTTCTGAACATTCAGAATTCGTCAAAAGTGACGGATGCTCCCTCAGACACGCATATCCCATCTCAGAATCTGAATGCCAGCCTGTATCATATGATACATTTGGATACCGTACCCACACGTGCCCAAAAAACCTTGATTTTCCGGCCGTGCCGGATACTATGTGATTTTATTTTCAAAAAAGCTGACGTGAACCTTCCAAAATATTATCTTAAAAAACTTCAATCATGCAATTTTTTGTTTTTTTTTGTATAAATAAAACCTACACCAAATGAGGAAGACAAATGAAATGTTTTTCTATTTCAGCAACCCATTTTTATAAGACTTCTTCAAATGCAACTCTACTATTTTTCTGGTGTTTTAATTTTTACAAATTTAAAAAAGTTAATTGTTTATAATTTTATATTTATATTATATTGTTTAAATGTTAGAGATTTTTTTTTTTTAAAAACTTATTCTTTAAATGTAAATAAAATTTATTAATATATATTTAACTATTTATTCTTTACTAAATTATTAATATTCAAATATTAATATTATTTTAATTTATATTTTCTTATTTGCTTTTAAAGTAATGAAAATCTCCTCTAATAACTTAGAAAATATATGTGTGTATTTTTTATGAATGTCGTATCCAGCCGTATCCATATTGGGGGTCTTAAAAAATGGCCGTATCCGTATCCAATACCGTATCCGTATTTGTATCCGAATCCGTGTCCATGCAACTTTGGAATTTGTCTTATGCAATGAGAGAATAAATTTCATAGAATTGTCATTCAGATTCAGACTGTAACATTGCAATGAGCCCCTTCTTCATTTACAGATAATCACTTTCTAAACAAACATGACCATAGAATATTGGTTCAGAACTAACCTTATGCTCCAGCAGCGATATAAAATTCAAAGATTAATACAGTGGCGGCAATGACATCACATTCCAAATTCCTACAATGCCCAGGTGCCGAAAATTGCTACCTTCAACTCTCACGGCTGGCGGCAGATTTTGCAAATGAAGGCACAACTTTACTTGAATATTCTTTGACTTGAAAACTCCCACGCTAACTCCAAACTCTAGATGGCTCTAATAAAATATATGGCAAATGATATAGGCCAAAGTAGAAGATAATATGGCGGCAATAATTATATTATCCCAATACATACTATAAGGTTTGAGTAATAGCTATCAGCCACCCACAATTTTCACAACTCCATGTAAAAGCTTATGGCTCCCATATATTTTGTTTCCAGCATACTGCCTTATCTGCTTGACGTATTTTGTCTTCTACAGTCTCTTCAGATAATAGCAACTTTCAGACTCCACGATAATAATATATCAAAATATACATATATGTCGTTGGTCAATGAAGCCGTCCAGTATTTAGAAATAACTCGCGATCCTCCTTAGCACTATATCCACAATAAAATATATAGATGGCACTAGCAAAATCTCAATCAGCAGGATAATTATTGCAGCCACAATGTAATCACCCAAACTGGGATAATATGAATCGCCCAAGTAGGAATACATAGAATGTAGGATGACTTCTGAATAAATATCAAACTTCAATATGAGTCAACCAGAAAGTCTTCAACAGCAACTAAGAATACCTCCGAGCATACAACCAACAAAACCATCCAGCATCCATGATTACGATTTGCAACCAGACTAGACATTTATCGAACCAAATGTAAACTTCAGTGAATCCAACTGAAGAATCTGATTGATTCTTCCAAGACCATCTAGGGCAGATGATTTCACTGCCGAAAATGGTTTTCCCAGGCATCCATCCTGAGAAACAAATTTGAAAAACTTTCAAATTAATGCTAAAGAGAAAATATTAATCAACCTCGCCTTTCCCCAAAACCAAAGCTCCTTTTATAATATTAATGGACGGTTTTATGCAGTTAACATTTATTAAGTGACTTTAATTAATCTTAATTTCCTAAAGTCACTTTAAAAATTATTTAATTATTACATTTTAATTAACTTTAGATAATAATAATAAATTATTATTACTTAAATCTCCTTTTTGATATTTTTACCTTTTGGGAATTAAATAATATTATTCTCTCTCAATACCATCAAAAATAGGACATTACAAGGCCTGAGTATTTACTCAGAGAAGAGAAGTGGGTTCTTTTACACTTTGGAGAGCTTTATTTGGTTGCTAAAGGAGTAATATACATGCTTTGAAGAAATGTATTGAACTGATTTTAATTTTCAAACCAAGGGTTGTTAATGGAAGTTGAATTCATAGGGTGAGAGATGTGTGGAATGTTGGTTTGATTTATCTAGAGGTTGGCAAGGGAGTAAACTCTTGTAGGTCAGGTTCAGAAACAGTGGAGGCAGTAGGGTCGGGAATTAAGAGAGGTTATCGTTTCATTCACAGTGCAGAGGGTTAACTGAGGATTACTTACATGGCTGCCTCCTGGAAAGAGTAATCAAGGCTGGAGCTGAGATCTTTGCTGATGTGCAGCATTCTGAATGAATCTGTTCCAATCACCATCATCAACTCTGTATCACTTTATGTGCACAAAACTTAGTGTGTTAAAAGTGAAATCCATAGACTTAAGTTGGATATTTTGAGACAAGAAGGCCTTCTGCTGTAAACTTGCAGTTCCTTTATGTTGTCAAATGATAGTGACAAATGCTGGAACCTCTTATATTTTTTTATTGATTATTGTTGGAGCCAAATTCTTTTTAATTTTTTCAATTACCCATGCTTCCTTGATTCTTAGAGGCAATCAAGTGGTGATCTGAAGATTGGTTTGCAGCTTGTATTTGTACTATGACAAATATCATGCTTGAGAGATGAGTTCTTGTGAACCACCACTCATGAAATATGGGTCAATGAGATTGACTCAAAACTACCCAGTTGAATTTTGATAAACATCAAATATTTTTTTGGTAACTCAAGTAACAGTAACTTGACTGCGAATCTTCATAATAAAGATTGTCTTTTGGCATTGCTCTACCTGAGAGTGTCAATTAGCAGGGGCGATGCAAGAGTGCAATTCTTGCAAATGACTTTGGTATCTGGTATATAAATGTCTTCCGCCAAAGCCACCTCTTCAGCCCTACTGTAGGTTGAATTGGTGACTATACCTTCATATCGAAATTCCTTTGTTCAATAGAACTAGTATCCGCATTGTTCTGAATGCCAATGTCGATGCAAAAATGTTCAGTGGGATTGTTGGGAGAGAGAGATTGTGGTGGTTGTGGATATTTATAACATTTTAACTCTTCTAGGCACTATTGTACCCATATAAAACATTTGCATTGTGTCAAGTTTTATACTAAAATTTTGTCATTTACTTACCGCTAACATGTTTCAGACCTTCTCTGCTTTGCATCATCTTTTCATCCTTTAATTATTTTCTAACCCTCATAGTATCATGGAATGAGAATCTTGAAGACATCTACCTTTGTAAGCGCACTCTATGATGGAAATGACCTTGGAAAGCAAGGGTCAAGATTCAATTTCTAAGGCAAAGTCTTTTTGGTTTCATCTCCAAAGCAATCACATGCTTGAGAGAGAAAGAACAAGTGTATCAATCCACAAAGGTCTGCATTTTTATAGAAGAATAAAGCATACATCAAGGAATTAAGCTACACGTACGATATAGAAGAGAAGGCTTTTGAAATCTTAAAATCTAGCGTCTAGGTGAATGCCTAAGGCTTAGGCACATGCCACATTGAAGAGAAATAATTTTTTGCAAAATTTGACGCCAATGTACAAGCACAGGCTCGAGTCTAGGCACATGTCAGTATAAAGGGAACCTCATTCAAATGTTTAAAATGAATTAAGAAGGCATGAGGCACATGCATAATCAAAGGGATGGGTTGGCATTGATGAAGAGTACAAGCACATGGAGAATTTGCAGTGTGCACTAAAATAAAGGAACAAAAATTTTGAAACATTTAAGTAATGTTCCTAGTTGACTAGCGAGTTAACTCGCAAGTTACATGCCAAGCTTAAAATGTGGTGAGTACTCGTCAACTCAGTGAGTACTCGTTGACTCGGGGAGTACTCATCAATTTTTCCAGCCATGGATCCAAGTCCTACATTTATTTTATTATACTGTCCGTATTTGTTATAGCTTATTCAACTCTATGAGTACTTACCCTATTCTGTCATTGTTTTTAACTAAACGGCATAAGCATGTAGTTGAAGGATTTAATTTAAGTCAAAAAGCATAAAATCCTTAGCCTAGTGTTGAAATAGTGAAGTGTCCCACCCCAAATGGAACAATCTCTATTGTGATTTTTCCCAAGCACTTAATTTTTCTGAATGCATTTGTCAATTAAGAACAAACTGAGTTGCAACAGTGATTGTTTATGAACTGAATTCATATCTTGATCATTTGCATTTCAACAAATAGGCAATTACAACATGTGACATTTCTATAATCATGAACAGCTGTTACAACTGATTTTCTGAGTGCATATATAGACTGATCTTATATGCTTTGCTGACTTACAAAGTATGACAATGAAATCTTAATACTCAGAAATTAACAGCCCTATAAACCCAGTTACGGGTTGACTTTGTTCAGAGATGTATAGGAACTGAGAGCACTAATATTTTCATGAACAGCAGATATTCATTTATAATGACTGAGTTTATGTTATCAGACCTTCACAAATACAAACTGTGCCTTAATATAGAGCAAATATGTCACTGTTCACACCAAGAAACTCATGACAGCTGGTTGCAGATTAGCATGACAGTAATTTCAGACTTTGACATTATCTCAGATAGGTCGACTACATACAGATTGGGACTTCTAACAGCTCAGTGAAGATACAGCAATATATATTGGACCTTTTATGTATCTGGAAAGACTCTTACAGTACTCAGAATGGTATCAATGATGAATTCCCATGGATTGCAATACTCAGAATAACAGCAGCAAAATACATTAGGTCAACATAGATAAGAACCTGGTAAAGGCGCCAGGATTGAACTGTTATCAGCAGCTGTAGGCGCACATAGACTCACAAGAAGAGCCACGTATGGCTCCAGCACACTCTCATGTCCCTCAAAAGCCCAGCATATAGTCACAGCTACCACATGAGGGCCTGAATGTGTCTAAACCTCCAGAAGAATGCCACGTCTGAGTCTGAAATGAGGCACACCAGCTCATAGGATGATCACGCCCTCATAGGAAGTTTCACAACCTGGCATTAATATCCTGTACCTGTAATCTTTTCTCAAACAAATGGATGCCTAGGGTTCCACGTCCACCATAACAAGTTTCCTCACCTTTGGCCTCTTTGGCCCTATCCATGGCCTCATAGATGAAACCCATTAACATGCCATTTCCATCCACCATACGAAGAACCCTCACCAAAGGTTCTGTCACCTAAAAAAATGAAAACAAATGTTAATTATAACAAAATTAACCCCTAAAAAATAAAAACAGTAAATAGATTATCATGTATAAAAAAAATTGTGTGATTCCTACTTACCTCCATCAACTCCTCTCCATTTTTGATGAATGTCTCATCAAAAACTATGGCAACAATCCTTTCCCCTTCAGCTCTATTGGAAAATGAGGACTCCTTCCAAGCATCAGACACAAACATTTGCTTGAGATGACCAATGGCACCAAGAATGCTTTGCAATGTGAGGAAATGGCTAGCAAATCGTGTCACTCCAGGTCACACAAGGTCCTTGCCATTTGTGAATTTCCTCATCAAAGAAAGCACCAAGTATGGTTGTAGATAAATTTTGTAACACTTTTTGCATCTTCAACCACTCTTTTGACCCATGAAATCTTCCCAATGTCCTCTAGCAACAGGTCCAAGCAATGTGCAGCACACGGAGACCATGCAATTGTGGGATACCTCTCCATAAGTAGCCTACTTGCAGCTACATATGCAGCTACATTGTCTGTGATAATTTGGGCAACATTATCAACTCCAACCTCCTAGACCACCCCATCTAATAGATTGCATAAAGTCTTAGCATTTTTTACTTCATGGGAGGCATCTATTGATTTTAGGAACACCAATTCACCATTAGAGGCCACTAAAAAGTTTAGGAGAGCTATATTTCATCCATCTATCCAACCATCAAATAAAATGCTGCAACCTTTTCTTCACCAAAATTTATTTTCATCAACCACAAGCCGTGTATTCTTTACGGCTTCCTCTAGCAATGGCCCACTCAAATCTCTAGTTGATGGGGTCTTAAACCCCTTTCCTGCAACTGTAAGGGCGTTCACTAAACCTTCCCAATATGGGTTGTTTCCAACATTGAAAGGTAGATTATTGTAGTACCAAAAGTTTGCAACAACCATCCTAGCTTCATGACGCTTTTCCTTATTCCAACTGGTACCTTCAAGTGAAGGTTGTGCTCCTGGAACATTACGTGGAATAAAAAAATTTGGTCCTAATGAAGGACCGTGGCCAGCAATAGCAGTAGAATAGGAACCCTCAGGACTCTCACCAAAAGATGAATGTGGAGCACGGACGCTTGGACTTGCAGCAGTAGCACCATGGGGCATAGTTGGTGTAGAAGGGGATCCACTCATCACTGATGCTAAGGCATCCTTTGTTTTTTGTCTTTCATCTTTTTTTAGCTCATAGTCAGCAAGAAGGGCCTTTATCTCTCTAATAATCTCAGGAGTAGTTTTAGGGCATCCCTCCACATTTTGCCTAGGTATCCTTGCAAGGTGGTATTTTAACCTGTTTATTCCTACTATCATCCATTTCTGACATTCAATACATGTCACTTCACCTTTTTTGGTTCCCGGTATTCCATACTTCCATGCAGGGTCTTTTCTCATTCCCTTTGGATTTGAAGACGACATTGTTGTTTCAAGTTCAACATGGAAAAAAAAAATCAGCAAGGGTTTGCAAAAAAATCAGCAAAAAAATGTGATTCAAAGTTTCATTTATTTGCAAAATAAAAGAATGCAAAACCAAGCTAGAAATAGTAGGAACTAGGCTATTAAGGAAAATAGAAAAAAAAAATTGGCAGCATTTCCCCTTATTTTCTTGATTTTTTTTATTTTGAATACAAGAAAAAAAAAAAAGAATTGTTAGATCACTTACCTAGCTCTATTTTGATCTTTTTAGCTCCTTCTCCTACCTTCTTTCAAGCTGAAATCAAGTTGCAGACCTAAAAATCACAAACACTCAATTCAAAATGAAGTAAAATGTTAGAAAAAACATGGGTTTTAACCCATATTGACGCCCAGCCACGCAGGAGAGTCTTGGGTTGGGACTCCAAGAAAAAAAAAGAAGAATTGTTAGATCACTTACCTGGCTCTATTTTGATCTTTTTAGCTCCTTCTCCTACCTTCTTTCAAGCTGAAATCAAGTTGCAGACCTAAAAATCAAGAACACTCAGTTCAAAATGAAGTAAAATGTTAGAAAAAACATGGGTTTTAACCCATATTGACGCCCAGCCGTGCAGGAGAGTCCTGGGTCGGGACTCTCGAGTCCCGACCCAGGACTCTCCTGGACTCGACTCCCGAGTCCATGGCAAGTCGACTCGGCTCAGCCACGGACTCCCAAGTCCGCTGAGTCCGCGGCGAGTCCCGAAGAGTCTGCAAACTATGATTCTTTCTTCCAGTGTCGCCCTTTTAACACCTATGAGTACCCCACAGCATACGCCATTATGATATGGCATCCCGCCTTTCTCAACTATGGCTCTGAGTTTTCCGAAAGTTTCACCATCAAACGAGCCAACTGAAAGTGCCCTTCATCTTGTTCCTTTTGGTCTCCCCTCCAACGTACCAATTGTCAGGCAAAGTATTGAATCCACCCAAGATTATCAGACTCAAGTAGACCTATTCAAAAAGGCTCGGGAAGATAGGAAGCACAAACAAGGGAAAAATTCACACTAGCCCCAATTGGCCCCAAGATAGAAACAAGTTTTGATGAGAAGCGGGAGACTCTGATGATAGCAACCATAAAGCCTTTGACCTCTATGCCCGAAGGAGAAATGGAGTATGACCTTTTAAAGGGGATCATTGTACATGGGTACCTAACATGGCCCAATAGTCAAGACCCATTTCTTATTTTTCATTTTCCCTAAGTTGCACTTATGGGGGGACATTGGTGTAGTATTTTATTCACCTTGGATATATTCTATCCTAAGTGTGATAATGCATCTATTTAATAAGTATACTTAGAATAACTAAGATGTTTATTTATTCTTATCTAAGTAGCTGATAATGACATGTGTACACCTTGACTTGAGATAGACAAGTGCCACCACTACCTCATTGGTGGTAGGATGGTGCCAACTCTCTTTAATCAAGGCCACCTTTGTCTCAATTAAACTGAGTTAACTCATCTATTTATTGAGAGTGATTAAGAGTTAACTCATACCTCTTGGACATTGCATCTCCATGATTAATGCATCCAAGAGGCCTATATATTTGTATGTTACTCTTTGTCATATTGTCTCATAATATTAAATATAGAATAACATTATTCTATGCATCTAGAGTTGTGATTAGCTATTAGGTATTTGGTCTTGGGTAGATTTGTTGTCCATAACAAATTCTAATAGAGTCTATAGGTGGTAGTGAGGAGGAATAATAATCAAATGGGGATTTAAATGCAACCATGAGATGTTGATGTTATTGCTAAGACAGGGATGAACAAAGTAATGTTTATTAGCCCTATAGAAAATATGAATAACAATGTTAGGGTTGGAGGACAAATATCGGTCATAGGAGAGAGAGTAATAAGAGGCTATCAGAGATGACATGGATTCCAAGGAGGCTATTCCAATGAGGGGGTTAGGTCAAGGGGAGTTTGAACTAAAAATGACTAAGGGTGTGGTGGGGTGTTTTCTCTAAGAACATTGTTTAAAATAAATGGCAATGCCTTTTTATGTGACAACATTTCTTGTACACCTTGTGCCGCCTATTCATGTTTCCATCTTCAATTTGTTAATGCCATTATCCTAAACACTAATCCTTAATCAAATAGATGTTAATTCTTAAGAATTTAGACTACAACAAAGGAAATTGCAAACTAGAAAATTAAAAGAATACAATGAGGTAACTATCATATCAAACCAAGAATGGAATTTTGTACATGTATTCTACACTATGGTTTTAAAAAGGAAAAAACCATTAACATAGAAAGGATGAATTTGTTAATTGTTGTCCATCTTTCATTTGGGTCAAAACTGGAAGCCAATTAAACATTAAATATGAGAGGCATAAGCACAAGAAACTCAACAACATATTTTTGCACATGAGGTTATTTTTTTGTGATAGACACAAACCAGAGATGTTTTCTAGATCCTTGGAGTCTGGGCCACTTGCTACATTTTTATGCTTTGAGCGTAAATAGAGTGCAATCACCTGATGCATAGCACATTCTAGTATGTAAACACGGCAACATTATCAAGAAATAGAGAAATACAAATACTATGTGCAGCAATACAAACAAAAAGTCCTAGACACATGATATTGTTGAAGTAAACAAGGGGTTCAAGGTCTTGTTGCAAAATTATGAATTAAATATCAGATTACTACAAAACTAGTGAATAGGTAAGGAAAAGGAACTTTAAGCTTAAAGAAAACAAAAAAAGCATAACACAAAATGAAACCTGTCCAAAGGCGGAAACACCTTTGTCTGTCCGACCACATCGACTGTATTGAGCCTCACTGAGGTCTCCAACTAACAGTCTATTTTTCTCAAATGCTGCAAAAAGTTCAGACTGTAAAGGAGTTCAATAACTTCAATTCCAAGTTAACTAATCCACATGTTTACGGAATGGTGGAAAAACAATAGTGAAAATAAAAATCAATTGTATAACAATTCCTAGAATACAGTTAAATCCTAATTATAAACAAGGAAAGCATGGCTTAAAATTGTTAATTTACAAAACAGCATTTTTCACTTTCACAAGAGCCTTGTAAATGTAAAAACAATAAAAAGGGAAAATAGCCCACCATAACATGTACATGAGCCACCAAAAAGAGAGTAATGCTTCATAATAATTCTCATGTACCTTCTATATCCATGGTGATCTTCTTTGTTAATCTTGTCAGTATCATTGCTCCTTGCTAGCAATTAAATTCACACCTTTCAATACAATACAAAACAGACAGTTTTTGGTGACTCTATTGGGGATGATATAACATTACTGACTTATCCATTGTTCTATTCAAATTTGTAAGGAGCCTTCCTAGTTCTGACCCCAAACTGGCTGTTTATGGCTCAAGGAATTCCGTCAAACACTTCTGATGTAACTTAAAGCTTGCTGGTCTGTACTTTCAGTCTGACAGTTCTGTGCTCGAATGTGTTTGAGTGCTGCAATTTATGTTTGATCTGCTTCTAGGAATGCAAGATTTGATGTAACAATGCAATAGCAATGATATACCAGCTGATTTCAATCTTTATATGCATTAAAGTAACTGAAAGTAATAACTACAGCAGGCTGGCATAATATCAAACACTTTCCATGCATTCAATGGTAGCCCATATGCAACTACAGCATCTACGCATTATAGCAAACAGTTGTCATGCAAACTAGTTATGCAACAAGTTGAGACAACTAAGACACATTGCATCAAACACTTTGCAAGCAAGCTACAATGACTTTTGGAAATCAAATGCATGCTCTTTATTTCATATGCATTTTGAAATGCAAATTTATTACAAGTCTGATATGACAGAACCTGGAAGTGAAGCGCCTGGGAAACCCTTAGAAAATTGATTTGCAGCTGATAATGAAGTTTTCCCCACAATTTTATTGTTGCTGAGTGTTGTCTCAACCTAGCCGCCTCAAATGGTGGTGATTTGCTGCTCAAGCGAGAGGCGTTTTCAGCCTCTAGAAGAAAGACGCCTCCAGCTGGGTGCTGTACGGACTGTACCAGCAAAGTACGGCCCCTCTCAATCTTGAAATATCTTCAATGAAAGTGTATAAAATCAATTTCTTCAAACCTGGAATAATCTCTTCAGGTAACCCTCAAAATACCTCTGAAAACTTCATCAATCTGCTCTATTTTGACTCCGGAATGAAGCCAAACCTCGTGCAATAATTCAGCTGATCTTCCACAACCTCAAAATTGCTTCCACATTGAAGAGTTTTCGTTCTTCAATGGCTGGATTGAAGCCCCAAACTGCTGAAACCCTTGGTTTCTCACAGCCAAAGCCAAAATCTTCAAAAAACAAATTCAAGTACTCACAATACAATGAGGTTGATTTGCTTTTCATTTGCTTTTTATACCCTCCTTGAGAAATTCGGCTTTTCCTTCACTTGGCATCATTTAAATATATTTGTTTTTTGTTGTTTTTAAGTTGACTTTGGAATAGGTGCCCAAATATTTTAATACTTTTTAAGTGGCAACTAATTGAAGGGTCATGGCCTCATGGCCCGACTTTAATGACTTAAAGTACATTTATAACATTAGCTTTTAATATAACATTTAATAATTGATCTCATCATAAAGTCAACTCATTTATGCATTAAATATTCACAAATATTATATCACCAAGTGCTCTGCCAAAATTAGTAACTTCTTGCTCCTGACTTACTATGTATAGTAAGTCTCTCCAAATGTGCCAAGCAACAACTGCAGAGCCCAAACAAGGTTCACTGCCTCAGAAGACTGTCCAGGTGCCTCTGATATAAATAGAAACCCCGACTCCCTGAAATAGAGTGTGTCAAACAAAGTCCAACGAAGGTCAATCATGGTCTCCCACTGAAAACTGGCAGCAAAACAACCTCAATCACTGCCAAAGGTGACCCCTAACCATCTGCTCTAGCCTACAAGGGTTGGGAATAGGCTAAACCATTTGTCGTCATGTCCATGCTAAAAAGGGGACATTACAAACTTTGGCATAGAGATTCCAAAGTTTATAAGCATATTTTTCAGTTTCATAGGAGAGACTACTACAATCAATGGCTGATCAAGAACGTAACCACATCAACAACAATCATCCCATGGGGAAATCAAATCAATTTGTTGGCATTGACAGAACATCATAAGCTTCCTTGTAGGAAATCTGAAGAGCAATATTGTGTTCCAATTCCAAATACTGAACAAGAAAAAATTAGTTGTGCTAGAGAAGATAAAGAATCCTATAGCTTCTTTTCTTCATTTGAAGGATTTTTTGAAGAGCTTGCACTAGATGCAATCGAAGAAGAGCAAAATATTTCTCTCTTTCAGGAATTTGCAACTTCAAGTTCAACAATATTCATAAGCACAAATGATGAAACATCTTAGATGATATCTATTAAGGAGATGAAGGCATGGCTACTAGAGGTTGGTGAAGGATCACTGTTAGATAAAGAACAGAATTTTCTTCTTGAAGATAATTCAGATTTAGAGGCAGTCATCAAATTAAAAGCCTGTGAGGAGAATTCATTACCAAATCTTGACAAATTTCTACTATACCCCAGAGACGCATCCCCTTGTTCTTCTGTTGCTCCAAGAAACCAAAATACCTTGAGGATGTAGGGACAAAACATCCCCTTGCTGTCCCAAGTTTTTTTTTAATGGGGACATCCCAAGGACACCCCCTCTGCAAGAGGATGGTCCACTTCTTCAAGAATGGCCCGCCATCCCAGAGACAGCCAGACATCCCCAACAGCAAACAAAAAATTTGTAGGCAATCAAAAATATTTGCTGACTTTTTTCAAAAAACTCAAAAACCCTAATGCATCCTCTGGGCCCTACAAGTCCTCTCAACACATTAGGTTTTTGTTCACTCATTATATGCCTTGTCATTTTTCATTTTTCTGATTTCATTCATTCTACACTATACAACAGTAGTACAGTTTACATTTAAAACTTCAAAGACAACAGTATACAGGGTTACCAAATTAGCAATAACACTCAGTAACATAACAGTTGTGAGTTACCATAGTCAACAATCTATAGAATAAAACTAAAAGCTTAAGGTATTCAACTTTTTACTTTTGAATTTTCAAAAAAAAAAAAATTGTTGTTTTCACAAGTTCCTACAAGATTTATCATTTATAGTAACATGGGAACTAAGATATTCATATTGGAGTTTGAACTTAGAATCCCACACACAAATAATATTGACAATCATAACCTACTGAAGAACATGTAAGATCTATCTACAGATCATGTCCAAGGATTTGGAATATACCTTACAATTTTTCCAACTACTTTCAACTTCATTGATTCTGACCAATCAGGAGATACAAAGTGATCACAGTAAGTGTTGGTGATCAAATATCTATCTCCACAAATCATAAATGATTGCACACAAACCTAAGGCCAAGGATCATAAACATAGGCAATGGGCAAGAATTATGATCAGATAGTAGCATGTATGGACCAATTCTTGTGAGTAGGAAAACTCACCTTCAACTTTAGGCTCTACAAGGCCAAGGAGGGATCTTCCCTAAGGTCTCTACAAAGTACAAATAAAGAGAAATAAGCATTTAAGCTCAAAGCCTTAAGCAGTCATACCCAAGATGCTATGAACCCAAAAATTTATCGCTAAGCTCATGTCACATTGGTTGTACACAAACTTATAAGACCTCCAATAAGCAAATGATAACACACTCTTACCATGCAACAAAAGTTATCATCAATACTATTCCCCAACTAATGCCCCACTTAACATTGCATACACATGGAATAGGAGGAATGCACTAGTATGATCCACAAAAGATTTCACAAATTTCAAGGTAGCATAAAATACATCATTAGTTGCATCACTAGATCATACCAATATGGTGGAACTTAAACTACTACAACTAACAAAAGAGAAGCTTACAAGAAATTTGTTTGGCCCTTCACCTCCTAGACCGATGCCTACTCCATTGGACAATAGAGTCACAACTAGTAAATAGGATGGAGACATGCATGCAAATCAACAATTGATGCAGGAGCATCCAAGTCCACGAGCAACCCTACATTGCCCAAATATACTTTATTTTTATTTTGTCTCATTTTTGGTGTGTTGTGGTAGTTTTTGGTGTCTCACTGCATCTTGTGAGCTCCTCGATTTGATGGTGAAGGTTTCATGAGCAGATCTTTCATAGTTTGGATGAATTAATTGTTTTGCGACCTCAACTAACAATTTGGTAAAAGTTTAAAATTTTGAAATCCGTGAAGGTTTGGGCGATAATCCTTTTGCAAGGGTCCACGGGGTACCATTCCAAGCTTGCACGCCAATTTTTGTGTGAAACGCAAAACTTTGATTTTTTCCCTGTCAGCACCCAAGTCCTCTTGACGCTGTTTTGCAATCACTTAACTAATTTTCTCCATCTTATTATTGCAGGTCCAAGGCGTTATTTCTAAACATTAAGTTGGAATAATCGATGGTCACTTGTTGAAATTCCAGAATTTAGTTTGTCCAAAATTTTATAATTGTTTGAAAAATGCCTGTTTAGAGGCAAATTGACGGCATTTTTCAAGTGGCAGATTTCCGTTTTAAAATATGCAAATTATCAAATCATGGTGTGCTGGTTTTAATGCCTATTTAAGGTTGTTTAATTAACATTTTGAAAGGCTCTTTATGGCAGAAATGCCACGCCCAAAATGGGTTGTAGTGGGCATGGGAAATGGAGTGAGTAACTGCCCATTTTTAGACTTCATGCATTCAATAAACAAACAGCAGACAAGTGGGTGGTGTGGGGTGTAAGGAGGTGGAGAAAAGATAGAAAAATATGTTGTGTAAGAGTATGAGGAGGGAAAAAAAAGTCTAAGAATAGTTTGAAGAAAATGTGCAGCAGGAAAAAGTAATTTTCAGATTTTTATAAAACAATTCAAACCGCAGAGAGTGGGCATGGGAATTGGAGTATATGGGCTGCCCAGTTTCAGACTTATAAAAATAATAATAAGAAAGCAACATGACAGCAGCATGGGAATGAGGAGGTTGCCCATTATTTGGGCTTTAATTCCAATCATTAAAATTATCGGATGAGGCTGCGAGGGAGTAAGGAAGTTGTGTGTGATGAGCCCAACTGGCTCCAACTCAACCCCTGATGTTTATTGCTTGTTTTTGTGTTTTTGATTGCTTTTAGGAAGAATTTTGGACAGAAGTAGAAGGGGCGCCAAGCATAAAATGTTGCCAGAATTTAAATTAAAGCAAAAATAAGGAAACTGCCATCATATTAAGTAATATTCAACCATTACAGATAGATCATGCACAACAGACATACCCGAAAACCTCCAGATTAATTAAATAAGGCAGATCTAGACATGGCAGGCAAGATATGTTGGAAACCAAGAAATAGCACCCCTGGAGCTTGGATCTGCTTTCTCCCACACAGAAACTGGAGAAAAGGTGCTAAGAAAGTTGGACGCCTAGGATGGAGTCCAGATAGGAGCCAGAAGAGAGGCGTTTTGGCCTCTTGCTTTACACGCCTATCTCCAGGTGACACGCCTCCCAAGGCAAATGGTACGGCCTCTGCAAGATGATGAAGTAACTTTATTGAAAGCTATAAACTGAATGAAGATGGCATCTCTAATGAAGAAACCCTCTTGCTTATTGCAAACTGGTAAATATTGAACAAAAATCTTAGATGTAAGCACAAATGAACTCCTGTATGAAGCTCCCTCACTAACAACCATTCAACTGGTATTTCACAGTCTCACAATCACAGATCAATGAAGAATTGTCGCTCTCCAATGAAGAAATCTTGAAACCCTTGCCCTCAAACAAAAATCACAGAGAAGTTTTGAAGCAAAATCAAATAATCACATAATGAGGTCGAATTGCTTCATTTTGCCTTATAACCCCAAAAAAGCACGGCTTTCAAGAAGTGACGCCACTTTTGCATTAAAATACATTTAAAATGTATTTAATAACCTTTCCATAGTTAGGGGCCCAAATAAATGACTTAAGTGAATTTAAATATTCACTTTAACATTTAAGTCATAAAGTAATAATATTTTAAGTGGTTTTTAATTATTATAAAGTCAAATTATAACTTTATAATATTAAATGACTTAACGACTAAAATATTCATAACTCCCTCAATTCTCAATGTTTTGACATGCCGTCAGAAGTTGGCGAACTCTAAACTACAAAGGCTTGCATTGAGCCCAACACTGAATTGAAGGGGTGGAAATGTCAAAACCCACCAAAACAATCACCGGCCCTCTAACCAGATCCTGTCAGCCTACAAGGGTCTGAGAAATAGGCTAACTCAACTACTCCTAAAACTGGCTAGAGTGGGGACATTACACTGTGTGAAAAATATGAGCAGCCAAAAACAACAGTAACTTGCTGCAGGTAAATGGTGTATGGAACATCAAACATGGAGAGGAAGGCATTCCTTTTTGGGGCTGCACAAGGGCAGCAGTAACATGAAGGTAAAAGATAACAGTCTAGAATACACAACAGCAAGAGAAGGGAAGAAGACGGCAGCATGGAGTTTAAGAATAAGGTGCAGAAAAGTTTGGGGGAATGGTATGAAGGTTTGAGCAGAAGGAACAAGGAGCTACAAGAAGAGTTTTGGGCAGCAAAAGGAAGCTACAGGGAGAGCATGTGAGGCAGATTTGAAGCCTTTATGTATTGAATGCAATAAAAACAAAATTGATTGTGTTTGCATTTCTTTGGCTTTATGATTTATTATTTTTTGCAGTAGAGATATGTTGCATTGTGTCTTGTGAGCAGCAGTCGAGTGTTGCATCAACAATGGAGCAAAGCTCACAAAATAACGAAACCTCCAAGTGAACATTCTTAGTTATCCCAAATGAATCAGCAATAACCCACATGTAGCAAAGAGATACCACTAGAAAATTGTTTGTACTGAATTATGACATGGTGACATTAATCCACACTTCCTTACAGTTGGCTAGTAAATGTGGCAGGAGAGAACCAGCAGCTAGGTTTCAAGATTCCCATGAAACATTACAGCCTACTATGGAGTCACTCATGTACAAGTAGAACCTTACTTGACTACACCTTCCACAACTTACAAACATGCTTCATCATTTGCAAAGCTAGACATTCAATGACCAACCCTTTTTTACATCTTTTTACATGTGTATATAGCATTACAATTTCACTATGCAAGTTGAACAAGAATGCCAGAGCGATCAACAAGCTTGCAAGTTGTCCATGTCCATTTACATCATCATCACCTAGTTCCATACTTGAAACCATGTCCATTTGTACACAAGCCATGTCTTTAAGGGATCCACAAGTACATAGAGAAGTGGGAGTGCCATCCCTTGCTTTATCACATTCAATTGGATTTGGGACCATTAATGGCATCCTTGAAAATGCAAGGTGGTAGGTAGGGTTTTCTATTTGAATGGCAAGGTTCAAGAAAATTTCATGCCAAAGAGAGAAAGCAAAGAAAAAACATTTTGCAGGCCTAAAATCAAGTATTCAAGGATTTGGATACACGAGGAATGCAAGATATGGAGGGGATTTGGGAATCGAGGTTTTGGGATGCAACAAGGTTTCTGGAAAAACTGTGTGCAAGTTTTTTCGTCAACATTTCGAATCATACTCCATGATCCATCATCAGGACGATAATGATAAGCAGAAAGAAAGTCTTGATGATGGATCATGGACTATGATCCGAAACGTTGACGAAAAAACTTGCACACAGTTTTTCCAGAAACCTTGTTCACATAAGGAAGTGTTGTGAGGAGTCGCCTCGAGGAATTTGCATACCCGCTACCATAGGAACAAATGCATTTAGGGAAAAGAGATCTCAAAGAGCAATGCATGAATGGAGTGGTGGGGTGGGGTTTCAACACTATAGGTAATGAATGCACTATTGACAGCAAGGGAAGGAAAGGCCCAAAGGCTTGCATAAAATAGTGAAGGCAATTGGGGGTCGAGGGAAATGCATACCTGATACCAAAGAAAGTAGAAACACGGATCAAAAGATGGAGATATCCAATGCCACAACATAGGAGGGAAAGAAAAAGATGTGTCACTTGGTGACAAGGAAGACCAAGGAAAGAAAATTTCTAGGAGTATGCAGATGGGATGTCAAAAGTGAACAAGTATTAAGATTATGAAATACTTGATGTCAAGGGAGAAGATAATGGAAAAGCATACTAGGGATTGAGGATCGGAGATGCAAAATGATGGAGTCATCAAGCATGATGGTAGGAGAAATTCTAAAGGCCTGAGCTCGAAAGCGAATGAAGCAAGTAGGATGAAAATAAGAGCATGGAAAACATGGAAAGAAGGGATGCCATCAAGCAAAAATTTGAAATGTGATGATCCAGAGGTCAACGGGAACAAATGCAAAGGGTGTAAGAAGGGGAAGTTGGCAGCGAAAATTCTAAAATCCCAAAATTGACACGTGGGGATCAAGCATTCCTTGATACCATTTCCCTCAGGCATTTTAAACCCCAACACACAATAGCTAATGGAAAGAATATTTGAAGGCCATTAGCCACTAGGACAAATTAATTGCAACCAAATAGGAAAGTGAATGTATTTGAACAATGGATTCCAAAGAAAAGGGATAACAAGAAGTGAAATTTCAAAGGCCTGAAAGAAAATGAAACATTGAGGTGTCAAGGATCAAACCCTGAGGATACGAGAAAGAAATAAACTAAAAACTCGTTGGAGAAGGATCAAAGGAAGCTCAAGTGATGCAAAGAATTGAGGGAAGGGATGCCAACATGTAGAATCCAAAATCTCGATGAAGAAGACAATGCAAGGGGCAGGGAATGGGGAAACATCATGACCAAGAAGTTTGCTAAGGAAAAGCTCAAAAACACGAAAAAATACAAAGAACTTAGAATAACCCCAAAAGTGTAGGGTTTGGGGAATGGAGGAAAAACATGCCAACAAAGGAAAACACAAAAACCCACCCAAGGTTGGAAACTAATCAAAATAGCTTCATACTCAAAAACTTCTTGACACTTTTGAAATTTAGGCACACGATTAAGTAATGAAGGAGGGCAAAGCATATTCCAAGCACAATTTGAACAAAATATCCCATTGAAGAATTCTTCGATCAATTATCAATGATGGGCAAGGTAAGGACAAGGCAACAAAGGGAGCCCTAGACTTGGTAGATTTTGGATTGTTCGAGCAAGTACCAATAGAACATAAGTTTATTGGTCCTTAAGGATATAGACACTACTACAGTCATCATAATAGAATGGAACCAACCCACCACTCAAATAATTCCAAGTTGTAAAAAAAATAAAGAAAATGTCACATGCCTCTAAAAACATAACATGATCTAAATGCATATAGATAAGGCAAAAACAAATTTCCAAGCAATAATATACTAATATATAGTAAAAAATGCTGCCTAGAAACTAAGATATTCATATTAGAGTTAAAACTTAGGATCCCATGTTAGAGTAATCATGCATTAGCTAATAATTAATTAATCTATGATTGATTATTAGTCTAATTTATTCTCATGCACTTAGGCTAATCTTAGGAGTGTTTTTTTATGTTAATTGAAGTGAGCTATTATTAGATCATTATGTCTCATTACATGAGATGTTGACACTTATCATGATCTAATCGTATGAAGCACTCACCCTCATTGTATTATCTCTTGACTAAAGATCTCCTTGAAGATTCTTGAGGTTTACTCTATAAGTTTTTCTTGTTGAGAAAATAGCAAATCATTGTTTGCAACTCTATTGTGTGGAAGGTGTTTTCGTTCATTGTTTGATCCTGTGTCTTGTGTTTATTCACAATTCTAACATCCCACACACAATGATAAATTTCAAACTCTTAGGAATTCAATACAGTAAACTTTAAATATGGTACTAGTGACTATAGTAAGAGAGCATGTGTCCTTTCTCATCTTCCCAAAACCAACTTAGGTAATAGCATGAAGACATGACAACAATGCAGTTTAGTAGAGAAATATAACAAGTCAAGCCATAGAAAATAGATGAGATCAATGATAAACATGCAGCTTCTTATTTTGCCCACTAGAATTTTTATCATCACAATTAATTATGTATAATTCAGTAAGTGAGATCTCATTCACCATATTTAAAAACTCAAACTCACATTTTTTTCCCCACATTTATCAAGATATTAACTAACATCACACCCAATAACTTCACACAATAGCCAATATGAGATATTTCATATTCATCAAGGGCTGTATTGAAATCACATAAACAGTAATGGTCAAAAAAGAAAAGATTCAATAAATTATATGTTGCTCTTAAGAATTTGCAACTCTACAATGACTACTAAGAAATTTATTTTTTTGAAATTTAATAGTTTGTTGTGCCTATTTTTAATTATTTTTAGTTATTATTTTAATTTTATATAAGATATTGCTATTTTACATTGCATCTTATAATGTCCCCTTCCTCAAGGTGAGAGTTGACAAAGACCTTTAGCCTATTTTAATTCCTATAGGCAAATTGGGATTTATGGAAGGTAATAATTAATTAATTAAATTGTCATAAATGATTATTTTTATGGGCAACTAATAATTAATTATTTTGATACAATTGATCATTTTATATTAAATTGACTTATTTTAGAGCCCAAAAAGAAAATTAATATTATAAGGTCACTTTATGGGGGGGAATAATTAATAAAGTATAATTTCTCAAATGTTTGAAAAAGTGGTACAAAAGGGAATTGCAAAGGAGAAATTCATATCTTTTGACAATTTTATCTTCTATTGTAGAGTTTGGGTATTTTACTCAAGTTCAAACCCCAAGGAAAAAGCGCCAAGGGAAATTGGTTTTGGAGAAGGATTTCTTCCTAGCCGATATTTGATGTGAACTCATACAAGGTTTGTTATTTTTTAATTCATGGATTGGTTCTAAAGAGTAAGATCATTTCCAGATTCGTAATTGGATTAAAATGTAATTGAAGACTTCAATTTAATGGTAAATCTCATGGAGTTTCCATCTACAATTTTGAATGAAGAGGTAAATTTCAAAGAAAGGTTGTGGGAATGTTGCAAGCATAGAAGGGAATTTTTGTGGCATAAAATCCAACCACCACCCCTTAATAAAGCCAAGTCTTCCAAAATCTTAATCGCAGTAGTAAGCAAGACATGAGTGATGTGGATTATGTTCTTACTAACAAGTTTCTTATCCCCCACATCTATGACTTCTTTATCTCTCCTCAACCACCCACCTTGCTAACCATGTTTGGTGAGCACACAGTTATACTGAGCGGGGGGGTGAATCAATATAACAACAATCTTTTACTTTTCAAAACTTAATTAACCATAGCAATAGCGCACATACAAGATCTAGTGATTAAAAACACAGGATGAACACGCAATTTACATGGAAACCCTTGTGGGAGAAAACCACAGCAAAATATTGCTTATATATAGATCTTCCTTGTAGGCACCAACCTACTTCTTTTACAAATCTTCTTTATTAGGCACCAACCCACTAGAGACACCAATCCCCACAACTGAGCACCAAC